>CM052440.1:56554088-56593612 GCA_028533085.1 Varecia variegata
GATTAATAAAATGTGGTACATGTGTGTATATATATATATATATACACACACACACACACACACACACACACACACACCATGGAGTACTACTCAGCTATAAGAAACAATGGTGATATAGCACCTCTTGTATTTTCCTGGATAGAGCTGGAACCTATTTTACTAAGTGAAGTATCCCAAGAATGGAAAAATAAGCACCACATGTACTCACCATCAAATTGGTTTCACTGATCATCACCTAAGAGCACATTTAGGAATAACATTAATCGGGTGTCGGGCAGACGTGGGGTGGGGAGGGAATGGGTGCATACATACATAATGAGTGCCATGTGCAGCGTCTAGGGGATGGACATGCTTGAAGCTCTGATTCGGGGATGGGGGGATAAGGGCAATATAAGTAACCTAATCTTTTGTACACTCATAATATGCTGAAATAAAAAAAAAAGAAAGAAATTAAAGTGCTGGACAGAAAAAGATTATCTATGTCAATTATGCCTGAGTTCACAGATTTCTCTGCAATAATATTAAATTGGTATTGGGTCAACACAAGAAGTATTTAAAGTTGGATACAAAGGAAAAAAATTACTTTTGGGTTATGAAATAGGAAAAATACTGGTTACCTGGAGGGGAAAATAGTATTTTTCCTTTTAAAAATAACTAGATTATAATTTGAAAGAGAGGAGGTATGTATCTACCACATATTAGCTGTAGACTGTAAGTAAATCATTTACCCTTTTTCAGTTTCAGTTTTCTTTGAGTAAAATGAAGATCATGTTATGTTTTCCTTTATGGCTCTAGGGAGAAAATTAGACAATGTACTTGAAGTACCAAAAATAAGCCTGTCATGCAGAAAGTACCCAACACATGTTAGATACACTATTCTATATGGCATTGTTATTTCCTCTCCTCTCTTCCCTCCTCTCTACTGCAAAAGATGAGACATAAACTGGCCAGCTCTAGGACAAATATGGTTGTCCCCACCTGTCCTGTTCACTCTTGCTCTACATCAGTGGTTTTTTTAACCTGGGTTACAAATTAAAATTACCTGGGGGAGCTCTTAAAAATCCTCATGCCCAGGCCTCAGCCTAGATGAATTAAGTCAGTATCTTGGGTGGGAATTCAATATGAGCACTTTTATAATTCTCCACGTGATTCCAATGTATACACAAAGTTGGAAATCATTTCTCTAAATTCTTCAATTCTTTTGGTAAATGATACATACATTAGTGGTGAACTGTGTTATTAATACTTGCCAGATTTGGGGTTGTTTCTGTGTTAACACTGTCTTTTATTTTCTGGATTCTGATGCTTTGACACCTGGGCCCATTTTCACCCTGGAGGGACTGCCCCCCACCAGGGTCAGCCGGTTGCTAGAGTTAGTGAGCAACTCTCTCGAGAGCACACTTTTCAAATACAACCCAACCAGTGCAGAGCCCACACACCAACCACCACCTCCTTTATCAGCTCTCACAATCAGGGCCACTGTCTACCTGCCCTAATCACCCCAGGGTCCGGTACCAGACAATGAGGGACCACTGACAACCGCCCTGCCCTAAAGATGCTGACCTTATTCAAACTATCCAATCCTAAGCCTACTTACCCTGCCTTGCCCTTTTCTTCCCACAGAAACCACAACCAAGGCTCTTGTCCACAGATTCCCCTCTCCCTCTGCCTCCTGTGCTGTGCACCCCTTTTCATGGAAACTGTGCGTGACTGTCTTTTCAATGGCAATATTTCCTAATCTGTTGGCTTCCTATACCTCAGATTTTCTATGAATATATTATCTTTTAAAATAGTTTTTTTCCAAGCAAACTGTAAGCACTTTGAAGGAAGGGACCACACTTCAAATTTTCTTAGTATTCCTGTAGTACTTAAGTATGGTTGGCGTTGGTTATCCAATAAAATCTTGCCCCATGATTCAATTTAGGACCTATGGATTTAGGGTATTGTGTAAAATTGAAAATAATTCACTGGAAAAGCCCCAGTATTTACTTAAACAATGTGAATGGCAACCTACTCCAGTTCTTCAGGAAAATTGGGATAGGATAATGTACAAGATTATTATTAGGGATTTCTAACTAACTCTGCCCAGTTCTTCCCTCTATATTTCTCATTTATGTTCTTGTAAAAAAAAAAAAAGGCAACAGAAAACCCAACTAGGCTTATGATTTCATATTTTAATAGCCTTTTAAAAAACAGGTTCTCACCTGCTTTGTAAACTAACATATACATGAGGCCAAGAACAGGTTAAAACCTGGTCACCTCATTAATGTGTTTAGTGGGGGGCCAAAATCAGGTTAGGACTCGGTCACCTCATTAGTACCTTGTTTAGGTACCTCCAATTTAGTAGCCAGGCAAGGTATTAATGAAGTGGCTGAGTTCTTTTTTTTTTTTTTTTTTTTTGAGACAGTCTCGCTCTGTTGCGCGGGCTAGAGTGAGTGCCGTGGCGTCAGCCTAGCTCACAGCAACCTCAAACTCCTGGGCTTAAGCGATCCTCCTGCCTCAGCCTCCTGAGTAGCTGGGACTACAGGCATGTGCCACCATGCCTGGCTAATTTTTTCTATATATATTTTTAGCTGTCCAGATCATTTCTTTCTATTTTTAGTAGAGACGGGGTCTTGCTCTTGCTCAGGCTGGTCTCGAACTCCTGACCTTGAGTGATCCACCCGCCTCGGCCTCCCAAGTGCTAGGATTACAGGCGTGAGCCACCGCGCCCGGCCTAGGTGGCTGAGTTCTAATCCACTTTTGCTCTAGCAAAGGCACAGTGTTGAAGGCAGATTAGGACATGCTGCGAAAAATTCCCCATTAGACATCAGTAATGCATTGCAGCTATAGAAATAGGATGGTTTTGAGACTTGTTAAGGATAGTATTAATGCCTTCTTACCATGTTCTAGACTTCAAGCAAAGTATTTTGCAGGTATGATGTCATTTCATGCATACAAGGACCCTGCATGGAAAACTTTATTATTATCATTCAACAGGTGAAGAAACTGAGACTTAGAAAGGTTAAGTAACTTAGCCAAGGACATACGGGACATAACTGGCAGAAAGTTCCTTTGGTGGCAGTCACTTCCAGTCTCCTTTGCCCCAGCCCTGGATCTTGTTTTGAGAGGACACCCCAGGTGATTTTGATGCATAGCTGGACACGAGAAATACTGAACTTTGGCAGTATTTTACAAACTGTAAGTCAGGATATATTTGTGTGTGTGTCATGAAGTTAATTTTGTGGGCCGCAACAACCATATAAAAATTAAACAGAATGGGGTACAATAGAAATTATCAGAGTACGTTGCATGTAGTGAGAGTGAATATTTTTCATGAGGCTTTAGAGTAATAATAATACATAAATATACGTATGCATATATGCACATATATACACATATATGCAGACTGGATCTGGATGAAAATGGATTCCTTGCTGTGATTATGGGTTCAAAAAAGCATTAAAGAAACTGTCGTCTGGGGGTTATGAATTGGCAGATGAGTCCTGGGAAGAGCAGACTGCACTGTTCTTGGAGGAGAGCCCTGTATTGTCGGAAGTAACTCTCCAACCCATTTCTCACTGGAGTGTCTTTGATGAGTGAGGAGTCAGTTAGGAGCTGCATGAAACGCATAGACTTCTGTGATCGAAACTGCCCTTATAGGAACCGAATGCCCCACTCATTTGTCCTTTTCATGTAGAAAGCCTCATGATTTTTGTGGTTACATTTCTCCGCTTAGCAGCCTGGAAGTTTTTCAGCTAACACAGCTCATGTGGAGACATGTGACTTTGATTTTTACATGATAAACCCGAGGTAGTTTGCATAACGCTGGCTTGCTAGAAGTTACACTCTAATCCTCTCATGGCAACAGACAAGATGTTTCCTTATTTTTGCAGCTGCCACACTGACTCTGGTTTGAACCAAACCACTATCAGCTGCAGAACTGACACAACTATAATTTTTAATGCTAATGAAACTAATATGGTTCAAGAAGACGGGCAAAAGAAATCGTACCAAATATTGCAGATTTAGTTTTTCTGAGTAATATTTCTTGAAACTTTGGGACGTCGGTTTCACTTTGAGGAGATTTTATGAATTATTCCCATTTAATAAGGCAAACCTGCACTAATATAATCTGACGTATGAGCCCACACTGTCAAACTTGAGGTTTGATGAGGTGGTTATTCCTTTAAAACAAAACAAAACAAATGCCAAATACCTCTTATTTACCTCTTCTTAGAAGGAAGGAGAAAAATTAAAAGGATTAAAAGTAATGTTGGGCAAATATTGCTGTTGGTGTTTTCCTGGAGGCTCTATTGCTCATCCTATAAACATGTTGCCCAATATTTGCTCACCTTGCCAAAAAGAATCTTCTAAGTAGGAGTATATGTATGCCCCCAAGATTGCCTACACATGTCCATTCTGACCTAACTGCTTTCTTAGTGCTTATGACTAGAGTACTTATTGCTTCCCCAGAAATGCTCTCTCTTGTAAAATAGATACCCATCAAACTGAAGTTTTCAAGTGGAGGCACAAGAAGCAAATTACGTCTTATTCCCCTTCTTTGAAAACTGTTAAACCCAAAACATTAGGTTAAGGATTGCAGAGGACGACATAACCCTCATCTCTCCCCACACTCCTCCTTAACCTCATCCAGATGATGTCATTCAATCACTGAAGTTCATTAACTTATTTATTTTATTCAATAGTGTCTTCAAGTTCTGCTAAATTAGCAGGTAGTCATTTAAGTTTCATATGTAAAGACCTGTCTGTGTGGTGGGTGAAGGTCACTCACGAACAATTACACCCAAGTGGGGTGTGGATAAACAGCTTGTACCATGTTTCTAGTTTGGCTCAGCATCTGATGAAGTGAAATTCCCCAGAACTATCTAATAGCCAAGGCTAGTAATTTTTGGCTACAAAAAATAGATTAAAATCCTTATGTACTAATAAATTATAAAGTGCTTTTCTACCACTTCTTCTTTTTCTACCACCCTTCTTCCCTTTTGATTTAAATATCCATAATAAAAATTCAAAATAGAATAAAATTCTTAAAAGCAATAATAATTTTTTATCACTAAAAATCAATTAGAACATACCACAGTTTCCAATTTTTATACAATTTCAGGTGTCAAAATAACCCAATAATGATGGACAAAATTTGTTGGGCATTGCTTCTTGGCCTTTAGGCTAAGATCATGTGCAAAATTTCTTGGGAGATTCTCATGTCCATGCATGGACAAGGTTGGCACCATTTCACCCTTTTGCTGTGGTTGCCACTGTTAAGTGTGATATAAAGGATTGTGCATGCTAATATGAAAGAAAAAAAGAGTAAGATAAGCTTACTTCTTTCTCAATGTTTATTATTGCAAAGCCACATGGCATCTGATATTTTTAAGTGGAGGTCAGCCCATTCATTGACAAATGATTTTGTTGAATGTAACAAATTGATTGTGCCAGAGTTTTAGTTAAATTGAATACCCTTGGATCAAAAAACCTCTACAAACAATATACAGATTCCATATACTATCATTGCCAATAATGCAATTTATCCATTCATACAAACTTTATAAAACGCATATTTGTTCAGATTATACTATATGCTTTTCTCCATACTGGAAATAAAGGGCCAAGCATTACACTAAACTAGAATATAATGTGTACTGTTATGAATAAAACTTAAACAAACAAACAAACAAAAACCCCTAAACATATCTGTGGATGTCAGGAATCCAAGAAAAAGAAGGAAATCAGGTGATATATTCATGACCTAATTATGGAGTAAAATCTGCTGATAGCTACATGATTCCATTGAATTTGTTCCTCCTTGGGCAAAAATAAGTCTTGAGTATTGTCCTAAATATCTATATTCTATGCATATAGAGACTCTGAAACAGTGCTTACCATAGAGAATTTTTTTCCATATAATATTATATTGTTATTGTTGTTTTTTTATTTCAGCATATTACAGGGGTACAAATGATTAGGTTACATATATTGCCTTGCCCAGCCCAAGTCAGAGCTTCAAGTGTGTTCATCCCCCAGATGGTGTGTACATACCCATGTCCTCCGCCCCACCTGCCCAACACCTGTTGAATGTAATTACTATACATGCACTGAAGTGTTGGTCAGTTAATACCAATTTGATGGTGAGTATATGTGGTGCTTGTTTTTCCATTCTTGTGATACTTCACTTAGTAGAATGGGCTCCAGCTCTATCCAGGATAATTCAAGAGATGCTAGATCACCATTGTTTTTTGTGGCTCAGTAGAACTCCATGGTATACATATACCACATTTTATTAATCCACTCATGTACTGATGGGCACTTGGGTTGTTTCCATATCTTTGCAATTGTGAATTGTGCTGCTATAAACATTCTAGCGCAAATGTCTTTTTTACAGAATGTCTTTTGTTCCTTTGGGTAGATGCCCAGTAATGGGATTGCTGGATCAAATGGTAGTTCTACTTGTAGTTCTTTGAGGTATCTCTATATTACCTTCCACAGAGGTTGCACTAGTTTGCAGTCCCACCAGCAGTGTCCGAGTGTTCCCATCTCTCTGCATCCATGCCAACATTTATTGTTTTGGGACTTTTTGATAAAGCAAAGGTGAAAAATGTTTACTCTTTGATAAATGGAATAAGATCCCTTATCAGCTTGGGGGCTGGGCTCATCATTGACTGGCAGATGCATGTCCCAAACTGGGAAAGCTAGCTTGTAACTCACACACACACACACACACACACACACATAGAGACATCCACACTGATATCCTGAGTTCTATAGTGATGATGGCTTATGTGAGGGAAGAAGACAGACAAACTAAGTGGTCCCCTGGGGCAGTGCCAGCCTTAGTTAGTGGGTGCCTCTGACATGCTTGGCACCTTGCTGAAGATACAAAAGTGAGTAAGATCGTTCCTGCCTTTAAGGAGCTTACGTTTCGGTAGAGAGCACCAGGCTTAAAAACTGGCTGTCCTTTGTGCGCATACCCTAAACCTCGTCGAAACTGATTCAGATCCATAGTCACGTCACGCTCTCCATATGACAAATGATACACTCTTGCAATGCAACTGTCCAAGAGAGAGTCTACAAAATGGCCCATTGATTGAGGTTTAAGGTGAATGGCCATGTTTGTAATATGAATCTCTTTTTAAAACATGTGTTCTATCCTTACTATATACAAGCAAGCTAGAGGCTAAAAATTCAAAGATAAATAAGGCCCTGATGCTGACTTCAAAAAGCTTACATTTATTCCAGGGCACTAACACATTCACAGTTTTAATACGATGTGGCATTCTAATAGAAAAGCATATTAGGAACAAAAAGGAGGATATCTGGGCTAATCACGAGCCTGGGGGAATGCTGAGCTGAGTTATAAAAAACTAAAAAAAGGATAAGAAGCAACCTGATAAGATAAGGCGATACAGGACAAGGGACTGGCATATGCAAAGGCTTGGGGGACTTAAACCATTCTAAAATCTCCTGCCAAACATTCCTTCTTGGGTTCCTGATTCAGAAGCCCCATGCTGCTGCTACTGCTGCTGCTGCTACCACCACTATGACCAACCACACTCTACAATGACAAAATTTGAAAACTTCCTCATCTGTTAGGGCACTAGTTACCTTTAGCCTTTTCCCCCAAAGCCTTCATGAGTATTTACCCTACTTGTTATATGGAACAGTGGGTTGGTCAGGCAGATACATAAGGGGCCTCTCACGTTCTCACCAATAACAGGGGCTCCCTAATGCAGTGATTGCCAGTCTCAGGGGGGTGGGGAGGACAAGTAAGGTAAGAGATTAGAGAATGGGATGTATAAAAAAATCCCAGGGAATTGCCTGGGAAGGCCATGAGGAAACTTTCCAGGAAGATGGCAAAGCTCTATATCCTGACAGGGATGTGGGTTACAGAAGCATATTCATTTGTCAGAATTGAATAGTTAAAATGAATGCATAAATGTTGCCTTTTAAGAAACTGTAAAAAAATAATTAAAAAATCGAGTAGAGGGTGGACGGTGGGCAGCTGGATGAAGGAAACAAGAATGGCAAAATGCTGAGCATTGTGGCAGCTGGAGGATTGACTCATATACTATTCTGTTCACTTCATGCTGTACATGTAAAGATTGTATTCTTTGTCATGTGTGGCCACCAAAGTCTCTGTTCTGTTAGCTTAGTGGTCAGCTGGTGATTTGACAGAGACATCCCTAAACACCTGAAGCCAAGAAAAAACAAAAAAAGAAAAATGAAACTATTCTCCGAGTCTTTGCATACTGGCTCTGTGTTGGGGCACTCCTTCAACACTTAGTCAGGCCATTTGCAATTCTGCCTTAGCCTTCACTTCCTGCTTGCAGGGAACCTAAGGTCAGCCAGAAGTGAAAGCTTAGGGTCTTCTCAGGTCTTCTCTGAGCGTGTGTCCAGCCCTGGGCACATCATGGCCTTCTAATTCCCTGGCATGCACAGGAGCTTCTCCCAGCCTTTACTCCCCCATGTATCTCCTTCCCCAGCCTCTTCCTTCCCAGGTTTCCCATCTCTGCTTGCCCTGGCTTGTATCCCTGGCCACAGGTGGCTGCAGCTGGTATATTTGCTTTTAAATGCTTCAGGCAAACACAGGCTGGGGAAGCCGCTTCAGTCAGGAGAAACAAAGGCAAGCCTATCCCTGATTGTGTGTTTTCACCAGAGAGGTGAAAACACACAATCACAATTAATTCAATTAACTTATTAGTAATTAATTAATTCACAATTAATTTTTTTTATTTCAGCATATTATGGGGGTACAAATGTTTAGGTTACATATATTGCCTTTGTCCTGCCTGAGTCAGAGCTTCGAGCATGTCCATCCCTCAGATAGTGTGCACTGCACCTATTAGGTGTGAATATACTCATCCCCTCCTCCCCGCTCCCATCTGCCTGACACTCAGTGAACATTATTACTATATATGCACTTAAGTGTTAATCTTGTTTATTTCCTTGAAGAGAGATTATACCTTGTTAACCTTGGTATTCAGTGGCTGGTGCATAATGGGTACTCAATTCATGGATATTTTTTAGTCTATTGATGGGCTCAAACCAACACACATACACATATATATATATAATACCCATTATATACCAATATATTATATTATATTTATATGCACATATAGTTGTCTCTTAGTATCCAGAAGGGATTGTTCCAGGAACCCCCTGGACACCAAAATCCCCAAATGTTCAAAACCTTCATATAAAATAGTGTAATATTTGCATGTAGACTATGTAAATCCTCCCATATACTTTAAATCATCTCTAGATTACTTATAATGCCCAATATAATGAAAATGCTATATATTTAATAAATTCTGTATTTTAAAGTTTTTATTAATTTTTATTGTGGTAGTGTTATTTTTAGAATACTTTCAATTTGAGGTTGGTTGAACCCAAGGACATGGAGGGGCTGACTGTACCTATGTACATATACATGCATATATAATAATACCATAATGTTTACAAATAATGTGATATCCCACCAAAGGCATTTAACCAGAGATTAAATGTGTGTGTGTGTGTGTGTTTCTCTTTCTTAATGAGAAAAATTGCCAGCAATCTCAAGGTGCAGATGAGGACAGAAAATCACTTTGGGACTGCTGAGGGGAGTGTCCCTTTGAAGGGGAGTTCTAACAGTTCTGAGTCTGAGGAGTGGCCTCAGTGGAATGCATGTGGTTGCCAGGAAGAAAAGGAACATGCAGATTCTAGGTTTATGAGGAGGTAGCTGCTAGAAATTTGAACTCAACGTGATGAACGCTTAAAGCTGCACCCTTGGGAGATCATGTGTGGGGCTTCCTTTACCAATTAGGCTGCAAGGAAATGGAATCATCCCTCCCAGCAGTGGACGAGCATTGTCTGTCAGGATGTTTGGGAGAATAAAACAGCACATGATAGTGAGAAACAATAAAATGGTGGCTTGACCAAATTGGTATTCTCTTCTCCTGCTGTGAGTAAAATGGAACAAGAGCCCGTTGCCCGTTACAACGTTCCTTAGAGATTTTTGACAATTAAGACGTGGGTAGGTTCCTGGATTTCCTGCTAATAGGGCATGTAAGGACCAAACAAATTAATTTAAAAATATAAGGACTGTGATTATATTTGTAACTAAAAGTATGAATCTATTCTTACAGGACATAAGAGTGTGTGTGTGTGTGTGTGTGTGTGTGTATTTAACTTTATTTCCCAAGGGTCAGAAATATACAAATAAACTTTACTCACATGGCTCATTATGATTTTACTTGAAGAAAGAGAGGAAAGAATGCCAATTGCAAAAAGTGTCTCTCTATACCATCTTTGTGAGGAAGGTAAAAAAATGTCATGGCTAAAATATGGATTTTAAAAATACTGGATTCATATTTTCTAAGAGAATCGCTGAATCATCATTCAACTGCTTGAGAAAAGTTCGTTTTTTGCCAAGGCAGAGAGCACTTTGGGAAGGAGTCTGCAGTCTGCTGAGAATCTTAATTCTCTGGGACAGAAGGGAGTTAAAGACCTTGTGCTCCTCAATACATTTGACATTCCACAAAATTTCATGATAAAAGAGGAAGCAATTAATCAATGAAAAATATTCTGTAAAGTAAAAAGGACTTACACTTTTTTGAGGGAAAAATAAAGTTGTCAGACTCTACATTAAATGCATCGTGGATGAAATACACTTGAGCAGGAAGGGAGAAAGAGGAAGAGAATTAGGAGCGGTGAATAAAGGAGGGCCCAGGAGCCTAAAGGAAAAGAATTTGACAGAGCACAGCTGCAGCCAATCCATTAACCATCTCTCCAAGGAAGGAAACTGGGTGACAATAGCAACCAGACAGAATGTCATCCCAGTGGCCAACCGCTGGCTACGAAAATCCAGTGCAGACTGAGATAGTCATATTCAAGAGCAAAACAATTATCCTGCATCTTATTCTCACTTTCACTTCCTGTTAATTCTATCCTTTTAAATGAGAGATAAGGGTGACCGTTTTAATAACAGAAGTTTCAAATTATTTCTGAGAAAATGAAATATGTACAAAAAAACTTGTTTCATAGTGACATATGC
Organism: Varecia variegata; assembly: GCA_028533085.1. Lineage (NCBI taxonomy): Eukaryota > Metazoa > Chordata > Mammalia > Primates > Lemuridae > Varecia > Varecia variegata. Next base: position 56,565,124 of record CM052440.1, read on the forward strand.
CTCTAAGAGCAATACATGAGCAGTGCTAGGTGCAGGGAACATGCTCAGTCAGGAGCACTTGAATGGACTCAACAGATCACTAAATATTTATTGAGTTACCTACTAAAATGCAGAAGAGGCTAAGGTCAAATCCCAACTCTGTCCACTATACTCACATAGCACTTCCAAAATAATTTCAACATTTACCCTCATGGTAAAACAATTACTTGCTTATGGGTCTATCTTTTAACTATAATTTAAGGCACAGGAAGATAAATGCTATGATTAAATAATTATTATGTCTCAATTAGTGTGCACAATGCTATATGCACATATAGTAGCTACTCAATAAACATTTGGTGAAATTATTAAAAATTAATAAATGAATTAGTCCATTGCAATTATTTCTTAGTCGTGTCTCCATTGTTGTGGTTTTGTGTAAAGTTACTCAAGCTCTCCATGCCCTTTTTAGAGCAATACTGATTTAAAGAATTATTTTTTATCTGAAAATGTCTTTATTTTGCCTTCATTCTGCTTTATTTGTTTATTTATTATTAATTTTTTTATTTCAGCTTATTACAGGGGTACAAATGTTTAGGTTATTTATATTGCCCTTGCCCCACCTGAGTCAGAGCTTCAAGCATGTCCATCCCCCATATGGTGCGCACCGCACCCATTAGGTGTGTATAAACCCATCTCCTCCCCACTCCCACCTGCCTGACACCCGATGAATGTTACTACTAACTGTGCACACGTAAGTGTTGATCAGTTAATACCTGATCAAATTAAAAAGCATATATTTTTTCTTATGGTAAATTGTGATGATTAATTATCAAATGATAAAGCTACCTGGAAACACTGGGATGAACACCACTTAACAAAAATTTATCATCTTTTAAGGTTTATTTCTAATTTCTATTTGCTAAAATTTTCATTAGAATTTTGTGTTTAAGTTCACAAAATACATTCATCTACGGCTTTCTTTTCTTGTAATGCTGTGAGCAGTTTTGTTACTTGGATACTTCTGGCCCCCCAGAATGAGTAGGAAAGTATTTCTTCCTCTTATAGTTCCTCACAGCATCATTTGAAAAAGGTAAATTCTATAAGCACTGTAGATTTGGTAATCATACATTATAAAGTAAGATTACAGTTCTGTGTTTTATGATGTAATACTTTACAAAATACACATTATAATGTTTCATATGAAAAATATACATGTCACAATGTAAAATTATAGATGAACATTAGAATCAATAAAACATGTTATATAGATATTTTTGTTATACATTTTACAGAAATGAATTCTGAATCAAAACAGCCTGAAAGAGAAGCTCTTTTTGTAAACAATTTGATAACAATATTTTGAAACCAAACCTATATTACATCAATATATAGTGATAAATGGGCAGAGTATGGACAGGAGAGTAAAGATATATTGAATATCACATCTTGTATAGGGTGGAGTTAAGCTAAACCTTTTCATTCCTGGCTAGAAACAAGGTTAAAGAATGTTTTTACAATGCGTAATTTTGATGGCTGGTAGAACTAAAAGCAGTTTATATAACTACCAAATTCTCCCAGAGTAAAAAAGAAAATAAAAATTATCCATATGTTATAAGTAAATGTGTATGTTTGTGAATCAAACATTTAAGAAACCTAACTTGTTCAAATCAGGATGATTGCAAATTAAAAAAGAAAGTAACAGCTACAACCAGCAAACCAACTATACATACACTCAGACTTGCAGGAAAAATTCTAGAAGGAAATACATCAAAATGATAACTATTTTATTTCTGTGTGGTAAAATTAGAGCTTTTAAAATTATCTCTTTATGCCATCTGAACATTTTTTAAATTTCCTAATAACATGCAAGAGGCTATTGCAGTCATTCATTAACATCATTAAACTAATGACACATTTGTTAAACAAGATGGGGATAGAATTGTTACTTAACTATTGCCGTCTGTTTTTCCTACTACATTAATTTGTGTAGGATTTGTCTATGTGTAAAATGCAAATAAAAATAGAGGGGATTATCAATAAAAAAACACACTTTTAAAGAATATTAGTTCATCCCTAAATGGAATTTTAAAGCAAGGTTTCATTAGCCTTAATGCTTGTTCAGGCTCAAAAAGTAACTCTCCTTAACCAAATGCATTGTGTTTCCAAAGTTATTGCAAAGTGGGGTCTAGAAATAGTTAAAGTGACATTAGTAAAAAGTATGTATATTTATATTATATGGTATTTATATTCAAGTAGCTCATTTCAGGAAATAGTCTAGGTACTCAGTGGTATGTTGGAACCATAGGTCTGTTTCATGTCTTGTCCCTGCTGAGCTGATGTTCCTGGATGAAACCAACTGCACTTAAACTCCTATATTTATTTTTCTGTTCCTGGGCCCTGTCTGAGGCTTCTTAAGATATTGTTACAAGGATCTTCTATGTGGACTGTCTGGTCTGGAAGTGTCTCTTACTTCTGTGGCGTTAAGAGGCAAGTTATTTGGTGGATAGCAGAAATCCAACTATATGTAGTTTTATGTGATACAGGCTCTGCCAGCCCTTTCCTTCTTCCTGTGCACACCCAAACACACACCACACACACACACACAGCCCTTCTTCGTTCTCTAGGCATCTCTGATGATTCTAAGCATCTAAGGACATTTTACATTATATTAAGCTCAAGGTTTTGGATGGAGAGAAATACTTCAGAGATACAAATGGAGATATACCTCATTCTGCATTTTTTTGCTTTTCTAGTTGTACTTTATCTGCATATTCCAAAACCTTTTCCAGGCCTCTATTTTTCTCACAATACTACTCTGTTGTTAGTAATTTAATCTGTTGTCTTTTCTGGGTGTTTTCAAATTTTAAATTTAGATTTGAATTTTCTTTGCAGAGAAGGCGTATTTAATGCAACTTCAGTTCTAGAATTTGCCATTCCATCACAAACAAGTTGGGGCAGGAAAATAGAGTGGGATTGGTATATTTGGGGCCAGCAGAGGGGAAATTTTCAGTTTCCCTTAAATCATGCAATATCAGTAGTAATCAGTTCTTCTGGACCCAAGTAGGGAAATACTTTAGCTTAGCTGATTTTCTAGAACACTACTCTCTACTTCTAGTAGGTTCACTTGTCCAGGGGTACGTACCTAGGGCAGAGGTTTTGAACAAATAGGTCTGGATGACTTTCCATAGCCTGCTTAAGTGATTGCTTATATGTATAACTTAAAGGGCACTAATGAAGACTAAAAGATCCAGTAACCCCTCCAGGCTACTATGGTGTCTGTAATAAGCATCATTAGAGTAACTTCTCTGAGCATGGCAGTTCAATCCTAACAAGAGAAACTACATTAACCTATTAGAAGCAGTTGAAATATTTTGACTGTTTAGTCTAAAGAATTAGCTGACAGTTATCTAAAATATTAATAAATGGGGCACAAGACAAATATGTTTAAGAGGAGAAAGAGGGAGCTTGGGAAATTTCATATTATTAGATAAGATGTTGCAAGAATCCCCACCGAGCCCAGAAAGCATGAGAATGATGGCTTTCTTGAAGGAGTGGTGCCTAATTAATTAATGGAATGCTTTGTTAGCCTCCTATTGGTGAATTCAATTCAGGGATGTATTTCTCTCAAAGCAAGTTTAAAGTTTGGTGAAGTTGTTCTCCTAGTCCCCTTCTCCTCCTGCTGTCTTTCTTCTAGTTTCTCGGTCATGTTTCTCTAACATAGTTTATCAGAATGTTCTGCTGATTTTAAACCCCAGAAAATAGTTTGAACATGGAACAAAGTAAGTGTCTTTGGTTGTACAGATTGTAAATATTTTCACATCAAAATGAGATGCTTTCATATTTTCAGTTCAAGTTAGATGTAAGCTATGTAATAAAATATAATAACCTGAATGTATAACATCCTTGTTTATACAACCAAGCTCTAAAGTTTGATATATACAGAAACAGTTGGGTCTTAGTTGAGCAAAGCCTTTATGTTGGTTTGTTTCTGGAATATGATCTCCTCCAGCCTGTGTATCCTGAGGGCCTGAATCTGCCCTCGAATAAACCCAAAAAGAGAAATATGGTAAGAGAAGAAAAGTTAACTCCCTGGGAGCCATCACCTTAACGACTTTTCTTTGAGTGCTGTCTAATACATGCTCACCAAAGACTTAAATCTAGTACACGCTCCTGAAACAACAATGAGGATTTCTAGTCTATTATGGCAAATCAGAAATGCTGGTTCATCACTTCAACTCCCAACCCTAACTCTTTCCCTTGATTTTAAGTTAGAATGTCCAGGAATGTACACATAAAAGGCCAAAATTGGCATCAACTCTAGGAAGTAAACATAAACAAAAACACCAGAAGTGTCAAAACTTCTGGTGCAATGAACAGCAATGGAATAGTTTTTTGTAGTCCAATACTGTGCCCAGTCTTCATGTTCCTGCATAGGAACAATAGCCCCAAAGGTAGCAGGACTCACTGGCAATGGGTCTGAAAAGAGCGGCAGAGTCTAAGTCATACAGACTTGAACTGGGGCCATGTTATGGAGTTTGGTCTTTATCCACAGTGCATGGAGAATCGATTAAAGGGTTTTAAGCAAGAGAGTGATTTACACTTTTAAATCATGACAAGGGCCACAGTATAGAGAGTTAGTTTGTAAACAGCAGGAACTTGTTCAAGACCAGTAGTAGATTGGGAAGGGTGATAGCAGTGGAGACGAGGACACATAGAGAGGTTTAGTAGATCTCTAGGAAGAGGTAAATTGGAGAAGCCGTGAAGAACAGTTAGCTACAATGGTGGCTGAGTAGGAAAAGTAAAAGAAGAAAATAAACACATTATTATGTAAGTGCTATAAGGAAATTATTTAATCCAAACTAATATTTCTTCCTATTTAAAACAACAAGAGGAAAAAATCTATTAAACAAGGAATAGAAGGAAGCTATAGAAAACATCAATCTTAAAATAATAGCCAACCTCATATCATATAATATAGTCTCAATTCTAAAATGCCTATTATTTCAGGATTTAATGTTTCTGAAATTAGGTGTCTCCTACAGTCACTGGAAAACTCAATTTACTGTCCATCAATCAGAAGACTATGGCATGTGTTATATTAACTACATAGAACAAATATGTCTTTGAAGAAGATTGCTCAGTCTTTCCATTTCTCTCTTATTTCCATTTCTAGCTTAGAAAGATAAAGTCCCCTATCTAAAGTCAAATGCTCCTCTATTAGTCTAAGTTTATCTTCTTCCCATAATATTTCAATTCTTCTGTTAGTGAAGTCAGACAGAAGTAGATTCAAATCCCACGTTTTCTCCTTTTTCGTTATATCCCCTTGACCAGATAATTTAATCTATCGGAACTTTAGTTTCATTATTTTAAAACAGAGGTAAGTGAGCAGGATTGTTTCAGTGTTTAGAAGGGATGCATGTGTAAAGCATCTTATAACCAATGCATTTATAGGTGCTCAATAAATGGTAGTTATTATTATTTTACAAAGATGCTCCTCCACCAAGATATGCTGCAAAGAAAGGAATGATATTAAATCCTATTAAAATCGAGTTAATATGTATCAAATGCTACTCATCATCTGACCTCAACATTCTTCCATGACAATTTCATTTTCTGGTTGCTTTATTCTAATCACTGCTGTAGACTGTCCATCATTCTTTGATTTCCCCCACCTCACTACAATTCCAACGTCTGCTCTTCTGCTAAGTCATAGGGCTTCTGTCTCCAAAATATTGCTTATATTTGTGTCTGCATTCCATTTTCATTTATTTTAATTCAAGTCACTATCAACTCTTTAACCACCAGCAACTTTAAATAATTGCACTGGACACCTATTGAGTTCCCCGCCTCTGTTCTCTCATTATCCCTTGCCAATTTCTGCTCTTCCTCCTGTAGCCACGGTTTCTGTATGCCATCTCAAAACTTTCAGAGGTTTCACCATTTAAGCCCTTCCATGTTCTGTTTACATTCAATCCTTACAACCTTATTGCCCATTATTCTCCTGTAAGGACTTCATATCTCAATGACACCAGACTACTCAATGACACCCTGAGTTTTTTTCTGCTTGAGTCTTAGCTGCTATTACCCTTCTGCCTGGACATCTCAACACACACACACACACACACACACACACACACAAAACAATCAGTGATTGAAATCCAATTTCTTACTTAAGGTTAACTGAAATGCCAGTTCTTCTATGATAAGTGTTCCTTAATTCAGCCCTTTTGAATAAAATCCTGCCTTCCTCTGAACCTCCACAGTACTTTAGGCTTCACATATACCCCTTAACCTAGAGGGACTAGCACTGTAACTTTATAATTTATAAAATGTCTCTCCAAGTCAAGGTTTTTATAAAACATGTCAGTACCTTAGGAATTAATCCTTCTGTCCCTCTTCAAAAAGCTACCTTTTAGGTAATTTTTCACCGTCTATTTGGAAAAGAGCATGAACGTTGCATGGGGGTAATAATGGAGGTAAACCACCATTATTCAAATTGTTTGTGCTTGCTAGAAATTCAGCCCAGACCCAAATTATATCTCACTCTGTAAACAAAAGCCAATGCACTTATCTTAGGGATCACTTTAATAGGAATCTATTTAACCGTTCCCATTGTGGGTATTTCTCATTCTCGTAGAGGAGGAAAAGTTTCTTTTTCTCGCTTGTTGTTAGGCTCATGGCTGAGGTACTTATGATGCAAGAGAGATTAATGAAAGAAAAGCATTACAAATGTAATTATTAATAATAAGTTTTGTGTGACATGGGAACCTTCATGAGGATATGAAGACCCAAAGAAACAGGGAAACTGTGCATTTTTATGCTAAATTTGATGAAGTGTATAGTTGTGGAGAAGTATGATTGGACAGAATGAGGTCTGAGCTAATGGTTATAAACTGGGAAGAAATTAGCAAGGCCTGTTGATTCGTATTCTTCTCTGTGTCCCTGTGTCTTCAGAGATAAGAATGTTCCTTTCCTCAGGGTATAGGGTGGGCACCTCTCATCAGACATGAGGGTCTTACGATCTATTTCAGAGGAAGGCCAAAGAATTGTTTTATGACCTACCTCACAGGAGAAGGGCGAGGGGAAGGTGAGAGAGACCTTCCTACTTCTGCTGTTTTCTCAAATGCCAAGGTGTCATTTCTGGGGTCCTGAACCCCATCACCCTACACCCCAACTATCCTATCAAAATATTACCTCCTACCACTTATATTTCTCTGAAAAAATTCTGCTAAACACTTTTTCTTTATTACATTTATTGTGATGCTATTGTAGACCAATGATATTTTAGTACTCTGTATAGCTGTGTGTCCTGGGAATGTACGTGGCTGTCTTATTTCTACTATGTTTTGACCTTTGGAGAACTTTCAGGTGCTGAAAACATCATTGCAAAATATATCCCAAATATCTGAAGCAAAACAAACTGTCATAAGTAATTGCGTGTTTTTAGTTTATGCTAACTCAGTGAATATCTATTCTGGGAAGAACACATGAGTTCAATGAACATCTGAATAAGCTATCTGATGATAAAGAGTGATGGAAGGGAAAACCAATTTAAATCTGATAAGTGCCAATTTATTATCTCCCTGAACAAGGTGTAGACCAAGCTTGATATATCTTCCTCTCCTCACTTCAGTTTTATTATATACCATGAGAGAGAAGTTTCTGAACATGAGCTATTAATAATGCCAATGTTACATTTAAATAATAAACTATTCTGAAAAATTTTTAATGTGCACACATACTGAATATGTTTGTTTTAATTGGTGTACTGCAGTATTTGTAGTATGATACAAGGATAAAAACAGTTCAGATTAATGACTCTCTCATCTCCCATTTTGACAGCCCCCTATTCAAAGCACCAGTATTACCCACTTAGAAAGTGGATTGATGCCAATGCTCAGAGCACTACTTCTTCCTTTAGCACACCAGATGGTACTAAAAATTCAAAATATTTCCTACAACAGCTGTATCTTTGACAACAAAATTAATACCAGCCAAAATACCACTGCTATGTGAAGGGCATAATGATCAGGCTCTTCAGTCTAACATAACTAGCCACATTCTAGGCTATCATAAGAAGCAAACAAGAATAACAAAAACAAAACAAAATAAAAATCATGATCTGATCAACTCTTGCTAGATGTCAATCAGATGTTCTGTCTAGCATCAAAAACCAGAAGCATAACTCCCAGTACATTTATCATGGAACAGCTGCTCCTCTCAGAAAGTGAATTACACCTTCCCCTGCAGCAACCATTAATCCATTAACACATTCTCACCACTAAGCTTAACCCAAAGAACATCATATTTTTATGTTAAACTCTGTTTTTATTTGTTTGAGGAAATAAATCTTTTAAGGAGGATTTGACTAGAAGTTAATCTTGAAAATTCTTTGGGTTGAAATAATGTATTTTTTCTTATAAGATTTAAAAGATCTTTTGAAAAAGAATGAGGACATAGTTTGAAATATGCAACTGGAGTCCAACAGTTGGATGGAACCTGTGTGTCTGATTCGTACATATCCACAAACATATAAAAAGTGTTATGAGTTTGAAAGACAGAGAATCAAGAGGTAGAGATGATGATGGATGTTAGTCTAAGTGCAAAGGTAATTAACTTAAAATGTTAATAAACACTTTGCAAGGGATGGAATAATAGTAACAAGGACATAATTATTTTCCTTTAGTGAGTAAAATAACACACTAGGTAGGTATCTCATATTTTTGCAAGAAAATAAATCGCAAAATTCTAAGCTTTAAAAGTAACTAGTTAGGCGGATGCTGTTAACTTTTTAAGAAACATTTAGCTTCAAGAAAAGACTAATTGTTCAGTTATTTTAAATAGTGACCTGCACTTATGAGTTTTAAATGTGTACATCTCATAATAAGAAAGCATATTGTTATGGTGGAATAGATTATTTTTAAACTATCTGCTAACTGAATCTAAAGAGAGAAGTTTGTTGAGGGAATAACAAGGTATATATTAGAAAAATGCCTTCATTTGCATTTTTGTCATTAAGAATCAAAGAAATCAGACTTTCTCAGTTGCACTTTTAATGATAATCAGTTGGTCAACTAAAATCTGTATTTAAAACCGGTACTAGCTAAAGCTGGTTGCAAAGACAAAAATTTCTTGGTAAAATGTACAGGAAGAAATCCAAAGATAGAAAGATAAGGAATGATCCATCCCCTCCCAACTTTGTCCCTTGAAGATCTAGGACCTTTCCAAGGTTTTGGGAAATTCACTGGTGAGGGAGGCATCATTATTTTTGAAAAGCACTTTAGTGTATTTTTTTCAGAGATACTGCATTTGAAATGGGCTCCTTGATTTTAATGAAGGTGGCAGGATCTCTGGATGGCAGAGGTCTGCAGGTACCTAAAGATAAGAGCAGAGGGTGTAATTCCTAGAGAAAACAGCAGAGCTGGCATGGTAAATCAGAAGGATTTGACCTGCAGGGATACTGGGAATGATGAATAGATTACAGGGTCCACAGAACTGAAACAGATGGATAGGCCACTGTATCAGTTTTCTATGGTCGTTACAACAAATTACACACTTAATGGCTAAAACAACACTCATCATCTCACAGCTTTGTAGTTCAAAGTCCAAAATGAGCCTAGGTGTCGATAGAGAGCATTCCTTTCTGGAGACTCTCAGGGAGAATCCATTTCTTCACCCTTCCCAGCTTCAAGAGGACAATTATATTTTTTGGTTCATGGCCTCTTCCACCATCTTCAAAGCCAGCAACAGTAGGTTGGCTAATTGTTACCATATCACATCACATCATTCTGACCTTCTCTTCTGCCTACCTCTTCTATGTGTAAGGGCCCTTCTGGCTATATCCAGGACCTACTTGGATATATTCCAGGATAATCTTCCTATTTTAAGTTCTGATGATTGGCAACATTAATTCCATTTGTAACCTTAATTCTCCTTTATCAGGTAACCTAACATATTCAAAGTCCCAGGGGTTAAGATTATGGGATTCATTATTCTGCCTACCCCAACCACTAAAGTTTTATTTGATTTATAAAACTAAAATATTTCTAGTTCAGGTAAAGAGAGGTCTATCCTGGGCCAGCATAATAAAGAATGTTGGACACAGCCAATTTTTATACCTGAGTTAGTTCAAACACATAAAATTTCTTAAATAAAAGGGCAAGAGAGTTCCCACCAAAGTAGGATTTGTGATGGTCAGGAAGTTAAATAGAGCTTTGAACTGAGCCCAATAGATAGCACATAGTCCATCACGCCCAGTGTGACTCTGAAACAATACTATGGTTATTCACTTAACTCTTGGAGGTATGTTTGGGGATAGATATCTCTAGCATTTGTAACCTCATTTGGCTGTGTATGTAGTAAGAGATTTTATGAAAGGAAGAGCCAAGTGGAAGTCCTTGGAACTCCCCTGCCTAATCAAAAGAGTAAATTAAAACCAATATTGCACCCCTGTTGGAATCATCAGGTGTAAAGTCACCATCAACGACTGAAAAGATACAAGGGTGTCAACCCCTATAATATCCTCTTTTAACTCTCCAGTTTGCATGGTACAAAAGACAAATTTAACTAGGAGAGTGACAATGGGTTATCAAAAGATTAATCGGGTCATGATTTTGGAGCAAATGGATCCAAAAATAACTCTGGCAAATGGCATACAGCTGAGACAGTCAATGCTTTTTTTTTTTTTGCCTTTTTTCCCCCCTGTAAATAGCATGCTTTTATCTGGCAGAGACAGAATTGCACCTTTATCATCCTGCTCAAGGTTATATCAGCTCTGTGGCATAATTTACTCTTCAGGATCCTTCTCTACTATCCTACAGGGTATCATCATCAGCTACCTATGCTGATAGGATTTTGAGAAAAGAATTTTAAAATCCTTAATAGGATACATATACACACACATGCACAGAGACATGTGTGATATATGCACACACATCAGAAAGTAAGATAAAAATATAGATAATTCACCCCAGTGAAGTTTCTTGGGGTCTAGATCAGGGCCAGATGGTACATATTTTAGGTTTTGAGAGTGAAAAGGCAAAATCAAAGATATTATGTAGGTACCCATGACTTACAGTGAGCCCATCATGCAGTGCTCACAGGCTGTTAAAAAATACATGGCAGGCTAGATTTGACCTGCAGGCTGTAGTTTGCTAAGCCCTGGTCTATATGCCTGGAGTATACAAGGACATCCCCTTCCAAGCTAGGAAGTTGCTGCTGTGCCTTATGTTACTAAGAAAGAGATAGTAACCTTTGCATTTTGGAGTCAAGGTTTATGACATTGAGGTGTAAATATAACACTTTGATCTTTGTGCTGAAAGGATGCCAGTTTTGACTGGGTCCATAGAAAGAGAAAGTACTCCAGTTGGTTCAGGCTGCAATGAAGGCAGTTCTGCAACTCACCTGACACTGTGATTTCAAGGGTTCCCAAAACCATTGTTTTTAGCAGATTAAAAAACCATGTGAAGCATGTGGCATGAACCAGTAAAAGAATGATAGTGGAGGGCCCTAGGATGTCAGAGCATAGCCTTACATTTTTTGGCAACTATTTACTTTTGAAAAACTTTCACCTGGCAAACATTGAAAACCAAGTGACTATGCAACCCAAGCACCTAATATGAAATAGATGCTAGATGCTCTCTGATCTACACAGACAGAAATTCAGGCATTCCAAGCCATCATCAACAAGAGGAAATGAAAAAAATGGGACCAGATTTAACTGATTCTATAGAAACAAATCAGTTGCACGAACCAGTTGTTTATACTTCTTGCTTTTCTGTATCTGTTGTTTTGTCCACCCTTATTCAAACAGTATGGTTTCATGGGAACTTTTCCATGTCAAGATGACAGATAAAATTAATTAATTACAGAAAATTAATTATACTTTTTTGACAAGTATATTTTTATGATATTCTGGCACCAGCTGGAAACAGTCTGTAAATGTATTAGAGCCCCAATAAAGTGTGACCATAGTAGATACTGATGAAAAGCTCTTTGGCCAGCATAAGAAAAAGTCAAGTGAAAGATCTCGATTTTCCTCCTAGAGCGGAAGGAGAGATGATGGTACAAATCAAGGACATGTAAAAATATTAATGACTAATGAATTTGGGGGAAGAGATATGGAGATAAAACTCCCGGAATGGTGTTAGGATGTTTCATATGGGAATGCCCACCAAAAAGCCCACACATGTTAACAAGCTCTGTAGATGTCCTTGAGTCTCATCTCTCTGCCAATGTGTGCCTGATGGGTTCAAGGCAGAGTGGCAGCAGAGTGGCAGAACTGCATGCATTGTGGTCTGGACTAAATGGAGCTCCTTCTCTTGCTCTTAACATAATCAAAAGAAATAGGCTTTTATATCAAAGGCAAAGAGCTATATTTATACATCCATATGATATACATTGCCTCCAAAATGCAAAGTAGCTCGTCTATTACTTTGTCTACTGTACTTTGTCTCTTGGTGGCAAAGGACCCTGGTGAAAAGGGTCATATCCTTAAGGATAAATGGTTTGCCTGATCCCAACAAAACAGACTTACTTTCACAAAGGTTGACTCAGCTACTGCCATCACTGAGTTCTCAATTTGCAAGTAGCAGCAAACTACCCTGAGTTCCCATCATCTCAGGACAACTAGTTAGTTACCTGATAGTTGGTCAATTATAATGAAATGCTTTCTTCGTGGATGAAAAGTACCTATTCCAATTTGTTCTCACTGGAAGATACTTATTCTAAATATGAGTTTGCTTTTACAGTTGACCCCCTCTGGCATCATTATCAGTAAACTAATGATGCTTTATATGCCGTCATCATGTCTCATACCACGTGTCTCCTCCTCACTATACAATTAAAGATTCAAGGCCTAGAGATAATGCCCATAAATTCTCTGTTCTTGTGAAGACTTCATTTCCCATAAGTAGTTGGCCTGAACAAACGGTTGAGTGCTTTTTAAAAGACGCATTTCTCCCACCATCTGGAAACTATGCCTTGTGGGGCTGGAATGGTGTCCTTCAGAAAATGGTAAATGTTCTGAACCGGTGACCAATATAATACTCCTATTTCTTCTGCAGACATAATGTAGGAATCTGAGCATAAAAGGTAGAGATGCAGAATTTCTCACTATTATACCAAGCAACCCACTCACAAGCTGTTTTTGTTTTCTATTCCCAAGATTGTTGGCTCTGTTGTTTTATATTTCACCAAGTGACACAATAATGGTTCTAGTGAATTGGAAGGGAAAACTGCCAATTTATGATTTGGGGATTTTTTCACACCATTAAATGAATAGGCAAAAACAGATGATGTCATCTGGGGTCATTGATCCTTACTATCAAGAGGAGATGAGATTGCTGCTATTCAGTGAGGGCTGGGAGGACTGTGGGTGGAAATGTAGGTAATCGCTGGGATACTTCCTTTTACTGCCACGTCTGGTATTAAAGGTGAAGAACACTATAGGAGGGTTAGATCTCCAACCAGCTGAAATGTATGACAAGGTTAAAGGAACTTGAGATATAAAGTAGAAAACAGAAGTCAAATATGCAGCTAAGACCCATCATAAATTGTGAAAATAATGATTGTAGTCACTTCTTATGTGTTTGTATATATGTGTGTGTATATATATATGTGCATAATACATATGTAGATATATGTAGTTGTATCTATATGCTCATGTGCTCATATGTTTGTATACAGAAGTTTATACACAACATATTATTATATATAGTGTGTGTGTATAATGTGTGTGTGCATACACATATATCTTCACAATTTTTTTCTCTATACCATTATTATATATAGGTATGTAGGGTATGTATTGGGATGGTTATTAACTTCATAATTTTTTCCATAGCTGGTACAATATTGAATCAGTATCTTAATTGAACAAGAAGAGGAACAGATATCACCCCTCAAATTCTGAGCATGAAATCAAATGCATCCCCCGATGAGGAATTGAGGTGCTCCATTTGATAAGAGGGTGAGAATGTTTGGGTTTGAGCAATGGTTGCATCTTGATCCATAGGAGTAATTTCAAAATTTTGAAGTATGAGGAAAAGAATGACCTTAATATTGTGCTACGATGGACTGAAGTGTTTATTTGTTGGCTTATTATGGAGAGCGGAGTTAACTGTCTGCTACTACTAAATCTAAAAGAGCTACATACTCACTTTCTTGGGCCCTTGTGCAAAGACAATGAATTCCTTTGGTAGAAGTGGTGGTGAAAGCAGCATTCAGTTTCTAGGGGTGAGGTGACAGGAGTGTCCAGAGCTACCAGGGTGGTGTCCAAGGACCAGCCTCAGCTGCACCACAGGTACAGGTGGGGCACCCAGGGCTCAGAAGCCACAACTCTGTTACCCTCCGGCCTGGTTGTGTGGCCTGATTTGGCTGAGGCTTTAACTACCCAGCTTCCCTTTGACTGGGAGCCTCGTTTTTCAGCCCTCCACATGATTCTGGATATATTTCAAATCTTTTCAACAAATTGTTTTTATTTGCTTAAATAGGCCTGAATCAATTTCTGATAGTTGCCCTAGGACCCTGTGGGCATAATAACTCTTTATTCAAAAGTTTTTTTCCTCCAAATGTTATTGTCATAAGAAGGAAATCACAAGAGAGTGTATTTGGGTTGTTTTCCAGTTTTCTAGCATAGATTTTTATTTTCTGCCCCATCGTACTGATATACTTAATATAACATTTTTATTCAAGCTCTGTTTTGCTTTGCACTAAAAATTCTTCAAAGAGGGAGGGATTTATATCGTTCAAATTAGCTTCTCTGTGTCATAAACAAGAACTGTAAATTTTGAAGTCAAACAATCTATCTAGTATATCTGACAAAACATAAATCCACTCAAAGGAATAGCAGTTATTAAGTTATATTTGGCAAATACTGTATCTCTAGTCATTTTTTTTTTCTGGTTTCTAGGAGTCTTGGATTCTTCATTCAAAGAGGAAGAAAAATGAGTAAGAATAAATTAATTCTACAATTTGACAATTTAAAAAGCACATTGTTTCAGTAGGTGGTCTGAGATTAAACAAAACAAGCTACTCATTTCTGAAATTTCCTGGCAGTTTTTCTTTGACTACTGCTTAGAAATAAACAGTAGCTCTTCCTGTCATCTGCTCTAATGCTCTTGTTTCTAGGGTCACTTTGTTGTTTTAACTGAGGCCCTAACTAATCTGTTGTCATTGCAAAGGAGGAAGTTGTCAACATAAACCCATCTTTGATATTAATGACTATCAACTTTGTGAGAACCTCAAAGTTGATAGCATACCAATTTTGAGATCCAGGCCATTGTCGTCATTCCAAACCTAATTGCTTGGTTTAAATCATTTTCCATGAACATGTAGGACTCCCCCTCTCAAATTTTATGAGTTTGTACCAGTGACATGAGAACAGATTGAGCACTTTTCAGCTGGAGGATAAAGTGCCCATGAGAATAACACTTGCACACCTGCTCTCTATTCATCCAGACAACGGGCACTCTTTACAGGCTCTTTGGGGATTCAAGACAGAGTCCCAAAGGCTAAGGTAGAGATGAAGATATTATTATTTTTTCACTGTGAATGGTATTTGATCGTGGAGGTTCAGGAGAAAGATGAAACTGACACACACACACACGTACATCCTCTTAAACTAGCTCAACAATGAATGAATGCTCCCTATATAATAATTTGTAGTCTTACTCATTTAATAAATTATGCCTCTCCTAACCAAAGCAAAAAGCAAAGTTCTGTTGGTCCCATAAGAATGTGACTTCTAAGTGAGAAGATGAAGTCCATATGTGGCACCACTGGAACATTTTCGTTTTACTTTAAAAAATAGAGTAATGGGGAACATTTTCATAGCATCTACTTTGTTTTTCACGTATTTTATTTTACCTTTTTTCCTGGGTTTAGTCAGGTTGTTAATCAGTTGCCTTGACTCCTTTAGTATATCAAGCGGATAGGTAAGGGATTACTCAGTATTTTGACCAATATGTCAGAAGACGGAGTCCCAAAATAAAATGTTGGTGTCACTGTGCAGTTTCTCATTCATCAATTCTTCTGTAATGGCCTATGAATATCTTTACTGTGAAATAAAAGCTCTGTGGGATTTTGGTTTTCTGTCCCTGAGATACATATATAATTAAATAAGGATTGGAAATAGATATTTTACAGATGATATTTTAATAGACCAGATGAATTTGATATTTCTAGGTTTTAATTGACTTTAAACTTTAAACACAACAGAGGGAAATTTATATCATCCATTCAATTAGATAGGTGATGTTGCCAATACTGGGAATAAGTGGGCAGCTAAATACAGCTTTTTGTGGGCTATTTTTACACTAAATTCTGGCAACAACCTTAGGAAGGTGATGTTATTGGCTACGCCAGAAACAGGCTTATAAGAGGTTAAATAATTTATTCAAAGTCACAGAGCTAGAGGTGGCAGGGTCAATATTCAAACTTACATGTATTTAACTTCAAACATATGCTATGTCTACCCAATCATTCTATCATATTGTTTCCCTAAAAATATTTTTATTACACATTTAATGGACTTACTCATTATTAAACCAAAAGAAACAAGGACAGTTAATGGTAAGCATAAAAAAGTAAGAGACGAGATTGGTATGTATTGAATGGTAAGGACATTCACATCTGTTGTGACAGATTGCTGCCTGTCCGATTTAAATGTCACCACAAAAAAAAAAAAACAACAACAACCTATAAGATATATACTCATTACTTCGTTTTATAAATGGGAAAACTGAGGCTGAAATTGAGAGTTTAAGTTACCTGAGCATGATTATATAGCTAATAAGTAGGAGACTCATAACTTGAAATTGTGTATTTGAACTAGAAAGATGGGGCTCTTCCAACTAAATGGTACTGTTTTCATTAATTTTTCAAAAGCATATGGAAGAATAGTTTTTCACAGAACTGATACAGAATCAGTGAGTAGAGGACTGAAGTAACTTGCTTGCAAAGATGTCTTCAAAATGTTAAAGAAAACGAATAGATCTTAAGAAAGCTCTTGGGTATGTGATGGATGTTTTTGTACATATGTCTAGAATTGTTTTGTTCCAATGTGATAAATGGTATAAGAATGCTAAAGTTAAGCATTTTAAGACCAAAATAGACAAATAAAAATACACTAGTGCAGACACACAATTTGCAACAATGACAATGAAAATGTATAATTTTTAATTTAGTATTTTTATAACTTATTAAGGATGTTCTACTTTCACATGTTATTGAAATTAATCCTTGCAACCACCTGAGGTGGTTGTTATTATCACGTTTATAGATACTTTGGAAAGAGAAAAGCATGAATTTGAATGTTCCATCTACTAGGTCATTGGCTTTGTGGCCTAGGGAAATAGAGACTACTTCTTTGAAGCTCACCTGAAAAAGGATTATAAAAATGCGTTCGAATTTTCAAAATGTTAGTTCATTAATATGTATCAAAATGTAAAAGATGAATATCCATTTATACAGCAATCTGACTCTAAAAAATTTCTCTAAGAAGTTAAGCTTACAAAGGCCAAAAAATGCATATCAGTGTGAAAGTGTATTAATCCAAAGGACATAATCAGTACAATTTTAAAATTAATCACCTATCTTTAAAGGATGGGAACTTTCTGACAGAGAATATCGTAATAACCTAGTCAAGTTGGTGGCGAGGTGGGGGAGTGGCAAGGTCACTATGAGAGAACCATTGGTCACACATTAGGAATCAACCAGTAATTTGGGGATGAGGGATAGAGCACAGAAAACTTGAAGGAGGAGCATGATGGGAAGCTGAAAGCTGAATTTAAGAAATGACCTAGACGTTTTTAGCAACATGGATGCATAGTATTAAAAGTGGACTTGTTTGCTTTGCTATGATGCAATTCCCATCATATCCTTAAATCTTCAGTGTTTCACACAAATGTCTTCCACCTCTAGGTGATTTTTGGAGGATATTCAGGAGGACTTGAGTTCTGATTCTTCACAGAAGAGGGACAATGTAAGCAGAGTGACAAAATGATCATTAAAAACCAACTCTCTGGAAACAGGAATTCAACCCACCAGTAAAGATGAAAATAAATACTCTCTATCAGTACACAGACATCTTGGAGAGGCACTGAATTTCCCACAATTTGTGGAATAGAAATTCAATCAATTATGACTAGATCTTAAGATGCCAATGGACCCTTGTTGACTTTTGCATTATAGATTATACACAAAGACAATTAACATATGTATTTTTTAAAAAATCATAAAAATTTCAAATTTCAACTCAGCTGGGACTGGCAAAGTCATATATGGTACATATTAATATACTCAATTCAATGATATATGTTTGTTGACATGGTTTGATACATTTTTGAGTTAAAAAACATGTTAGAGAACTTCATTTATAGTTTGATCCCAAGTAAAAGTAATTCTATAGATTTATCTATATGTGAATATATGCATAAATAGATGTCTAAAATGTGGATCCTCAATATTTTAAGTATTTATCCAGGGTAGGAAATGTAAGATAATCAATAAGGACTATTCTAATGTATACTTTTTTTGCATTTTTAAAAATCTTACAACCAGCATACATTATACTTACAAATTAAGTATAATAATTTTCCAAATAAAAAAAAAATTAAAGCCAAAAAGAATTTATTTCATGTGCTTGGTTAGGGAAGTATATGTTAAAAGACCTATAAAACCCCAGTACAGCACTTAGTTCAGTTTAGGTGCTCAGTTAGTGTGAATTTGCCTTTTCTCTCTCCTCCTCTCTCAGCCTCAGTTTTCTTTTCTGTAAAATGAAAGAAATCAATAATTATCACCTGGAAAGATATCAGAAACTTCTGAAGAAATTAAAGACCAAACAAAACATTAAAAATAACAACAAAATAAAAGCAGTTTCCTAGAGCTGCATGACTGGAGATTCTGATTTTGCTGATTATTTAGATGGGGAAAATGTTGACCCTGATTATTTCTAATATCTCATGCACCTCTAAGATTCTAGGATTTATTTTCATATTGCCATCCTATTTGGCATTTTCAATTATTGCTTCTACCTGGTTGAGCATTGTAAATTATAAGAATTCTTTGGAAAATAGTTAGCATATACTGTTGGTTGTATAAATATTGTTGGTATATATAAGTTGGTTGTATATATAAACAACCAACTTATGTTTTTATTAATATATACATAAGTCTATGTATATATAAACAACCAACTTATATATCTCTAATTGGATTAGGGATATCCTTGCTTGTATTAGATATAAACATATACAATATATGCTACTCAAACACCAACAGAAAAACGGTTATAAGTTGAAGGAGAAAGGGACTAAGTCGTCATAAAGCTCTATTTGTAAGAATATTTTAGGAATCACCTATTAAACTGTTGATAAAATTCTGTGTTTCAACTTGATAGGTAGCCTTTAGCAGAGTTTAATATTCTTGAGAGCTTGTTTGGAGGCTCTAGCAGGGGAGTGCAGCTACTCGTATACCCTTGACAAAAGAACAGTTCTCCTCTGTTGGGAGAGATTGTCTTCTTCTACTGAGCTGGCGGCGTTGGGAGGGACACACATGAAGCAGTGAGGGAGGAAGGGGGCACCTGCCTAGCCAGCCAGATCAGCCAAATCAATCCCAGATATCAATGGGGTGACAAATGTCACAGCCAGATCCCCTCCCATCCCAGAGTTTAATATTCTTAACTAAAAATAATAAACCTTGGGAAAATCATAGCATTATAATTCAGCAAAATTGTTTAATATTTTTATTGACAAAATACAGATAGAACTCTGCATATTTATAAGCTTTGATGCTTTATCAGTAATGTGTGTTCTAATGTTAGAAGTTAGATATGGGCTACACCTATGAGCACTGTAGGAACTAGTGGCTATTTTTAAGGTAATTTAGGTGCCAATAAAGAAATTTTTAAAAATATTTAGATATTGAAATAAGGAAGGCTTTTATTGACTCTTTTATTTCTGTTGTTGTTGGTATTGTTATCTAAGCCAATTCGTATTGCCAGGAACATAGTGGGTGTTCAAGCAATGATTATCAAATTGAGCTGTGATAGACACTTCCTGCCATTGATGCAGCCCTAGCTAGACAAAGGAGGTACACTATTATACAAAATCTATGACAAGCAGGTGCCTGATGCAAAGTTACAGCGAGTATTTGCAAAAGTGACCAAATTATTGACTAATTCTACAAAGGAAAGGTGCTCATGTAAGAAACGCCACATTCTCCAGTTTGGGCAAATAGTCTGCTTTGATTAATCAGTAAAGAAACAGTCTTAGCAAGATTATCTCTATAAACAACTGAAAATTCTGTGCAGCAATGACTAACTCATCTCAGTAGTCAAACGGCACTCCTGGCGTTGTTTGTATGTGATAACGCACATCGCGAGAGGACCTTCCCTGATTTCCCCCATCTTGCTTGGATTGGATGCCTGTAGAGTAGGATTCTTCACGCTAGCAAAATTCCAAGTATTAATTCATGGTAAGGTCTCAATATGTAAGGTAGACAGTGAGGACTCCGGCTCTCCTGGGGACAAAGGCGAGCACCCCGAGCAATTGCCTTAGCTGGGAGAGGAGGTAACGCCCTATCAATCTGCCAATCGGAACTAGCCCTCCAACTGCAAAAGAATGCAGAGGTACAATAGGATCTGAAAGACAACGTGGAACTACCTAAGGCTAATTATCATGTCATTAGCTTAAAGCCCCCAAATGGGCTTTTGGAGAGGCTCATGGGAGGTCAGCATGCACAGTAAAACTCAGGTCATACAACCCCCAACTGTCCATCAAAGTGGTTTGATGGTGATGTCTGAACCACAAGGAGGGCCCAATCCAGACACTAGAAAACAAGACCCCAGACCATAACCAAGCCTTTTTTGTTATGACAGGGGGTCCATTCGTTGTCTGTGGCTCTCGCTTTGTGAACCTATCTTGTCCTTCTTCAATAAACTTCTTTTTACACTTGCCTAATTTTTGGTGTATCTGGTCATTTTTCAGCCAAGAGCACACCAAAAACCAGGAACAGACTGTGACCCGACAAATATATACATAAGGAAGGAAAGGAGGTGCAAAGAAAGGGAGGGAGGGAGAAAGGGAGGAAGATATGCCCCTTACTTCTTGAGTCTATGCTTAGGATAAATGTTAACCCCTGATCTTCTGATATTATCTCTGCTCCTAAGAAAAAGAAGAATTTAAGTTAATCAAGGATCACCATTATCTAAATGGGATTTAATGGATTGCTGTCTGGGCTTCTTGCCTTACTGCTATCACATTCCAGCAGCCTCTGATGCTCTTGCAGTGTTTGATCAGATAGGTAGGTGTATGCTATAGTCTTTCTTTAGTTCTTTATAGTCTAAAGCACAACATAGATTTATATAAATATGTATTATATATGTAAATATGGATTATATATATTCTCAAATATGTAATTGTGAGAAGTCTTACAAAGAAAAAAGGGAACATTTGAAATGATATTTAAAGTGTTTATGGGAGTATAACTGATGAAACTAATTTAGATTTGGAAAAAAGGTCAGGAAAGGCTTTGCCAAGAAATCATGTTTAAAATGATATGTGAAGAAAGAGTAGGGTGGAGGAAAAAATTTCAAACAGAAAGACAGCATAAGTGAAGGCTCTGATGCATGGAGTATGATATGTTTAAGGAATTAAAAAAGTTCAATGCAGTGGATAAAACACTTGAAACCAACTGGAGAGATAGGCAGGGGACCAAATCATGCAGAGACTTTAGGGCATGGCACAGGTTTTACATTTTATATGCAGAGGAATGAGAAGGCATGGCAAAGTTTTGAGCAAGGGAATTAAATGATCCTATTTATGTTTTGTTTTTGTCTATTTTTTTACTCTGAAATATTTCAAACATGCTGGCAAGAATATTTCAAAATAAAAAAACTAATTTAGTGTGTATCTCAAGTTCATTGCCTTCACATTGCAGTCTAGGAATCTACTATATGCATATTTTAAAGGAGGTCCAATAAAAGCATCCTTCAGTCCCACTCTAATAATCTAACAAATAAGAAATAAATCAAATTAATGAGGCAGATGGAAGATCAAAAAGCTAGGGTACATGACAGAGCCTAATCTGAAGGACAAGTGGTCCTGCCAACTCTGTCCTACCTCAAAGCAAATTTGAGTCTGTAGAGAAGACCTGGTGACTCAGGTCTCTGACTTGCACTGTTTGGGAAGAATGTTGGAAAGGGGATAAAAAGAACCCCAAATCTCCTCTTCTTAGGATTTTAGGTAAATTAGCTCTACCTAAGTAGGAAATGTTAACCCATGGTTGTCATCAGTAATCCAAGTAACTCAGTTCATTCGTAGGGGAGGGATAAGAATAAGGTAAGAGGTCATGAATATTTATGTATATTTTTCTGAACAGAAGTTTTTAATTTTGATTAAATCCAATTTTTTTTTCAATTTTATGGTTTATGTTTTATGTGTCCTAAGAAATCTTTATTTACCCCAAGATAAGAAATAAAAAAAGATAATATTCTACATTGTCTTCTTGAACCTTTATATTATTAGATTTTTACGTCTAGGCCTATAATCTATCTTCAATTAAGTTTTGTGTAGAGTGAAAGATAAAGGTGGACATTCATTGTGTTCCCATGTGGAGATCCAGATGTTCGAGCACCTTCGTGGAAAGCGTTCCAGTTAGAAGACATTTAGAAGAGATATAGCAACATGGATTGACCTTAAAAATTTATGACTAACTCAAACAAGAAAGAACCAGAATAATACTTTTAGGTCTTAGCATATGACAGAATAAGTTCTCTGAATAAATTTCCCAGTGGGAAAAAATGCTGGATAAAATATCTTAAAAATGTTTTACTTTAAATGCATTGCTGAACTAGCAGGCAGAGAAAACTTCAGAAGCCAAAAATAAAGTAAAAGCAGACACTGTGTAAGATAATTAAATACCAAAGATTGCTTTTGCCCTAAGGGTTTCTTTCAGCTGAGCTCCAGAAATGTTGAGCTTCTACACTGATAGCCGGAAAGCCAAAAAGACTAAAGAGATAAGGATGATGACCCTTCAGGGTTAGGATTGTAACTAGAGGCTTCCACAAGAAGCTGGGGCCCGAAAGAACAATGTATTCAGTATCAGAAATAAACCAACTATCCAGAAGATATAGTGAGGAAAATTACAATTTTAGAGTTAACTGCTGTCAAGAGGATAATAAAAATTCTCCTTTAGAATTCATAGCCAGAAGGCAGCCTTCAAATGAGTTTATGACCTGAATTAATACTACCTGTGTGGTCTGTGAAAGCTCAAAATTAAAATTAAAACCGTTTTGGTTTGGTTTAAAGGCAGTTTGCTAAAGCAAAAAGTAAACTCTATTTAAAGGAGCACAATTTCTAAAGTTTAAGAAGTTCTAAGAAAATGAACAGTTTCACACCCCAAAATGACAAAATGCACAAGGAAATAAGTCACTAAGAGTGAAAGACAAGAGAAAAGAGTATCTGACTCAAACATTAAATATTGAAATTATGAGTCACAAATCTTTAATATGCTGAAAGAAATGAAAGGAAAGTTTGCAAATCTGCACAAGAACAAAGTGTCTAAAATAAAAAAAGGCCAAGACAGTTTGTAAAGGAACAAAAAATTCTAGAAATCTGAGAAAATATAATAGTCAAATAAAATAACTTAGGAATGGCTAGACAGCTAGTTAAATCCAGAGATAGAGAACTAGAAGATGTGTCTGAAGAAATTGTACATAAAACAAAGTAGAAATGAAGATATAAAAATATAGACCGTTAAGAGTTGAAGATAATAAAAGTAACCAGTCTAGCATACCTCAAATTAAAAATAGAGAAGATGTTTAAATATGGCTTCTTCCTTATTTTGTCTTTTATTTCCCCATTATCTCTTTCATCTCTTTTCTGTAATGGTTGAAGTTTTCCAAAATTGTTGAAAGTCATCCACCCTTAGACATGGGAAGCCCAATGAAACTTAGATAATAAAAAATAAAAACAAATTTATAGCTAGAAAAATTATAGCAAAACTGAAACAAAAAAAGATCCTAAAACAATGGTGATTATATTGATGACTGACTTCTTAACAGTTCAATAGAAGCCATAAGATTCCCAGTAAAGCAATTCTAAAGAAGGCCCTTCAAGCACAAGAAAAGTGATACCAGATGAAATATTGGAATGCAAGGAAAAATGATTCTAAAGATATCGGTAAATATGGAGATAAATCATAACACAATAGTAATAATGCTTAATTTATAGATAATAAACAGAATAGAAAAAATACTGTGTAAAATGATGATAGGAGCTGACAATTGCAGTTTGCACATCATTTCAAGCACACATAGAACTTTATGAAAATTAATTGTGTGTTCAGCTGTTAAGATAGCGTCACCAAATTTTAAAGCATTAGTATCCGGCAGACCTCATTTTCTAACCTTAATGCAATTTAGAAATGAATGACCACAGAAACCCAAAACCAAACAAAATTAGAAATTTTCTATACATTTGGAAAATTTTAAAATATCGTTACAAATAACTCAAGGGAAATTAAAATACATTTAATATTAAGTGAAAATAAGAATTTTATGTATCAAAATTAGTAAAAATATTGACAAGAAAAGTTTACGACCTTAAACACTATATCACTGAGCAAAAGAAGCAACTAACACAAGACTATATATGCTTTATATCTATCCATATAAATTTCAAAAGCAGGCAAGATTAAACAATGTATTGTGTATATTCACAGGTTTGCTCAGGTCTGTAAACAAAATTAAGGGAGTTGTTAATATAAATCTCAGGATAGTGGGTTCCCTCTGTCAAAGAGGGAAAGGGATAAATTTGAGAAGGGGCATAAATGACTTCTTATTCCTGGTGATTCTCTATTTCTTAAACCAAGCGGTGGGTTCCTGGATATTCATTATATCATTATTATTCTTTCAACTATATATACATGTTTATATATTGTATGTCACATTTTACAACAAACCGAGATATATACAAATACACACACGCGCACACACACACATACACTCATATCCAAGGATATATCCCAAACATACAAGAGCTGAGAATCAGAGACAAAGAGAAGAAAACAAAAGGAAATAAACCAGAAGCAATAGAAAAGGAAAGACCACTAAATGATACTGTGCCATAGAATGAGAAATATGTATAATTTAACCTCAGTCCTTGTGATTCAGGAAAACCTAAGAGGCAAAAAAAATTTAAAAGAAAATACAAAGGAATGAGAATTTAAGAAATTTCTTTCTCATTGAGGCCTTGCCGCCATTTAAGTCGCAGTTTAAATTCCCTATCAACTTCTGTCCTCTACTCATCTTGTTCCATTTTTTATCATTTTTTTTTTTCTTTTACCACTGAGTGCCTGAAATAGTAGTACCTGGTACATAGCAGAGACTCAATAATTTTTTTTTTTTAAGTGAATGAAAAAGTGCCTTTAAAAAATTTGATTGTGAAGTAGAGTAGGGTTAGTAAGAGGATGCTGTAGCACCAGGACTGATTTAAAAAAAAAATAAATATGGGCAGCACTAATTCTTGTTTAAAAGCTCATGGGAAGAATCCTCTAGAAAGGAAAAAGTCGAAGAAGCATGAGTTAGAGATGAGCCTTGGAGTCAGGTCCCTGAGAACACAGAGGGGGCAGGACCTCCCTCACATGGGAAAGAACTAGCCTTTGCAGAAAAGAGGGAAATCACTTCCTCTGATTTTTTTCCTTTTTTTATTTTGTAGTACTTCAAATGACATCTTCCTCTGATTTAAGAGAAGAAAAAAAGTGTACAGATGTGTGTGCATTTATAGATGCAACAGGTGTGAGGATGGAGGCCAGGGAGAGGAAGGAATAAAGTTGGTTCATGAAGAGCCAACTGTGTCCTGAAAATATTCTTAAAATATTTACATAATGGAGCTTAGATTTGATTCCTAATTGTGTCCCTTTAGTAAATTTTGTAAACTGCTACAGAAACAACACCACCACCATTTTTTTCTTTAAGGATCAAGTCTTTCCAAAGGGAGAAAATAGAGAATCATTGTCTAGAGTCAAGGAAAGACTAGTGCATGAACTAATTCATCTCCCTGGCACTGAGAATTTGTTCCTTGGGGAACTCAAGCCTAGTTATGTTGGCGCCAACCTAGAGCTGGTCTGGAATTTATTCTTCTCATGGTAGTGATGACATATCCTATACAGAAGCAGCAAGAACATAGTTATAAATTGTGTATCTCAAATATGCACATTTGACTTCAGGCTCAAGAAACTATTTCTCCAATTACCACCCAACAAGACAAAACTCATAATGAATGTTAGAACATCTATTTTTATCTGTAATGATATGTTTGAATGATCTTTAAAATAGGAAGATTTTATCATCATAATGATCTTTCCATGCTAATCATTTTGATTTTTTAGATGGAATTTAGATTTTAGCTGGCTAAAATCCAACTAATGCCCTTGTTAGGATCATAATTATTCAATTCTGAAAAGATAAAAAAGGCAAATGATTCAGTTTATAGAAACTCTCAAATTTCTCCTAGGAAAGAGCTTACTGAAAGAATTCATGTATGAGACAGGTAATTTCTCATGGTTGTAGCTCCACACTGAGAGATTAGAGAGCCCAGTCCCAACCTAGAAAACATGGAAAAACTCTCAGGAAAAAGGGCAGAAAGAAGGCTAAAAAAGAGATGTCTAAAAAAGTCTAGCCCCAGGGAAAAAGATACTTTAAGGAATAAATCCATCCAAAAGAAATGTCTAAAATTACCCTGTGTTTAATTTTTTTTAATTCTAGAAATGCTAAAACAGAACCCAGCAACAATTTGAAAATCTGTGTGTGGTGGGTTTGGAGGATGAGTGTGGAACAAAGTTGTATGCTTTAAAATATGCGTGAAATGTTTTAGAAATCATCACTGTGTAGAAAAAAATACCCCATGTATAAAAACCAATATCATTATTGAATTAAATGTGAGTCAAGATGCAGCAATTCTAAGTTGTTCTTAGGTCCTTATTTACTGTTATTTTAAAACAAATTTTCCCTCAAGTTTTCATTAATAAACTAATTTCTGAAAAACAGAGAAGGTACAAGGAAAATAATAAATTTATTCTAAACATTTTTACTCTCCTTGGGTACAAAGTACCATATGTTCTTAAGTTGTTGCTCCACCTTGTCAACAAAGAACTAGTTAGACTCAAATGACTTCCTTGCTTCCTGATGTTTTGAGTCTTTGAATTGTTTCATATCAATAAAGTTGCATATTAGTTTAATTGCATAACATTCATGTGCTTCTGCTGATTCATAGATCCCTTTTGATTTGATATTTTGATTCGGTTTATAATTTTGAAAAGGCATAGGTGTGAAAGACTGCATATATAATGAACAATGGTCAAACCATTATATATATAACAATACAACTCTGACCCACAACCTGCAGCCAACAGCTCAGGAAACTAACCCATTATCCAGAGTAACCAGTCAGTTATAAGTCAGACTTGTAAGAAGTCTGATTGCTATCAATCAGAAGTCCAGAAAGCCAAATAATAACCCTTGTAACAGTGGGCTCCAAATGGCCAGGAAGTGATTAATAACTGACAGCTCTCCTAATTTGGTCCCACCCTCTCAACTTAAGACCAACCAGAGAAAGCCCTAACAATCACATAAAATGTTCCATGTCTAATGAGTCCACCTGAAGCTTCCCCAGGCCAATACCCTCCAACCAGGGGCACACCTGAAGCCTTCCCTTTTTTCCACCAGAAAGCTTTGAGTCTCTGCAACGATGCAAGTGATGGTGGCTGACTCCCTTGCTATAGTAAGCTCAAAATAAATAGTCTTTGCTTGTTCTTATTGGGTTGGTCATTGTTTATTTTTGCACATTTTCTTGTAATTTCCCCTGCAGCCAGTTCTTACAGCAACAGCTCTTTCTTCAATAGAGCTTTTGCACCTCAATCTCTGTGTGGAAGGCTCTTCCCTCCCCTCCCTATTTCGTTAAGCACTACTCATCCTTTACGTCTCGTTCTATAGCTTCTTCTGCAGCGTTCCAGCTAGGTCAAATCAACCCAACTAGGTCAAATTCTTCTAGCTTCAAGTACTTATCTTTTGAAAATACTAAAAGGATTTGAACAAAATTAATATTGATGTCTCCCACTATATTTTAGTGGCCCCAAGGGCAGTAAGTATGCATTTTGCTCACCATTGTATTCTGAGGTCCTAGCCTGGCACATAACAGGTGCTCAATAAATATCTACTGACTTGACAAATGAAACAATAATTCCTGTACTAACAGGGTATACAAGAAATATACCACTTAATAATAGGGTCTAGGAATGGTTGACTTCTGTAGGCTCCAATTTTTATGAACCACTCACCTTTTATGTAAGGTCCATGAGTTTAAGACTTCTCAATTTTGCCCCATGGGAGATTTCCCCTGCTAATTCTTTCTGATCCCCAAGAGTATCTTCATCTTTCGTTAGGTACTGGACAGACTCTTAGGTGCCTTTAAGACTCCAGTGTTGATGGTAATTTCTCCAGCAGCTA
>CM052440.1:56602923-56635275 GCA_028533085.1 Varecia variegata
CTAAGTGATTTTTTAGGGTTTCAGAACTTTTTTTTCAATTCTGAGGTTTACATCACACAAAACTTTAGATTTCCTCTAAAAAACATATGGCTAGTTCAGAACTTAGCACATGATCTGATATAAGGATATTTTCTGGTAAAGATTTCCTAAGGTCTGTAAACATTTGTTTATTGGGCATATTTGTTTTACCTCTCTTCGTTAGAAACAAAGATGACTGAAAAAACTTGGAAATTAAATTTTATTTTCTCAAGCTTTTTTTGGAAGAGGAAAAAAATCGTTGAAAATATAGGGGGAAAAGACAATTAAGGTTTCCAGCTGTTCATAGTCCTATAATTAATGGATATATTTAAACCAAAATTAATTTTAGGTATTTCCTTTCCTAATATGTAATGCTGCTTTCAAATCTGCCCCACGCTTTTTTTTGTCTTCAGGCATCTGTTTTCAGCTATTCATATTTCTATTATTGATTGAATATATTTGCACCAAAGTTAGTTTTGTGTCCTTTTGCACTCACTGTCAGTATCGTGTGTGCTCATGCTAAATGCTTCACCTAGAAAGAATGCCCTCTTTTCCCACCATCCTTCTACCAGCCTCATCCCCAGCCCCCTTCCTATGTCCTGTTACAATGGAAACAGTGTGGTATGTTTTAAAAACAACATCAGTGATATAACTGATGCCTAGGAGGAGGAGGAATTTGGCCTATGTCCTTACTGTATCAGTTATCTATCTTGACATGTCACTTAACTTTGGTTTTTTCATCTAAAACAGGGAAGTAAAACCTGGGTGCACTGGATAATTTTTTAAGACAATAATTTATCAAAACTGACTCCAGGAAAGAGAAAAATCTAAACAGATTCATGATAATGAGAAATAAAGAGGAACTTTTCATGAAGCAACTCACCTAAACTACCAGGCTTGGGTGACTTCATAGGTTTTATAGGGTAATTCAACTACACTTTTCAAAAGCAGATATTTCAATGCTATTTTAACTGTACCAGAACATAGAAAAAGAAGGAAAATGCTCCCAAGTTTGATAAAGACTGATTAAAACAGAAAGTTATGAGTCAATTTTATTTTTGAATTATAGTTAAAAATATCCAAACTAAATTATTTGCATAAAGAATCCATAAACACATTGGGACCATAAGGATTTTATTCCAAGAAAGGAAAGATGATTTAATATTAATAAATCTATTCATATAATCCATCTTATTAATAGATCTGAGAAGAAATAACTTGTGAGACTGAAAATTTCAACATCTTTTTTGATTAGAAAATTTAAAGCACTCAACAAACTAAGACTAAACTAAATATAGTTAACATGATAAAATATATTCAGACTTAATGAACTTTTCACTAACGTCAGGAACAAGAGAAGAATGCTATCACCTCTATTATCTGACATTTTACTGGAGATAATAGCCAAGGCAAAGGCAAGAGAAAAAAAAATCAGAGGTAAACAAATTATAATGGAAGAGATAAAAGTCCCACTATTTGCAGATATGGTATATGTAGAAAAGGAAAGACAATACATTTTAAAACTATTAAAAATAAGAGGAGAATTTATAAAGCTAGTGAAACAGAAAAATGAAACAAAATAAAATGCAGAAAGTAATTATTCATGTATGCAAATAATAAAATATTTTAAAAGTAATGGAAGATAATGGGTATAGCATTCCAGTTTTTCAGGATGAAAAAGTTCTAGAGGTCTGTTGCACAACAATGTGAATATACTTAACAATAAAAATGTAGATAGGTAGCTAGACAGATAGATAGCTAAAGATATAGAGTGGAAGACACATTAATATTCTGTTTATGAAAGCGGCAAAAATGTTAAAAAGATAACCTTAGAAAAATACTGCATCTATATATGAAAAAAACTAAAATACTTAGGATATGGAAGACCTGGAAAAATAGAAAAACCATCCTTGGATACAGCCTAGCTGTTATTTCTCTATATATTACTATATAAATTTAAACAATCACTGTAATTATTGATTTCTTTATTATTTTACTTGCTTGTTTGTTTGGAATGATAAAATATGACTCCATGGATCATTTGGAAAAATAAACAAATAGTAAAACTCCTTTAAGAAAAGAGTGATGAATGAGGTTAGCCCTGCCAGATATTAAAATGTGTTACAAAACATGACTAGACAGAACAATGGGACAAAATAGAAAGTCCAAAAATAAATTGACATTCATAAGAGAATTTGGCATTTGGAAATGATGGACTAGTCAATAAATTGAACAAAATAAAGTTGAACCCATATGTCATATTACACACTAGGAAAAAGTCCAAATGAAATTATAATAAGAGCATTAGAAAGAAATGTCTGAGAATTGCATTATAACCTGGGAATGGAAATGGAAAGGTCTTTCTACCTCTCAGTAAAATCGAGATGCAAGAAAAGAAAAGATTGACAAATTTAAATACATAAAAATAAAATAAAAAATAAAAATCCATGGAGGAAAATTACCAGAAGAAAATAACAAGCTGGGAAATAATACTTGCAACCTATATTATGAAAAAAAAAAGCTAATTTTCATAACATAAAAGGAATTCCTAAAAATCCACAAGGAAAAATACCAACTCCTTCCCCAAAAGGGCAAAAAATATAAACACACATGCAAGTGAATGGCTCTTAAACTTATGAAAAGAGACATGACCTCAGTTAAAATAAGAGACATGAAAATTAATTTTTTTTTTTTTTTTGAGACAGAGTCTCGCTCTGTTGCCCGGGCTAGAGTGAGTGCCGTGGCATCAGCCTAGCTCACAGCAACCTCAAACTCCTGGGCTCAAGTGATCCTCCTGCCTCAGCCTCCCAAGTAACTGGGACTACAGGCATGTGCCACCATGCCCGGCTAATTTTTTCATATATTTTTAGTTGTCTAGCTAAATGCTTTCTATTTTTTTTTTTTTTTTTTTTTGTTAGAGACAGGATCTCACTCTTGCTCAGGCTGATCTTGAACTCCTGAGCTCAAACGAGCTCAGGGAGCACCTGCCTCGGCCTTCCAGAGTGCTAGGATTACAGGCGTGAGCCATCTCGCCCGGCTGAAAATTAAAATTTTAATGTAATTAAAAACATTTTTTTCACATAAGAAAAATCCGAAAGTTGATGGCATGCTCTGATAGTGAGATTGTGGGGGAACAGGCATTCTCTTGCATTTCTGATGATAGTTTAAATTAGATAAACCCCTTTAAAGGGCCATTTGGCAATATTATTAGAAATTATAAATGCATATACTCTTTACCCCCAAAATTCTATTTTAGAAATTTGCACTATTGATGTACATAGCTTCAAAATAATGCACATTAAGGATTATTTACCGAAATAATGTTTATAACAGCTAAGACTGGAATCCAAGTGTCCCTATCTATAGGACAAGTAAGATGGCACATTCACTGTAGTAGAGTGTAATACAGCTGTAAAAAAAGAATGAAAGAATTCTCTATAATTTGATACAAAAATTATCTGTTATACCATTAAATTTAAAAAGGCAAAGTGTGACAGTGCATAAAGTATGCTATCTTTGGTTAAAGTAATAAATATTTATATTTACTGTGTAATGAAACTCTGAACAGAGAACAGTAATTACTCTGGTGGAGGTGATGGTGGGGATGTGTAGTAGAGTATGAACTAGGCAGAACTGTGAGTCTTGGGTAGGAGTGAGAATTTTTACGGTAGACTTTTCAGCATGTTTTTATGTTTGAACCGTGTATATATGTTAACTATTCAAAACTTAGATGAAAAATTTATTAACATTATAAAATATGCAATAGAAAGGAGAGAACATAAGGAAAAAACATTTTAATTCACTCGTGCAAAATAATAATAGCAATACCCTTTGAATGAGTCAAAGTGGTTTTATAAAGACACTTGTCTGTGACTTCATTAGTGCTACAGTCTCCTTGACCATGGTTTCCCCATTTGGGGAAGTGGCTGTTAGAACCCAGATTGGAGATAAAATATGTGAATGGGGTCAGGCCAGCCTGTGTTGAGAAAGAAGTATTCCAAGATCAAGGTATCTATGAGAAGAGAGAGTCTCTACTCCAAGAAATAGCAAGAACAGCTATTTTATGTGTGTTTTTTTTTATTTTATTAAGCCCTGCGATACCACCTAGTAACTTCTAAACCAGTTAGTTTAGGATGGAGCTAGATGAAATTGATTCATTTACAACTATGGTGGCCCCTGTTTCTATTCTCATGCTCAAGGCCCAGTTAAATCTGGATTACCAGGTACTAACATGATCGGTGACAGCACAGAGGAGAGAACTAATTCACTTCAGTCCTTGGTAGGTCCATGGAGCAGGAAAAAGTCCATGGAACAGAGTCTAAAGCTGCTTAGAGATATCTTAATTTTCTTTGTGCTATGATCTCTTTACCAGGAAGCCACAGATGATTCAACCAGGACAATCAATCTACTTATTTCTACCTGACCAAACAAGGGAGCTGGGGGTCTTGTTTTCCTTTTTTCCCTTCAAATGCTTCTTACTTGCTCCCTTCCATGAAACTTGTATCCAAATCCTGGTATTATATCTTTCTCTGTGAGTCTTCTTATCTTAGTAATCATTTTGCAACTGCTTGATTTGGACATGGTCTTCTTGTTGCGTGAGAGTCCCACATCAAGTTTTCTAGCCATAGTCTCCCCAAAGGATAGCAATGTTATCATCACCAAAAGTGAAAGAATAATAATTTATCTGTGCATGCATATCTTCAGTGCATATTATTAGCTCTCGATAAAAGGCAAATAGTAATGATAAACCTTGAAATATGCCTTTCAAAGATAGCAGATAGCAAACTGCGTGAGCCATTTTGAAAACAGATTCAAAAGAAGAAGTCCTGAACTTTCATTTCCCATCTGTTGGGTTTCTTTGAAGTGGGAGTTAACCCTGACATGAAACAGCTCCAGAAACGGAGCCATGCCCAGTTGTTTTTGGCCTGATAATTCGACCCCCAGTAATGACTCCCACACACAACTGGGTGTCTTTGATGACTCACTCCTCTCCTCTTAGAGATAGGCCTCCAGACATTTGTGCATTTCCTAGTCTCTGCAGTACAGCCTCTGGGGAAGAAGAAAAGAATAGCCTAATTTAACAAATAAAATCAGATGAATTGTCTGCTCCCTCTCTAAATCAAGGCTTTTCTTTGTTTGTTTTAATAGAAGCTTCCCTGCCTTCTTTGTTCTTGCTTGTAGTGGGGCTCCTCTAATTAAAAGTCTGCTCTTCAACTAAAATAGAGAACTCATCTCCTGGGTGGCAAAAACCTAAAGGAAGATCTTTCATGAATAATCGAGGAAGAGTAATCCAAAGCTGTTTTTCATTTTTATTGAGGGAAGAATGAGAAAAAGTTATTTTGTTTGTAAAAACCGTGGAATTTGGTAAAATGTCTTTAATGTGAAGATGGAAACCTATTTTTATGCAGCCTTGTTAAGGACTGAGGTACTGGGGTAGTAGTGGAGTGCTGATTTGAAGAGAATCCCAAACTGCCTTTTTGGCCACAAACACTAGTCTCTAAAAATTCTGATTACCTCCTGCTTGAAAAAGACTGCTCTTTAAAAAGCAAAACATGATCCTTATAGAGGACCCATATTCTGTAAATTATTTTAAATCAAGGTCAAAGTGATTTCCTCCTGGAGAACTAAATTACTTCCTTTTGCAAGCAATTTTTATTTTCCTCTGCTATTATTAAAGAGTGAATTTTTAATACAAACAGTCAATAAATGTGAAACTCATGTATTAAAGTTACATTTCTACCATGCACACCAGGAGCTCCATCTTCCTATTTCAGTCTAAAATACATAAAATAGATATATTATTTTTAAAAAATGCATATTTTCCCCTTTTTTACAACTATGCTGACTTTATGGAGCTTTTCTTTTCTTTTTTATGTGTATGCTTTATTCTATTTGGCACCAGACAAGAAAATATTACTTCCATTTTTATAAGTGAAAAAATTTAGTTTCTCAAGCTACAAGTTCTATATAGTCAAATAAATGAAGTCTAGGGGACCTATAAAATCTCTACAAATGCTCCAGTTCTGTATTGTTCTGTGTCTTTGGCCACTGAGCCTGAAGAAATATTTAAAGGATTCTCCTCCAAATGGAATATGGGACTTAAGGTGGCAGTTGTTATTTGATTTTATGTATTAACATATTGCTATATACCTACTCATATAGTCTTTTGATGCATACTCTTATTCTCTAATCAGTGAATGTATTTTATGTTTATTTTTCCAATAAGATGGTAGATCCCTGAGATCAAAAAGCCATGTCTCATGCTTCTTTCTCTTAGAGAACTGGATGCAGTGTTGAATAGTAGAAAGTGGATAAATGCAAAATTGAAATACCCTATACTCAACCCCGGATCCTGCTACTTGCTACTCTCAGGTTCTTAGACGGTAATATAGGAATGCATGTCTATTCCACAGGGCTGATGAGACGATGTATGTGAAACAGCTTTGTGAACTTTGAAGCTCTATACAAATATTTGGTTGACCCTCGAAAGGTGAATACCGGTCAGCTAGATGAAAGCTCTGGAGAAGGAGAAGAGAGGAATCCACACAGCACATGAAAGACAGGGAAGGGACCAAGCCCAGCTCTCAGGTCTCAGTGTTTTCTGGCTGGTTCTTCCAGAGCTAAGTCATTCTCTTGATGCTCATGCTGCTGCTCTGGCCTCTGCTTGAAATAACATCTCTGCCTTCATGGGCCAAAGCCATTGGCAGGTTACTGCTGGTCAGTCTTCTCAGAAAGGTTTCTCCCCAGAAAGGTTGTCAGGCTCAACAGTTCGCAACCATCTGTGACTCCTTCTTGCCTCTTCTTCGTCCTCACGCATACGCAATGCTGTTGCTCATTTGTGTATTGGTCATAGCCATTTCAACCCATCTGTTCTGACAGTTGTCATCTTGCTCATAGTCCCTCACATAGAGAATGGGAGAGACTCCAGATGACCAGAAATAGGCCAGTGTCTTCCCAAAGAAGGAAATAGAAAGGTTCATAAACAATAGTTTGGTGACTTTCATTTTAACCCCACCTTATGGTTCTATAATTTACCATTAAAAATGTGTTAGTCACCACTGAAAAGGAGATGTGATCTCATTTGCTTCCTATATTACTAGGTTGGCAGTGTATAAAATGCTATAGGTACTAGGTGGGTGAACTCCATATTTGGCGGGATCCATTTCCTCAAATTACATGAATTAAACACCTATTGTGTGTTTGGGGGGATATAGAGGTAAATATTGTACATTCTTCATGTTTGATAGGTTCATGTTCATGTTCATAGTCTGATGAAAGATCCAGCTACATAATGTGCAACATGGCACAGATGAATTAATATGATAAGTACAGTTAAAAATTGACATGCTATACTACAGGCACCCAGGAAAGGAACAGCTTACGCTTCTGGGGCCAGAAGATCAGGGAAGACTTTGTAGTAGAGGGCATGCCTAGAGAAAAGTAACAGTTTGTCAGAGAATGGATGTTGATGGGGACAGGGTATTCCAGCCAGAGGGGAGGGCGTGACCAAAGGCAGGGAAACATCCTGGTGTATGCATATGAACTACAGTTTAGTGTTCTTAGATTGCATGGTTCCCACAGGGTGTGACAGGTTGGAGGGCAGGAAAGGGCTTACTTCTCTCATGGTATTCTGGAATCAAAATGGAAAGACATTGGCTATAAGTGAAGAATATAGGATGGATTAGTAACTGGTGGAAAATCTCTGTCCAAGATGCTGATTAATGGTAAGGAGAGGGAAATATATGAGGATATGCTACAGGATAGTTTTTAGCTCTATTAATTTGCACATTGAATCAATAATTATTTCCTAAGCACTTAACATGTACTAGACCCTGAGATTACAATGCCATTGAAGAAAGAATCCTTGCCCTCAAGGATTTTGCAAATCTGCAGAGAAGCCTGTTCAATATAGTTCTCTTGGTGATTTAAATTGAACCAATGAATGCAATACAGTAAAACTGGAAGGAGTCATTTATATTAGAGAGTAGAACCATCATCTCCAAATGTCCTGGTGTGCTGCATTGACAGCCTGACTGTAATCGGGCACTTAATAATATCATGTATTGGCTATTTCTGACCAATGGAGTATTGATTTCAACCTAGAAGGTACTCTTTCCACCAAAGTATTAAAGCCTAGAGAACTGCTCTATTCTTACTGCAAGAGACAAACACAGGAAAGACAATCATATATATAGCTTACAGAAGAACTGAAAGCTATAATACTAAATGATATAATGAGCAAAAGCAAACATGCTAGGGTAACATTCTTCTTATCAATTTATATTCCACAATGCAGCATAAGAATGGTGACCATCTACCTAAACCAGAAAATATAGTCTGATTTTTAGTTTATTCAATCTGCATGGCAGATTGAATTCAGCTGTTTTAGTCCCTGGAGAAACTCTGCTAAATAATAATAAAATGCTAAACCAGGGAGAGGGAAAGAGTGAGGACTGCTCTTTCTCTTTTTAAGCCTTCAAGAGCCATTTGATATTTACATTGATAGATACATGATATTAAAATGAAAATGAAGTTACAAAAGAGCATATAAGAATATGGCCAGTTACATTGTATTCTGTCTTTCCATATTTATTCTCTTCCTGTACCTCATATAGGAGGTTGATTGGATTCCTTTCACAGGCTGTTGGTAAGCACTAGATTGGATGCCCAAGCCAAATAAGGTTGTTTTTCTCTCACTTTAATTACAAAATGCAATGATTAATATTTAATATAAATTAAATCTAATCATTAATGTTAGAATTTAACTACTATTAAATTTTTAAAAATTCCTCTAATATTTAGATCTATATATACATACATAAACCTATGTGTATGTATTTATACATTTGTATATATTTAACATTGTGCATTTTACTCCCTGGATATGCTGTAGGCAAGGCACTGCAATCTAACAGTTAACACAGCCCTTGGGTTATTTCTGTGCAGATGGTCTGTATTACTCATTGGAAGAAATATGGCTTAGGAATTATACCCTAAAGGTGAACTTGTTCCAAGATGAGTCAACAGCATGAATTTTCAGTTATCTATTTGTGCATTAATTTATTTATTATTGAAGCATAAGTAATATACAATATAAAATGCACAAATCTTAAATTTATATATCAGTTCTGGTAATTATGTTGCACCATAAAACTACCACTCAATAAAAATATAGACTATTTTACGTCATCCAAGAAAATTCCAGTGTTTTCCTTTTCAGTCAGTTCATCCCACAACAGCCAACACCACCACCATTCTCTGACTTTTATCAGCATAGATTAATCTTGCCTGTTCTTGGGAATAACATAAATGGAATCATAGTTTATATTCTTTTTTGGTCTGGCTTCTTAATGTTTTGAGATTCATTCATGTTGTGGTAAGTAGCTGAAGTTTTCACTTTTATTTTTAATTATTACCACAGTTTGCTTCTCCATTCTCTTATTGATCAACATTTGGGTTGTTTCTAGTTTTGGGTTATTGTGAACAAGGCTGCTATGAACATTCTTGATTCCCATTGAGTAAATACCTTGATGTAGAATATCTAGGTCATAGGATAGATAGGTATTTAACTTTATAAGAAAATGATGAAGAGTATTCCAAAGTGATTGTATGATTATAATCCATCAGCAAAATATGAGTGTTCCAGGTACTCCAAATCCTCACCAATATTTTTACTGTCAGTCATCTTAGTCAGCTTAGGCTATAATAATATACAATGGACTAGGTGGTTTAAATGACAGGTATTTAATTTCTCATAGTTCTGGAGGCTGGGAAGTCTAAGGTCAGGATTCCAGCATGGTGGGATTCTTGAGCAGGGCCCTCGTCCTGGCTTGCAGGTGGCCACCTTCTCACGTGGCTGAGAGAGAGCTCTGGTTTCTCTTCCCTTTCTTATAAAGCCACTTGGTTACAGTGACTTTTATTAATAGCAAGTCTTGAAATTAATAGTATATATCTTCCAATGTATTCTTTCTGAGATTACTTTGGTTAATTTAGATCCATTGTACTTTCATACCAATATTTAAAATTTTTTTTAAATTCTACAAAAAATTCTAGTGCGATTTTTTTATTGGAATTTTTATTTAATCTTGAGATTATTTTATAAGGAAACAAATCCCATCATGGGGGCCTCACCCTCATAACCTCATCTAACTCTAATTACCTCCCAGTGGCCCCCACCTCCAATTTCTGTCACCTTGGGAGTTAGGGCTCCAACAAATAATTTAGGAAGAACTCTAAACACTCAGTCCATACATCAATCTTTTTTATTTTAGCAGTTATAGTAGGTGTGGCATTGTGACACTATGATTTCATTTGTATTTACCTGATAGCAAATGATGTTAGGCACCTTTCAATATGACTATTGGCCATTATTTTCTTTTCTTTTATCCTTTCAAGGTTTTTGTACATTTTTTAAATTGGGTGTCTTGTATTTTTATCACTGACTTACAGGAGTTCTTTATATATTTTGTATAAAAGCTTCTGCTAAATATTTTACAAATATTTCTCCCAATCTGTGGCTTATAAATTTATTTCTTAATTATGTCTTTTCATGAGCAGAAATATTAACTTTTTATGAAATCCAATTTGTCAATTATTTTATAGTTACATTTTTTCTTTGTGTGTGTATATATAGTTTATCTAATAAATTTTCGCCAAATCCAAGGTAACAAAGATATTCTCCTTTTTATTTCCTTTTTGAAGCATTGAGGTTTTAATTTTTAAATTAATTCTGTGAGCCTTCTCAACTTTCCTTATATGAAATGATATATGGATAGATGTTCACTCCTCTCTCCCACACCATAAAGATAGCAAGTTGTTCCAGCACCTTTTATTGAAAAGACTTTTTGTTCTCTATTGAATTAACCTGGTGGTTTTGATGATAATCAAGACAGCACATATATGTGTTCTAAAAGGGTTTGCATAAGATTGATATTATATTTCCTTAAATGTGATAGAATTCACCAGAAGCTTCAGAACTTAGAGTTTTCTTAAGAAACTTTCTTAGGAAAGTGTTTACTGTGAATTAAAATAGATCTATCCAGATTTTCTATTTATTTTCATATCTGTTTTGTTACATTATACTTTTCAAGAAATTTTTCTACTTCATTTAAGTTTATTACCATAATGTTTTTAATAATATCTTCTAATTATATCTTTAATATTTGTAGGATCAATAGTGCTGTCCGCCTCTTTCATTCCTGATTTTGACAATTGTTATTCCTTGATCAGTCTTTCTAGCAGCTCTCAATTTTGTAACATTTCAAAAAAAAAGCAAATTTGAGTTTTGTTGGTTTTGTCTGCTTTTTATTTTGTTGATTTCCACTCTGATGTTTATTTCCTTTCCCCTACATACTTGAGATTAATTTGCTTTCCCCTTTTAGTTTCTTAAAGGTCTTAGATTGCTCACAGTTTCTTAAAATGGAAGCTTAGAGAGAAAAATTTTCTGTAAGCACTGATTAGGTGCACTTCATAAATTCTAATATATTATTCAGTTCAAAATACATTCTAAATTCCTTGCAATTTATTTTGTAACCCATGGTTCTTTAGAAGTGTATTGCTTAATTTCCATAATTTGAGTATTTTCTAGATATCTTTTTTTTGGTTTCTAGTTAAACTCCTTTGAGAAACATATTCTGTATGATTTCAGTCTTTTGAAATGTATTGTGACATGTTTAATGGCCTAGCATATGGTCTATCTTGGTGTGTTTCATGGATACTTGAAAAAGAGTATATTCTGTGGTTATTGAATATAGTGCCCTATAAAAGTCAATTAGGTAATTGTTGGTTAATGATGTCCAAATATGCTGTAGATGTACTCATCATCCATTCCATTTGTTCTATCAATTATTCATACTGAGTATGAAAACCCCAACTATGTGAATTTGCCTATGTCTTCCTTTACTTTGGCCACTTTTTAAAAAATCAAATAATTTGATCTGTTTTTAGTTGCACACATATTTAAAATTGTTAGAAAACAATTCTAGAGAATACTCTTAAATCAAATTTCTATAATCATGAGGTGTTTCCATTTAAGCAGTAATAAAAGATAAAATCTGATAATACATCTTGTTTTCAATTTTATTTTGTCAGATATTAATATAGCT
Organism: Varecia variegata; assembly: GCA_028533085.1. Taxonomy (NCBI): domain Eukaryota; kingdom Metazoa; phylum Chordata; class Mammalia; order Primates; family Lemuridae; genus Varecia; species Varecia variegata. The sequence continues at coordinate 56,615,046 of CM052440.1, forward strand.
AACCCAGCTTTCAAATGTTTACTGGTTGCATAGTATGTCTTTTTCCACCATTTTACTTTCATCATGTCTGAGTCTACATAATTAAAGTGCATTTCTTGTAGGCAGAGTACAATTGGGTCAGACTTTTTATATGCAGTCTCACAATCTCTGTCTTTTCAATGCATGGTTGAAGTGGTTTTATTTAATGTAATCATTGATACAGTTGAGTTTAAGTCTACAAATTTACTTCTTTTCTATTTGTCCCTTCTGTTATTTTTCTGTTCCAATTTTCTGCTTTATTTTTGATCAATTAAATATTATTTATTCCATTTTATCTTCTCTATTGACTTTCTAGCTTTACCTCTTTGTATTTTTTCCCAGTATTTTAGAGATTAAACACGTATATATATCATAGTGTACCTCTAATAATTGTCCTACTTTTGAACAATGTAAGAACTTTATAATGGTATAATTCTATTTACCTCCCCCGCTGGCCCTTTGCTCTATTTGGTTATATATTTTAGATCTACACATGTTATAAGCCTAATATTATTTTTTCTTTAAAGAGTCAATAATTTTTTAAAATAATTAAGTGTATGCCCACAAATAATAAAGATATTAAAAATGGTCTTCTAAATTTACTCACGTATTTACACTTTCCAGGGCTCTTCATTCCTTCCTGCAAATCCACTCTTCCATCTGCTATCATTTGCCTTCTGCCCAAAGCCTTTTAATGCAGGGCTGCTAGAGACAGACTCAGCGTTTGTATGCCAGAATATGTCTTATGTTGAAGGATTTTCACTGGATATAGAATTCTAAGTTAACGGCTTTTTGTCGAGCACTTTAAAGATTTCATTTCGTTGTTACCTGGCCTTCATTATTTTTAAAGAAAAGCTAGCCACAATTCCGATTGTTATTCCCCTAAATGCAATGTACCTTTCTTCTCCAGATCATTATCAGCAGTTTGAGGAATGTTTAGATAGGATTGTCTTTGTATTTATACTGTTTGGAGTTGGGCTGAAGTTTATGAATCTCTAGGTTAATGCTTCATCAATTTTAGAAAATCTCAGATTTTTTCTCTTCAAATATTTATTCTGGGCTATTTATTCTTTCCTTTCCTTTTTGGTCTCCAACTGTACAATATTAGACTGTTTGATATAGCCCCAGAAGACTTAGGTAAAATTTTCTATTTTTCCCTATTTTTTTTCTCTTTTAGATTCAATTTAGATAAGTTCCATTGACCTATTTTTAAGTTTACTAATTTATTTCCCTTCTCTGTCCAGTCTCTGCTTAAGCACATTAAATGAATTCCTCAATTTTTGGATTGCACTTTTCCAGTGCCTGAATTTCCATTTGGTTTTCTTTTTATAGATTTCATTTCTCTGCTGAAACTCTCATCCCAGTCTATTCCCTCATGTTGCCTATCTTTTCCACTAGACCTTTTCACATATTCATAGCAGTTTTACTAAAACTCCTGTCTGTTAATTTCAACATCTATCTGGGTCATCTGTGGTTTGCTTCTGTGGAATATATTTTTTTCTTTTGAGTCACATTTTCCTGCTTCATGTCTCATAGTTTTTCATCGTATCTCAGACTTTGTGTGAAAATGAACACTGGAGACTGAATCACATAATATTAGTCTCCAGAGAATGGCATCCCTTCCTTTATCAGGCTGTCATGACAGGCGTTGAGACAATCTAATCATTAATTAAGTTGGTCTGGGTGTCATCATGCCTTTAGTTAGATTCAGCTTGCCTCTTGGTTCAAAAGTTTTGAGGATAAGATCCACAGCTCTTGAGATCTATGTACCAGCAAGATTTTGGAGACCCCTCTACACTTTATAGCCCACCTATCAGCATTCTGAAGTGTGAGAGATCTCTTATAATCTGCTTTATAATCCAACAGACAGTTTTGATGTTTCTAGAAAGTTTTCTTTGCACCTCTGCCTTTCCCTCCCCCACTTTCTTTCTGCACCTCAGGAGATCTCTCTACACCCATCCGCAGTTTGCCCTGTTCCATTTGGTGAAGGTCTCCCCTGTCTTAGCTTTCCTGCTCTGCTGTCATTCTTTGATGGCCTTCTGCCAAGAAATCAGTAAAAGCTCTGTATATTTGGGGGAATTTCTCTAAGCTCTGCTCCCCTGGTCTCAGCCTTTTTCAGACCACTGTCTGTCACTTGATAAAGGCCCTAGGCATCTTGGAGGTGTTTTCTCAGTCCTCTTACCCTGCCCCTTGCCGTTGATATGCTGTCATTGCACACCATGTGAAGGCACCATAGGAAAAATTTGATAGATGGTTGTAGATTCACTCTGTGACTATTGCTTCTTGGGATTCTAATTCAGCATGTCAATACATATGTGACCATGAATAGTCTGTTTAAAAATTTCCTGGTTTCTCTTTTCCTCAAGCTGTGCCAGGTTTGCTCCTCCTCTTGCTATGCCATTGGGAGATCTCTTCTCTCCTGCAAAGAACCCATCCCTTTCTCAGCTCTCTGATGAGTTTCACAAAATTATGGTACTATAACTTACCTGACTTGTTTTTATTAGGGTGAGAATAAGCCTTTTCATATCCTAACTGACTTTCCATATCCTAACTGAAAGTTAGCAGCTGATCTATGAGAAATGGCTTGAAATACATGAAAACCTAAAGCAATTGCCTGGAGAAGTTTCCAAGTTGTTTACGTGAGACTATATATTGTTTCAGCTACTGTAATATATGGACTACCCCCCAAAATGTCACCATTTCAAGTTATCTCACATAAGTATGTCATATAGATTGCATAAAAGTTCATAACTACATGGGAAAACTAGGAAATTCTGTAAGTAAGGACTTCACTGAGAACTTAGCCCTCAAAACAGGCAGCTGACGTGTCCATGGAGACTGGGCCAATTCACAGGCATCAGAATTCTCTTCTCTCCACCATCTATTTTCTAGGTATAAGAACCAAAATACCACTATCCACACGTCCATGCACTAGCAAGATGTGTCCATGGAGTCAAGCCAAGGGTTTATGGGGAAAAGTTTAGATCCTAACAACACTGCTTGGTATGTTTCCAAAAGAGGGGAAATTAGTGTATCAAAAAGATATCTGCACTCCCATGTTTATCACAGCACAATGCACAATAGCCAAGATTTGGAATCAACCTAAGTGTCCATCAAGAGATGAATGGATAAAGAAATTATGGTACATATGCACAATGGAATATTACATAGCCACACACAAAAAAATGAAATCCTGCCATTTGCAACAACATGGATGGAACTGGAGAACATTATGTTAAGTGAAATAAGCCAAGCACAGAAAGACAAATATTGCATGTTCTCACTCATATGTGCGAGCTAAATATTAAAAACGATTGATCTCAGGAGACAGAGAGGAGAATGATGGCTACCAGAGGCTGGAAAGGGGACCAGAGAAGAGGGGTAGATATGGTGGAGATGGTTAATGGGTACAAATATATAGTTAGATAGGATGGAATAATATTTAATAGCACAGCAAAGTGACTAGAATCAACAATAAGTTAGGGTATACTTTAAAATTACTAGAAGAGTGGAATTGGAATGTTCCTAACCCAAAGAAATGATAAACTGCTGAAGTGATGGATACCCCAATTACACTGATTTGATTAATCCACATCGTATGCCTATACCAAAATATCACATATACCCTATAAAGATATGCAACTATTATGTAGCCATAATAATTGAAAATAAAAATAAATAAATAAAAAGATCTGGCAGAGCACAATAGATCTCTGGGGAGAAGGATGAAAATCTCTTGGCTTTTTCTTCATCTGTAAAATGGGAATAATTGTAATGTCTGTCTCATAGGGTTGTATAAGTCTTACATAAAGACAACTCCACTATACATTTGAAATGGACATGAACTCAAGATTACACTGTTGACTTTACCCAAGCTAGGAGATATTGGAGCCAGGATTGGAATCCAGTTCAATCTTATTCTTTATTCCTAAAGTTCCACACTAATTATAGAGATGAAGAAAAAGAACTTCAAAGGTAAACTGAATTATGCAAAATGATGCAGGAGGTAAATGCCAAAGCCAGAATTCAAATCCAGTGCTTTTTAGCCTCTGTGATATATTGTCTCCCAGTCTAAGTTCCATTGTGACAAAATGGCAATTGAGAGATGCAGATAAAAATTAGAAACAAAGCAGAACATGATCAGAATAAGTGTATCAAGTAAGTATGAAGAAGTAAGTTCCTGAGGACTTGCTAAGATGCTGCATAGAAACCTGTTATTGGTTGTGACTTATTTTATTATTGACCAAATATTTATGATAAACTAGTGTGTGCCATGCTCTATGCTAAAGATAGCAATGTAATATTGAACAAAACATAATCACACCCTCAAAGACCGTACTCTCTGGCAAGGGACACAAACTGTTCCATTGGCTATTAAAGTAAAATATAAATTGGGTTGCACCAAAAGAGCTCAACGTGATTTATTGACTTGATGTGAGTTTTTAAACTGTAACTTAACTTAAATTGAATGATTTAAACTGAGCAATTGCTTACATTTATTTCAGTAAGAATTTGGTCTCAGTACAGCTAACTCTCAATAAGATATGCTATGTAGAAGTATAAATTTCTAAAATACTTCAATTATTAAGTTTCACTTCCTTCTCCTCCAAACTATAACAGGCACTGCTGAAAAGCAACTATCGATTTTTATTTCATCTGATCTCCCTTTCATTCCACCTTACCAGAACATGTTAATAAGCATTGAAAAGCTGAGAAAAGTGCAACAGCAGAAAGAGTGGTAAAAATATTACTTCTCTAAAATTATTCTGAATTACTACTCTGGTGGCAGTAGCAGAAAATACTTATTTAGCATGTACTATGTGCGAGACAGGTAAAATATGTTCACTAATTTAGTTAAGTAATTAATTTTTATTTCAAAATATTAAGGGGGTATACATGTTTTTGTTACATGGCTTGAGTCAGGGCTATAAGTGTGTCCATCGCCTGAATTAATTTAATTTAATTAACTTAACAACCCCATGAGGAGGGTATTACTATTATCTCCACTTAGAGATAAGGAAAGAAAGTATAGACAAATTAAGTAATTTGCACATAGATAGTAAGAGACAGGGCTGGGATTCAGAACAAACTTAAAAATAACTTGCTCTCAACTATTGACCATTCTACTTTTAAACAGTCAACTATTTCCCGGGGATATGATTCTCGGTTATGTCAAAAAGACTTACAAGTGGAAACACCCTTCTCCTTAAACCATTCTAATAGAGGTTTTGTTGTTTTTGTTATGTTCTTTTTCTATTAATATTGTTCATTTCTGATCCCCCTCTCTCTCTTTCTCTCAATTATACTTGTTAGAGGCAAGTAAATTTTATTAGTCTTTTCAAATAATGAATTTTTGTATTTGTTAATCATTCGCAGTATATTTTGTTTCATTTAATTAATTTTTCTCCGATCTTTATTTTCTTTGTGTTACTTCCCAATTCCCTCTGGGATTTCTCTGTTTTTCTTTTTCTAATTTTTGATGTTAAATATTTAGTTTCTCAACACTTTTCCTTTTGGAAAAAGACAAACATGCAACTTCAGTTATTTCTTGGATATGATGCCAAAAGCACAAGCAACAAAAGCAAAAATAGGCAAACAGGACCACATCAAACTTAAAAACTTGTTTATAAAAAAACACAATCAAAAAAATGAAAAAGCAAGCTACACAATGGGGAAATATTTGCAAACCCTTTATCTGATAAGGGGCTAATATCCAGAATATAAAAAAAAACTGTTACCACTCTACAATAACAAAATTAAATCACCTGATTAAAAAATAGGCAAGGGACTCGAGTAGACATTTCTCCAAAAATGATATACAAATGCCAATAAGCTGTGGAAAAATGTTCAACATCACATTACTAATCATCAGAGTAATGCAAATCAAAACCACAATAAGATATTACTTCACACTGATTAGAATGGGTCCTATTTAAAAAAAAAATAACACATACTAACAAGTGTTGGCAAGGATATGGAGAAATACTGGAAACCTGATATACTACTGAAGAAACTAAAAAATGGTGAGAACTCTGTGTAAACCAAGATGGAAGTTCCTTTAAAAAATTAAAAATAGCACTATCACATGATCTAGCAATCTCACTTCTGGGTACATACTCAAAAGAATTGAAAGTGGGACCTCAAAGAGATATTTGCACACCCACATTCACAGTAACCAAGAGGTGGAAGTAATACAAATGCCCATCCACAGATGAATGTATCAACAAAATGTGATATATACATTAATAGAATATTATCCAGCCTTAAAAAACAAGAAATTCCTTTCACAATATGGATGAAACTTGAGCGTATTCTGCTTAGTGAAATAAACCAGGACAGTATGCTTAGTGAAATAGGCCAGTCACAAAAAGGCAAGTACTGTATGATTTCACTTATATGAGGTATCTAAAGGAGTCAAATTCATAGAAATAGAAAGTAGAATGGTGGTTATCAGGGGACTGAGAAGAGGCAAGGGAAAAGGAGTATTATTGTTTAATGGTTATTAGAGTTTTGGTTTTGCAAGATGAAAAGTTCTTGAGATCTGTTTCACAATAATGTAAATATACTTAACAATATTGAACTGTATACCTCAAAAGGTTAATATGATAAATTTTATGTTATGTTTTTTAATATAAAAAGCTCCATGCATTTAAAACTATTATGTTTTATATAAGTACTTTAGCAAAATTTTTAAAAATTGATAAGTGTCATTTATGTTATCATTCAGATTCTCAATTGTAAATTATAGATGAGAATAATAACAGTGACTGCCTCTTAGGATTGTTGTGAAAAATGGATAAACCACTGAGAAATGTGAACAAACATATATTTAACTATGAGGATATGTGTTTAAATTTGTCCTTGTCCTCCTCTTCCCACTCCTTCCTTTTATTCTCCTCCTCTTCCTTCTCTCTCTCTCCCTCATTTTCTTAGATAATTTTTAAATAGATTCAGGGTACTTTTCTCTTTTCATTTTTTTCTCATTCCACCAGCCCCCACTCATTTAAAAGGTATGCCCTATTTTCTCTTTTCTTAATTCTCACAGTAGAAATATTGACATGCATATTTCACAAAGACTAAAGTTAATTTATTTACCCTTATTCTAAATAATATAATGTCTTTAGAATACTTTAATTGCAATCATGTTCTTCCTGGTTTATATATAATTATTAGCTAATATGTTTTGCTTAATTTTAATGCCACAATGAAGTGCTGTTATTTCTTTATTTTTTTTTGTTTATTTAGATTTATTCATATGTTTAAAATTTTCTTTGCTTCTCAGAAATTTCTTCCAAGACAGAAGAAATCTTTTGAGTTCATATTTTGTTCATAAGATACTTCATGGGTTTTTTTTTTTTGTATATTGGAAAATATATTTAACTCATTATTGAAATATAGAGTTTTTAAGCATTGAATTCTGGGTTTTCAATTCTATTTTACTTCAAGACTTTAAAGATATCATTTCATTGCCTTCTGGCTTCCATTTTTGCTAGAGAAATCAGCTGGGAGTCTAATTTGTGATTATTTTTAAGAAATTGCTTTTCTCTCTTCTTTTGAGTGGTAGATATTATTTGGTTCTGATGTATTATAGTTTCACTATGATATTTCCAAATGTGAATTTTTATTGATAAACCCTGTTTAAACCCTGTTTGAAATTCTTAGGGATTCCTGAATCTAAATAGTCATGTCTTTCATTAATTCTGAAAAAAAGTTTCATCATTTTCCTTTTAAATATTTTCTCTCCCTCATCTTTTTTATTTCCTTCTTGAATTCTTGTCACTTTCTCTTCCATATGATAAATTTTCTTTAACATTTCCCTTCTCTTATTTATCTGTGACACATTCTCAGTAATTTCTTGTGATTGATAATATAGTTCACTAATTTTCTCTTCAGTGTCCTTAACTTTTCAACTATGTTTCTAATTTTAATTAATTTTTTATTTCCAAGATTTTATTAGGTTTCTCAACAAATTTTCCTGCTTATTTTTATAATCTCTCCTTGTTAATATTTTTATTTCTAGCCTTTCTTTTAAAAATGTGTTAAGCATAATAACTTTATATACTATCACTGATAATTTTAATACTAGAACATGTTTCTGAAGTTGGTTGTTTGTAGAAATTTTTGACACATATATCAACGTTTCCTCCAGAGATAAATTGCATTTTCTTTTACTATGTACCAAAGGGCACTATAGACTTGGATCTGCTCTAAATTATATTTCTTGGAATTGTGTAATTTAAAATTATGCAAAGTTTATTGATTCGGGCACCACACCTATGTGAGACCACCAGACAGTGTCACTGTAATTACTTAGGAAAATTTTCTTAATCTCTACCAAGAGCCAAAGATGAGAGGGACAATTTTCTTTGTAGTTTTTGTGTTTTAGTTCACCACTTCACCACTTCACTAATGATATAATATCTCTTGGACCAACCCAGGAAAGTTTTCAGTATGGCTCCTGGCACAGCTAAGTCCGAGACTTTGCCCCAGAATGCTTTGCTCCAGCAGAACAGCATATCCAGAAAAATTTGAGCCTCCTTATTTCTCTGAAATTCTGCTATTGTTTTGATTCTGGCAGTAGGACATTTTATCACTATCTCACAGGTTATCAAATATTTTCATATGTTTATAGCAGGAGGCTTTCAGGGTCTGTAGTTTTACATATTGCCAGTAATAGAAGTCTGTAACTGAAAAATACTTCCCATATTTTACATGTAATATATTGGTCAGTTATAAGTATTTTGTTTAACTTTTATCTGTCACTTGTCATTTTGCTTTGTTTACAATAATAATTTTGGTACAGGACATATTAAGTTTAATATTCAATTTGTTTTTTTATCATTTCTGCTTTTGGTTCATGATTTTAAAAAGTCATCCTCTATCACAAGTTTATAAATATATTTTTCTATATTTTTTCATAAAGATAAAGTTTTCTTTCTTTAGACCTTTATTCCAACTGGAACTGACTTATGTATATGAGGTAAGGATATTATTTTTCCATAAAGATAACTACTTACCAAACTCCATTTATTGAATAGTTCATTTCCTCCCTCAGTCGTAAGTTTTCATATATATGTGAGCCTTTGTCAGAGATAGACTTTTGATTGATGACTAAATGTGTCTAATGATTATCTGTCCAGGTTTTTTATTATTTCTTCCTACATTGATTTTAAACCTTTTAATTTTATTGGAAAATTATCTCTTTGAAGTTACATTAGCATAACGTTCATAGTAGTTTGTTACTACTTTAAAATCTTTTTATTGTTTTTAGAGTTACATGAGTTTATTTAATTTTTGAACCCTGATAAGTCTTTCTGCTTTTCTCCTTTTAGATTTAATCTAACCTAACACTACTATGTGTTTGGAGCAAATGTGGTATCTTCAAGTTTAAACCTAGTATGCCATTTTGACCTGAGCTTACTTTTTAAAAAAATTATGTATTTTTATTCTTGCTAAGAAAATGTTTTCCTGATACTGTAATTTGCATTTCTTTGAATATTAGTGAAGATGAATGTTATCTTTCATGTGTGTATCAATCATTTATACTTCACTGCTATGCATTGTCTGCTCAAGTTCTTTGTCCCCTCCTCCACTGTATTTTTTATTAGCTGATTAGCTTCCTTGTATTTTTCTCATGAATTAATATGAAATATTTCTGTATTAAGTATATTAACCCTTTGTATATCACATTTGAGGTGATTATTTTCCTCAGGTATTCACTTGTTGCTATATGTTTTCAATTGTACTTAGTACTTTTTAATTTGGATTTTATTCTTTGCCTGCATTGCATCCTCCATCTCCAAAGACTCTATAATCTTTATTTTAGCTCTCTCTGTATATATAGTATGTATAATTTATCTGTATGTATGTATACATATGTATGTTATATATGTGTGTATGTTATATATATGTGTGTATGTTATATATGTGTATATTTATACACACATATATGTATGTATCTACTACTGATTTGGAAAATGTCAAGAAATCTTTGAACTTCTTTCCAAAGGCCATAGGCTGTTTTGAAAGGATTTTAGATGTCCTATAATCTAAACTCTCTAGGATTTTCATTTAAAATTGCTCTGTGAGGGAAAGCGTTAAGATAGAATAACAGCATCAAGGATTTATGTAAATATATATACTATGATATATATATATATCAATTTAATATCCCAATTAATTTTGCTGAAGTTGCTACCACAATAATTAAGAGTATTTTTAACATTAAAATGAAAGTTTCCTAATGGGGAAACTGAATGAACAGGAGTGCTTACTTCCTAATTATTTTCTTTAAAAAAAATTACAAATGTAAGATGCACTGACTTTAATTGCAAAGAAAAATGTCAGAAGTGACATTTCAACACTTCAGGATACTAATGATCTCAGCTAAAAGAAATGTAAAATCAACAAAGTCTACTGTCATCAGTTTTTACAGGGCCTCACAACCAGAGGAATAAACAATTAATATGTTAAAATTATTCACTGCTAACATATCATTATGATCCCTAAATATCAGCCTAACCATGTTGATTGGACCCTGACAGAAATGGGCAAAAGTGCCATTTAGTTAGCAGTGCAACATTATCAACAAGCTAATAAAGATGACATTCCAGAATGGCAGATGAAGAGAGCAGAAGGAGATGGGGGTAGGGGTGTGTGTGCAAGAGCAAAGTGGGGCTGTCAAGCAAACTATACCACTGACACGGCTGAGGAATCAGTTTAGTAAAATCAGCCATTAAACATTACAAACCAGCCAATGTATTTCATGTTTTTATGGCCATCTAATCATCAACCATTCACCTTGGCTTGTGCAAGCATTCTTTCAGCAAAGCTGTCTCATAGAGGAAACTGTTTGGGGTAGATGACACTTGATCCTTTGGAGAATTCAAAGAAGGATGGTCTTCTCTCTTGATCCACAATTTAATTAAAACACAGTAGTACTTAACTTTGAAATACTATGCCTTACATTTGTCCACGTCACCACCTGCAATCAATCATACCAATAAAGTTAATTCAGCAGTTTCAAAAATATTTTTGGTGAGTCAAAACCCTATAATTTTTCCATATGAAAGTTTTCAAAATAAAGAAAAATATGTGTGTGCATATATGTGTGCACATATACATATATGTAGATATATATATGACAGCTTTTAAATTTTTATTGGTTTGCACTTTCCTACCCCCAAGTATCAGGTTAGACATTTGATACAGAACTAAAACCATATAGATGGCAAGTGAAAACAATGTATGAGTGCTTTGTCCTAGAATGCTACCTGACATAGACAGTGGTAATTCTAATGAGGTATACTTGAGTCCAACCTCCTACTTTTACAAAAACTTATTAACTGCTTGTCCCCAGTGGAAACAGTCCTATGCGGAAACTGTCCTCAGCATCAACTGCTATTCTTTTAAATAAGTCATCCGTTTATTTATTTATTGAGTACTACAAGTCAGGCACTGCACAGAATGCTGGAGATTCTATGATAAATATAAAGAGACACTGTTTCCGCTCTCATAAAGTTTACAGGCTTGTGGGAACACAGTCATAAATCAAATAATCATAATAATGAGTATGTAATTACAAATTGAGATAAATGCTCTGAATGAAAGGAACAGGTTCTTGGAGAGCATAAACCAAGGAGGTTGAGACTGGGGAGTCTGGGACGGTTTCTCTAACAATGTGACCCTTGGGCTGTAGTTAAGAGGGAGGAGAGAAGGGTAGGGAGGAAGAAAGAACATTCCAGATGGGGGAAATAGTGAATGCAAAGGCCCTTTGACCACAGGAAGCCTGAAGCCACTTCTCTTCTTCCTCCTCCCCATCCTCCCAAGGCTGATGGGTTACAGCATACGGAGAGTGTCTTTCCAATGCTGCTGCTACTGCTATCGAAGGGCTTAAGGCTGAATCCAGGATAAGGAAAGTTTCTGGTTGGAGTGAGAACACAAATGGAGTTGTGATGTGCCTGGGAACACATTGCCTGGGGCACCTCTCCTAAATTTACCAGGAGGGACGTGATAGGAACAACTCTTCCCTAAACAATAACAACTAAACAACATGTTACCCCTGAAACAGAATTATTGAAACGAAACAAAAATTTAAAATATGCTCAGAAAGGACGTTAACGGTAATCTGAGGGAGCCCTTGAATTCTGTATGCCTTTTATAGACTTAACTGCCTTTGTAAGGCTTTCCTTGTTTTTCTAAGTCTCCCCTTACCATTCATATTACCCTCTCTACTTTAAAAACATAGGGACTAGTCTCATATGTCCTTTGTTTATCTTTGTCACTATAAGAAGTCTAGGGATCCCAGATCACTTTTTATTTCCCATACCTTACTTTTCTTTGTACTCCCTTCTCCAACCCATCTGTCACCCTTCCCTATGTCCTGAAACTCTTCCATTGGGCCTTTCAGATGTCACAGTCAGGCATCAGAAAACCCCTCTTATCCCTCCCTGCGGGCTCTAATTCAAACCTGGACATCCCGTGGACTCTGCTTCCCCACGGTCTCCTCAAATGGTGACCCTTTTCTCTCTCACGCCCCTTTACTCCTGAACTGCACATATTGTAGGTGTCTTCCCAGCACTTCTTTGTTGCTTCTAGTCTAGTCTCTGTCCTTTTCCCCAAATATTTTCAGTTTCTTTAAAAACAATTTTTATTTCAAAATATTAAGGGAGTACAAGTGTTTTTGTTACATGGATGAATTGTATAATGCTAAAGTCAAGCCTTTTAATGTTCCCATCACCAGAATAGTGTACATGGTACCCAATAGGTAAGTTTTTACCCCTCACTCCCACCCCACTGTCCCCCCTTTTTAGTTTCCAATGTCCTTTACACCACTTTATGACCATGTGAACCCATCATTTAGCTTCCATTTAGTGAGAACATGTGGTATTTCTTTTCCTATTCCTGAGATACTTCACTTAGGATAATGTACTCCAGTTCCATCCAAGTTGCTGAAAATGACATTATTTCATTCCTTTTTATGGGTGATTAGTACTCCATGGTGTATTAATATATACCACATTTTCTTTATCCACACATCGACTGATGGGCATTTAGGTTGATTCCATATCTTTGCAATTGTGAATTGTGCTGTGATAAACATTTGGGTTCAGGTGTCTTTTTGATATAATGACTTCTTTTCATTTGGGTAGATACCCAGTGGTAGGTTGCTGAATTGAATGATAGGTCTAGTTTTAATTCTTTGAGGAGCCCCCATACCATTTTCCATAGAGGCTACACTAATTTACAGTCCCACCAACTGTGTATAAACATTCCTTTTTCACCACATCCATGCCAAAATTTATTGTTTTTTGATTTTTTAATAATGGCCATTCTGATGGGGTAAGGCAGTATCTCATTGTGGTGTTAATTTTCATTTCCCTGATGATTAGTGATATCAACCTTTTTTTTTTTTTACATTTGTCATCCATTTGTAGATCTTCTTTTGAGAAGAATATGTTGTTGTCTTTTGCCCACTTTTTAATAGGGTTATTTGTTTTTTTTCTTGCTGATTTGTTTGACTTCTTTGTAGATTCTGGATATTAGCCCTTTGTCAGATGTATACTTCGTGAATATTTTCTCCCATTCTATAGGTTGTATGTTTACTCTGTTGACTATTTCCTTTGTTGTGCAGAAACTTTTTAGTTTAATTAAGTCCCATTTGTTTATTTTTGTTGTTGCTGTATCTGCCTTTGGGGTCTTAGTCATAAATTATTTGCCTAGGTGGAAGTCTAGAAGAGTTTTTCGTATGTTTTCTTACAGAATTTTTGCCACTTCAGGTCTTACATGTAAGTCTTTAATCCATGTTGAGTTAATTTTTGTGTATGGTGAGAAATAGGGATCCTGTTTCATTCATTCTTCTGCATATGGTTATTCAGTTTTCCCAGGGTGTCCCTTACTCAGTGTGTTTTTCTCTGCTTTATCAAAAATCAGTTGGTTGTAGCTACACGGTTTTATTTCTGGGTTCTCTATTCTGTTCCATTGGTCTATGTCTCTAACTTTATACCAGTACCATGCTATTTTGGTTACCATAGCCTTGTAGCATAATATGGGATCAGGTAATGTGATGTCTCCACATTTGTTCTTTTTGCTTAAGATTGCTTTGGTTATTCAGGCTCTTATTTGGTTCTATATGAAGTTTAGGATTATTTATTCTAAATCTGTGAAAAATGATGTTGATATTTTGATGGGAATTGTATTGAATCTGTAAATCACTTTGGGCAATGTTGATTTTTTTTCCAATCCATGAGCATGGGATGTTTTTCCACTTGTTTGTGTCATCTATGATTTCTTTCATAGTTCAGTGTTTTGTAGTTCTCCTTGTAGAGATCTTTCACTTCTATGGTTAAGTATATTCATAGGTAATTTTTTTTACAGCTATTGTAAATAGTATTGCATTCTTGATTTGACTCTCAGCTTGACTGCTATTGTTGTATAGAAATGCTACTGATTTGTGTACATTGATTTTATAACCTGAGACTTTGTTGAATTTATCTATCAATTCTAGGTGTCTTTTGCTGGAGTCTTTAGGGTTTTCTAGATACAAGGTCATATCATTGGCAAACAGGGAGAGTTTGACCTTTTCTTTCCCAATTTGTATGCCTTTATTTCCTTCTCTTGCTTGAGTGCCCTGGCTAGGAATTCCATCAGTATATTGAAGAGAAGTGGTGACAGTGGGCACTCTTGTCTTGGTCCAGTTATTAGGGGGAATGCTTTCAACTTTTCCCCATTCAGTATGATGTTTGTTGTGGGTTTGTCATATATGGCTTTTATTACTTTGAGATATGTTCCTTCTATGTCTACTTTCTTGAAGGGTTTTTTTTTATCATGAAATCATGCTGGATTTTATTGAATGCTATTTCTTCATCTATTGATATGATCATATGGTGTTTTACTGAACCATCCATGCATCCCTTGTATGAAACCCATTTGATCATGGTGGATTATCTTTTTGATGTGCTGTTGAATTCAGTTTGCTAGTATTTTGTTGAGGATTTTTTTCATCTATATTCATCAGGGATATTGGTCTGTAGTTTTTCTTTTTTGGTGTGTCCTTCCCTGGTTTTGAATATCAGGATGATACTGGCTTTGTAGAATGAGTTAGGGAGGCTTCCCTCCTTCTCGATGTTATGGAGCAGTTTTGGTAGGATAGGTGGCATTTTTTCTTTGTAGGCATGGTAGAATTTGGCTGCGAATCCATCTGGGCCAGGCCTTTTTTCTGTTAGGAGATTTTTTATTACTGCTTCAATCTTGCTACTTGTTATTGGTCTGTTCAGGATTTCTATTTCTTTCTGATTCAATCTTATGAGGTTGTGTGTTTCCAAGAATTTATCTATTTCCTATAGGTTTTCTAGTTTGTGTCCATAGAGGTTTGCATAGTCATCAGATCAACCCTCTATTTCTTCTTCCTGCAGTGATCTAACCCTGTCATTCCTTTAAGATCTAGTTCCTAGCTCCTGTCATTCCCTTCAGCACTACCCGTGTCATAAGACTTAGGTGATTTCAATATGCATGTGGGTGTTGTTTATGACACCTGGCCTCCTAGAACCATGACCTCTTCTCCTCAAATGGGGAGGGAATTCTCACCCTACCTCAACATTCACTGCTGGAAACTTTCCCTAATACTTGTCATTACTGATAACCACAACAACTCCACAATCTCAACAACAAACATCCTATTTCAAGACAATTAGCTTCACTCTTTCCAGCCCAATCTAATTCCCAAATTCCTATAGTTCATAACCCTACAGGGAACTACAATCCATTTTTCTGCCACTTTTCAGCTTCCCTGTATGCCCCTTGCACCCTCATTTCCCTATTTAACAAGCTTACATCTCAAATAAATGGATAAAGGATAAATAAAACTGTACAATATATAAAATTATTTAACAATACTAAATAACTCCTGAGTTCAAGTAGAAAAATATAAGGAAAACTATAAAATGTGTAAAATTAAGTGAAAATACTCATATTCTAAACGTGTTCTATTCAAATTAAAGCTCCACCTACACATAAATACATTCTTCCATTTAAACATATTTATTAGGGAAAAAAAAGCTAAAAATAAATAAACAAATCACTCCAAACAAGAAGTTATAAATAAAGTAGCAATACAAATATAAACAAAGAAAATAATAAAGATATGAGCCAAAATAAAATGAAAAGTAAAATAAAAATAGAGAAGATGACTACAACCAAATGCTGGTTCTTTAAAAAGTTTAATAAGACAGACCTCTGGTAAAACTGATACAGAAAAAAATAAAGTAAATTAGCAAAATACAAAGTGAAAAGGGAGAAACAACCATAGATACAATAAAAATTTAAAATAGTAAGAGTATTATGAATAACTATATGCTAATGGATATGAATACTCAGATGAAATGGACACATTTCAAAGCTTAAATAAAATGTCAATTTTTAGAAAAATATAAAAATGCCAAAACTGGCACAAGAAATTTTCCAACAGCTCATCAAAATTATCAAAGACATGCCTGGGGCATGATATTTCTCTAGGAAGTTTATTAGGTGTCCAGAACAATAGAAGAGCTATTCTTGACAATCTAAGAAAAGCTAATGTGACTTTATAGCAAGTGAGGGATAAAGGGGAAGACAAGAAGGAGAAGAGGGGAAGAGGAAAGAGTGAATATCAAAGGACCAAAGACATTAAAGACATTGAAATGGCAATAAAAAAACTCAATGTCTAGAAAGCTTCAGTCCCAGATGATTTTGCAGATAATTTCTACCAAACTTGTAAAGATGTCACTCTATTTTGTAAAAGTTATTTCAGAAAAAAAGTAAGAGTGGAAGCTATCCACCTCATTTTATCAGACTAGTATAATTTTTTACAATGAGATGAAAACAATAAAAATAACAAAAAATTGTTAATTTTATTAATAAACATAGATGAAAAATTCCTTAAAAATTAAATGACGCATCAATAATTTTGACATCCGTGCATACAGATTACATGATGATATAATTAATCATCATCAAAATCAGTTGAATCTATGTGAATTGTCTTTGAGGATTACAGGGCCTACTTATACCTAGTATTGGATTGCATGATGCATAAATGTCCCACAAAGCTGCTAAGAAGGAAGAGATACATAATATCTTCATTGAAGTTGAAAAGAGATGAGAAGACAGGCAGTCAGTATTTAAAAATTAATCAAGCAATAGTAATTAAAGTATCAACATAAGAAATTCCATGAATATTACTCAACACATTAACAACTCAGATGGAAAAATCATATAATTATCTCAATTAATGCATTAAAAATATTGATAAAATTTAACTACTTATGATTAGAACTCTTTAAAAACTAAGAATATAACAGGACTTCCTTAATAAGATACAAAAAACCTATAGTAGATATTATACTTACTGATGAAACATCATATTTATTCCCTTCAAGATTTGGAATAAGACAGTTACACATTATCACTGCTATTGTTCAACACAGTAGGTCTTGGCTAATACTATAAGAAAAGAAAAAAGAAATGATAGCAATAAGTGTTGCAGGCAGAGGGCATTAAACTGTCATTATATATGAACTATATAATCATCTGCCTTCAAAACACAAAAGTTTCAACAACTATTGGAGTGGTAAGAGTTCAGCAAGGATTAAAAAATATTCAGTTTATAAAATCAATAGAATTTATCTACATCAGTAGAGATTATATATCCACACCCTTTATCATATAAGTTGACAATACTATGCTCCAGTCCTTACTAAGAGCAGAGTATAATTTCTTCCAAAGTGATATAGGCCTTGGCTATGTGACTTGCTTTGACCAATGGCCTGTTAGTGCTGCGCTCCCCGACCCCCAGGCTGCGGACCACTACTGGTTCATATCTCGTTAGGAACTGGGCCGCTTTGCAGGAGGTGAGCTGCTGGCAAGTAAGCAAAGCTTCATCTGCACTTACAGCTGTTCCCAACTGCAAGCATCACCACCTGAGCTCTGCCTACTGTCAGATCAGTGGCAGCATTAGATCTCATAGGAGCAGAAACCCTGCGGTAAACTGCACATGTGAGGGATCTAGGTTGCATGCTCCTTATGAGACTCTAATGCCTGATGATCTGAGGTGGAGCTAAGGTGGTGAGCTAGCACGGGGGAAGGGCTGCAAATAGAGATTATCATTAGCAGAGAGGTTTGTATAATTTTTTCATTATATATTACAATGTAATAATAATAGAAATAAAGTGCAAAATAAATGTAATATGCTTAAATCATCCTAAAACCATCCTGCTGACCCCCGTCATCTATGGAAAAACTGTCTTCCATGGAACTGGCCCCTGGTGCCAAAAAGACTGGGGACCACTGTGGTAGTAGACTGAATGAGAACAGAGGCTTTAAACTTGCTTACATGGTTCGGTTTAATTCTCTTCATTCCTGCTGGTTATTAAGAGAAGAATATTCCTTGGGCAGCCAGTGGCCCAAGGAGAATAAAGAGATGTATACAGAAAACCTACATCCAGTTGTAATTCAGGGACAAGTCCAACTGATCTTAGCCAAGAGCCCTAACCAACCTGCAGATTCTTGAAAGAAAACAGACATGCTTAGTTTTGCAAGCCACTGAGTTTTGGATTGGTTTGGTATACCACATTACTGTGGCAATAGGTAACTAATAAAACCAATGATATGCAATTTGAAATATAACCAAAAATTAAACTTAAATGTTTATTATACTGAGTCACTGATCTTGAGATTATTACTTAGCATTATTGTCATAATAGCTAATTAAGATAGACCACAATAGTGAATTGAAAATATAATAAAAATGAGATTCTAACCACATTAGCAACCAAAAGCTATATTCCTAGATATAAAATGTAATGATATAAAATACCTTGGAGTTAGCCTAATAAAGAATACAGAAAGCTCTACCATGTAACATTAAGTCTATCATGCAACGTAGAAGATAATGTAAAAAATGGAGGAAGTTGCATTACTTTACATTAAAAAATACATGCTCTTGTTTTATAAGAACTCATCTAAATAAAATAATTTATATTAATCATATTAGAATGGGAGCCTTTGTGAGGAGGGAGGCAAATTAGTGTCAGAAAAGGAGACAGTGGATGATCAATTGATAATGGAAGTCAGAAACCAAGGAGTACGTTGCCTCCAGCATCTATACCTGAGATCCAGGAAAAAAACAATTGAATGAAAGGCATCTAGAGTTCTCAGGGAATACTGCATACTAAGAAGAAGCTGTTGTTATATAATGTACATATACAGAACAATACAGTATATATTTCTAAAAGGG
Source organism: Varecia variegata (assembly GCA_028533085.1). Classification (NCBI taxonomy): domain Eukaryota; kingdom Metazoa; phylum Chordata; class Mammalia; order Primates; family Lemuridae; genus Varecia; species Varecia variegata. The sequence goes on from CM052440.1 coordinate 56,634,334, forward strand.
GAGAGAAATTAAACTTTCTTTTTGAGCAATTAAATGTTTTCCAAAGCAGAGATTAGTAAGAAAGGAAAACAAGAGCAGCAGCTCCTTTTTTTTCTCCTTAAAACTTTTCATTCTATTTTTCTACATGTGAGTATTTGTGGCTGGCTTTTCAGACACCTGGCTCTTTTCAAGAAGGAAGCATCAATAATTTTGACATCTGCACATATGAGTCATCATCATCATAGTCAGTTGAATCCATGTGAATGGTCTTTGAGGACTGCAGGGCATACTGTATACTAGCATGGATTGCATGATGCATAAATGCCCCACGAAGCTACTTAGAGGGAAGAGATATGTGATATCTTCTTTAAAGTTGAAAAGAGATGAGAAGACAGGTAGCCAGTAGGAGTTTGGGGCAATTTCCTTATAATTCATCCTTCCCCAGTGTTTGCTCACCCCAGCCTGAGCCATACAGTGATGTAGGAATGCCCGTTGTCTCAGGACCTTCAAGATGGGTGGCTCCCTGCAACAGAAATGTCCTGCAAACAAGGATATGGTATGGATCATGGAATTCTGATCACACTGTTCCTGCCTTTCCCAGAGAATCTCCTCACATTTACCTTGACACAACAGATACTTTCTCTCTGAAAATTTATATATTAACAACAGGTGCAATTTAATGTGTGCACTGTCCGTTCAGCCCAATGCTAGGTAGTCTGCTTATAGTGAATCTCTTCATCATAATCCTATGTTTTTACCGATGGAGAAACTGAGGCTCAGAGAAGTTAAGTAATTTATTCAAGGCCATACAATTAATAAGAACTAAGGTCTTCTTGATTCCAAAGACCCTGTTCTTTTGGCTGGAGGGTCCTGCCTCAGTTCACATAACTGGTGAATGGCAGAACCTTGATTTAAAGTGAGGTCTTGACTCCACCATTTTGGTTTCCACCACTCAAGGAATAG
>CM052440.1:56635775-56653667 GCA_028533085.1 Varecia variegata
CTTCTGGCCCAGGGTGGGTCCAGAAATTCCTTCTAGGAACTAAGGCCTGGACTCAGGGGTCTCAGGAGTCTACTTGATACTTTATTTTACTGTAGCTGAGCTGGTAGCCAAGTTGCAACACAGCATCCTCTGAACTTTTCCCTTTCTTTCTTCCAAGCAGAAGAAAACTCTCCCTGAGCTGCACAGCCTGTAGTGTGTGTTGGGCAGGGGGAAGGGTGGTGGTGATACAGGCAATGGCTTGGCCACCACTGCTGATGTCTCACTGGGTCATGTGCACCCCAAGTCCACTGGCTCTGAGCCAACACAGCCACAGGAATTGCCCAAGGACAATTGGCAAAGGAATTGCCTTTGTGGCCTGACTCCCTTATAAATTTAGTCCAGGCCCCAGGCTGTTATTTGTCTGCTGGTGGTGGGGCTAGCCAGAACTCAGGTTTCAGGGTGGAGGATTTCCCTCTGACTAGACTGGTCTAAATGCTCCCTCCATGGGTGCCAAAATTCTGCCCTGTGCTGTGTTCCCCTGTGCCAGGGCAGCCCTGAGTTTCAGTGCAAAGTCCCACAATCACTTCACTCTCCCTCCCCCAGGCACAGAGATTCTTTCCCCACTCAATGCTCTGGCATGACACTGCTGCAGGGTGGGGGAGGGAGTGGCTGAGGCAATGTAAGATTGTCTTTTCTGCCCACTTCAATGCCTCTTCCCCTGCTAGAATGTTAAAACCAGGTAGCATGATTGCTTACCTGATTTTTGGTTCTTCTGAAGGTGCTTGCTTTAGTTGAATTTGGTGTTCATGTGGAGGGATGATCACTGGATGTTTCTATTTGGCCATCTTGCTTTGCCCCCTCCAGGAATTACTTTCAGTAATCCGTTGCACAGCATGGTGACATAGTTAATGATAATGTATTATATATTTCAAAATTGTTAAAAAGGTAGATTTTAAATGTTCTCACCACAAAAAAGGATAAGTATGTGAGGTGATGGATATGTTAATTAGTATATTATTTTTTAATGATACATGTTAATCTGAAGTCTTTATTATATAAAATGTGGATATTTGAAAATATTTTCAGTTATTTGATCAATGCATACAACTAACCTGGAGGAAAGAGATGTCCATGTAGACCTGAGAACCTCAATGATCTTCTATACATTCTAAATTCAGAGGATAATTGCATACTTACACATTAAATAGTGCCAGAAATTTGTGGTGCATGTGCAAAACCACTTCTCTAAATCTGTGATACTATGGTTCACCCTTGAACAACACAGATTTGGGCTGTGTGGGTCTACTTCTATGCAAAAGTTTTTCAACCAAACACAGATCAAAAATACAGTATTCACAGGATGCGAAAGCTGCCTACATGGAATGTTGACTTTTCCTAGGGCTGGTTCCACAGGGGTGACTGGAGGACTTGGGTATTCATGAATTTTTATATATTTGGGGATCCTAGAACCAATCCCCCACGTGTACCCAGAGACAACTATAATTAGATAATCAGATCATTACAATGCCAATTGTTACACAAAGAACAGCTTCTGTAATCTGTGAAGTTTGAGTAAAAAATATGAAGATTTCATTAAACTCTATTGTTACTAATAAAATGAGACCTGAGTCTCAAAGGTAGTTAATACAAATGTATTGATCCAGCAAAAGTAGATAGTTCTATGATTGCCAAAATAATTACTCAATTTGTTAATAAATCAGCTTCACTTATCATTTGGGATATTATAAACAGTAGTGATTGTTTTTCAGTTTTCAATCAGATGTTATTGAGGTGCTTCAAACACAGGCAATGAGTGAATCAATTCAGAAAAAAACAAGAAAAACACAGCTAAAAGATAGGCCATGATGCTAATGTTCTGTTTAAAGAAAAACTAATTTGATGTTTCTACAGTGTTAAAAGAAATTTTCCGGAAAAAATTTTCTGTCAAATTTTAATTGATTATATTATGTAATTCTAAATTATTTCAATAATGTCATTGGAAACATGCATATTTTTCATTTTGCATTTTCCATTCCATGTTTCCCATCATAAAATAATTTTTCTAAAAATTGAATTACTTATGAAAAATTTTAAAAAATATCCTTTACCTTCAGGGTTTATCCTTTGAATTATCATTCATCATACCAGAAGATATTTAGTTCAAGGAACACATTATTTCCTTATTAATATCCTATAATAAGTTTCTTGTACCCATTGTTCTATAAGACACAGGCAATAATATTTAGTGATTTGCTAAAACAATGGGGTCCAAATACTGCCTTGATTTATCTTCCTACCAGTAGGATCATTCACTTAAAACCAGATAGATTCCAATTTTTTACACACATTCACCAAGAAACGTCATATTTTAGGCTTACCACAAAATAGACAGCAATAATATTTTAAAAGCAGAGATGTACAACTATGAGTCTAGAAGCCTCAAATGTTCCCAGCAGAAGATGCCTGATAGTATGGCAAACTAAGCTAACCAGAAGACCGCAAATCATTAAAAAAAAATAAAGGAATAGAAGAAAACATTTAAATTAAAAGATTTTCATTACACAGTTTAGCTCAAAAGAAAAAATTCAAGTGGAAAATCTAAGCAAGAAAGGTGAGTACATTTACATGTGTTAACCACTTCCGGAAGAGTTGGATCCTGCTCTAGGCCGTGGACGCTAGACTTGGAATATTCCTGAGGATGCAGGAGATGACTCTTCTAGCATGCGAAGGCAGGAGAAGCTGGAACTGAGCTCCTTACATAAAACCTATAGCCTTTCAGAACTGCCCTGTCCTTAACAGGAGAATAGGAAAAATGTCACAGAGCAATCTGGGTAAGCAGCAAAGTAGCTCATCTTGGGAAAGAGCTCTTTGTTTATAAAAAGAGAAAATCAGGCTCCTAGGAGAAATCAAAATCCCAGTAAAGATGTGAGCCCAGGGCTGCCTTGTTCCAAAGCTTTTGTTCTTTGCTTTGGTCTATGCTGGCTCTTCTTTCTCTGTCTGAATTGCTTTTATAGTTATGTAAAGTAAAATAGAGTTTTACTCTTGAATGCAGAACCAAAGTTTAGAATTCTCTCTACACAAGCTATTCTTACAACTTTTTGGGCCTTCTTATTGCCCTTCTTATATTCTTTTTGTCATAAGGATATAGCATTTCTTCTATTTTTTTCTGCATTTATTTTCTAGCATAGATCTCAAAGGTCAGAAACCAGTGAACAACAAACTAAGCAGTGAAAACTTCAGACCCCTGCCTCAAAGTTTAAGTCAGAAATTGAATCCCATTATGCCATGGGATATGACCCAGAGGAGAATTTCATTGATTTCTCCCCTCAAAATGCACTTGAGCTAAAAGGCATCTCTGCAATCATAAAGCATTCCAACCTGGAGAAAGCTACATTTTGAGAAAGGATGCAGGTGGATAGTCATGTTGGATTTGGGTATTGAAGTCACCTTAAGTGCAATCTTGATGTTACAATTGTTTTTTAAAATATGGGCAATCAGAGATGAACTTGTTGCTTATGGAGCTCTGAATTATTTGCTGTTTGACCAACATTGCACCCCACAAGCAGACTTATCTGTAAAACTATATGTTTAGGCATCAAGCATATATACAAGATAAGGATATTATTTATTCTTTTATTATGTGCATCTAAGCTGTAAAGATGGGAATGTGATGAATGTCATAATGCAGACATCAAATTTGTAGTTATGGGAAGAAAGTTCATTGGAGGTGAACACTGGAAGTGATTCTAGGCCAGGATTTGTAAGCAGATGCAACCATGTAGAGATCATCTCATTTCGTCTCTAGTAAACTGGCAATCCCTTCCCACCAGGGTTAATTGTAAAGTTGTTGATTGAAATATTTATCCCCAAATGTAACATAAATGCTAAATAAATCCATCCAATAGACTGATTGATGTATAATAACACAGTTTACAGAAATTAATTCTAGAGTAATTTACAAGCTGGGGAAACTTAAATCAGGGTCCTTAATCAGAAAGCAGCATGGAATAGAATAGTGTTTTCTAAATCATAGTCATTAGAGTAATACTTTTATGATTTTTCCATATATAAATAATTCCTGAACTATTATTTATTTAATATTTTCTTTTAAATTCACTCACTGTTTTTCTTAGGTACACTTATGTTAAGAAGAAATTTCATACTCCTGCCATATATAAAAGCAGCATCACCTCCTGTTCTATATTTAATGATCCACAAACATCTGAGACACTGTTCACAGCTGCAGCTCTAGGTAAGGATGTCTCAGTACCTGTTAAACCCAGAAGACTGCCAAGGCTGCCCAGTGAAGCCGCCTAGCATGCTGCTGGATTGGTTTACATGATGGATAGATAGTGCATTGAATGGTGTCTGGAATGTCAAAGGAGCCAAGATTATTTGCCATCTAAAGACATCCCACATGTTATCTCTAGTGTGGGTATCATCAAAAGAAAAGAGACCTCAACTAGGAGGTAAGAGACCTAGGTTGCTGGGTCTAGTCCCAGTTCTGTTAATAACTCACAGGCCTTCTGGGAGAAATCACATACCTCTCTGGGTTTTGGAATTTTTCATTTGAAAAATGAGAACAAACTCATTTTTAGGGTTAAATGAGATGCTCTCGCAGAAGCACTTTGGAAACTCTAAAACACAACCTAAACATACATGAAGCTTATTGTATGCACTTCTGCAAGCATGAAATGCCTGGTCAATGAGTGGCTATGGGCACACTTGAAAGTAATTTGAAAACTCCATAGAAATGAAGTATTATTATTGTTTTCTGGCAGCATCTCTTTTTGGGAGCAAGCACAAAGTTATCCAGCATTCGTGTACTCTGTAGTCTTATATCAGAACAAAGTATATCTGTGTTTTCAAGATTTTAATCTTTGTAGCACGACTCTGTAATAACAAATTAATGGATATTGAACGTCTCTGTCTCACTGCTATGTCTGCCATCTTGCACAACATTTCCTTGCCATGCTACTCAACCTTCCATCCTGTATCTTTTTGCAGTTCTCCCTTCTGATTTCTACTTTTCTCCACTCCACTTATCTTGATTTCCTTTCATTTGTTCAGATTCTGTTTAGCTATTTCTTTTTTTTTCTTTTATTTTGGTCTGCTATTAGCCCATATTTAATGTTATACATTCCATCCATTGTTCATCAATATATTTTCCCCCCAAAATTCAGTTAAGTTTCTAACTACTGTTTACAACTGTCAATATAGGAATATTATACTTAATAAAAATATAATCAATAATCTATAAATACTAAAAATATAACTAACAAATATTGAAATGTTACTATGTGCTAAGCACTTTTCTAAGTGCTTTACAGAAATGAACTCATTTAAATCCTCCTAAAAGTGCCTTGATCTAGGTGTTATTATCTTATACATTTTATATGTAAGAAATGGAAACCCAGAGTCACTAAATGTATTGCCCCAAATTACATAGCTGGAAAGTATTAGAGGCAAGATCCAAACTGTGACATTTTCACTCCTGAATTTATGCTCTTAACATTACAATAGAATGTACCCACAACATGTGAAAACTGCCCCTATTAAATCTCAGGAACACATGTTTGCATTCTCTCAAAATAAATTCTATGGAGAATTATATTCCATGAAAAATGGCTTCATGTCAGTAACAAGAAAACAAAAAGTACATAGATGATCCTAAGTAGGCAATAAGGCAATAAAATTACAGTAAGAAATATGAATATAATGAATGAAACCCCATTTTATGTCATTAATGTCTTTTGAATTTAAATGGAGGTTTTGAGTTCTTTCAAAAATAAACAATGGCACAGACATTTTCCATTCATCTAAATTAATGAGTTTGGCCATGTTTTTCAATGAATGTTAAAAATAGAAAGTATGACACATTGTATATACATTCTTCTTTCCCTAATTACTCATTTGCAAAGGAAAAATGTTTAATAGGTAATTCAAAAATTCAGAGGCTTGAAATTGATGCTAAAAAGTAATTTTGTACAATTATGATTAACTTTTTCAACGGTGCAATGGTGTGGGAGTGTGTATGTGCACGTCTGTATGTGTGTATCATCTGCAATCCGTGCGCCAAAGGGATTACCACATGTCAAGTTAAGGATGGTCTACATTCAATGTAGATAAATATTGACAAAAATTATAGTAGTCAAATACAGATAAAATGATTCTATTATATAAGTTCTAATAGTAACATGTGTTTTATACACTTTAGCCTGAAATTTGGATAGATGGCTTCCTAGAAGGGTATTTTTAAAATGACAAAATCATCTATGCAGACTCTAGAAAAGGTGTTAAAAAGCTGAGTTAAGAGAGGGAAAAGGTGAGAACAATTATCTATCTTTAGAGCATAACAAATAATCATGATGTAAATTAGTTTCTTTAGATAGGGAATAAATTAGCACTCAACTTTACATAATAGCTTAAAAGCAAACTACACTCATAACATCAGAAGTAAGACAGGATGAACACATCCCTTTGCTTTGCTGTCTTCAACAGATCTAAGTGTGCAATGATGAGAAAAACTGATAGTGGTTAGATCCTAAGTTTGTTTTCCATCTTTTCTCAAATTGCCTTGACTGGAGAGTGACCATATGTATTGATCTTCCTTCACTAGTGGGCTTATTTCTTACTACTGTGTTTTGAGATGCCTTAATTATTTGGTATGTTATTATAGTCCAATAAAAGAACAACCTCACCAAAGTCTAATGCTTCTGTGATATGTGGGAAAGCATGTTTGCTTTAAAGAATTCTTCCTACTCTGCCAGAAAGCCTTTCTCACAAAAGAGAAAGTTGTTTTTACCAGGGTGAGTTTGTGTGTTTTTATCTTATATTTCTAGACAATATGAATCTAAAAAACTTCTGAAGCTTGGAATTTCCTGAATTATGTGTGATTCAGGCAAATAAACAAGATTTATCTAGTTCAAATGTGAAGGCATGATTAATTTCAGAAAGCCTGGTGACATTTTCAATGTGCACATCAAGGATTAGGAGATATATAAGGTAGGAAGCAAATGTCAAGAAAAGAACAATTGTGGTTTGCTAAACACTGCATAAAACATAGATTTTTATGCTGTTTATGGATCTATAACTGCTAGAATTTGGAGCTCATATAAAATCATAAAATGTCCTGAGCTGAATTAATAAGAGTTATGTGTGGGTGTAAGGGAGTCATTTGTAAAGTATCATGTTTCAAGAAGTTTAGTTTTTATTATAATCAATAACAAAAGAATAGTGACAAAATTGTCTCATTTACCACTAGGTAAACTTTCATTTTAACAAATCTGAAACATTTCCATTTGACATCTACTGCCAGACTAAATGGTGGACATCAATACAGGGAGATTAGACTCAAAGGCAGAGACATCTATATTTTCAAGAGTAGAACTTAATAGTACCCTCATTTAAACTGATTTTATAGTATTGAATATGTATTACCTGGCAGTGAACACTGCAGTGATTTAATTGTGCGTCTCCATTATAACAATCTATTACTAGAGAGTTAAATTTCCCATGGAATTCTGTGCAAATACCTTCCTTTAATGTTACTTCTTGTCTTGCCTTAGAGGATTAAAGATACTGTAATATGTAATTTGATTCTGTCAGGATATATGAGCCTGCTCGCATTGTTTCAAACTTTGACATGATAGTTTCTTTTTTTAAGCTTTTTTACTGTGATTCTCATAATAAAAAAGTTCACAGCTGAATTTATATATGGAAAAAATTTCCATCGCTATTTGACTCCATGTTCCTGGTCACTGTTCAAGTTGATACTTCCGTGATATTTTTAAAAGGCATAAAAAGGAGCGAACAGAGTAGAAATTAAACCTGAACCCTCCATGTTTGGAACATTTGAGAGTACGTTAGAAATTTAGGTGGTTATAAGTATTTCCATTCTCATTAGGAAATCTTCATTTAGCTTTAGGATTTATGAACTCTTTTTCTCATTGTGCATATTACTGATTTTAAGTGGTTCACAGTTAAACTTTCTTTGGGGATGTGGCATGATCTTTAGGATTTCCTACATAATTAGTGGGCTGCTTATTAAATGAAATACTAAATTGAAAAACTTCTTGTGTAGCTTGAACATTTTATAAAAATACGGGTATGAAAGTATGGGCTTTGAGGATAAATGATATTCTTAGCTATATGGCAATGCTAGGGATATTGCCACCTTGTTTGGAGGATTTACAGCATGTCTTTGGAAGGTGTTTTAGACTATGCCTATTACCTAATTTTACCACCAATTATTGAATTAATGTTGGCCGTTTGTTGTTAGTGGGAGGGAGAGTTAGAAAAAAATGTTGGATGGGAGGAGTGTAGTGGGCATAGAAGTTTAGGTAGATTTGGGCCAAAAAAACTAAGAATGCCTAGTACATACATACAACTTCAAATTCAATAATGTATGTTATAAATATGAATAATTATTTGACAGAAGGAGATAAGCTATAGTTAACTGTCTATCTCTCTCTTTGTTTCCTTTTTATCTCCATTCCCTACTCTCTGCCTATGATTTTTCCCCATCATAGGCAAAAATTATAAAATTTTTGATGTATATCCTTTTGGTTTAGGGCTCTTGTGGTTCTTTTTTTTTTTACACAAAACTATACTTTTTAAAGTATATTAAAGTATAACATACGTACAGAAAAGCACACAAACTGTTCAGCTTGAAGAATTTTAATAAACCAAAAACACCTGTGTTATTAGCACCCAGCTCAAGAAATATAGCATTTACAGCACCCAGCTGCCCCCTCTGGCCCCCTCCCAGTCACTCCCACAAAGGGGACCCAATCATCATGACTTCTGATGCCTAAATTAGTTTCAATCCTTATATAGATAAATATCTAATATATGATATGTACTCTTTTGTGACTGCTAAACATTGTCTCTAAGATTCCTTCAGGCGATTAGGTTTAGGAGTAGTTGTTCCTTCTCATTTCTGCGTAGTTTTCTGTAGTGTATATGCATCATTCTTTATTTACTCATTCTATTCTTGCTGTATAGTGAGATGTTTCCAAGGCGGGCTATTACTAATAATGCTACATGTTTATTTAATTTGGTAAATATATATATATATATATATATATATATATTCTCCTGGCTATCTATTTGGTGTATAATTGCTGGTGCATAGTTTAGACACATGTTCAGCTTTAGGAGACACTGTCAAAGAATTTTCCAAAATGGTTTATCCACTTATGCTGTCATAACTGTATATGATAATTCCACTTTTGCCAATATCTGATACTATCTGCTTTTTAATTTTATCCATTTTAATAGCTGTGCAGTAGTATATCATTGTGAAGTTTTTAACAGCTTTATTAAAGTATACCTGACATACAATAAACTGTCCATATTTAAAATGTACAATTTGATGAATGTTGACAAATGTATACACCTGTGAAACCATCGCCACAATCAAGGTAATGAATATATGCATCACCCCTAACAATTTTCCTCATGCCCCTCTGTAATCGCTCCGTCCTCTCCCTCCTTTTCTCCCCTCTCCCTGGGGCAACCATGGATATATCTTTGTTCTCATGTAATTAATTTTTCTTTCTTTCCCTCTAGCTACTTTTAATACTTTTCTAATCGTCACTGACTTTAAGTTATTCTTTTATGATGTGTCACGGTGATTTCTTCCTATTTCTTGTATTGGGGTTTGCTGTACTTCTTGGAACTGTAGGCTTATTATTATTATCAAATTGGAACATTTTTGGCCATTATTGCTTTAAATATTTTTTTCTGGTTTCCTTCTCTCTCTCCTTAAGGAACTCCGATTACACATATGTTAAGCTACTTGAAGGTTTCCTACAGCTTGTTGATGCTCTATTGGTTTTCTATATGTTTTCTGTATTTAATTTTGCATAGTTTATCACTATGCCTTTAAGTTTACTAATTTTTTTTCTTGCGACATCTGATCTGGCATTGACGCCATCTGGTTTATTTTTCTTTCTTGAAATTTTACTTTTTATCTCTAGAATTTTAGAATTTCCATGTGGGTCATTTTTATTATATCTATCATGTCTCTGTTTAATATGTTTACATTTTCTTCTACCTTCTTAAGACTGTAGAATATAGTTATAATAGTTATTTCAATATTTTCATTTTACTATCATTTATGTAATTTTTGAATCTGTCTCTATTGATATTTCTCTTCATTTTGAATCATATTTTTCTGCTTCTTTGCACACTTAGTAATTTTTAATTGAATGATAGTGTGAATTTTAACTTGTCAAGTGCTAAATACTTTGTATTTATATAATTATTCTTGTGATTTATTCTGGGACTTAGTTATTTACTTGGAAGTGTTTAGTCTTTTTGAGAATTTCCTGTTAAGCTGTGGTAGGCATGATCAGAGCAGCCTCTATTGTAAGTATCTGTTGAAGTCATTTGTCTATTTGTCTACTGGGTTGTCTACATTTTCCTGAATGGTTTTTTAGGATATGTAGGCATTTATTGAATATATATATGTACATATAAGAAATATCTTCTCCCACGCTGTGGTATCACTCTTTTTAACTCCCCCTCAATCAAAATGTTGATTCTTGAGAAAGAACATAAAACATATTCCCCTCCCAGGACAGGGCTGTCTGCATTGTAACAGGCGGATAAAAGGCTTGTCAAAAGAAAGGGTGAAGGTCTAATGGTGAGATTCCCATAACCAGCTTACTATGTAGGGAAGTCCACTGGAGCCCTTCTTCGAATCCGTTCAGTCATAGCACAGTCATGCCAGCTACTTTGCTTGCTGCCAGGACTGGCTGGTCTATGTGTCGAAAAGTAGAGACAGACTTTCCCTATCACACATGCTTGCCTAGGGTGGGCCCCGTAGGTATCATTAGAAAAACACAACTCTCTGGAGATCATTTGCCAAGAAACATCATACAATAAATGAACCAGTCTTCTTTCTTATTAAAAACATACTTTTGAAGATGAATGTTTATTCAGAGATAAAAATGCCTATAGAAATATTTTCCTAGAAATATGAATCATCCAGTACTTTGGCTTTTCATTTAAAAAAGAAAGTGACTCTTTCTGTAGAAACACATCCGCTATGGCTTGACTGTGTCCTCCAAAATTCATGTGTTGGGAAATTCATCCCCAGGGCAACAGTGTTCAGAGGTGGGGTCTAATGAGAAGTGACTAGGTGATAAAGGCTCTGTCCTCAGGAATGGATTAATGTCATCCTAGCAGGAGTGGGTTGGTTATTATGAGAGTGGGCTTGTATGAAAGCAAGTTCATCCGCCTCATGCTGGCGTGCTGACACAGCAAGAAGGCCCTCACCAGATGCAGGCCCCTCAACCTCAGGCTTTCTAGCCTCCAGAACTATAAGAAATAAATTTCTTTTCTTTATAAGTTACCCAGTTTGTGGTATTCCGTTATAAGCAACACAAAGCAGACTAAGACAACATCAAAATGGGAACACGTTATATTAACTATCTGTGTTTCAAAGGGAAAAGGATGAATTAAATAGCTTTAATTTAATCACTGTAAATTAGATAATTTCTGTTTTTTTCTAAATAATTTATAAATATTCATTTGCCCAAATTATAATGATTGGGGAGTTGCTCCCTTACATATACCTAGCCTGCATCCCAGATAACATTAATTTATTTATCCATTTGGAAATATTTGCCAACAATGATCTAGGCATTGAGGCTATATGACATACAAAACTAGATATATCCCTCGCCTCAAGGAGTTTATGGTGCAGAGGAAAGAGACATGAGTAAACGGGCAATGTTAAGTACCATCACAGCTGTCAGGAAAGCCTTTATACACCAGACGCTAATGGTTCGTCTTGTTAAAGACTGATGCCTGGAGGAAGAAACTTTTAAATATCATGTCTTAGCATGTAATGAAATCAACGAAGTCTCTCTAAGCCAGGAGGTGATGACTTTTTCAAGTAAATCAATATTGCAGATATTTAAGTACGAGTGTGTTTAATGTGGATATGAGGGGGAAGAAAAGAGGTAGGAGGAAAGAAGAAATCTATAGAGAATTAACAAGATTCTTTTGGAAGAAAACTATGTAAAACAGACGAATACATCACTGCTAATCATCATGATCATTATTATCATCAAAACTACCATTTATTGAGCCTCAACCCTGTGCTGGGTGACCTTACATGCGTTGTAACATTGTGTGGATAATGGCTTTTAGATCTTCCTGCTAGTAACTAGCAGAGCAAGGAGAAAATTCAAAATCTTCTGTCCTTAAAGACATGCTCTTTCTACTTCACTGGGGTTTTTTGGAGACCAGCAAGCATAGTACATTCTAATCCAGTAGGAGGACAGGAAGGGAAACACTCGATAGCAGGACTTGAGTGGACAGGTCCCTGAGAGATATGCACAAGGCTCAGACAAATGGTATCTTTTCTATTTAGAAACTAAAAAGAGGTACTAAAAATGTTAGAAAATTTAAAGAAGACTAGTGAAGCTATAATGTAGAAACCTCAAGTGACAGGGCCCAGAAGAACAGCCAGAGATTAAAGTCGGGGTGTGGGAGCTGGTAAGTATGCCTGGAGGGTTTGCTTAGTGCCTCACATTCATTAAATAAGCTTATCAATGTGATACCATAGTGGCCCCATCTTTATTCCCTAAAGTTTGAAGGGGTCAGGATATAGATGCCTCTTTAGCTTATGGATTATTTTGAGTTGAAGGCAATTGATAAACAACAGATTTTAGGAAAAGTTCTCTGCCCTCCCCTTATATGCCTAAATTGTCCCTTAAGGAAGGTACCCCTGTCTATCAGGAAGAGGAGACTGACTCTCACCATGTTGGGAGCCACACCAACATGAGCTTGCATAAACAAATCTTATTAAAATAATTTATATCTTCCATTAGTTTTCTCCATATGTTTCCTAGTCATTTTTCCACAATGTGTCTTCCTGGAAGCCCAAATCCCCTTTCCTTTGTCTAATCATTTCTCTACAATTTGTCATTCTTTGTTAAAACAGTATGTAAATTCCGAAGTTTTTATTTCTTTTCTGTGAAGCTCTTGTGCTTAACATCAATAAAAATTGCACCTTTTCTCTTTTTAATCTACCTTTTATAAGTTTAATTCATAGGCTCCAGCCACTGAACCTAAGAGAAAAGAGGAAAAGGTTTTCTCCTTCCCAGTCTTCCCTAGACTTTTCTCACACAGGTAGTAATATATAGTGTGGTGGGAAAAATATCTACCTGGCTTAGCCTGGACATTAGCTACCTCTGTGACTGAGTTAAAGGATTCGACAAGTCTTTGGGCTTTAATTTTCTTATCAGCATAATAAAAGGATTAAACTAGAATAGGATAGCAAATAGGATTCAATTCATGATTAGAGGGTTTTGCCAAAGAAGATTAAGAAGCCATGTGTACCATAATCAATTACTACTGTCTACAATAAGCATTGGAGTGGGGTAATTTCAATATATGTGCAGAATATGTGTCACCTCTGGAATAAAAGATGGATAAAATCTCTTCCACTTTTAGCATTCAATGAATCAGTTTGTACCCTTGAACAGGTTGTTTTGATAAGGAAGACCTCTCATCTATTACCTGATGCATCAGCCACCTGAGACCCCACCCCTCAGACCACCCCAACCTAATAAAAGTGGGAAAACCCTGTAGACAGGGCTCAGAATTTGGTGGCGAGACCCCTCTTGCCCACCGGTGAATAAACCTTGATTCTCTGACTCTCTGTGTGCCCCTTGGTTTGTCCTCGGAACCACCCGCTGTAACACTTGCTATAAGAGTTTGTGGAAGCTGGGAAAATCTGCATGTTCTAAATTCCACCAGAGGAAAATGTGGGCAAATTCCTGAAGCAATGACACAAATGTGTAGGGGAGAAATGCAATCCTTTTCGAGTTTTGGGTGTGAAAAGCAGCAGCAATCCAATATCTGCCAAGGGTGCAATATTCCATTTAGTCCCATGTTGTTCAAAAATTGTATTTGGGTGCTACAGATGCTTATCCAAATAATATATAGGATATATACACTCCCCTTCCCAATTCTAAAGTTCAGTTTAATTGGTTCTCCTGGAATGAAAATTGACATATTGATGAGGAATCTTTTTAATATTATCAAAGACTTGGTTTCAACAAACTGATAATGGACATTAAGTTCTTCCAGTGTGAAACAATTTGAATTTATTTAAATATGACCATAACATGTTGCATTTAAAGTTTAGGAAACATGTTTGCACATAATTTGAGTTTACTCCCACTTCTTTCTCCCAGATGCAGAGGTAATTTATGTAGAAGCAGACATTACAATGAGCCACTCAGGGCTGACTCGCTTTCATTTACATAATGTTCTTTGGGGAAAAAGTATTAAATCAATTTTAACCTGTTTGGGCCTGTATCCAAATAATGTGCAGGCCTGTTAGAAGAGAATCGGTTTTGAAATTTGTAAAAGAGATCATATGAAATGCATTAGTCAATTAAGTAAAGGAACTTATACTTTATTATAGAATACTGTACCATCTGCCAGATGAATATAACTAATTAAATTTGACTTGGTATGTGATTTTAACAAACAGTTGAAAAATGAAAATTCTACAGTGAATTCCTCAGCAGCACCTGAAATGATAGATATCCACTGGGAAAGATTGCATCCAGCCCTTGTCAGGTGGCAAACAGACTTTCCATTGTCTGTCTGCAGTCTGCATAATGTTTGCATTAAAAAGCAGGTCAGTTTCAGTAACTACTCACAAGCAACACAGAAAACCCAAATGTAATGTTTGTCTGCTATTGTCAAAGAGCTAACAAGCTAACATGTTGAAATCAAAATGGTTGCAAAGCTTCGCTGGCCACAGAAAAGAAACTACAACTTTGCTCTGGAGAGCACTGCCAAAATCCCTGTTTTTAAAAAGGCAACTCGACAACTCTGTATATAACACCTATTGTCTGTAATCTTGCAATTAAGTTGGAACGCTACAGTGACAAACCAGGCTAGAGCCATACTACTCTTTGGTCTTGGATATGAGGAAATCAAACCTAAGCATTTCTACGGGCTTCAGTTGCATCTGTCAAATGGAAGTAAGCAACCTTGTCAGGACAGCTATTAGGGGAACCAAAAAATTTAGAAAGTACTTTATACCAAATGCTATATAAACTTATCTACATGGATGCCAGAATAACAAAATGATTTGTTAAAAGGGAAACATTTCTATCTGAAATGTGACTACAGACAGTCTCTGACTTGCGATGGTTTGACACAACGATTTTTTGATTTTGTGATGGTGCAAAAATGATAAGCAATCAGTAGCTCCTCAGCTTACAATGGGGCTTCGTCCAGATAAACCTATCACAAAGTCAAGATTTCCTAAGTTGAAAATGCCCTTTGGATTTACAGTATTTTCAGTTTACAGTGGGTTTATCTGAAGGTAACCCCCATTGTAAGTTGAGCATTTGTACTCAGTATCAACTACTGAGGCATTATATCTGACTTTTTCACTTTTCACTCAGGTGTTCTTATTATGTATTGACACAGCCTTGGGTCTTTGTATCCGTGAAACACATGCACCATTGATTGAGAACCACCAAAGGTGCTCACTTTATATCTTTTATGGGAATTAAGTCTTTTGAACATCACTCATTTTTCCCAGGAACTTTGGTAAAATTAATACATTTTCATATTTAAATGATGTGTCTTTTTAAAAAATAAAATAATAGTGCATCATTTTTTTAAAGAAAGGGTATTTTGAAACATTCCCTCATTTGTTCCAATAGTTGAACAGTAGTCCTTAATAAGAGGAACGATATGAATAAGTGCAGCTGGCTCTGGAATCCATAAGTATAAAAAAATAGTGTTGAGAAGCTGATCTATATAATTTGGTGATAAAGGCTTCTGAGTAGCATATGTTTCTACTTTGTGCTGATGGTGTTTATGAAGCACTCAGCATCATCACTCTTCAGAAGAGAGTTGAGTTGAACAAAAAGAAAACAGAAGATTTGTCTGAGAAACAGAAGGAGTTGGTACCATGAGAGCCTAGAGGGGGGAGAGAAGCTTCTCAAGTGTCATTTGTGCAAGAATTAAGAGTCCATTAGAAATGAGCATTTTTTGAAATTAAGTAGCTCATTCCAATACTGAGGTTATTTTTCTATAACCATTTTCCCCCATATGAAAATCGTGGTTATCTTGGGGGCCTATACAAGACAGCTGAATTCAAAGTAACCTGTTAACATATGGGAATGATAGGAAAAAATGCCAAATTGAAATAAGCAGAAGGAACACATGAAATAAATTATTGCAAAGCTGAACACATGTAGGTAGAGCTGGCCAAATTAGACTTTGAGAAAACCAAGAAAAAGCAGAATGAGATAAATGCTTGGGGTTGGAGTCAGGGAATACTGTAATTCTCCTGAGGTCAGAAGAAGCTTCAACATACAGATATGAGCTATAGGATTTAAAGGTAGTGACAACAAAATTTCATCTAGAAAAGCCGTCAAGGCTTATTCTTTAATTGTATATTTATTGAAGACATTGTACAGGCTATCCCTGCTAAGCTGACCTGCCTGTTTACAATATGTGTCTGCTTAAGAATGGATTTATAAACATATATCATTTGCCAAGGTTGAAAATCTCCAACATCTTTTATAAATACATTAGCCAGGCATTATTCAAAAATGGGAACTCTTGTCCTAATGAGATGCTTTCTGGCAGGTCTCTGTGGGGTTCCCTGTTCTAGTGTCATCTGAGTAGGTGATGGCCAGCCACACGTCAGTCAGGAGGGAGGGTGATTGCACCTGTCCTTGGTCCAAAGCATCTTATCAAACTGGGGCCCTGGGCCTTCCTTTGGGTGGCCTGTCTGAAGTAGTGCTGAGCTGAGAACAATCATGTCTTATTTTTGAAATTTTCTCCTAAAATCGTTTTGAGCCAATCTGTCAACAGGTGTATGCTTTTTCTTCCAGACCGCAGCAATTAAGATATCAACTGCTATTTCCTTGATTGCAGAGGGGGAAAGATGTTCTCAATGAGCGCAGTTTAGGTTAGAGGCAGCATCTGGGTTTCTGTGAGGAGCTGGTTTTATCCAGTTAGGCAGTTGATTTGATTGAGAAAATGACATCCAGTGACATTTTTCAGGTCACAAAAAGCTAGTGTGGAACAGAACCTCAGAAAGGACTGTCACGAAGACCCACTGTGCCCACAGTGACTGGACACAGCTGCAACCCTCTCGACTTAAGAAGAGGTTTATGAATTTAAATAATGGAGACACATTTAAGGTTTTTATTGGATATTTTTAAACTAGTTTCTTGGAGATAGACCATTAGAGTACATATTTAATTTTAGAGAAATATACTCCTTTTTGGAATTGATATAATTCTTCTTTTCATTTCTTAATTTGATGTGACACCACCATGATTCAGGGAACACTATTAGCTGTTGTACCTCCCTGACTCATACTGTAGGGTTCTTTAAAAGTAGGCGCTTAGACAATAATATTATCATTGATAATAATGATAGCTATTATTTGTTAAGTGTTTACTATATGCCTGGCATTGTTCCAAGCACTTTACCTGTATTATCCCATTTAATCCTCACAAAAACACTGTGAGATAGGTAGTGTTATTTCCCTCGTACAGATCAAGAAACTGAAGCACGGAGAGTCTAACATTAGAGTATGTGTACTCATCTTTCTAACGCCAGATAATCTATTTCCTAGCACAGTCTATCTATGTGGTAGGATTGTGTTGTAATCTGCTTCCAGTATCCTGCTTTTAGTCCCTGTCTTAAGTCCTTGGGTCCTACCCTACAGATGTCAACCTCTGTTCTTAGTCAGTGTAGGCTGTGATAACAAAAATGCCATAGACTGGGTGGCTTAAACAACATAAACTTATTTTTCATAAATCTGGAGACTGGGAAGTCTGAGCTCAGAGTGTTAGCATGGTCAGGTCCTGGTAACAGTCCCTTCCTGGTTTGCAGATGGGC
>CM052440.1:56654167-56778222 GCA_028533085.1 Varecia variegata
CAGGAGAACCAAAGAGGTGTCATATCACCGTCATTTCTTATAGCTGAGTAATACTCCATGGTATACAAATACCACATTTTACTAATCTATTCATGAATTGATGGGCATTTGGGTTGTTTCCACATCTTAGCAATTGTGAATTGTGCTGCTATAAACATTCGGGTGCAGGTGTCTTTATTGTAGAATGACTTATGTTCTTCTGGGTAGATGCCCAATAATGGGATTGCTGGATCAAATGGAAGGTCTACTTGAATCTGTTTAAGGAATCTCCATATTTCTATTGTTCCATAATTGTTGTTCTTTCAATGATTTCCCTGCCTTGGATTTTTGGCTTAGAGACTTCTGGCGCTTCTTTGTTATGCATTCTCTCTCTATTGTTCCCATCTTGCCTTACCTCTAGGAGGGGAGAATGGAGGGAGGGGGAAGGGACACAGAAACTACAGCCTGACATCAAGAAGTTTCTTCCATGCTAAGTGCAAAATAGGGAAGAGAAATGCTTAGAAACGCTTCCCACAAGGTGGGAAATTTCCAACTCACCCAAGCAGAGCTTGGAAGTCCAGTGAAATATTATTTATTCCTTATTAAGAAATAAAGTTAAAATTGCTTAATTACTAGGAGCATTAAGACCAACTGTAAAAGTAATAGATCAACAGTAGAGGATTGTATAGGAATATATTTCAACATAAAATGATATTGAGGGTCTTCAAGACTTTGAGGTTTGAAGAAAACTGAACATTGCAGTTTTCCAATGACTTAAGTTAAAAAAAAAGATGAACCTAAATTGTTGTGGAAAGAGATGTTAAACATGAAGCAGATTTCCAGCTTTCTAAGGGCTATAAAAACCTTTTCAGATGAAATGCAAACCAGACCCCACCCCTTCAATTATGCAGTTCTACAAGAAAAATGCAATAGTGTGGTCACCAAAATAACACCAACACTACTGGCTTTTTAATAGTTAGACTAAATGATTTAGAATTTTAACCATCTCTTTTATTACTTGGCAGCTTTGGGGTATCCAATTTAGGCCATGAATAATCCCCTTTGAAAACAAAACATCTCCTTCAGTGGGATAATTAGACTATTACTAAGGACAAACTATCCAACATCAAAAGCACAGACCCTAAGAAGTCATGCAACAGGCAATCTTCTCCCAAAATTAAAACCATGCTTAGCGTTAAGAGGTCACTGCAATAAATAAAGTGATGTGAAATAATTACTCACAAGTTTTGGTCAAGAAACGATAGCACAAACTATCATAAGTGATGATTTGGCTCTGCAAAGTGAATATGCTAATGAAATTCAGTGCTAGATTTTGTGCTTGGAAGCCTCTCCCCCATTCTCTGATTAAGAGTCATTAATCATTCCTGTGAGGTCACTATTATTCCAAGGCATCCTCAAAAACCAAACCAAGAATGTTGCTGCTAACAGTACTAGTAATGGGGGAAAGGGGTGGGGGAGTCAATGGAAGACCCAGATGGTAATAATTATATTAAGACTACCTCCAAAATTACAAGACTATTTTCTCTCAAGGTCAAGATGTGCAATTTTCCTTGTGCACAAAATCCATAACCAAGTGTCCTATTAGTAATCATAACATCAAGCCCACCCACTTGATTCATCAATTGAATGACAATAAAATGATGGGCTCTGCTCATGGCATTTGGTTTTAAGTTGGCTGCTAAGTTATCCACAGTGGTTCATTCTTTCAAAAGCTAAGAAATGGTCAGAATGCAGTGATTTTCAGTACAGTATTGCTAAGCTTCCCCTACCCACGGGCTCTCAAAAATAAATTATTTGTGGTAATAGAAGATAATGGTGTATAAAATTTAGATTTCCTAAAAATTTTATTTAACCCACTTTTTACACTCAGCCATTCTGGGGATCTGATGATGAATGAATGCTTACTGAATTTCTTCTCTCTCTTCCTTTCATCTTCTGGAGACCGTTAATTGCAGTGAAGTCATCAAAAGGAAGACATTTGAAAAGACACTGGTTGAAAAACAACCTAAAAAGCTATTCAACTGGAAGTTGTCCTTTTAAATTAATTGTTATCCATAAAGTTATTATGAAATCTGAAACAATTTGAGTACAGTACTGCAAAGTAATACAACTAAAATATATTCCTCATTCATTGGATTTGATTTGCTCTAAACACTTTGGCATAGGAAGGCTTAGAGGTTCTGTGATCAAGATTTATTAGACAGCTCCCCCCAACTCCACCTTGGACGTCCTATGACTCAGTTCACTTATCTATAAAACAGAAATAACATTAGCACTTTTCTTACATGTGTTTGAACATTAGAGGTTATGATGTAAGTAATAGAATGCTTAGAATGTAACCTGGAATATAGCAAGCAGTAAATAAATGACATTGTTGGTAGTGGCTATGCAAAATTTAAGAGTAGATTATCTGAGATGTGGATACTGACTTCAGTTTATACACCATCCTAGATCAGCTTGGTTCTGGCCAGCCTGCTTTCCGGCCAGAGTGACCCTAGAGATGGTTCACATCAACCCTTGCAGTCATAAAGCCCTCGCTCTCTCCACTGCCACCCACTAAGGAGCTGCTCACACGCAGCTTTCACCAGGGGCTGGCTAGAGCTGCCCAGTAACACAAGGCAAAGGTTCAGGGGTAATATTCTGCCATGGGCAGACCCGAGAGATACATGAAACTGGGAATCAGTAGGAATGGTTTGCTTTTCTCCTCCTACAATGGACTCTTCTGAGATGCAGTATGTGGGCTCCCTCCCGGAAGTTTGGCCCAGCAGACAAAACAGTCAGCTATGCCTCTGGTGAAGCTGTGGTCAGCCTGGTAATGGACCTCCCTGTCTCTGTTCTCCCTCCTTCTTCTCTATTTCATGTTGCTTTTTCCTCTCACTCCGGATTTCTTGGGATAATGTCCTGCTAGTAGAGGGTCAATATGTAAATTTTTGCCTCAGGCTTTACCCGGGTTAAGAGTGTTCTAGTCTCTCTCTCAGCCTCTCTGTTTCTCTCTGTCTCTGTTTCTTTCCCTGTGTCCCTTTGTCACACAAACACATACACACACACCCTCATCAAATATACCCAACAACCCACTGCAGTGCCCCTCTGTGCACCCCCATTTTTCCAGGACCTTACTTTCTGGGAGCTATTATGGACCTTTCTTATCACACATAGCCATCCCTTGAGTAGCAAAGAACTTGCCATAATGCCCATAGGGTTATCTTATGGAGAGGCATTACCTTGATTCCATTCTCTGTTCAATATAGATATAGCTAAGAGTCATTTCTCTGGAAGTTTTCATTCTCATCAAGAATTTTATTCTTAAAAAAATCTTTCTTGTTTTCTTATTTATATGTGTTTAAATGTAGTTTCAATATAATTTAATGTAGTATTAACTTCACTATTAAGCAGTTTTGAATAAAATGTTTGATAAATAAATGATGGTTTAAATTTTTCAATTCCCCTCTAATTCAGTTATTATATATTTATTTGGCATGCTGTACAAAGATAACTATAAACAAGGATTTAGATTTTAGAGTTTTGTAAAGAAATATAAATGCCAAATATCAAGCAGGAAAATGCCTCAACTGAGTAACTACAAACAGCATCCTTTTTTATATTAATTATCCCTCCTCTATTGTGTTCAGTGACAATGTAGCCTGTGTTAATTTTCTCAACCCACAAACCATATCCAATATAAGTGCAAATATAGGCAAAGGAAGTCTTTAACTCATGAATAAATTTTGCTCAGGAAGTTTACTAGTAAGGCTACATGGAATATATTTTTTCATAGAAATGGCATTGTAAAAATTATAATTAGATATTTGCATAAGCTCAAAAACTATACTTACTTTATATGTGTCTAATATATATGTGTCTATATATACATAAAGTAACATAATATATATAAAACATTATATACACACACACACATATATAACTACTATATGGTAGTACTATTTTCACCATACACAACCACGAGTTAGAACACTGTTTGTTTGGGAGTTAAAGTCCCCATGCCAGGAATCCATTGCCTCTGGCCCAGGCAGCAGAACCAGACACTCCCTCTGCAAGCCCAACAATAGCATAGTAAGGTTTGGGACTTGGGAATGGGTGAGGTCCCTACTCCCCAAACTTGCTTACCCACTGTGGCTGCATAACTGTGTAATAGAAGGTATCTCTCTCCATGAGTCATCCATACACATTGCTATTTCTATTTATAAAAAAAAATAAAGCTATTCTACTAGAGATTTTAAGTTAAAATCTAGAAGCAGCTACTTTATCCCAGGATAGATAAAAAATAAGCCAATAATTTTATTCTTTTCCCCAGCACCTGTTCATTTGAATTTTTATTCATTTGTACCCCATTCTTGTTCTCAAAATGGTTTAAAGCAAGTCACAGATTTACTTAAAATATAGCAAGAAAATCTACATTTTTTAAATTAAGAAATATTGAGCAAAAGGAAAATAGGGATAAGAAAGTTTAGCGAGACCAGGAATTACGTCAATGCAGATCATCTAATACCATGAAGTCTCTCATACTATACTTGGCTAGAGCTGGGCCACTGTCTGGAAACTTGCCAACAGCCAGCAGAAGAAGGAAATTTGACCAGTTATGTGATTTGGGGTGTCTACAATGCAAAAATAAATAAATCACTTAAGAGAGCACAGCTAATCCCTGATATTAAAACCAAAGAGGAATTCTTCATTTGATATGCATAGTGCAAACTTTGGTAATCAGCATCCTTATTTTGTGATAGGTAGATCTGTCGGGGTTCAATATGATGCATTCTCAGACCTACAGTTCCAAGACTGGCCTAACCAAGGGGGAGAGCTATGAGTTTCTAGATGATAGGATGGATGTTTTCCAGTATGTCTTTCACACATATTATTTCCCAGCTGATCTTCTAAAGATACAGAGTAGCAGAGGGATTACACTTCCTTGCAAGTAGCTGGAATACAGCTGCACTCCGTTGCCAGTTGAGTTGAGGCTTTAGCAGCTGAGCTGTGGGTAAGATTAACATTCTCCCCTAAAGACTGACAAAAGAAACAAGTATAAACCCCCTGACTAATTTAAGGTAAATTAAAAGAGTACATGGGCAGGGCAAGATTACCCTCGGAAAGTCATATTTGAAGCATTCTAACAGAAACAAATGAGCCAACAAGCGTACACATTGGACTCTGTAAAACATTGCTGTAATATTTTTAGCCAGGAAATATGTAAAAATCAAATATTCTCAAAAGTACATCTTAAAATTCCTATGTATAGACAGTGAGAGATTATCTTTGACATTTTCCCTTGAATTTTAATGAAACTATTTATGAAATGTGCTACCTGTCTCCAACATTATTTAACAGAATGCATAAAACACATTTTAAACTTTTAGGTTACTTTTCAGAAAACTTATAGTGATGAAATTGACCTCAAAGATTACTAAGATTCTTTTCCTTATTTGTACTCTAAATTTTACAAATATGCAGCTACAGATGCAGATGTAGATGATTTGGGACATTGGGCTGAAAAGGTGCCGGTCTTAGTAGAAGTCACGAAACATGTAAACATCCCTAATATCAATTTACTTATCCATTTACTTAACCTCTTTTTTGAAAAATAGAGGTGGTTTGCAAATATCTGTGGTAGATTAAAGATGGCTGAAAATTCATTGCCTTTCCTCCCACTGAGAAGCAGAGTCTAATTCCACTCCTTGTGCATCTCAGCTAGCCCTAGCTACTTGCTTGACCAACAAAATGCAATG
Source organism: Varecia variegata (assembly GCA_028533085.1). NCBI lineage: Eukaryota > Metazoa > Chordata > Mammalia > Primates > Lemuridae > Varecia > Varecia variegata. Next base: position 56,659,906 of record CM052440.1, read on the forward strand.
GAAGTGAGCCTTGCAGCTTCTGCCTTGATCTTTTGGAACACTTGCTCCTAAAGTCATGAGCTTCCGTGTAAGAAGTCCAACTACCCTGATACCATTCTGCTGTGAAGAAACCGAGGCTAGTTGTGTAGAGAGGCCATATCATTATGACAGAAGAAGAAATTCTGGCCAAATCCAGCACAGGAGCCAGGTATGTGAATAAAACCATTTTGGACCTTCCAATCCAGACCAGCTACCTGTGGTCCCAGTTGATGCCATGTGAAACTAAAGAACGAGCCAGCTGAATCCTGCCTGAATTCCTAGCCCCCAAAATCATATGGTATAGTAAAATGGCTCTTGTTTTAAGATGCTAAGTTTTGGGGTAACAATGAAAGATAATTGGAACAAACTCTGAATCACATGCTACATTTTATAACATAGCTATTTTCCAGAGAACTATTGCATGAATCAAATGCATCTGCCTATTCACTTGTGCAATAAACATGTATTCAGCACTACTAATATGCCAGGCAGTTTGATAGTGACAAGGATGCAAAATTGAGTGTGACGTGATTCCTGACCTCAAGTAGCTTTCTTTGGTGGGCAGATAACTAAATTAATAGTTATGATTTTATTACATATTCAGGGTAACCATGTTGCACAGCTCCAGGGATACATTGCAGCCTGTGTGCACGATGCCCATTAAAGTTGACCATGTACATCATTCAAAAGGCCATAGAGTGAACGTCCCCTTAAAATTTGGCAGCATAGAGGCCCTGATGATAAACATTAGGCTAAATGTATGCACTAAGTGTAACAGAAGCACAGAGAAAAGATGGATTTTATGTGGAGCTTTTAAAATTTCACTATTAAGACAAAGGGAATTAATGAGCCCAGTGAAATGTTATTATTTTTGATAATGTAGTTTAGGAATGATAACATTTATCCTAATCTGTAGAATATAGTTAGACTTAAATAATTAATTTGAATTATTACTAAACACACATTTTCAAATCCACTTTAACACACATGGAAAGTTATATCAAGAAATAAATTAAAAATGAAACTGAAAATTTGTTTGAAGAAAAACCTTGAAGAAAATAAAATCATAACTTTCACAGTGTTTCTATTGTAATTTCAGATATCATTCTTAGTAAAAAATATATTGCCCACAGGTAATATACTATACCACACTAAATTGTGATGAAAACTCACTAAAAAGTTAAAGAGATTGATTCAGTTTGAGTTCCAACAACTTTTTTGGACAGTTTGAATTCCATCCAGTTTGAATTCCAGCAGATGAAAATAATAGAACTTAACTGACTCAGTAAAGAAAATTTACTATCTCACATAATAAGAAATCCAGAGGTAAAGTCACTTTCAGGTTTGCTACATTAAGCAGGCCCAATGACCCAAATTATTTTTATCTTTCAGCTCTGTGTCAACTTTGCCTCTGGCTAGATTCCCATATGGTCAGAAGATGGCTGTTGAAGGTCCCGACTTCACATTCCCCATCAATATTTAACTTAAAAAATAGAAAGGCACTATTTCTTCCCTACATCTTATTTTTGAGAACAAGGAAATCTTCTCCACAAGCCTGCCAGGTCTCCCTGCATGTCTCATTGGCTAGGAGTGTGCCTGCTGTGGCAGGGGCAAGGCACAGTCTACATCAAGGTCATTTCCTAGTGACAAATATAGATCCACTAACTAAATGGAGAGCTGTATTAATACCTGGTTGATCAGGGCCTTGTTGTTTCCACCCAGTTCATATATTACGCATTCATTTCAATAAATATCAGGGGAAGGAGAAAGAGATGGTAAAAAGAGAGATGTTCTTCATGTTCATTTGTTACCTAAAGGCTTTATGAATTGGAGAATCCACTCTTACCAGACAAACCACAGACCTACCATATCTGATTTCTGGCTCTTTGGTAGAGCAGGTCTTATCTAGGGTCTTTTTTATTGGCTTAGCAATGAATGTGAAATGAAAAAATTCTCCAATCCAGTGTTTAGCTTTTCAGTATAAACCAACAAATCCAGATCTCTTGGGTTAGGTCTATAATGTTATTCAAATGTCTTTAACACACCCTTAAAGCAAAAATGTCTGGAAGTGAAGTGGAATATTTTTCTTTGTCATTATATTCATTTCAATGTTACTTTAATTCCAAATAGTTAAACAAAGCATATTTGTAAAATTGAAAGAAACCTCCAGGTCACATATGCAAGGAGAAAAATTCCTATCTTGCCTATTTTGAGTAAAGCAAATTTCTTTTAAATCTTTTTTCCTGTAAAATGAGTTGTTAATATTCATTCATTGCATATGAAGAGCGATTGTCTATCATCTTCTTCTTAATTATGTAAAGTCACCAATAGTTCAAGTTAATATGTATCTGTGTTTATAACAATGCTAAAACATTGATACTTTGCTCCAATTACCTCTCCCTTCATCTCAAAACACTAGAGACAGATTATAGCAGGAAGAAATGACTTCAGATTAATGGCTATTAATTATATTAAAAGATGACACAGAAATGTGCATTTGTTAAACTATTCAGTCACCTAACACTCCATGTAGAAAAGAGAAGTGGACACTCAGCTCAAAATAACTAAACAAGCGTAGTCACTTCTCAGTCATTCGCACCAATGAAATTGAGGAAGGGTTCAAATAAGTAAAGTTTTCAATACAATTGGGTCAACTACCACACACATAAAAACTTTCCCAAATCTTCATTACAGTCCATTCTTAATTCAAGACTAATAATTTCAATAGCTTATAATCTATTTACTTACGATGCTCCAGAGTCAACTCAAAACTCAATAGCTTGCTTATTTTCATCCTCCCAGCTGTCCAAGACAGAAATTTCCTGGTCTGCCTGTCTTGTCCTTTCCCTCATTGCCTACAGTTAATTCATCTCCATGACCTGTGTTCTGTCCCTGAAGTCAGTGATTTCCAAACCTGTTTGCACATGGTAAAACATAGGAGGAAAGCTTTTGAAATGCTTAATCCTGATACTCAAACCTGAAAAATCAGCAGATATTGGATCTATATTTTGTTTAAAGCTCCCCAGATAATTCTTATGTATAGTCAGGTTTGAGAAATATTGCCATTAAATATTTCTCTAATTTCTCTTATCCTCTCCATCCATACTGGAATTACATAATTGAAATTCTTATCTCCTGCCTAGACTATTCCAATAGCTTCTTAAATTTTTTCTTCTTACTCCATTAATCCCTTTCTATTTCAGTCAATCCTCTTCACTGATTGTGTCATTCTCTTTTTAAAACTTTTAATAGAACTGTGGTTAATTTTGCAGGCAGGTATAATAGTATCTGGAGTGGCAGAGGAGGATTTCCAGGATGCTAATACCGTTTGTTTCTTATTCTGTCTCTCTTTGTGAAAATTCACCAGGAGCTACCTTTAGATATGTGCCTTTTCTATTTATATGCTATGTTTCAGTTTTAAAAAGTTAAAACAAAACTGATAGCTCTTCTTCAAGTACTTCCTCACTCTCTTACCCTGTACTTCATTTCTGGCTATTTTTCTAACATGACTATCCTTTTGCATATACTGTTCCTTCTCCCTAAAACACCTTTTCTGTCTTCTCCACCTGGTAACTATATTAGGAACAGTCTGTCTTGCCTTTAAATAGAATTAGTTGCTTTCTATTCTATGTTCCCGTATCATTTTACTCATTAATCTGTTTTTTGATTGTTATGAGTGATGTTTTGTTTCTACCTTAGCATCCTGGTTGTAGAGTACTTGTGTTATTCACCTTTATGGCCCCATGTTGAGAACAGCAATTGCAGAGCACTGCAGTTGGCAAATAGTATGAACTCAACAATGCTTTTTAAATAAATGATTGTGTGACTGCACGTTTTAGTTTCATTGACAATATAGGTGTCTTAGCCAGTTCAGGCTGCTGTAAAAAAGTTATCACTGAATGAATGGCTTGTAAACAAGGGAAATTCATTTCTCAGTTCTAGAGGCTGGAAGTCAGAGATCAGGGTGCCAGCCTGTCAAGTTCCAGTGAAGGCCCTCTTTCCAGGTTACAGACTGCCAACTTCTCGTTGTATCCTCACATGGTAAACAGTGAGAGAGAGAGCTACCTGGGTTCCTTTTCATAAGGGCATTAATCCCATTCATGAGGGCTCCAACCCCCTGACCTAATTATTAATAGTTCTCAAAGGCCCCACCTCCTAATACCATCTCATTGGAGGTTAGGATTTCAACATAAGGATTTTTGGGAAACACAAACATTCAGTCCAGAGTAAGAGGAAATCTTGGATCAGAAAGTAAAGGACTGAAGATCAAATCCTGTTGTTAGGGATGAAGTTATGGCTCTTAGACACAGATATTTTGAACTTGGATAAATCTAAGCACAAATAAATAATGAGGAATTGAATGTGATGAATCATGACTACAATAATAATAGGAACCAATAAAGAAGCCCCAGCCTAGGAAGCAAAAGACGTGGGTTACAGTTCAGGCTCCGACATCATGGGGCTTTGGGTAAGTCGTGTCACCTAGCAAGGCCTTGTGCTTTGCATATTTATAAGAAAGGGGGGAGGGTTAGCACAGATCTCTAAGGTCCCCTGCTTAAGATGGATTCCAGCATGTCTGAATAATCTATGAGAGAAAGAATCTATCAGTGTTTCACAATTCATCGTGTTGTGAACTACCAGCTAAGATGCATAAATGTGGGGTTTTTTGGAACCCTGTTTCTTTTCATTTCTACCCTGTTACAGTTTATCAATCAAGAGATGAAGAAATAATAATATATATTAAATAGATTAAAAAGTTGTATAATTTTTAAAAAAGTAATATATGCTTTAGTAGCCAGCTTTTCCTAAGGATTTTAAAATAGCTTAATTGAGGTGTACTTCAAATACTGTGTAATTCACTCATTTAAAGTATAAAATTCAATGGTTTTAGTGTATACACAGAGCTGGGCAACCATTGTCACAATAAATTTCAAACACTGCATTAGCCTCCCTCATAAAAATTCCTATACCATCAGCAATCGATCTCCTAACTCCACCTCCCCTGACCATTAATCTACTTTCTGTGTTTATACGTTTGTAAATTTGGGATATTTCATACAAATGGAACTATTAAATATGCAGTCCTTTGTGACTGGCTTTTTCACTGAGCATGTTTTCAAGGTTCACTCAAGTTGTAACTTTATTACTTTTTATTGGAAAGTAATATTCTACTGTGTAGATGAACCTTATTTATCCAGTCATCAATTGAATGAATTTATCTAGTGGCTGTTATGAATATTGCTTCTATAACTTTTATGTATAAGATTTCGTGTGAATATATGTTTTCATTTCTCTTGAGTATATGATGACAAAGACTCTCCTTGATCAAACTTCAGTCCGGCTCCCCTGGGCCCTCTTGGCCTGCGCTCTGCCCTTGGGTGTCAGTCCAGTTTTAGGAAGCATCCTGCTAGGCCAGTTTCACAAGAAGCTTTTCTACTTTTCATATCTAATCAAGCTCCTCATTTCACCCTTGATATCTAAGTCCTTGGCCTACTTTTATCAGGAATCCTGCTGAGCCACTTTATAAGAATCCCCCTGGGCCAGGCATGGTGGTTCACGCCTGTAATCCTAGCAGTCTGGGAGGTGGAGGCAGGAGGATGGCTTGAGGTCAGGAGTTTGAGACCAGCCTGTGTAAGAGTGAGACCCTGTCTCTACTAAAAATAGAAAAAAATTAGCTGAATGTGGTGGTGCCCTCCTACCACCTTCCAGCTACTCGGGAGGCTGAGGTAGGAGGATCACTTGAGCTCAGGAGTTTGAGGTTGCTGTGAGCTAGGCTGATGCCATGGCGCTCTAACATGCAATAAAAAAAAAAGAAAAGAATCCCAGGAAAAAAAAAAAAAAGAATCCCCTGGCTCCTGAAGTCTGATCAAGTTCCTCTTAGTAATTTTCTATTCACTGACACCCTCACTCTGTTCATTGGCTATAAATCCCAGCTATTTTTGCTTTATTAAGAGTTTAACTTGGTTGTATACTGAAATCTCTCTTCCCTACTGTAATAGAACCTATAAGAGATTCCACAGGAAGAAGTTGTGGAGCAGAACAAGATGGAGCAAGATATCAGCAGAGGACAACCCCTGAGAGGCTTGGAGTCCAGCAAAAAGGGTAGATAGAGCAGTTTGTTTCTCTCTCCCTCATATCTCTGGCAGTCAGCAGACTCCCGAGCTGCTGGAGAGCCTCTCTCCCTTCATGAGCCCAAAAGCTACTACTGCCAGTAAACTAGGGTCTTCTTGAGGACAAAGCACAAAGCTGTGAGCCCCCTTGGGGCACTTCCCATCATCACAGACCTGCGCCAAAACAGCAGGCATCATATTGCTTCTCCACCCACCGTGCACCTTTGTCCTCCCCAGGGGGCTTCAGCCCCTCAGCTTTAGTCTTGCTTGTTCCCACACAAACATTTCCCAACTCCAGCCCAGACTGCAGGAGCCACAGGTGGCTGGTGGGTCCTGGGGAATCTGCGTGACCCTGGACATTCTGGGTGAGCTGCCTTCCAGAGAAAGGGACAGAGATGACTGGAGTGCTAGGTTTCCTCCATCCAGACTCTTTTCCTCTCCTTCCCCTCCCCTGCCCATATCTGCTGAGAGAGACAATTGAGCCGGGGTCTCAGGAGCTGCTGCTGCTCCCCCCGCTGGTGCATACATTACATAGGGCTTCCACAAAGAGAGGAGCTCAAACCTTTCCTCTTAAAGACCTACAGAGGACTAATGGGTGCTTGGACTGTGACCTCCCTGCTCACCAGCCCTCTCCAGTGCTGCTCACCTGGCTGCTCCAGCAGGGCAGGGCACACCTCAAAACAAAGGGACATCAAACCTGCTTGAGCACCCCATAGGCAACTTGGGACCAGCACACTTCTCCCTGGCATGGTCAGAGATTGATCTTCAGAGACCCTGGGACAGGCCTGCAGGCCAGATCCTGTACCCCCAGGAGGAGATCATGTCTCATGGGGGCACAGAGGGGAGATCTGTGAACTAATCTCAGGAGGCGAGGGCTCCCGCATGGGCAGAACTGAAAAGAGAGTGCAGTGTGGATCCCAGCCACAGCACACTCGTGGGACACTCCTCCCCCCACAGGAAGGCCGTGCTCTCAGTCCAGGGTGGGATCCTGGACAGGGAAGCTCCCAGCTCACAGCACCATTATGGGGGAGCTTAGTTAGTTTGGGTTCCTGCTTGCCTTCAGACAAGGGAGGGAGGCCACAGAGCTGGAGACACGGGAGAAGAGTGAAACCTGCTCCTAAGAGATAGATTGTGAATCTCAGACAGCCCTGCCTCCACAGGCAGACTTTTTGGCTGGGTGAGGCCATTTCAATTCTTCCCTGGTGGCTTTCCCCAGAAGCTAGGAGCAGACCTTTGACCTCTGCTGAAACAGCTACCTTACCTGCTTTTGTGGACACTGAGGGCAGGCTCACCCAACCCAGTCCCACCCAGCCTCACTCCCCCACCCGCCTCTGCTGTGACAGAGAATAAGGACTCAGCTGGAAGTTCCAGGACACCCCACCACCTAGGGCTTTTGAGTGCTTCTCCTGAGGGGCTAGACCTGGTCATGGGTCCCAAAAATAACACTGCAATTCTGCAAGTGCCAACTTTTGCAAGTGCCAACTTTTGCAAGTGCCAACCATTGACAGGGAGGTCAATTTGCACAGCCCTTTACAGCATTTACTGACTCAATCAAATAGGTTGTAGTTGATTCTTATCCACAACCACCACCTATTATCCAGAGATTAAACTGGGCATGCCAATAAAATTCACACTATTAAGAAGACAATCGGGCTGGGGAAAGAGAAAAGATTTCAAAGACCTCCACCCTCCCTCATCAAAGAGAGACAGGGAATTTGTCCATTAACGTAGTTCCTCACTCCTACAGCCCATAAAAAAATGAGCAACTGAGAAAACTAGCACACCAAGGATATCTATAATCAACACATCCATTCAGAACCTAGATTGCCATTAAAGCACCACAAGCAAAGCCCAAGTTTCTTACCTAACATAGGCTACAGACACTCCTTTACAAATAAGGGGGCAGGGGAAAACCCATCTAAACAAAAGAAAATACAAAATAAGAATTGAAAGCTACCCCAAATGAGAAGGAATCAGCAATAGAACTCTGGAAGTATAAAAAGTCAGAGTGAAAGGACACTCCCAAAAGGGAACACCAGCTCTCTAGCAATGGATACCAAACAAAATTAAAATATTGAAATGACAGATAAAGAATGCCAAATATCGACTGTAAGGAAGCTCAATGAAATCTAAGAGAAAACAGAAAACCAACTTAAAGAAACTAGAAAAACAATTCATAAAATGAATGAAAAATTCACTAAAGAAATTGACATATTTTTAAAAACCAAATAGAACTTCTGAAAATGAAAAATTCATATAAGAAAATACAAAACATAATGGAAAGTTTTAAGAATAGACGAGAGCAGGCAGAAGAAATAATCTCAAAGCTTGAAGACAACTCTTCCCAATTAAATCAGTCAGTCAAAAATAAACAACAGAAAATTAAGAGGAATGAATAAAGACTACAAGAAACATGGGTTTATGTAAAATAGCCAAATATAAGAATCATAGGCATTCCTGAGGGTGAAGAAGAAAATGCACAAGGGCTAGAAAACCTATTTGAGGGAATAACTGAGGAAAACTTCCCTGGTCTTGCTACAGATTTAGACATGTAGGTATAAGAAGCTCAACAAACACCTGAGAGATTCACTGCAAAGAGCCCATCATGAAGACACATAGTCATCAGACTGGCCAAAGTCAACAGGAAGGAGGAACTCCTGTGAGGAATGAGGTGAAAACATCAAGTAACTTACAAAGGAAAACCCATCAGGCTAACTGAACACTTCTCAACTGAAACCTTACAAGCCATAAGAGATTGGGGCCCCATCTTCAGTCTTCTTTAACAGAGTAACTACCAGCCTAGAATTTTGTATGTCAAAAAAACTAAGTTTCATATATGATGGAGAAATAAAGACTTTTCCAGAAAAGCAAACACTGAGGGAATTTGTCAAGACCAGCCCGGCCCTGCAGGAAATACTCAGAACTGCATTATACATGGATCAGCACAATAGATACCCACCAGTGTAAAACCACCCAAAAGCTAAAGCTTGGAGCTCGTGTAAAACAATAGCGTAAGAGAGAAAACAAAGCAATAAGGTACTACCCAACAGGATGAACAGAATAGCACCCCACATATCAATTCTGTCTAGCAACATGAACGGTTTGAATGCCCCACTCAAGAGACATAAGCTGGCTGAATGGATGAAAAAATACAACCTATGTATCTGTTGTTTCCAGGAAACACATCTAACCCACAAGGACTCACACAGACTCAAGGTGAAAGAATGGAAAAAAATATTCCATGCAAATGGAAACCAAAAGAAAGCAGGTGTAGCCATTCTCATATCAGATAAAATTGACTCTAAATCAACAATAGTAAAGAAAGAAAAAGATGGTCATTCTATAATGGTAAAGGGAGCAATTCAACAAGAAGACATAACAATCCTAAATATTTACACACCTAACACAGGAGCACCCAGATTCATAAAGCAAACCACTAGATCTAAGCAAAGAGATAAACAGCAGCATCATAATTGCCAGGGACTTCAACACCTACTGACAGTACATCCAAGCAGAAAATAAATAAAGAAACAATGGACTTAAATGGTATTCTAGAACAAATGGGCCTAACAGACATTGATAGAACATTTTACCCCAAAACCACTGAGAAGTCCGAAGACTTTAAGTGGTAGTTTTTTTCATGATTTTCACCAATTATAGTTGTTTCACTGGAGAGAGTGTTAGCAGAGCTCTTCATACTGTCACTGCAAAAGTACTCCTAGCTTGTTTTATTACTAAAATCACAGAAAATTTTAGTGTTGTATTCCCATGAAATAGAACTAGAAAGCAGAAAGTCAATCATTATGAAAAGAGGGAAAGAATTTTTAAAAACCTATTGTTTGAATTACTATGAAGTTTAGTGTTTCTTTTTTGAAATTAGCATACAAAATGTTGATTTAATTAAAAGACCAAAATTAAAGGGTTAAAGACGCTTCATGTTTTGACAAAATGGTGATCAAATACTCTGACATCTTCAAGTAGAAAACATCTAAAAATGCTGGATGAAACTGTAAAAATCATCTTTTAAAAAATCAATAATCTACCAAGGAAGCAAGAGAAATAGTCAGAGTGATGCTTTTTCTTAATAACTGTTTCTGTACAATGACTTTTATTAAATACAGGTTTACCTTTCACATTAACCAGAAGTACAGAGATTGGTTGTTCTTAGCCAACACAGCTGCTCCAGGTGTGTCTCTGGAACCTTTCCCATTTCTGTTGTATCATTCTTATTGTAGGTCATTCACCCTTGTACTGATACCCTATGGGTTCAAGATCACTGTTTCATCTCTAACTTCACGTCTACAATCCAGGACAGTCTACAAAGAAGAAAGCAGCAACCAGGATTTATATGTCTTTTTATAAATTTCCAAAAGATTCTGATTATATCTCCTCAGCCAGAACTGTGTCACATAGCCACTTCTAGTTATTAAAGGAGGCTGGGAAACATACGTTTTGAAGTTGGACACCTTATCACTGGAAAAAGAAAATAAGCTAAATTAGCTAAAAAAAAAAAAAAAAATGAAGAATGGATATTGGATAGGCAACTAATAGTATCTGCCACAGCAAGGATATGGAAAAATGGGAATACTTACACAGTGCTACTGGGAGTATAATTTGGCACAATGGTTTTGAAAAATAATTTAGCTATAGCTACTAAAGTTAGAGAAAAAAATGAATGAACTAGAGCTACTGATTCAACATGGACAAATGTCAAAGAAAATCCCATTTTTGGAAAAACCAGACACTCTTTCAGGGGCACATCTTTCTTAATCATAAGGGGGCAGCCTGGTTTAGTGGCAAGAACATGGATTTGGGAGCCAACAGACTAAGCTTCGAATCCCTGCTCTGAAACCTGAGAACTCTGTATCCTGAAACCAGTTACTTTACCTCTCTACCTGTAAAATCAGAGCAAGAATTTCCACCTTCCAGGATTGTTGTATAGATTAGAGATATTCTGTTTTAATGTGCTTAACCCTGGGTTTGATCCTTATTAGGTGCATAATGAATTAATGCTCTGATGCATAAATTAGTTTCTCATTTCTGTGCCCTGAATGATTTCATACACAAACTGTGGTATCACTTGGAGCAGCTATGGAAACTCTGAGATTGCTTGAAGTAGCTTTTTGTCTTGCCATTACTATTAACTACGAAACTATCCTTTTCAATGACACACCCAGGACAAAGTAAAACAGAAAGTGGAAACTGAGCAGTTTGTTGCATAAATTTAAATCCAAGAGGTCATGATTCTTAAGGCATTCTAACAGTGGTTAAAAAGTGTATATATTTACAAGAGAGAGAAAATACTACAAGTATTTGAGTGATCAATTATGTATATAGTCTTTGTTCTTGAATTTATAAGACTTTTTATAAATCTAAGACTCTTAACAATATAGAAGAAAAATAATGTTCTTTCTATGTATTATAATCAATATTATGTCTTGTAGCTCTTTTAGAAGATGCTAAAAGCAAAATTATGGTGATAGGTCAGTGTTTATAAAAAAATTCAAAAGAGGATGCCAATATAAACACATGTTGGACAAAGTCCACTTGGAACAAGAGTTAATGCTGAGATCTTTTGTATTATGTGATAAAATACCATATTTCAAACAATATCCCTCATTCTTTTCTTAATGTAAGAGCAGCATATTCCTCGATGGTTACTCTGAGGTCATATTTTTGATTAAAATGTTTCATCTTTTGTGCAAAAACAAAAACAATTATGGAGCATTAATAGATGATATCTGCTAATAAATTCTTTAAAGTTGATTTGATCTTTTCTAGCTCCAAAAGAAAGAAAAGAACAAAAATACAATACAGAAACATGAAGAAAGTGGATGAGTACTTTTCAGTCATAAGGATAGGCAGGGAGAAGTCATTTCCAGGCTGAGATGTTTGATTAGCAGGACTAACCCCACCACGGTCTGGCCAAGGCCACAACCTGAAGCAAGGGCATGAATGCTTATGGTGCAAAATGGCCACTTCATTTCAGAAGGTGCTTCTCCTTCACCTGTGAGAGGGTGTCAGCATTTCATACAGTAACTTCTTTAGGAAGAGTAAGCAATTTGACTGTATGATAATCAGCTATCAATAATGTATTTTAAATTATTTTACAAATGAACTTCCTTTGAACTTGAAAGAATGAGAACACTGGCTGACGTGCATCAATAATGATAATGGGGAAAGCAAAACCCAAAGTCCCAGAGAATTGTCAGAGTGGGGACATTTTGGAGGAAGAGAGGGTGAAGGAAGAGGGAGCACGAAACAGAGTCACCTTACTTTCTAGTCATGTCTGAACTTTTGAAAGAGGAAGAAGACAGATGGGAGGAATACTAAATGCTTCAAGAGGGTAGGGGCCTATCAGACTGTGTGTCGTCTTGGGTTTGGACACTAGAAACTCAAAACTGCATATTGGTGAAAAAAATTATACTCTTGAGAGGGCTGAAAAGATGTACGTGGCCTCTACCCTGCCATTGGTCACATGAGGAGTATGGGCTTCCTACTGAGGCTCTGAACCTTGGGGCTGTTTCTCTACAGACGAGTGTCAAGAATGTCCAAGTGTGACAAAGACAAAGAGAAAAAAATGACTTCTGGAAAAATAGAAAACCTTAGAGTAAGCAAGTGGGAGTAAATCATTCTTTAGCTAACATATTGGGAAAATCAAAAATCACTAAAGAGAAAAGATTTTTTAACTGGCAGGTTAAAAAATAGACTTGTATTTAGTTTCATTAACAGCCAAATTGTTCAAAATTGGCCATATATTGAGCCACATGCAAAGAGGTTAGAATAGTTTTTATCTTTTTCAGCAAAAAACAAAACCTGAAAATGAGAAATAACCCAAGGTGTGAATACAGTGGCCCTCCATATTTTTTCCCCAAATAAAAATTTCATTTGGCTACTGATGAGATAGCCTCCATTTATTCTTCGATTCATTTCTGTTCAGAATGGACATTGAGTTTGTTGCTATAATCACTCAAGCCCAGTAGTAAACTGTGCAGTATAAGTTTCCAGTTTATAGTCCCAGACAGGGAGGAAGTTCTGACATCCTGAATGCTGCTATTCAGATGGTCTCCCTGGAAGGAAAAAATGTCTAACCACAAAGGCAGCAGAAGCCTTCCAAGAACTACAGGAGGAGAGACAAGGTTCCCTCTCTACTAAATTTAAAGCCTGTAGAGTGATTTATTGAGATTTTTTTTCCCTCCAGCAATCCCAGATCAGAAGGTCTTAAAACAATATAAAACATAGTGCAAAACTTTTTGGTCAAATGTTTCCTGAAACTATCTAGTAATCAAAATTCAAATATCACCAAATGAAGGGAGGGAAAGTCTACCTGTAAACTTTTTGCATTAATCTAACTAGAGGTTCTTTTCTGTTTATTTGCATATCTAGCACTGGAAGTGCTATGGAATGCTTGGGGCTTGAAGCCAACAGACAAGTTCAAACCTTGCCTTTGTACATGCATAAAAATTGAATATGGAAAAGTTATCTCACATTTCTGACACTTTCCCATCTGCAAAGTGAGGATAATAAAATCCACGTGAGGTGGCTGCAGCATAGAACTTAGCACCTAGATACCACTCAGTCAAATGCAGGTTGTTAATTTTTGTTAATCAGTTTGTGTTGCCTAAATATTTTTACTCTATAAGACATGAAACAATGGATGAAGTTATGTTTGTCATTGTTTGATGTACTCAAAAATTTTGGCCAATTTTATATGATTAATTGACCTGTGATATCATCTAAAAAGTAAAATTGCTTCTTTAAAAAAGAAACAACAAAATAAAAAAAGCCAGAGGTGGAGAATCATAACAGTTAATGCTTATTAAACATTTACTCAGTGTCAGGTCTATGTTGTGTTTGGGTGCTAGAAAGTTGATTGAGAACAGCTGATCTTGCCATAATCTGGTAAAAGATATTTAGATTAGTGTCTTAGTTCATTTTCTGTTTATAACAGAATACCTGAAACTAGGTAATTTATAAATAAAAGAAATCTACTTCTTACAGGTACAGAGACTGGGAAGTACAAGGTTGAGGGATACATCTGGTGAGAGCCTTCTTGCTGGTGGGGACTCTTTTTGGTGTCCTGAGGCAGCACAGGACATCACGTGCTATCTCAGGTCTCTCTTCCTCTTCTTATAAAGCCACCAGTTCCCCTCCCATGATAACCCATTAACCCATTAATCTAGTAATCCATAAATGGATTAATTCACTCATGAAGGCAGAGCTCCCAGGATCCAGTCACCTTTCAAAGACCCCACCTCACAATACTGCCACATTGGGATTAAGTTTCGACGTGGGTTTTGGAAGGGACATTCAAACCACAGCAATTAGGGATTTTGTGGGACTTGTGGAACCTATGGTTGTCCATGACCTGGTTCCTGCCTCTCTCTCCAGTTTCACCAACTCCTCAGCACTTTTTCCTCACCCTTTACTCCAGCCCACTAAAAGGTTGTTCTTTGGTGCCAACTTGCTATGTCTTTTATGGGTTCCTTTGCTCGAGCTGTCTTCTAGGTCTGATTATCTCTTAGTTATCCTTGAATACTTAACACAAGCATCATGACCTCCTCAATCCATCTTCCCTTCCCCTCCTCTTCCATTCAATGGCCACCCCACTAAAACAGGTGAGGTGCTGCTCCTTGGGGTTTGCATAATGCCCTTGCACATTCCTATAACTGTAGTTATGACAGCCATAAGCTCTTTAGACTGCAACTTATATATCTTAGAACTTCTTCTTCCCAACAGAGCCTAGCACCTAATACAAACTCAAAAAAGATTAGTGGGATAAATGAGTGGATTAATAACCTCATGTTAGAGAACAGTTCAATAGTAGTGTTAGGGATAAATACAAGATCCCTAACTTTGGATTAAAATCTGCACTCACCAACCCAACCCAGCATTGCCATTCCTTGGAGAATTCTAGACACTGATAATGTATCATCCTGGTTTTCAAATGGGAAAATTTAGAAATAAAACAAATTATTTTATCATGAGTCAAGAATCTGGCTTGAAATAAAGTCCCATCTCTAATTACCCCACTTGAGTTTCTGTGCCTCTACTCTGTACCCTTCTCCCGAATAAAGATTCTAGTAAAATTTTTTTGGCATCATCATTCAGTAGCAGGAAATTGTGACATGATCCCCTCAAATAAATGAATCTAAGCACACAAGGTTTCAGTTGAGTCTGGCTGGGGTTAGCAGAAAACCAAATTTCCTCAGACTCTTTTTCTGTGACCTTGCAGGCTACCTCCAGTCAGCGGATATATATGCCCAGAGATGTGACAGGACTGTTTACAAATTCATAAGATTTTATTGATTACATGATGGAAAAAATTTGGAGTTAGTCTTACATTGTCATTTGCATTAGTGAGGTTGAGAGTTTTTGTTTGATCTCCATTCAAGCTTTTTAGAAGCTTGGAAATTGCAGACTGAAGCAATTCAAATTCATGCAGAGTTTGACAGTGAGTTAATTACCAGAACTATGCAAAATTGAATTTTGAGAAAACAATTCTGGCATTTTTGAATAGTTGTATGTTATGAATGTACTTACACATAAGCATATGCAAGTTATCTGTCAACTAGCTTTTACTGAAGACATGTCCACTTAAGAGAAAATATTACATTTCAAAGAGTCTTATGAAGCATAGAGAAAAGACCACAAGTACTTTGCCCTTTACCCTTGAATGTATGCAGAACCCCAAACTAGAGTTGAACTTATAATAACTGAACTCCCAGGCATCGTACTTGTTAAAATAGATACAGACACTAATCCAAACAGGCAGGGTGGTCTCTTCTTAAATATTCACATTCCACACACTGTCACAGACATACCTCACATCAGAGCAAGCCTTAACACAGAAACAGAGGAGACAACCATCTCTGCAGCATGATTTCAAACACATTGCGGTGGCCTAGCCCCCAAAATACGCATCTTTGTACCTGCTGAAATTTCTGAATTTGAGATTCACTTTGTGTCTTCACATTTTGAATACTGTTAAAATGAAAATTTTCTGACATACGTACATAGATAATGAGAGAGGGAGAGATAGCTTTAAAATTATTTTCCTCTTTGCATAAATACAAGTATCATATTTTTTTTTCTGAAATTGGTTATGATAAGATGGAGAAAGATGAGAGCATGAGTCTCTAGGTACCAAAAAAGAGAAAGTGGTACCTCTACAAGGTAGCCAATGCATGAAAGGAGCGAAGGTCAACATCAAAGGCAAACTTCTGACTTTAATATTTGCCCAGTATGGGGCTTGGACCCTACAATTTATAAGAAAAAAGACATCGAAAGCAGGAATGGGGGTGGAGGGGGCGATGTTTTTCTTGCTCTTCACTCTGTCTCTTCAATGAGTCACATTTTTCCCATCTGAAGGTTTACTTATTTGTTTTCAAATTCTCAATATGGTACAAAGAATGAGCCAGGAATCATTTGGTTGCAAGAAATAGACACCCACGTAAACTATGCAAATTAGCTAGTTTATTGAAAAGATATTAGGGAATCTCAAGGAAACAGTGCTGGCGGTGTACTGGGGTTTCAGTGGACCCGAAAGTTATGAGAAGCCACTTGACCTCTTTGTCTCTGCAGCCACATCCCATCTCTGCTTCTCTCTGCATGGCTACCTTGTTTTTTACCTGTTTTCTTAGAAAAGCTCTTTACTTTTGGCTTTTCCATAAATGTGGCTATGATTGGCCCGGGCACCAACTCAAAGTCCACAGCAAACTAACTCAATATCCTAACTCCCAATTCCTGGGAGAGAGGAAGAGCCCAGCTTGAAAGAAGTTTCCACAACAGATCCTTTAACTGGGCAGCATAGGAGTGTTCCTTAGTAGATATCTGCATACCAAGGTTAAATTTTTCAGCAGACATTTAGTGGGAGATAAATTATCTTAGAGCACTGAGAGATCACACTGACAATACAGTGAAAAGACTGAATTGGAACTGGGTGAGTTAGAAATCCATTGTAAACAATCCAGTTAAAAGCTAACAGTAACCTAGATGCGGATGACATGAATTACCAAAACTGACTCAAAATAGGCACAAATCTTCATGGACATATTACCAGAAATAAGTGCTAAAACTGTCAAAGATGTGTGCTGCCAAATTTGCGAAGCTCAAATGGTTTCATTGGAATGTTATTTGAAAATATTTCATGACAATGAAGTTATTTCAAAACTTTTTAAAAATGGAAAAATTCTAGTTGATTTTATGAAGTTAGCATAACTTTGGTAACAATATATCTGACAATTACTCCAAATAAAAATAAATTTAAAAAATCCTAAACTCTTAAAAACCTATTTATTAATGTATTTATAAAATTCCTAATAAGTCATAGCCAAATAAATAAAAATTTATATTAAAAACACATATCATGGCCAAGTGAGATTCATTATTGGAATGGAAGGATAATTTGATACTACAAAATTTGTTCACATAATTTGTCACTCATAGGTAAAAGAAAAAAAATATGAACATCTCATGACATAACTGTAGGGCTTCTTAATATAACTCTAGATTTGTTACTAATTATAAAAGCTCATCTTAGTAAGCTAAGCATAAAAGTTTACTTTTCTTATAAGAAAGATGATAAATTATCACCTAAAATTATACTTAGAGTTATCATTTATTAAGCACTTAGTAAATATTTTATATGTCTTGCATTGTACAAAGTAATCTCAATCTATAATCTCATTTCATGTTCTTACAATAATTAACGCCCATTTTCTCCCCTTATTCATCCTACCCTGACAGTTTTATCTGATTTTTCTGATGCTGACTCATCTTTATGTGTTAACTTAAATATCGCTTTTTCAGAGAGGAGTTATTTGTCCTGCTAATCTAAATCAGGGCTTGCATCTTTTCCCCTCATACCATCTTTTATTTTCCCATTCATAACTCTTATCACAAGCTATAATTATGAGGTTATATCTTTGTAATTTTTAAAATCTTTATCTCTTCACTAGACTTTATATGAGGTTGGAAACAGTGTCAAATTACTTAATCATAGTATAACCAGTACCTAACACAATAACTACACATGATAGGTGCACAATAAATATTTATGGAATTCATATATCCTAATACATGGTGAAAGACCAGGGGCATGCTTATTAAAATCAAGAACAAGGGAAGGATTATTTCTGTAACTGTTGTTCATCATTATTTATAATCACTGAATAGAAGAGAGAAACAATGAGAAATTATGCTTTAGAAAGAAAGGACAAAATGGTCATTATTTGCAAAGATATTTTTTATCTGAACAACCAAGATGACAAACTGGAAAATGACTAGAAGCAATAATAGATTTCAGCATGGAGCCCAGAAATTAATAGAGAAAATTGAAATAGATTCATTTTATGCTGGCAATATTATGAAAAAGAAAACTCCTAATAGAAATAAAAATATGAAAATGGTATTTTATATTTTTATTTCTATTAGGAGTTTTCTTTTTCATAACATTCTTTAACTTGTTATTGCCAACATAAAATGAGTCTATTTCAATGTTCTTTATTAATTTCTGGGCTCCATGCTGACATCTATTATTGATTCTAGTCGTTTTCCAGTTTGTCATCTTGTTTGTTCAGATAAAAAATACTTTTGCAAATAATGACCACTTCATCCCTTCTTTCTAAAGCATAATTTCTCATTATTTTCCGTCTTCTGTTCAGTGATTATAAATAATGATGAACAACAGTTACAAAAATCATCCTTTCCTCATTCTTGATTTTGGCTTTTATCAAAAAGTCCCCAAACAACAAATGTTGGTGTAGATGTGGAGAGATAGGAACACTTCTCCACTGCTGGTGGGACTGCAAACTAGTACAACTTCTATGGAAAGTAGTATGGAGATACATCAAAGAACTAAAAGTACAACTACCATTGGATCCAGCAATCCCACTACTGGGCATCTACCCGAAGGAAAAAAAGATATTCTATAAAAAAGACACCTGCACTTGAATGTTTATAGCAGCACAATTCATAATCTCAAAGACGTGGAAACAATCCAAGTGCCCTTCAATACATGAGTGGATTAATAAAATGTGGTGTATGTATACCATGGAGTACTACTCAGCCATAAAAAATGATGAGTGCGATGTGCACTGTTGGGGGAATGGACACCCTTGAGGCTCAGTCTCGGGAGGTTGGGAGGGGCATGGGCAATATACTTAACCAGAATGGTTGTACCCCCATAATAAGCTATAATAAATAAATAAATAAATAAAAATTAAAAAAAAATGGTGAACTAACACCTCTTGTATTAACCTGGATACAAGAGGAACTGGAGCCCATTCTTCTAAGTGAAGTATCACAAGAATGGACAAACACTACATGTACTCACCATTAAATTGGGAACTAATCGATCACCACTTTGTGCACATATGGAAATAACATTCATCGGAAATCAAGCAAGTGGGAGAGGGGAGGAGGGGATGGGTAAATTCACACCTAGCGGGTGCAATACATGCTATCTGGGGGATGGGCACACTTTTGGCTTTGGTTCAAATGGTACAAGGGCGATTTATGTAACCAGAACGTTTGTACCCCAATAATATTCTCAAATAAAAAAATTAAAATATAAAATACCTAGGAATAAGGTGCGAAGAAATACGAAAGTGTGTAAGTGTTAAGAAGCAGAAGGAGGAAAAGGAGTGTTACAGTGATTGATTGAGGTCTGCCATCTCAGTCGTGCCCTTAACAGTTCTCAGCATCCTTTGTGCTCTGTGAGTCGGTATTCTCGCACATTCTCCAGTCACTGCTAACTGCTCCACACTTCTTAAATCTCCCCTTTCTCTCAGCAGATGAGCTTGACTGATACCTCACAGAGGAAATAAATTCTCTTAAATTCCTATCATCTATAATTAAACAGAACAGCTTCCTTCACTCTTTCCTTCCTTCTTTCCATGTTTCCTCCCTTCCCTCCTTCCTTCCTTCCTATTGCAATGAATCGGTCATCTTTTCTCCTGTAGGAAAGCAATTAGAACTGTTAGATAGCCTTGGAGAATCTCACTGTATTGACTATCTTCTCCCTTGATTCCATATCCAGCTATCATGTACTCTTTCTCTTTTTGACAACAAATTTTGAAGAAGTGGTCTGCACATACTCTCTCCATTTCCTCACCTTTTATACCCTTCTTATCTCACTCTTTTCTTGTTTTTCACTGTCCACAAAACTGCTTGCTTCAAGGCCATTGAGAACTTCATGGGAACTAAATCTTGTACCTTTCAGTCCTTATTCTACTTGGCCTCTCAGTAGCATTTAACACCATTTAGCCATTCCCTTTACGTGAAACTCTTAGATTGCCCTGAACAATCCCAAACTCTCCTGGTTTTCCTTCTACCTCTCTGTATCTTTATTAAGTCTTCTTTTTCTCCTCACCTTTAAATCTAGCTATTTCTTGGCATTGGAGTTCTAGTCTTTCTTCCTGGATGGACTTATCAATTCCAGTTATCTCAGTTATTCTCTATAATGTCAGCTGTTCACACATTTACATGAATTTATAGAGCTCCAGTCCTGAATATCCATAAATTGCCTCCTATAATTTGGTTCCTCTATGTATATTTGCATTTTTAACAAAGGTAAAAGTTATTGAATCATCTTCTCCATGTTATCAGTTTCTCCTCATGTTCTTCTTTATCTGAGAATGGTACCACCATACAACTTGTCAATTCAATTTAATAATTGACTTTGACTCTTCCATCTTCCACATTGCCCATATCCAATCAATGACCAAGCCCTATTAACTGTACCTTAAATACCTTCCAAATGTCACTTCCCCATGTCACTGGTGTTATTTCTTATATGGATTTCTATAACTATCTCATAACTGGATACCAAGTCTCCCTTTTGCCACTCAATAGCCACTCTTCCCTCTGCATTAGTAGTAGAGTTTATTCAGGACTTTAAAGTATTCAGCCAAGAGATAGAATGTTCCAGCCTACTTTGGGGTTAAGATCGACAAGTTCTAGCCAAAGACACATAAGTGAAAGTATTGAGTGGAAGTGCTGGAAGGATCTTCAATGAGGGCTGTTTGAAGATAGCTGACTCACATAGGAGAAAAGTTTTTGGTCCTTGCTTCCTTCTCCTTCCTTCTGTATGGAAAGCAGCCATCTTTGACCACGTCGAAGATGGAAGCCATGAGCTAAGATGATAGAGTGGAAATACAAAAGGAACATGGATAATTAAGGTGCCACAGACTCTGGAATACCTATCCCCTGACTTGTTTTACATGGGAGAAATAAATTTCTGTTTCATGCAAGCCATTATTATTGGGGTTTTCTCAAATTCTAATTGATACTGCATGTTAGATTACATTGCATGATCATAGCTGTACAGACAATTATTTATTGTCCAGGTGTCAGCAATTAATTGCACACCCTCCAATGATGGTCCAAGAGAAGACTACCACCAGTACAGTATCTGATGCCAGCAAATAAAATTTTATTTAGTACTATCTCCAGTCAAAAAGCACTTGTGGGTTTAACCTTAGATGTATTTTGGGCAATTCAATTGAATTTCTTCTTAGAAGTATACAGTTTTCAAGTGGAAGGTGATCTTTATTGTTGTCTAAACTCTCCTATTTGAGAAAAGAAGAAACTGAGGCCAAGAGAAGGCCACAGTATTAATAATTATTGGAATTATAATGTAGCGACTAAACATATAGACTCTGGAGCCAAAGCGCATGAACTGGAAGCCTGATTCCTCCTCTTGCTAGCTCTGTGACTTTAGGTAAGTGATTTAACTGCATGGTGCCTTCATAGGACTGCTTTTGAGAACTGAATGAGTTATCCCATGCTGGGCACTTAGAATAGTGCCCAGACACCGTTGAGCACACTATAGATATTGAACAAACCTTTGACTCAAGTCTTTCAGCTCTATCCCTGTGCTCTTTCTAGGCCTACTATGCTACCTTCCTGAGCACTGGTTAGGAGTAGAAAGCCAGGAGAATAAGAACCAAGATGGTTGAGGTCTGATGGGTTCAAGAAAAGAGGGATAACTTTTTTGTCAAGGGCACTGCTTGGAAAGGAAGGTTCAGATTTAGTGCCTAAGACAGTAAACAGCTCAGAACAACCAGAGGGTAACACAGGAGACGTCAGCTCCTGGAACATGGGTTATGAAATATAGGAGGAAATGGCCAAAAAATTTATCCTACTTCAAAAATTTCTGAAGGATCACCATACATGAATCATCACAAAAGAGATAATAGCTTTTGTTTTTTTAAATTAAAAATCAGGAGATAATGGAACAAGTTGTCCTTAATTCTAAATTCAAGTGACTATAGAATTTTCTTCTCAGCATTCTTAAAACAGTTTGCAAAACAGGATTAAGAAGCCAAAATATCAAATGTGGAGAAAGGACAGAAAAGGCTAATACTTTGAAAAACAAAATATATAAAGGATTTAAGCATGCAAATTGCTTGTGGGATCTATATTCTTCATTTTCAAACTGTCCATAAACATCCCTTAAGACATATATAAATATGACTTTTACATCATTAAGGGTTTGTTTAAAGATTTAGAGCTGTACCTAATCCATTTCCACATACTAGCTTTGAGGTGTATTTCTCTAGTTTTTGTTAGGAATTTGAAACACTGAGAGAGATCTGTATGAGCCAGGATCAGACAAAGGATGACAATGCTGTGTTATTGTAGAATGTTAATGCTTAGGAGATTCTATTATGCTTCTGTCATTCAAAAAAAGCTAAAGCACCAAGTGCTTTCACATGTGGATTATCTTTCTGTCACCACAGATAAAAGAATGTTGATGCTGTTACTTTCACTAAACCTTTCACATAGAGGATTTTCCATCATTTTCTGTGAATAAGCAATGCACTCATAAGAAGGAACAGAATGCTGACATAGGAAAATAAATAGTCCTTTTCTGAGTTTAAAATATGAATAGATGAATGAGTAGTAATTACAAAGATAAAATCAAAGAACGTATCTTTTTTTAAAACTAAGAGCAAATAACATTTTCTATCATTGAGGACATGCCATGAACTTGTTCAAAGAAAGCCTATAAAATCCTAAATAGAAAAGTGTTGATTATTTTTCTACCTAGAGGTCTAATATTAAGGCTATGTATGACTTTGTCTGCATATTCAGATAGATAGTTGTTCCATTCAGGGATTGACCTAATAGTTACTTTGCTCTAAAAAAAGAAAGAATTTTCTGAAAAATATTTTTATTAGAGATGGACTGCTCAATTTTCCCTGCAATTCTCTGACTCTGTTTGTCATTACACTATTAATTCAGGAAAAACATGATTTAAAAGGCCAGATGGCAGCATAAATGATTAACTTAGTAAAGTGTCCAAGGGATTCTTATTAATAAAAATAACAACAGCAACAATAATAATTACTGCCATCTACAGTGGTAGGTTCCTTACAGGGTCATCACATTTAGGAGGTCAATATTATTATCTGTGATAGTTAATTTTATGTGCTAACTTGACTGGGCTAAAGGATCCCCAGATAGCTGATAAAATGTTACCTCTGGGTATGTCTGTGAGGTGTTTATGGAAGGGATTTGAATCAGTAGACTGAGTAAAGATTACCTTCAACAGTGTGGGTATGCACCATCCTGTGCACTGAGGGCCTAAATAGAACAAAAAGTCAGAGGAAGGGTGAATTTTCTCTCTTTTCTTCAGCTAGGCAATCTACCTTCTCCTGCATTCAGATATCAGTGCTTCCAGTTCTTGGGCCTGTAGACTCAGACCAGGAGCTACAGCATTGGCTCCTCTGGCCTTCAGACTTGGACTGGAACTATACCACCAGCTTTCCTGTGCTTCCAGCTTGTAGATGGCAGATTGTGGGACTTTTCAGCCTCCACAATTGTGTGAGCCAAACCCTCATAATAAGTCTCTATCTATCAACCAATCTATCTATCTATCTATATCCTATTGGTTCTGTTCCTCTAGAGAACCCTGACTAATACAGACTTTGGTACTGACAGTGGCTCTAGGGGAAAAACATTTTAAGAATAAATATTCTGAGTCAGTTCTAGAATTTCTGGAGTCGGCTCTCTGATCTGATTAGATTTAATCAGATGCTAATGACTTTATACCCAGCAGTAAAGAGAGCACTGATGGTTGTTGGTGTGTACTATTTACAGAGATACATATAATATCTATATTAGATGCTTCTAATCAACCACTTATAAGAAGCTAGGGGCTAAGTGTCTCTGTGTGTGATACTTTTGAACGTTTGTAGAAAACTAAAGAATATAATGACACTGATCAGTTGTTCCTAATGTCACTGGACAAAGTAGCAAAAGAGAAGGATAAGCTCAGGGACTTGAATTCCCTGCATTAATGACCCAAGAGTCTATAGGTGTGCTTCGAGGAGTCTTATCTCCTGTGGCCACAAGGATAAAATTGCTGAAAATCAAACACAGGGTCTCATCCTGCAATTGTCTGAATTACAACGCACATTGTACTCCCAGTCTCACAAGGTGTCTACTATTAAAGCAATGAGGGCATTGATCGATTACAGAAGGGGATCCTGTACATTGGGATGGGAACATGCAGAAAGATCCTGATGAAGCTGCAGACATTGAGTTCCTAAATTCTGATGTGTCTTCTTTGCCAGTGAAAGAAGTCTCCTCACTACCAGCAAAAGTGGCCTCTCCACCCACTGTGGTAGCAGCCTGCCAACTCACAGTAGCATGGGCCTTTCCACCTCTGTCTGAGGGGATTAACCCTGCACTGCCAGAGGAAATGATATAGCCTCCCATGAAGCAGTTGCCAAGCAAGACAGAGCTGATTCTCCTCAGGACCCACCACCACCAACCCTTTGCTTATAGAGCTGTATAACTAGACTCAAGTCCCAGCAGACCTCTGTAGGGGCCTTTAGCTGAGGAACAGTGTGTGACCCATGAGGAAGTATGCTATACTCCAAAAGAAGTGCTTGAGCCTTCTAATTTATACAAGCACGATTCCAGAGAACATATTTGGGAATAGATGTTAAAGGTGTGGGATAATGACATAAGGAAAATTAATTTGGATTGGACTGACTTTATTGATATGGGCTCACTAAGAAGAGATTCTACATTTAGTGTTGCTGCTTAAGAAGTTAGAAAGGATTCTGTTTGTTTAGTTCATTAGCTGAAACATGGATCAAAAAATGGCCCACCATGAGCAAATTGGAGATGCCCAACCTCCATTGGTTTAATACAAAGGAAGAGATTCAAAGGCTTAGAAAGATTGGAGTGTTAAACTAGATTGGTCATCTAAGACCTATTCACCCACACGGGGGTGAGGGGGTGTCCAAAAGACATACCTTTCACCAATACTTTGAGAAATAAGTTTGTGAGGGTAGCTCTAGCATCCTTAAAGGGCTCAGTGATTGCTCCCCTCTATATGCCAGACCTTACAGTGGTAACTGCAGCAGTTCAATTGAGAAACTGAAATGCAATGGGAGTAGTTGGACACTGGGGTGGCAGAGGCTAAGTGGTGGCACTCAACTGCCAAAAACAAGGTGGACATAGTTAGTTATGGTTATGGACAGTGGATGCAAAGCAGCAATCAGGATAGTCTTGACTTCTGCACATCTATGGCATTGGCTAGACATAGTGTACCCAAAAGTGAAATAGATAGGAATCCCACTAAATTCTTACTTGATCTGTATAAGCAGAAAAGTTCAAGGTCAAGTGAACTCTAACTTGAGTCGTAAAAACAGAAAATCATGACCCTTCAAATCGATTCCCAGACTTGAGCCAATTTACAGATCCAGAGCCCCTTTAACGAAGCGGAGGCCGAGTCTCCTCAAGGAAGGAACCCAGTACATTATTGAAAATTTATACTGTTAATATTTCTCCCAGCCTTTCCCAAAGAGACCTACAGCCTTTTACCAAGATAACTATGACTGGGGAAAAGGAAATAATTAGTGCTTTTGGAGGCTACTGAATAGAGCTCTTAACTGACACTAATTTCAGGAGAATCAAAACATCACTGTGGTCCTCCCATCAGAGTAGGGGCTTATGGAAGTCAGGTGATCAATGGAGTTTTAGTTCAAATCTGTCTTATAGTAGGCCTAGTGAGTCCCCAAACCCATCCTGTGGTTATTTTCCCAGTTCCAGAATACATAATTGAAATAGACATACTTAGCAGCTGACAGAATGCCCACATTGGTTTCTTGACCTGATGAAGGCTATTTTGGTAAGAAAGCCATTAGAACTACTTCTACCTAGGAAAATAGTAAATGAAAACCAAAACTGCATCGATGGAGTTATTTTAGAGATTAGTGCCACTGCCAAAAACTTGAAAGATGCAGGGGTGGTGATTCCCGCCACATCCCCATCAATTCTGCTTGAGCTGGGCCGTCCACCTTCTGACCTCAGACATCAGCACTCCTGGCTCTGTGGGCCTTTGGGACTTGGACCAGGACTTACACCACTAGCTCTTCTAGGTCTTAGGGCTTTGGGACTGGATCTATACCACCAGCTTTCCTGGGCCTCCAGCTTACAGACAGCAGATTATGGGACTTCTCAGCCTCCAGAGTTGTGTAAGCCAATCCTCATGATAAGTCTCTATCTATATACATATCCTATTGGTTCTGTTTCTCTGGAGAACCCTGACTAATATATTATCCTACTTGCAAGATGAAGTAACTGAAACTGAGAGAGGCTCAGTAACTAACACTGCAGTCACTCAAATATTAATTAGGCAGGGTCAGAATTTGAATTCAGATACGTCCAAAGCTTGTTGGGATAACAGTATCCTTCCCTGTCCTTCTCACTCCTCGTTCTAACACTCTTTTCTTTACTACAAAGATACAGATGAACATGGCCCAAAAGTATATTATCAAATACTTTGTATTTATTTTCTGGACCAGAATGTTTTCATATACTATTTCCTACTTTAGAAAATCAACCTAGCTCAATAAATTGAGAATCTGTGAGGACATGCATGGGCACACTGTGTCAGGCTCTGTGTTACACGCTCAGTCTTTCCCTAACCCTATGATGGAGACATTACTTTCCTCATTTTACAGTTTCAAAAGCTGGAGCTCTATGTTAAATAACTTGCACAAAGCTACACATATAGTAAGCACATATCTATTATTTAATAAAGTGCTTAGCATATAACAAGTATTCAATGAATATTAATTGATGGTCAAATGAATAAAACTAATGTCATCTTTGAGATCTCTTAACCCAGATCTTCTGACTTAAATTCTCAGCTTTTGTCCTCACATCTCCCTGACTTAAGTTTAAAGTGAACCAAATAGGATATTGGTTATTAGTAAAATGTAACTGTTTACTTTCCCAACTGTCCTTTTCTAGAGCACTCATTATTACCATTTTGCTAGATAGAGCAGATCTCCCCAGAAAAGCATGTACAAGTGCCTATTTATCTCTTGATCAATCAATATACACATATACACACATATTCAAATGGTTGGATGGATAGACACACATACACACAAGAAAAGGCCTGGGCTTAGTCTACTATTCGTTATTCCCATAAAACATGTTGAACAATTTTAAGGAATATTTCTAGATTTATGAAGCAGATGTGGGTTAATCCATGCAGGCATCATGAGCTACATAATTGAATTACTAAAGTTCTTGGACAAAAGTAAGGAATTACAAACATAAAATTTAACTAACTGTTTGGCATCTCTGTTCCCCTTAAAGAATAGACTTATAGTTAATAACTAAAGAACCATGCAAAGATTTTTGTTAGCAATTGAGAAGACCTACAATATGAGAAATACACAGTATGTATAATAACCAAAAGAGATGGAATGTGCCAAATTATTCAAAACTTTAAAACATCTGCTATTTTATTAGGACTACCTAAATTGCCATAAAAGTTTGATTTTTATGATGAGGAGGCTATTAAAAGAGAAATCACTGGACCTTAACTGTAGTAGAAAAAATATTTTATTTTCCAATTTTTGTTAGTTTCATTGCATATTTGACTAAAGGCTAATTTCTAACATTGCACTTGTGACCTTCATCTCTGACCCTAACTACCTCTCCCACTCCATCATTTGCAAAAATCCTCCATCCAGCTCTTCCATTCAGAATGTGCCTGGCCTCTCACAATTGCTTAACCTGCCATATGTACACGTATCTCAATGCCTTTACACATGTTCTTTCTCCTTTCTGGAATGCCCTTTCTCATATTTTTCACCTGGCAAACTTCTACACCATCTAAACAGTACTTCCTACATGTTCCCTAGAGTCTCCACAAGTAGGCTTGGCATTTTGCTCCTGGGTTCTCCCATGACCTTTTTTTCATACCTTTATTACAGCACTTGTTATATTGTATTGTGATAACCAATTTCCCTGTATGTTTCACTTATTTATTCATTCTTTGACTTACTAATTCAGTCAAAAAATAAAATTTTCTGCTACATGAAAGATCATATAATAATAGTGTGACAGCTGCTCTGTTGCACTATTCACATATATTTCTTATTTAAATTTCATCATCTCCTATGAGATAGAAATTATCCTTATGCTCTTTTCAAAGATGAAGAAATTAAGGTTTGGAGAAGGTAGTTGAATGTGGGATTATTTGCAGCCAGTAAATGGTGGGCCACAATTTCCACACAGATCTGATTGATTTCAAAGTCCAAACTGTTTACATACTGTCTCTGTGTGATGTACACTCCTCAAGGCAAGCAACCGAGGGAAGCAAGATAAGGTATTTGGTTTTTATATCTTTAAGACCTATCACAGTATACTGGGCATCTGACCAATATTCTTTAATAAATAAAAGAATAAATGAGTGAAAGAATAGATGAATATTATATACTTCACCTCACATGATAGATAGCTTCTGAAAAGCTATACATACACAGACTTTGGAAGACAAATCATATTTTCAATACATTAGAAAGGTTTTCTAGAAGTTTGCCTATGGTGAATCTTCTGGTAGTGTTTAAGTTATATCTGGATTTTCACATAGTGAGGTTGCATAAAATGAGGTAGAGCCCCATGGACAGAATGACGTGCAGCTCATGCTATGCGTCTCCAATGAAGCAACTTCCCATTCAGTCAGCACCGCTTAGGAGTCTACACCACAGCACTGAGGCCCACCCAAGGAAAGAGAATTTGAAACAAGTCCAAGGAAGAGCAATGAAAATGATTAAATAGTTGGAAACTTGTCTCTCCAGAAAAAGGTCGCGGGAACTGGGTCTTTTTAGTGTGGAAATATGAAGGAGCAAATCTACCAACATTCTTCAAGGATGTGAAAAGAAATAGGCAGAGGTAAGCAGCTGTTTTTAATTTTTATTTATGATGGTAAAAGCATAAGACAATGAATTTCAAATGCAGCATAACAAGTTTAGGTTAGTCCTTGTAAAGTCCTTATAAAATAATAGACTTAATTAACCCCCAAATTATGGTATTTCTATCTTTGGAAACTTTTGTGAAATGAGTCAATTGCCACAGAAGAGAAATCTACTCTGCCCAGACCCGACTAGAAACAGGCGATGGATATTTAAGAATATGGTGAGAAAAAAAAAGAGTCTAGCTAGGATTCATGCATCTGTGCTGTTCACTTTGGAAATAAAATCATATCCAGCAAACTTGGGTTTTAGAAAAAACTTCAATTTTTTTCTTTTTATGTGTTTTTCCAATCATTTTGAAAATGTAAAATCCAAGTATCTTGTAAGAAATTATTTTGGAAAATCTATTAAAAATTTGCTAAAATGCTTTTTGGCAAGAAACATCATAGAGTCATGAGCAATTTGAGCAATGATTTATGAACAATTATCCAGAGGATGACAAACCAATAACGCAAAAGAGGAGAGTGCTGGGGGTTATAAAAAATGCAAGGTCCACAGAGTAACTAGTCTGACTGTCTGCTTTCCTTATCTTTGGACAGCAGCGTTGGTGTTGATAACGAGACAGTTTATACTACCCAAAAGCATCCAGCACACTGTCGATTTTGCCTTTTCACAGACATAGGTCTGTGAGCTGGAATTGACAGTAATGGTTTTCATCTAACAGAGCCATGTGAAAGTTTTAGAGGGTTAGCAATGTTTCTATTGTATCACGTTACTGTTGCACTGCTCTAATGTAGTATTAATGTGATACAGATGTATTCGGATGTATTAATTTATTATGGCATCATAGATATTGAAATATATTGGCACAAAGCAGTATGTGGGGAGAGTTATCCAGGTCTACTGAGACTTCCTCCATGATGCAAAAGAAATCAGTTCCCAGAAAGAAGCCCACTTCCCAGAGAGCAACCACACTGTCTAGACTGCCTAAATTGGTGGTATGGGAAAAATGCTGAAAGTAGATAATTGAATCAAAATGGCATATACCTGCCATTTGGGTTGCCGGGAAAAATAAAAATCCTATTAATTGCAAATGCCAGCAATCCAAAGTGTGGTTAATTTTTTAAACTCTGTTTTCTCCCCAGAGACTATTTTCTTCAATTCAGTTCTTCAACGGAAAAATACATTCAAAAGAGGTCTTCACCATACAAGGAATTCTTTGTTCAGACTGGCTACTGACATTCCAAACAAACTTACACTCAAGATAAAGTTATCCTTTCAGAGAACTCAGACATTTTTTTCTTCCCCATCATCAACTTGCCCACATTAAAGGCAGTTCTCACTTTTAGACACAACGCGTTTGATACATATGCAACTTAAAGAAGATTACTGCAAGGCCTAGCCTGGCTGGTCTTGTATTACATCCTGATTATGCACATGCTGTCAGAAGTGAGTGGAAGCCACCAAATAAGTAGCTATGGTTGGTGAAAAGTGAAATAGGAGTCTTTATTATTAAATGTCCAGTAAGAGGTATGGTGAAAAGCAGGACTCCCAAAGTGAACTGGTGAAAACTATGAACTATCTGTACCTTTCAACAAAATAAACCAGAAACCTTTCTTCTGGACATTTTAAGCGGTCACTTTCTGTCATTGATACTTAAACTGTGAAACAGAAAGCATCTTTATACCATCTTCCATTCCTAGACAGACTCACTTCTCCACTCTCTTTCATTCTCATCAGCAGTATATATGCTGCTTTTAGGTTCGTGCTTACAGCGACCATTTGTGAAGCTATTGAATTATCATAAGCATGTAGCTTTTCATGGAGCCTCAATTTCAGACTTGAATTTAGAGCTGTTTTAGTTGAGTTGGCAGGAGAAAAAGGAAAGTGAGAAGACTTTTATGGAAACTACTTTCCAGAAAGTTGTTTTTTTTTTTCAAAAACATTTTTCAAGTCAAATATAGGGAACAACCAAATTTCCAGAAAGAAAGATTCTCTTGAATGCATTTTCTCATAAATTTTATAAAGTCAGCTGTTTATACTTTTCATAAAAGCCTAGATAACTTCAAAATGCTTTCTGTATATTCACAAAACTGTGTTAGGAGGAAGGTGAGTATGGATGACATGAAGTTATTTAGATGATGAACATTTTGCCATGTCCTTTTATGATAAATTACCCATGGTTCTTGGCTAGAAGGGAAAAAAAGTTTTTTATCCTTATTTTATACTAGTCCTTCCTCTACCAAAAAAAAATCTGGCAAATAAATGTCATCCTTTATCTGTGAACAATGGCTGAGTGATTCTGATCACTTTATCTGGCTATTTCATTCCTATTTGTATCTATCTTTCTATCTGTATATGTATTTATCTGAGTATCTTCTGCTAATTATATATTAATCAAGTCCCTACTTTGGACCTCGTGGTAACATATATTATATATCTGTGATATGTCCTTTTCCTCCAGGACTGTGCAATATTCTTAGGCTGGCACCCAAATCCATGACACAGAATAGAGTCATCAATGCTGAGAAAGCTAAACTCTTGATACCAAGATGCTTTTGTAGTTCAGGAAAGAAATATTAAAAAGGGACTACAGTGGAGAGCCCAGATTTGAGAGATACTTTCTGGCATAAAAGTAACCAAATCTGGTAAGCATTTGTTTAGGGTTAATGGTAAGGGAGGGAGAGGAGTATATATTGACTTCTTTACTAGTTTAGAAGATTGGATAAAATGGTAATGAATATAAGAGGAGGTATAAGTCTAGGGGATAAGTTGGTAGAAATAAATCATGAGTTCAGTTTTAGGCAAGTATTTAAGGTAAGATGTGGTAGAAGATGATGCTAAAAGCCCAGATAGGGACCAGATCGTGAAGGGTCTTTACGCTGTACTGAGAAACTTGGGTAGCTGTGATTGACAATGAGGAACTATGGCAAGGTTATAAGCAGGAAGGTGACCTGGCCAGGTTTGTATTTCAGATACAGCACCCAGCCAATGTAACATAAAGAAGCCAGTTGGCAACCAGGGAAGGCAAAAATCTGGTTAGTGAAATATTCCAGGTGTGCAATTACGATGGACAGAACAAGGAGACTAAAAGAAGAGATTGCGAAATAATCATGAGGTAAAATTGGTAGCATTGGCTAGTTTATTGTATGTGGGGGATGAGGGAGAGGAAGTGGTTTAGAATGACTCCAAATTTTTGGCTCAAGTGACTAAGTGAATAATGTTACAATTAATTAACATAGGAAACATCGGAAGGAAGAGTGGGTTGGAGAAAGTAAGAGAAAATTCAAATCCACTTTGAACATGTTGTGTTTGAACATGATGAGTAAGACATCCAAATGGATTTAACTAGAAGGTAGTTAAATATATGAGTCTGAAGGTCAAAGGAGATACCAGACTGTGGACCTGGAACACAAATTGGCAGGATATAGTTAGTGGTAGTTAAAATCAAGTGAATGGCTTTGCCCAGGGAAAGTGAGGATGGCAGAGGGCCAAAGACGGAATCCAAGGGAACAACCAGTATTTGATAGTGAAAAAACAGCACATGAGGAAAATTAAAAAGAAATATTCAGGGAAGTAAATGAAGAGTCAGAAAAGTCCCAGAGATGTTAGCACAGTAGAGATTTTAAAGATTTAATGCCTAATCAACAATGTCAATGCTGAAGAGATTTCCAGCAAGATGGGAACTGATGTAGCACAGGAAATTTAGCAGCAATTGGCTTTTTCCATTTTGGTACCATTTCTACCCTTCCCCTGAAACCTCATGGCACCATATCCCTAATAATGTTTTGGACCTACTGGTTTGGACTGAACTGTGCATGAAATGGCCATATCCACTGGACTCACGTCCTGGAACATTTCCCATGATCTTGCTAAAATTGACTCTACAGAAGAGTTTAATTCCCCATGTGTTCTCACCCCGGTTAAGAGTTCCTTTCCTTCTACAATTCAGCATGTCCCAGACTACATCATAGCTATGATTATGTCAATTTGAGGTATGAAAGAGCATACAAATAAAAATACTGGAGAGGCTATTTGAAATTTGAACTGCAGCAGAAGTACAGTGCCAAAGATGAGATATAATTTTGGAGGTTGGACATAGGGATGACAGTGAAAAATATGTAAAATACAATTGCTCCTTAATAAAGTGACTAATGAGAAACTACTATCAGTTTTACGATAACATTTAAGGACAATGAGACTTAAGGTGTAAGAAGAGATAAAGAAGAACTCTGAGACATGAGAGGAAAACATGAAAATGGAAGACAGATTACAAGGTAAAGTCTAGTGAACAAGGAGAATAAGAGCAGAGAAAAGATCTTCTAATAATACCAAAAAAATCAATTTTTTTCTTAATCCTTAGAGAATTTTATCAATGAAGGCAAAACCAGACTGTAAGAGACTTTTGAAGGGCATGGTTAGAATAAAAGTAGAGAGAGTGAATTCAGGACCATAGTTGAAAAGTGTTACATAAGAAGAAAGCACAGAATTCAATAAATAGAAAAGTTATGTACACAAAAATCTCTATTTGTTGAGATTTATTTCCTTGCATCCCAGGTTCATGTGAGAGTGCCTAAACATAATAAGTGTTCAATAAATATTTGTTTAGTTCATGAACTTTGGTTTTGGCTTTTATTTTTATTTAGAATGCATGTATCTACATATTGTGAAAGAGTGAAGTTGTTCAAGAAAAAAGTATATGTATATATATTTGTGGTAGCAATATTCTGAAAACACTGTTAATGTTTGGAGTCTGGAATTCTGAGAGAGGAGGAAAGTCTAAACTGGAGAAGAGTAGAATAGAAAGGGAGATGGGGAGATAAAGAGAAGGGTATGCAAAAGTGTGCCAACCTGATGTTCATTTCTCCCTAAAACAGTGGCATATCACAATGGCGTTGGGAAACGCATGGAAATAATAATGCTAAATTGGATGCCAAGCTGAAGAAAGTCCTGAATTTTCGAGCTTAGGGATGATTTGGAGTGAAAGTCAAGTCTTCAATAGTCAGATAAGTCTTCATATTTTGTTTCCTTCTTCTTCAAAAACACTTTGTGATCTTTTAATAAAAAAAGAAAGGCAGGAAAGGCCACTGGTGGAGTTTACCTAGGACTGAGATTTGTTGAGTTTGGTGAGAGAAGGATCAGAGAGGCGGGCAGTAAAAGTTGGCTGTGGAAGACAGGATCAGAAAGGAGAAAGAGTCATAGTTTGAGAACGTGAAGGTGCCCAAGAGGACAGAGAATAAATGTTGGGTTAATTGGGTAAGGCTACAAGTAAAAACTTTTGATTGAGGCAGGGAAGTACAAAATTAAAGATCTCAGAAAGAAAAATACTAACTTACGATGACAAAGTCCAGGCCGTGTGGCTCAGGAAGCGATGAGTTGCAGGTTCATGGGGTCAGGAATGAAAAGGAACCAGATCAAGGAGTCTTCAGGGTCAAAAGTGTAAGTATTGAAGTTATTGAGGAATATTGCAGGGAACACAATGGAAAAGAAGGTTCTTTGCCAAGTCCTTTATGTAACCTGAAATAAATTCCAGGGTGTGGTAGACAATAGCAGTGATGTTTTAAGGAAGCTCACAAAGAGGGAGGTAATGGCCTCAAGTGCTGAAAGTAGGAGTGCTTCAGAATGCAAGGTCCCTTTGCCCCAGCTGTTAACATGTGAAAATAAAATGAAGTAAAATAAAATAATGCTTCTCTCTTTGGTTTACACCACACTTGCTCACACAGCTAGTTCACGGATCAAGAAATAGTGTAGAAAGATTAAGCCAATTCTCACTAGAACCCCACTTAATCAGGGCTGGAGGGAGGTGAGAGATCCGTGAGGAAGGGTAATGGGCATTCAGAGATTCTTTGTGGAAGAGCAACGTGTGCATTAGACAAGAAAAGAGTTTGAGAAACGATGATAATATTGTCTTAAATAAAGAGGAGGCAGTATTCCTCCTCTAGGAAGGGGTACAATGGAGCAGAATTATCAAAGGAAAAATAGCCCAAGTTCACAGATGCAAAGAAGTAGACACAGATGTTGATGCGAAAGTATATTGCACAATGCCAAGCACAAACTTCACCAGGCCAATGGAATGTCCTTGTGGTGGAGTTTCCATAAACTATCTCATTTAGCCAAGAATTTAGAGTAGACTGGTTTTGGTATTTGTCCAGCTTGGCCTGCCTGGGAAGCACTGAGGAACAAGATCTGGTGTAGAAAGAAAT
The DNA here is from genome assembly GCA_028533085.1 of Varecia variegata. Taxonomy (NCBI): domain Eukaryota; kingdom Metazoa; phylum Chordata; class Mammalia; order Primates; family Lemuridae; genus Varecia; species Varecia variegata. The sequence continues at coordinate 56,695,474 of CM052440.1, forward strand.
GGCTCTCTTACAACTCCTTTTCTCAGCTTTGTGCAGATCTATATCACTCAACTTGAGCAAAAGTTATGGCTGTAACAGTGCTTGGAAGCATTCTGCTATCAAGCATTTAGAAAAAGTTTTCATTTTTTCCAAAGAGAAGTGAATAATTAAAAAAACAATATGACTGGACATGTTGTAATCTCAGTGGGTACTATGTGGAGTTACATCCTTAACCCAGAAAATTTAAACAGGACCAAAAAAAATCGATCATTCTTTATTATATATTGAATTCCAAGTTGATTTGATAAACTATGAGAGCAGTCAGGGAAAAATCTTTTAAAAAGAAAATGAAAAAAAAAAATGAGTCCTGCTGCATATTTAATCATATTTAACTGAATTGTCTTCTTGTTTGTTTGGATTAATCAGAAGAGTTTAAACTGGTTATTTCACTGTTCTAATATGATGGAGCATAGTTTTAACATGCATCTTCTATTTGAAGGCTTTGTTGCAGAGGTGGTTTTCTGCGAGGACTTTGAAGAAGAGGGAAATAATTCAGCACATGGGGACTGGAAGATTTTTCTTTCATGTTTCAAATACAATGTGATGTGAACTATGAAGTTAACCAGCCACAATTCTTTGCAAAGGTCAGCTGGTCTCAACTGATTTCATGTTTTTGCCACAAAGTACTCTTGATCTAAAATGGATTATGTGAAAAAAATCAGATGCTACTCTATCCATTATTAATTTATTTCAAATATTTGCTTCAATTCCAGGAAAATAAAGCTAACTTTAACTGAGTAATTCTTTCTTATCTGTAATCTAAACTCTACTTATCTGTGTTAACCTTATAAATGTATTGTTTTTATTTTAATTCATTTCACAAGTGTTTGCATTGTTTTCTTTTTTTGTTGTTTGCTTGTTTGTTTTTCTTTTAGGGACTTTTCTTTGTTATAATCATTTATTTCCCTTTGTTTTGTCCAGAGCTATGAGTAAAGGATAGGTTTTAACATGGCAAGATAGAAGTGTGAGTTTGCTAAATAAATTGTGAACATCAACAAATCATTTTTCTCCCTTTTGTTTATAGTACAGTAACATATATGCGCTTTTCTGACCATGCAGAGGGAAGATGAACAATTATTATTTATTAAATTCCTATAATTTAGTTAATAAACATTTATTTAGGATATACTATACACTCAACATTGTTCTAATTAAATATGGTGAATACAGAGAAACAAATAGGGTTATGGTTTCAACCTTCAAAGTATTTGCCTTTGTTCAGCTGGCAAGATTAAATAATAATTGAAATAGCAAGGAACAATTTAAGACTGTGCAACTAAATATAAATCCCCCAAATGGGAGGTCCATGTGGATTAAGATTAGTCAGAAGGAAGTAGAAGTTTAGTGAAGGAGGTAGAATGCAAACTCTAGAGAAATAACTTTAGTGGTTGGGTAAGAACTGTACAGTCAAACTGAGAAGTGAAGGTAGGAAGAAGTAATGAGAATAAGGAACAATAGCAAGAAAACCAATAAGAAGAAAAAGGAGAAGGAAAGAAAGAGGAAGACAAAGTAGAAGGGAGGTCGGAATAAAGAGGAGGAAGAGAAGTAGAGCCTACGTTGACCGGGTGTTTATTACACTCTAGGAAAAACGCTGAGTGCATTTTATGATCTAAAATATTTTTGATTTGCTCTGAACACTTTCAGCTTGAGTTTTTTCACGTGTACTAAGTCATCTTGCAAGACTTTTCCACTAGCGGTGGCATTCTTCTTCTTTTAGCCATCATTTCTTCTCAGGTCCCCTTTACAAGCAGTGCCATCCTTTTCCAAGGACAGTAGACAAGAGGAAGGGTGAACACGACTGAGAAGCAGGCCCCTACGTCCTGGGCACTCTTCTGTGCTCTACCTTTCTTTCGTTATTAGTACCTTCCTGCCATCAGAGACCAAATTCCCACTTGCTTCCCTGGGCTCCATAAGGTAACCACTGTTTCTCTCTTTAGAAACTGTACTGTATTTTTTTGTTCGTGGCCTTTTCCTCTTTATCACAACTTACCTCTCCAGAGTCCCCTTTCCTTGCATTTCTGCATGACAGGGGGTCGGGGGGTCCTGTAGACAAATTTGAGCATTGATGGTGTGCTAATATTTGATAACTTCCTAACTGTTTACATTGTAAGAGGATATTTACTATGTAAACCCAAAGGAAAGAGTAAAGAGAGAATATCAGGAACAAGAATAAATATTATACAATGTTGCCTATATGTATCTTGGGAAGAAATAGAAGGAGAGAACATTCCCAAGCCTCTCAAATCATCTAGATGGAGCCATGCAGTATATCTCATCATAAAGCCAACTTGAATTAGGCCATGGAAAAATTTATCTCCACATTGTTAAAGATAGCTGGACATCGGTAGGGACTGAACTTATGACCCAGACCTCCTTAACACTCAATTTTAATGACAAAAAAAAAAAAACCCTTCAGGAGGTGTTAGCTAAACCTTGTGGCTATATACTGACTGCACAACTCTCTCTAACAGGAAGCAGACATGATTATCACTCGGATTACATCTCTTTCTCTTTCTGAATACAATGTGAATGTAGGAGCTAGGAGTAAAGCAGTGAGTTATCTCTGACAATGTTATGACTCTGTCCACTCACAGATCTAGGACTGTGACTTTTTTTTGTGACTTTTGTTACATAGATATGTTGACATAGGTGAGGATTCTTAACCAAGGAGGCAAATATAGAAAATAAACCTAAGGCATACCCTATGGAAGGGAAAGCCAGTTACACAAGGTTACATATTTTCTTTCGAAAGACACACTTACCTCCTGGTTACAATTTATCAATAGCTACTGAAATATGTTAAAAACATTTTAGATTCAAAGAAAATAGTTTGTACCAATGAATCATCTCTAATAAAAATAATTTTTGACAGCCCCCAAGATAGCATTGGAAAGAAGGTTCATGTCATTGTTTTTGTTTAGATTCTAGGAAAAACTAAAGAAAAATCTTTGGGGATCAGTAATACATACCAAGGGTTACATGCTGGGGATCTTGTCTGAGAGTCATACTTCAGAATCGCTGGTATTAACGACTATGAGGTTTAATGATTGGTGAGGGATAATATGTAACTGGCGTTGTATGTAACATTTCTGGTTCTTTTTATCCTTTGTTTTTGTGTCTTCATGCCTTGCCAAATTCAGCCGCTCTAATTCCAGAACAGGTGTGGGATGATGGCTTGATCTTTCATGGCAGCACCCGTGAGGATCCTCACTGTCTCTGCCTCTCCAGTAACACCGTTAAAAAGTCAGACTGAGAGGAAATGGAAGGAAGGAGATCTTACTCCTCTGGAGCTATTGTTGCTCTTGGCAGGCTGCTACCAGGAGGCCTAGATACGTACCACTTAAAGCTTAAATACTACAGCTCATTCTACCAGGGAACAGTTTAAACACAAAAGCTGAAGTAGATTATGCTCCTTTATGAGGTGACTCATCTCAAATGATAAATATAGTGTGCCTCCCACACACAAAAACAGATGTGGCAGATATGTCCCCTATAGACAGTGCTTTGCAAAAGCTTCAGGGCTACAGAGATTTTGTTCCTAAAATAACGCTTCGCATTTCCACACCATTTTCTTCCAGAGTGCTCACAACATTTGTGAAGTGGGTGAGGGGAGGGCGTATCATTCCAAGCAAATGATGTGAGGCTCAGCTGAAAGAAAAGTGTCCACCAAATGTGGAGCCAAAAAAAGACTGCAAGGGGTTGTTGACACAATCTGGAAACTTCTCTCCTGGACAGCCTTAAGACTCCTCTACCCGGGGTGGCTTCTCTCAAGCCTGCCAACAATCCACAGGATGAATTGGGTGATTCTTGAGGCTATTTTCATTCATCAGATGAAAGAGGACATTTGTAATGAATACCCACAGACAAAATTATTTGTCCAGTTCCATCAAATCTTACAAAATCTCTGGGGTATGAATAAAAGAAAAATTGTATCCATTACCTTTTTCTTTTTACAGTATTTATTTTTATATTTCTATTTAGGCTCTTCAGTAGAAAAGAAATGCTTATCTGACTGCCTAGGCTTGATTAAGCCTTTAAGATGGCTTTTGAGAAGCTGGCTTCTCCCCAAGACGCTCCACCTGCCACTCACAGCACCTGCCTCCACCAGTTGACTTGCTGCCATAGTTAGGACATAGTGAGAAATGCCCAGGCATCACGAAATCTCACATTCCAAAGTGAAATATGCCATCCTCAATAGGTACATTTCATTCTCAGAAATCAGCCCTTACCTAAGAACATGAAGATATTCAAGACAGTTCTTATGGAACAATGGGGAGTTCAGAACAATGGCTTCTTACAAACCTATCAGAATTCTGGTCCAGGCACCTCCACTCTCCCACATGCGCTGTGGACTCTCTGCCATGCTTTTCAAATATACAGGTCTAAACTAAGATGGAAAAGGTGCTTTGTAAATTTCCATTTCAAAAGTTGCCTGGAGGTTTGTCTGCATGCTAATGCTTTTATTTAACAGTACATCAATAGTTTTAAAAATTTCTAGAGCAGTGCTCTGAACTATTTTGTTTATGACCCAAATATATGTATATTATTTATAAATTATGTGTAATATACAAAAACTAGAAAATTTGTAGTAAAATAAAAATGAAGTAACCATATTTAATATTTTATATAATCATGGTGGCTTTTATAATACTTTCACTAATATATCAAGGAGAAATATATTAGGACAAAACTCATTGTTAACTAAAGTGAACATAAATCTTAATTTTAAATAGTTAAATAAGTATATTTTACTCACTTCTCAGATATTATTAGGTTGCCGTTTTCTTTACCTAACTGAGAAATAGCTTTTATTTGAGAACTATCAGGTCAACCATTTTCTTGTAGCACCCAAATGCCTGCCCTATGAACATTATCTTCAATTGAAGTTTGCTTTGCAAAAATATTTTAAAGCCGCTTGTCCATTTTCTAAAGATTAGTTTAGTAAAAACTGGATAATAAACCATTCAGTCCATTTAATCATGTGCATATTAACTATAATGCATAGTAATATCTTGAAATCAAAAGTTCAAATGAGTACACCACAATTAACCACACCGTCCAGCTCCTGCCACACACACACATACTTTCTGGATATGGTAAGTGACTATCTGACATACATATGTAGTGAGGATGTCAATGTCATTCCATGTAATAAATTAGTAGTGTTTTACTAAAAAGGGCAAAAAGACAAGCCACAGAGAGGGAGAAGATAGCTGTAATACACGCATTAGCAAAAGACTGTCGCTTTAGTCTGTTTTGTGTTGCTGTAAAGGAATACCTGAGACTTGGTAATTGATAAAGAAAGGAGATTTATTTGGCTTGTGGTTCTGCAGGCTATACAAGAAACATGGCCCAACATCTGCTTCTGATGAGGGTCTCAAGCTGCATCCACTCATGACAGAAGGCAAAGGGAGCCATGGTGAGAGAGGAAGTAAGAGAGAGAGGTGGTCGAAAGTGCCAGGATCTTTGTAACAACCAGCTGTATTGGGAACTAATAAGAGTGACAACTCACTCACCTCTGACGAGGGCATTACTCTATTCATGAGAGATCCACCTCCATAACCCAAACACCTCCCATTAGGCCCCACCTCTGACATTATTGATCCAATTTCAACATGAGATTTGGAAGAGACAAACATCCAAACTATAGCAGACTGGTATAAAGAATTCGTACAAATCAATCATGAGGGGGACCAACAACCTAGCCAAGAAAATGAGAAAAAGACTTGAACAATATCTAAATATCTATTAAAAATTTGAAAAAATGGTAATAATCACTAGTCATGAGGGAAGTAGAAATTAAAACTTCAGTACAGTATCACTACACACATAAAATAATTGTTATAAAAAAATTGACTATATCATATGTTTGCAAGGATATGGAACAACTAGAACTTTCATATAATGGCTGTTTGGGAATATAAATTGGTACAACCAATTGGGAAAACTATTTACCACTGTCTACTAAAGCCTAAAATATGTATACTCTAAACCCCACACATTCCACTCCTATGTATTCATCCAATAGAAATGTTGATAAACAATAATATTCCTAGCAGCACTATTTGTGAAAGCCAAAAATTGGTAACAATGAAACAATCCAAATGTTCATCATAGCAGAATGGATGAATTGTACATTTGTACAATCGAGTAATATACAACATTAAAAATGAATGAACTACATCTAACAATAGAAATAAATATTATTTATATACTTATGAGTAGAAAGATGCCAGATATAAAATATACACTAAAGATTACATTTATATAAAAATTTAAAAATAAAAAAGCAAAAAGTGTGTGGTATTAGAAGTCAAGATAGTAATTTTCCTTGAGGGGCAGCCAGGGAAAGAAGATATAAAAGGGGTGGTCTTCTGTGGTGCTGATAATGCCTGTTTCTTGATCTTTTTTGGTTATATGTGTGTTCATTTTGAGAAAAATAAGGATACATTACACCTTTCTGTATATGTTTCATTTGTACAATTTTCTATATGTTTGTTATACTTAAATTTATCAAAAATGAGTAAAGCTTAACTCATTTTCTAAATTTTTTAGAGAAAAATAAAAATAAATGACAATATTGTTTCTTTTAACACCCTACTGGATGAATTGGTGAGTCATCTGGTCCAGAGTGAGAACATGGTAAGTAGAACAGATTCTCTCCCAGCCAATAGTTCTAGAGAGTTTAAAAATCTAGTCCAAAGAAAAAAATAAATGCTGATCCAGGGAATATGAAAACTGTGTTTCCACGCAGTTTAGCTGTTGTCCCTTCCCAGACACCACAACTGTGTTGGTTAGTTTAGGAATATTGGGAAAAGGAAAAGAATCAACATTTCTCATCTTCCTATCCCAAACTTTCTCTAGTCCCTATATTAACTGATGAGAAACTCTGTCATTTTAATTAAATCTTTGCTTTGTTCTGTCCAAGTAAGACCAATCGTCCTATTTTTTCTCCAGGGGATAAAATATGCATCGCTTATAAATCAATGTTGCTCTACAGACGGTCCACAATACTTAAAATTCCTTAAATGCCTCAAATATGAAAATGACCCATGCATTCCTTCCTGATGATTTAATCACAAAACAAAAAAATTTATATTATCCTATGATATTTGTTGATATATTCATCAATTTGTATTCAGTATTTACTGTTTCTGTTTTGTTCCAGGCATTGTATTACCTGATAATCTAACCATGAATAAGTAATTATGGTCTTTGTTCTTAAAGTTCTTTAAGTGTTCATGTTACAATTTTATGTGTTATTTAATTTTATATAAGTTTGTTTATAAAAGCAATATAACCTATCAGACAAAATTTACTAAGAATAGTGAATTATATTTTTTCCATTTGTTTAGCCAAAATAGGTATTGGAGGCAATTGTGCTACTGTCAGACCATCTAATTGGTCAAGTTTGTTGAATGTTAGAACAAAAAAAGGTCTTAGGGGGTTTAAAATAATAAAAACTGAAGGCAACAAAGAGATGCTTCTTACCCATTACCAAATACCTTTTTAATGACACAAGTGTAAATGAATGAAATAGAATAATTTATTTTTTCCTAATATGCAGAAATTTACATAATAACAGGAAATCCTGGGTAAAATGCATTTTCATTTTTAATAAAACTAAAACATTTGTTCAAAAGATGAATTTAATACCCAGCAGGCTTTTCAGCTACCATCCTATGTACTCATCAACAGTGAGGGATAATCTTGGTTTTCAAGCAGTGTACCACTTAGCAACAAGCTTACCTGATCACATCAATGATTCTGCTTAACAAACCCTCTATAATTTTTTAAGAACAAATTCTAATTTAAACTATTTATAAGCACAAGTAAATTATAAAATTCTAACCATTAGTTATGAAGTTTTCTATATCCAACCAGACATCCTCTCTTTTTAAAAAATGAGTGAATTACAGTTGAAATATAAAACCACACCTGTAGATTCCAAGATTGCAACTCAGTGTGATTTACAATGAGCTGATAATGCTTACGCTTTAATTACAGTGCTGTTATCACTGTTGTGGAATTATGCAGTATGAGTTAAGCAGGCTGCTAAGCACTCTGAAGTTTTCCAGAAAAGATTCCATGACATTAAAGAAGTAATAAGACGGGTGTTTCTTTTTTGCATGCTGTGATATGACTGCCAAATAAATCAGAGATGATAATAATTTACACTTGTTCATTAATCTCTTCTCCTTTAATCTCTTCTCTTCTCCTTTTTTTTTTTTTTTTTTTTTCCATTCAGCATTTGTTGTGTGCCTATCACGTGCCAGACACTGCCAGGCTGTGGGTATACCAAGTGAATTAAATGAAATGCTGTCTGGGCTCACAGTCTGGTGACAGAGACAGACATGTAAACAAATAATCACAATGCAATTTGAGAAGTGCTATAAAAGAGGAGGAATGCATTGTTAGCAGAGATGTTAGTAGAGATGAAGGAGTTGGTAATCCCTCTGGAGTGGGAGGATGGGGGTGGGTAGGAGGAAAAGTCAGAGAAAGCTACAAAGAAGAGAATCTCAGGGCTTGAGAAAAATTGAATTTAACCATTAAAATATCTGAAACACACTGAAAGAAAAACAGTACACACAATAGTAATAAGAAATAAAGTTTCTTTTCTTCTATTACAGGACCATGTTCCCTCATGAGGCTGTCCAAAGCAATGTGACATTGTCCTGTTCCTCATTGAATATTGTACATCAGCTAAACCTCTTAAAATATAGGGTGCATAGTAAATATCATAGTTGATTCTTTCATCCACTATTTTCAGTTTAGAAAACCCTGCAATATTGTTGTTGGACTGAGCCAACTGTTTCCAACTCCTTTTTCGAGACCTATAAATATCTCTAATCCCAAGTGTTACAGGCAAATAGAAATGTAATTATCTTATTGATGACAAGAAAACTACAAACGTAAGCCCAGAAGAGTAAACCCGCTTATTTCATGCTAACAGGCAATTTATTCATATAGTTTTATACCTTTCCAAGCTGCCCAGGATCTAGGTATCTTTTAGCACAAAAATCAACAAGGGATTATTACTTTTTGCCAATGTTTTCACATTGTGTTAGTACCATTGTCACCAACCAGAGAATCTCATCACTTTTTTCTCTTCATGTTTCAAAGGTGATTTTAAATCTCTGTCTAAACTCTCCCCCAAGTCATCATCCTAAAACACATGCAAAAACACAACACAAAGGAAATGGCAGCAGTTAATCATCATTTAGCAGCTCGTGTTAAAAGAAAATACAAGGATTTATAACTTAATGTTTAAATATGTGATCAGTAATTTTTGTTGCAAATTCATATAGACTTCTCTAATAAATCAAGTTGTCAATGACATTTCCAAAGTGTCAGTTTCATGCTAGAACTATACCAGCTAAGTTAAGAACCTACAGGAGGAGTGCGATGTGCACTGTTTGGGGAATGGACACGCTTGAGGCTCGGACTCGGGGGATTGGGAGGGACATGGGCAATATATCTATGCAGAACTTTTGTACCCCCATAATAAGCTGAAATAAAAAAAAAATTAAAAAAAAAAAAAAAAAAGAAGTACTTAGACAGGCTTACAATCAAATGTGAGGCTTATGTCACATAATATGCTTAAGAGAATCATAAAGTGAAATAAAGGTAAAAACCTCAGGATACAAGGACTAATGATATGAACACATGGTTCCCTCATCAACTAATTGAAACAAAAGAGCTAGCCAGATCTATCACTTAAATCAAATTTATAGATAACCTTTTGTGAATTTAAATATATTACTCACCATTATCTCCAAATTCCTCCACCCCATTCCTGATCTTACCTACATAAAAGAAGCTAGATTTAATTTACACTTTTATGCCATTGTAATTAAATAAAGAGTATCACTATAAAGCTTTCAGATCACATATGATCTGGGTAGAAATATTTAAAACAGGCCTTAAAACAACCAACAATGTGTTAAAAAAAAAAAATAGGAATGAGGGTGGGATGGCGGATGGGAGCTGTAACCAATTCTGTGATGCAGGTGAAGTCTTGTTATAATTAAGCTTGTTAAAGTCCCAATTCCACTTCAATAAAGCAGCAGGAGGCTCCAGCTGGTGGCCAGCTGCTCCCCAGACCTTTTCCACACCAAAAAAAAAAAAATCCCCATGGCATAAGGCCTTATAGGTTTGTTTTAACTACATTTCACTTGTCTAGGTAAATTAAACAATGCCAGATATTGAGTTATCTGAATATTCAGAAAACTAGCCATTCATCAGTCAGTGAATATACCTAGATCATTTTATATATAGCTTCCTGTATTCAGATGCACCAATAATATAGCTTCCTGTATTCAGATGCACCAATATAAAGAGGAACATATGGAAAATTTTATATAGCTCATTCATGGAAAACTTGGACATAGTTCAAGGTAGATAACCTTTAAGAAACTTTTCTTCCTTTGGATTAAACAATTCCTACCAGAGTGTGCCCAAGTTCTCAAAGTTGCATGTCAGGACTGAGAAATTTGAACAAAAAATTGCAAGAGAACCTTACTAAATTCATGAATGGAAAAATCTCGAGGGGAACTGATTTTAGCAAGGTCTAAGATTACAATATGTTCAGGCCAAGCATTCAAATAAACTTTTCTGCATAATGAGAAGCTCCTATAAATTTCCATTTTTATTGTTATTTTGATCTATGAGTTAGCTCTCTATAGGTAACAAATGGTTCACAGAAAATTTTTGCAAATCTTGATGGATGGGCTAAAAATAGAGCTGACGCCAAAGCTGAGAAGGAGGTGGTGGAAAAAAGCAGAACCAGAGAAGTAGCAAAGTGGGATTTTTGATTTATTCTCTCTCTTCACTGAAAGTGACATTCAGTCTTCCTATGGCTCTCAGAAGGCCACAGAGTGACCAGAGAGGCTTTATATTTATAAATATAGGACACGCCTTTAAGTCAAATTAACTGTTGCTAAAGCGTTTGAGAAAATAACAAGGGAGACTTGGAAGCAGTTTGGAACAAAGGGTACGTTTCAACAAGGAATATTCATTCATTCATCCTTTCAATCAGTCAGTAAAAAGAATAAATATTGAGCACCTACTCCGAGTAACACAGATGTGGTCTGTTGTTCTCATACAGCTTACAAACCAGTGGGGGATATGATTATAACACATTAATCATGACAAATACAAAGAGGGAGGGCAAGCAAGGCCCTCGGGGGGTACTACAGATGGCAGGTAACCTGGAAAGGAGTTGAGGGACTGGCCAGAAAAGGTGCCCTGGAAATGATGATGCTCATGATGGAATGTAAAAGTTGACTATAAGCAAAGCAGACAACATGGCGGAGAGGTTGGAGGCAGAAGCAGAGGGCGTGAGCAGATACTCTGAAGTGAGAAAGACTATGGCAAAATTGAGGAACTGAGACTGAATCACAGATTGCAAATTAAGAAAGTAATGAGAATAAGACTTGAGAAGGAGAGAAGAGGGAGATCATGAAGGGACTTGCAAGCTAGTGAACAACGTATCTTGTGAATCAATGATGAGGTTTAGAAACAAATGACCCAAACTTGAGATTTACTAGTTCTAAGACATTCAAAATATACCTATAAGCCTTAGCTTCTTGATTCGTAAACTGATGAGACCAATTCTATTTAACCTCCTTCACATGGCTGTTGTAAGGATACAATGAGATAATACATGAGAAATTACACACATAAAGTATATTATGGATATAGAAGCATGATGGGAGTAGGTCGAAAAGAGTCCAGTTAACAGAGGAAAAAGCAAGAGGAGAGAGGAAGCGGATTTAATGATATCTTTGGAGTCTAAAAAAGGAAATTTATTTTGAATGAGCTAATTCTTTACCCTTGCTTGGAATAGCTGCAGAGCTTATCTCCTTCTGTAAATCTCTCCTTCCTACAAACAGCCAATTCTCATACATTTGTGTCCATATTCTTCTTCCAGGATTACTGGCCCACTGCCCACTTCCCTTCATTCCCCATCTAAGGCTTCTTACCCATGTGCAGCCAGCACATGGTGGCTGGTAACTGGGAAGACAGTGAGAGAGAGTAGTTGTTCCCGACAACCCCCATCCCCCACTCGCCATGGGTCCCCCGAGAGAGACCTCTGTGAGAAAGCTTCCCCTGGTCTATTTTCACTTACTCCCCAAGACTTAACCAGATCTCAATTTTCATTCACCTAATTAGGAATTTTATTCCTGAGGGTTAAAATTTTCTAAAGCATTCGAAAGGAAGTCAATTTGTTACTTTAAGTCTTATTCTAACATAACCAACACATGTTCTCACAAGGGACTGTAACAGTAACATCCGTATGAGGAAAATGTGTTAAAAGATTTAAAATGAATCTTGCCTATACAGATGCCCTAAAAAGTAGCTACAGAGCCTAAAATATGTCATAAGCAGTCCCCACTGCTTAATACTAGAGGCAGTAGAGAAGTTCTTCGAGGCAACCCATCTGGCCTGGTTGGAAACTGCGGACATCAAGACCTTTGCATAAAGGGGGTGGTTTTGACCTTGGGAAATAAAAGTACATTTTAATAATGTACTCATAATAGGATAAAAACATATTAGCTTTTCTTCAATGATTCAATTTAAGAATTTTTTTAATCAGTATCTTGGAGGCAGATCTAGTGCTTGCCTTAATTTCATTAAGCCTGTCAAGTAATATCTTATTTTTTTTTAACCTTTACTTAATTTAAAAAATATAAAGCTACAAAGATGTGTAATCCCTGTCCTCAATTTGTTTAAAATCAAATCTTTCAAGTCTTCTTCAGACCTTCAAATGAAGACAATACAATTTCTTGCCAATAGTTAAAAGGAAATGGATATAGCAGTGGTAGTAGCATGGAGCCCAAATTTATCAATGGAGAGAAAAAGAGACCCCCTCCACCAAATGTCACATGAGCCAATTGGAAGACATACATTAACCAGAAAAGATATTTTGGGCAGAGGGAAAATAGAGAGGGAGCTTGAGGTAACTGACAGGTTGAAAGTGAAAGAGGGAGTCAATGTTGACTCAGAATAGGGATTCCTACCGTAAAAACAAAAACAGGATATAGGTGGCTTAGCAGAAAAACCTATCATGAAGTCTACAGATGCTCCTGGACAGAAGCTCTCTACTCAACCTTCTTTCCTAGCTATGAAGCTGGAAGAAGAGAGAGAAAATAACTTATGGCCAAGCCTAGAAGTGGATGACAACACCCTGCCAACATTCCACTAACCTGAATTCCAAGAGCAGAGCCATATGCAAGGACACTGGGAAACGGAATGTAGTGGTATGCCCAGGAAGGAGAAGAGGACAAGATACCAGTAAACAATAGTGTCTCTACCAGGCCTGGAGTCACAGAAGACTGAGCAAGGCCACGGAGAGAGAGAGAGAAAAGAGAGCACAGAACAAAGGAAGGAAAGGGTCTCCAACGGCACCCTGAGAGACACATGGAAATGACTTCTGACTCTCCTCTCCTACTTCTAGTGACCCTCAACCTAGACTTTACTTTCACTTTTTGCCTTGTTGTCTTTCTCAGTCCCTTTGGATGCACCCCAAATTATCCACCACTCAATAGTTGTGCTTCAAATTTCAGACAAGGAACTTTATTTCTTATCATTTTGTTTTATGTTAAGATACAAATGCTTTATGTAATTCAGACATCAGATAGAATCACTCAGTTTCTTAAGATGCAAATAAGATTAGCTCAAATTCCAAACTTTCCCATTTTGTCGCAAGCTTCTCCCTAGATTTCTGTGAATTCTGGTCAGGGACTGTGGAGTTTCATGGTAACTTCCAGCTTCTACTGAATTCTTGTTTTCTACTCTATGACTTGTAACATTCCTTTATTTCTGCCTTTGCATAGGTTTAAGCCCAACCCCTTTCCTTGATTTTCATGAAAAATAGACACACATGCTCACAACAAGTAAATCAAGACAACACTCCCATGAGGACTCCTTCGGAGCATACTGAAAGTTACTGATGATCTGGGTATCAGAGGGGCTTTGCATTGCAGAAGTGCAATCAAGTTAAAACTGAGCATTACACATCCCTTTGGCCATTCCAGCCTACTGCTTAGCCAACCACAATGTCTTCTGTCACTCTATCCCCGCCCCCTCTACTCTGTTATCTCCCTCTCTAGAGAAATAACCACTCAGCCATTGACCTTAACACTAGTAAAGATCAAAGATACAGAGAAGTACTATCTTTCTTCCCTAGTCCCCTGTGTGTGTTGGGGGCGGGGGTCAGGAGGGAGGTTGAAGGGGTAGGGATAACCTACCAGAAATGAGGAGAAAATGGTTTGTTCTTCCAATTTTACTTAAGATCATTAATAGTTTAAACTGAATATTTGTCATTTATAATTCAATATTGGGGACTTCAAATCCCTCACGTAGAAAAAGGTTCAAAGGTTCTTCTCTCAAACCATTTTGTAACAATGTTCTTACTAACGAGGCTCTAGCTCATTCACTCTGCCTAGAACACTTTTACTCACTTCTTCACATGCCTGCTCTATTCTCCTACTTTTTAGTCCTAGCTCTAATATCACTCCTCAGAAATGCCTTCCCCGACCTTAAGTAGCCCCTTCTTGGCCTTTTATCACATTATATCACTTTACACTCATACCTCAGAGATATTGCGGGTTTGGTTCCAGACCACTGCAATAAATTGAATATCACAATAGAGCAAGTCACACAAATTTTTTTGGTTTCCCAGTGCATATACAAGTTAATGTTTACACTATACCATAGTCTATTATGTGTGCAATAGCATTTTGTCTAAAAAAATGCACATCCCTAAATTACAAAATACTAAAAGATGCTGAAAATCATCTGAACCTTCAGCGAGTCATTACCATTTTGTGGGTGGAGTGTCTCGCCTTGATGTTGATAGCTGCTGATGGATCAGGGTGGTGGTAGCTGAAGGTTGGGGTGGTTGTGGCAATTTCTTAAAATAATACAGTAATAAAAGTTGCTGCATCCATTGTCTCTTCCTTTCTTGAAAGATTTCTCTGTAGCATGAGATGCTGTTTGATACCATTTTACCCACAGAACTTCTTTCAACATTGAAGTCAGTCTTCTCAAACCTTGCCACTGATTTATCAACTAAATCTTCTAAATCCTATGATGTCATTTCAACAATGTTCATAGCATCTTCACCAGGAGTAGATTCCACCTCAAGAAACCACTTTCTTTGCTCATCCATTAAAGCTTTGCCATGATATTACAGCAATCTGGTCACATCTTCAGGTTCTACATCTAGTTATAGTTCTCTTGCTATTTCTACTACATCTGTAGTTAGTTCTTCCATCGAAGTGTTGGAACTCCTCCAAGTCATCCATGAGAGTTGGGCTCAACTTCTTCCAAACTCCTGTTAATGTCGATATTTTGATCACCCCCCATGAATCACAAATATTCTTCATGGCATCTAGAATGGTTAATCCTTTCCAGAAGGCTTTCAAATTACTTTGCCCAGATCCATATGAGGAATAACCATCTATGGCACCTATAGGCTTATGAAGTGTATTTATTAAAAAAGAAGACTTGAAAGTGGATATTACTCCTTGATCTATGGGCTACAGAATGGATGCTGTATTAGCAGACACAAAAACAACATGAACCTCCTTGTACATCTCCATCAGAACTCTTGGGTGACCAGGTGCATTGCCAATGAGTAGTAATATTAATATTTTGAAAGGAAGCCTTTTTATGAGTAGCAGTAAGTTTCAACAGTGGGCTTAAAATACTCATTAAACCATGTGGTAAACAGATCTGCTGTCGTCCAGATTTTGTTGTTCCATTTCTAGAGCACAAGCAGAATAGAGTCAGCATAATTCTTAAGGGCTCTAGGATTTTCAAAATTGTCAATAAGCATTGGCTTCAACTTAAATTTGGAAAAAAAAAGAACAAACCTGGAGGACTTACACTTCCTCATTTCAAAACATACTAAAAGGTACAGTAATGAAAACAGTGTGGGTGGCATAATGACAGCCATATAGATCGATGAAATAGAATAGAGAGCCCAGAAATAAATCCTCTCAACTTAAAAGTGGGTACTCTGAGGTCATCTAAAGCAGTGGGAAGGCAATGACTACAATGCTGAGTTTCTTTATTTTACCAAGAAGTTTTAATGGGATTATATCTCTCAGAGCCTTTTTATAAAATCATGACTAAACCTTCTTACCCTTAATCATTTTTTAAAAATAGGCTTTAATTTTTAGAGCAGTTTTAGGGTCACAGCAACATTGAGAAGAAAGTACAGAGAGTTCCCATATACCTCTCACCCCTACACATGCACAACCTCCCCTACTAGCAACAGCCACCACCAGAGTACACATTTGTTACAATTGATGAGACATACACTGACACATCATTATCACACAAAGTTCATGGTTTACATGAAGGATTACTCTTGGTGTTGTACATTCTGTGGGTTTTGCCAAAGGTACAATGACATGTATCCACTGTTATCATTCCATACAGAATAGTTTTACTGCCTAAAAATCCTATGTGCCCTAATTATTCATCCTGCCATCCCGGCGTCCTCTTTTCACTGTCTCCATAGTTTTGCCTTTTCCAGAATGTCATGTAGTTGGAATCATACAGTATGCAGCCTTCCCAGATTGCCTTCTTCCACTTACTAATATGAATTTAAGGTTCCTACATGTCTTTTCATGACTTGGTAAAGCATTTCTTTTTTTTTTTTGCTTAAATATCTTTTTTTTTAATTTCAGCATATTATGGGGGTATGAAAGTTTAGGTTATGTATATTGCCCTTGCCCCTCTCAACCCAAGTCAGAGCTTCAAGTGTGTCCATCCCCTAGACAGTGTGCATCACACCCATCCTCTCCTCCCCCCACATCTTTCCCACACCCGATTAATGCTGATAACACATTTCTTCTTAGTGCTGAATCACATTCTATTGTCTGGATGCACGACAGTTTATTTATGCCCTCACCTACTAAAGGACAGACATCCTGGTTGCTTCTAAGTTTTGGCAATTATGAATAAAGCTGCTACAAACATCCATGGGCAGGTGTTTGTGTGGACATAAGTTTTCAATTCAGTTCAAGGAGTGTGATTGCTTGATCATATGGTAAGGGTATGTTTAGTTTTGTAAGAAACTTCCAAATTGTCTTCTAAAGTGTCTGTGCTTATTTCTGCCACCACTGAATGAGAGTTCCTGTTGCTCCACATCCTTGCCAGCATTTGATGTTGCCAGTGTTTTGTATTTTCTCCATTCTGATAGCTACATATAGCTATATATCATTAAATTTGCAATTCTTTAATATCATGTAATGTTCAGCATCTTTTCATATGCTTATTTGCCATCTGTGTATCTTCTTTGGTGAGAGATATGTTCTTTTACCTATCTTTAAATAGGTAAAAGTTTGTTTATTTTTGTACTTTTGAGTTTTAAGAGTTCTTTGTATAGTTTAGATAATAGTCCTTTTCTCAGCTATGACTTTTTCAAATATTTTCTCCTAGTCTGTGATTTGTCTTCTCACTCTCTTAACAGTATCTTTCAAAACGCTGAATTTTAATTAAATAATTTTGAAGTTCAACTTACTAATTAGTACTTTCATGGATTGTTCCTTTTGCGTTGTATCTCCTTGAGGCCTTTCTAAGTTATTTCTTATTGATTTGGGTCTAGAAGTAGCAATGTTTTCTCACTATGAGAGAATTTGTATTTCAGAACTCTCTACTTTTATTTATTGCTTATGAAATGATTATTTCTAGTCTGAATTAATTTCATTCTTCTCATACTTTGTTAAACTCAGTCAGTGATAATCAACAAACAATACTACTAGGCCAGGCGTGGTGGCTCACACCTGTAATCCTAGCATTCTGGGAGGCTGAGGCAGGAGGATGGCTCAAGGTCAGGAGTTCAAGACCAGTGTGAGCAAGAGTGAGACCTCATCTCTACTAAAAAATAGAAATAAATTATCTGGACAACTAAAAATATATAGAGAGAAAATTAGCTGGGCATGGTGGCGCATCCCTATAGTCCCAGCTACTTGGGAGGCTGAGGCAGAAGGATTGCTTAAGCCCAGGAGTTTGAGGTTGCTGTGAGCTAGGCTGATGCCATGGCAATCTAGCCTGGGCAACAGAGTGAGACTCTGTCTCAATAAATAAATAAAACAATACTACTAGTCCAATTCCACAAATTTCAAGTTTTTAACTTAGAGCATCCCACTTCAAGTTACCAATTTCTGTATTAGAGTAATATTAGGTACTGTAATAAATAAATCCTCAAATCAGTAGCTTAATACAATAGAAATTTATTTTTGATTCACACATGAGTCAATTGTGAAGGTTCCTGGTTGGTGGTAAGCTACATGAATCTTCTGTGGATCCCTGGCTACCTTCATCATGTGGTTCCACTTTCTCCAAGGGCAAACACATGGGAAAAGTCAGAAAAGTTTTCTTTAAAGCTCCTTTATGTAGAAGTAACTTGTCATTTCTCCTCATATTCCATTGTCATGAATTAGTCCTATGGAACTTCTTGGTTCCAGTAGACTTGGAAGTATGGTCTTTGTTTGGGAAATCCTTCTACATTGTGAAAGAGAGAATATAAATATTTTGTAGGAGACATAAGTTATTTTTTGGGGAAAAAAACCCATAAGAATGAAAGATTTTAGCCATAAATAGTGTGATGAGAGAAAGAATTAAAAGGGTCAAAGATGAATCTCTGCAACACAGCAGCATTTAAGAAATTGGCCAAGGAAGAGAACCATGGGAAGAAGACTTAGAAGGAATGGATTAGCTAGAATGCAAAATCTAGTATTCTAGGGATGGAAACAGTTTCATGGTAATAAAGGGACTCAAAATGGTTTGTTTTCTTTGGTATTGATAAAAGATGAAGTGACATAGCAGATTTGGTAGCCAGTTTGCAAAAGGTTGTGGAGTGGATGGGATTTAGATAAGGATGTGGAAAAAGGACCTAAAGACTCTTTCTGCTATGGTTTGAAAGTGTTTCCTAAAGTTCATGTGTTGGAAACTTAATCCACAATTCAACAGTGTTGAGATGTGGGTGATTAAGTCATGAGGGATGTGCCCTCATGAATGGATTAATGTCATTATCATGGGAGTAGGCTTGTTATAAAAGTGAGTTTGGCCATCTCTTATTTTCTTATGCTCTCTTACCTTTCTGCCTCCCACTATGGGATGATGCAGCAAGAAGGTCCCCAGCAGATTCCAGTCCATCAATCTTGGACTTTCCAGCCTCTAGAGGTGTAGGAAATAATCTCTGTCCTTATAAATTACCCAGTTTGCAGTATTCTGTAATAGCAGCATAAGACAGACTAAGACATTTCCTTTCAAGAACTTTGCATCAGCAGAAGAGAAATAATTTGAAAAAAAAAAAAAAAAAACCTAGAAAGGAACACAGGGTTAAAGGAAGGAGTTTATTATTGATTTTGTTGCAAAACCAAAAGTTGTTTTAAAAAAAAACACCCTAAGTTTTTATTGCAAAATATCATTGTATTTTGAAATAGAAGAGACTTAACCATGTGTATATAATGAAAAGGACACTTGTTTCCTGCCAATATATAACTATGAGTAAGATAACTTCTCTCCTCTGAACTCCCATAGTGTTTAACTGAACCATAACTGTGGCAAAATAACCATATTCTTAACATTTCTCTTGCTAGATGTAAGATCTTTGATGCAGACTCTAGGTATGATTTATGTTTGCATCTAGGGAGTGTACTAGGAATACTGAAGTGCTTACCTTCTATATGTACAATAGGTGTCAAGAAATATTTTTAAATGTTCTAAGAAATCTTCCAATCTCAAGATTATATATTTGCTAATGTGAATATTTTTTCCTGAAAAGATAGGTGATGGTTTTTAAGCCTACCAACCTTCTTCCTCCATAGTTTTCTCTTCTTTTCACATTCTTACTCAGTTTTCTCCCTCTACTACTAGACAATAGACGTAACTGTCATAATTATAATATAATACAACATGAGCTACTTTGTAAAGAAGCATTATTTGTGATTAATGTAATAAGATTAAACACTCAGAAACAACCCTATGGAGCCACCCAACCTTCTTTGCTGTGATAGCTGCTTAATATATCAATCATATCTATAATACTTTATTCTCTTTGGTGGCTGAAATCTCTATTCTCTTTTGTTAAATTGTTAATAGCTTTACCAGTGGTTTGCTACTTGCTTTTACCCTGATGATTTTTCTCCCAGTTTGTTTAGGGCTTTTTATTTACTTTCCTAAATTGATCACTTCATATAAATTGTACCTATGAACAAGAACCCCTCTTAAAAGCCATCCACATCTAAGTTCCCAAGTTTAATGTACTCTTTAGGTCTAATGTTGCCTACTCACTCAACAGTTATAAATTAAAATATAATACACATTTGACTTCTAGACTTAATCAAAGACCTGAAATTTAATTTGACATTAGGACCTCTAGTTGAAAAACAGAAATTAGATCTATAGCTTCCCTGATTAAAACATGGTCCATCTATCAGTGCCTAACTCAATCCCTACTTTCCCCATGAAGTTTACAAAGACCCATTTTTCTTATAAATTTACAGCTCTTACTTGCAATATCCCTTTTATTAACTTTTCATATGAGTCTCTCTTTTGAAGATCAGTGACTATGTATTATGCTTCTTTGAATGTTTGAACATAATAGATTTTCAACGAAAGAATGAAATGTATTGATGATAAATCGACTCAACTAGAGAAATGTCCTCATAATAAGTGATTCATATAACAAAGAGATCAGAGGATTTATTGTGCCAGATCTTGGATAAGGGGAAATTATGTGGGATGCTAGTTAACAAAGCAAACTCTCAGAAAAGGAAAAAATAAATTAAGAAGCTGTTGTGCCCTTAGAAGAGAGTGCCCTTCACAAATGCCCAAGAAGAAAACATGTCAAGAGGACAAATTGGCCAAATATGGCCAAGTGCTGGTGAGCAGTCAAATGATAATTATGTTTGACAAGGCAAGAATAATTGCAGAACTTGATGAGAGCTATTTCAGTGGAGTGTTGGATCCCAGGATCGAGATATATATATATATATATATATATATATATATATATATATATATATATATACACACATCATACACACACACACACACACACACACACATGTATATATATATATACACATACATATATATAGGGTCTTACTCTGGTACTCAGGATAGAGTGCAGTGGCATCATCATAGCTTACTATAACCTCAAATTTCTGTACTCATTTCATGAACACGAGATATAAAGACATTTTTATTTCTGTTGAACAAAAGAATTACACTAACGTGAAACTTTCTCAGAACGTTTTTCAAATAAGACAGAGAATAAAATACTTTAAATATGACAGTAGAAAGAATGTCAAGTCTTTGTATAAGAATGGCTTTCCAAAAGATAAAGATTATATAGGACAAACATTTGAAGAAAACTTTATATGGATCTCACTGCCCTGAAATTGTGCATATTTCCCACCAGAATTATGTTGAAAAGGTTATGTTTTACAAAGACTTACTCCAAATGTAAGGAAATTAAAATTATTTAACCTGAAGAAATTTTTGTAATATTTATTTGATATTTTCCACAGGAAATAAAAGACTTAGTAATAATTAAATACAAACAACATCTACTGAAAGAAGCTTATAAATGGTTATGTGGAAAAACAGATTCAGAATTGGAAGCTTCCTGTTCTCCACTCTATTTTTGAGAATAATAACAGAAGAAAAACATAACATGAGACCATTACTTGGAAAAGATAATTGTGTTTGTAAGTGTGTGCATTCACACAGATCACAGAGAGACATACTGTGGAGGAATAATTTTCATTATGGAAGGTAATGGGTCCAAGAGAGTTGGTTGGCAATTAATAACCCACAGGGGGCTTTAATTGTTATTTTCCATTTTTATGAACCTTGTTCTAAAACCCAATAAATAGTTGATGAGTCATTCAGTAGCTAAGGAAAAAAACCAATATTAATCAGTGCCCTTTGGGCAGAGTTAGGATTTTATAATATTATGATACTTATGTTTCCTGTTGTCCAGGAAGCAGTTCCCAAGGCAGTTTTAATACATCCTACAAGTGGAAATATATATATTCAGCAGACTTAAAGTGTGATTTCTAAATTCTCATAAGGAAAACAGACATACATAAAAACAGAAAATTGAGAAAGGCATTCTAATATACTTGAAAACTATTAATTGATAATTGTTTAGAGAGTTCCTAAAACACAAGGAAAGGGATTATTTAACAATATATATGGCATAACTGGATTTCTGAATTAATTTAAAAAGTTGTGCATCACGATTTCCAAAGCAAGAGTTGTGTAATTTCCATAAGGTAGCACACATTCATTCATCTTCTTTCCTTCTTAGTATTCCAAATGTCGCATTTTGGTCATAATGTTTTCCAGCAATTTTCAATATTCTTTTCCAGAAACACTGGCCCATTTAACAGCCTAAAAAATTGCACCTCCTGATTTGCCACTTTGATGTCTCATAAACCTCGCCCATCTCAAAGCCTGTTCAGTGGACACAAGGGGTTCTCCATGACAGCAATCAACCTGGAATGAAGAATTTATGGAGGAAAAGAAGCACTACTGGTAAGTCATGTAGTTGGAGATAAGAATTAAAATCAGTTGGAAAAAAAAAAGAATGGAAAAACAAGCACCAGGTGTACTTGCCATCAAATAGGTACAAACTAATCAACACTAAGGTGCTCACATGGTAGTAATATCCACTGGGTAAAAAACAAAAAATAAAATAAAATAAAATAAAATAAAATCAGTTGAAAAAGGACAATGAGTTCTTCCTCGCCTCATCAAATTCACTCCTATTCAGAGAAACCTCAGGCAAAACAAGAACTTCATGAATTAACACAACAAATATAGCCCTAATCTCTGAGTTCCCTGCAACCCAGGCAACTAGGCCTTGAAACTATCCCCCAAGATGCCATAATTGATGAGAATATCCCACTAAGTAACCCAGGAACTGAATTTTTCAAGGTTTACATCAGGGTTTGCCATCTAAGAAGGCTCGGCTTGCCTAGTTTTTGGATTTGGACCTTTGGATCTTTGGAATGAAACTTTTCTACCCGAGCGAAATTCTTCAAGAACCCTCAACCATATTCCTATCAGACTTCTCTCAAAAGTGTATTTTCATCTATGAGAGCAAAATAATATTTTGATATTGGAGTACAGCTCAGGGAAGAAGTAATTAGGCAAGGGAGAAAGACATAAGAAAGAAGCAGATGTAATCTCGGAACGTTCAGACTTCCCCTGTCTGAGGTCATCAATATGGATATGGTAATTAATATAAATACCTAAATCCTGAAAACTGCAATATCCCATCTGCATGCACAGATTTTTTAAACTTATTCATGTTTTTAAAGCGGACTTTATTTTTCAGAGCAGTTTTAGGTTTGCAGCAACATTGAGAAGAAAGTACAGAGAGCTCCTATTTGCCTCTTACCTCCAGATAGGCACAGCCTCCTCTGCTGTCAACACTGCCCACCAGAGAGGCACATTTGGTATAATTGATAAAACCTGCATTAGCACATCATTATTCTCCAAAGTCCATACTTTACATTAGGGTTCACTCTTGCTTTTGTACATGTATGGGTTTCGACAAAGGTATAATGACAGGAATTCACCATTCATATAGGATAGTTTCACAGCCCTAAAAATTCTCTGTGCTCCACCTATTCATCCCACCTTCCTTCCTAACCCCTGGCAACCACTGATCTTTTTACTATCTACTTAGTTTTGCCTTTTCCAGAATGTCACATAGTTGGAATCATCCAGCCTTCTCACATTGGCTTCTTTCATTTATTAATATTTCATTTATTAATATGCTTCTTTCATTTATTAATATGCATTTAAGTTTTCTCCATGTATTTTGATAGCACATTTCTTTTTAGTGCTGAATCATATTCCATTGCCTGGATACAACATAGTTTATCTATTCACCTACTGAAGAACAGATATATTGGTTGCTTCTAAGTTCTGGCATTTATGAATAAAGCTGTTATAAATACTGTGTGCAAGCGCTTTTGTGGACATAAGTTTTGCACTCATTTCATGGGGTATGATTGCTGAATTGTATAGTAAGAGTATGCTTAGCTTTGTAAGAAACTGCCAAACTGTCTTGCAAAGTGTCTGTACCATTTTTCATTTCCACCAGCAGTGAGTGAGAGTTCCTGTTGCTCCCTATCCTTACCAGCATTTGATGTTGTCAGTGTTTTCAATTTTCTTCATTCTAATATGTGTGTAGTGGCATCTGATTGGTTTAATTTGCAATTCCTTAATATCATGTAATGTTCAACATCTTTTCATATACTTACTCACCATCTGTATATATTCTTGGATAAGGTGCCTGTTCAGATCTTTGGCCCATTTTTTAATCAGGTTGTTCATTTTCTTACTGTTGAGTTGTGCATAGATTTTCCAGTCTCTCATAACAATTTTGGGGAGGGCACACAAAATATTTAATGTGAATCCATAAAATTTTCTTGGGCACAGTTTGCTCTCATGGGTAAGTCAGGATTCTCTAAAGACAGATCCCAAACCCCTAAGAGGGGTTTCCCAAGTATCAAATCACCATCTACCCTAGAGACAGAATTATGGATTCATCAGTATTATTTCTACCTGAGCTGAGGATGCTGACATTCTGGCCCTGGCATCTTGCCGAGACACTACTCCAAGTCACACTAAGTCTTCCCAATTTGTCTCAGTCACCATCACTGAGACCTCCATAGTCTCAGTGCTAAGAAGTTGTCTATGAGACCACCTAAAAGAGAGAAAGCAAAAATACTTCCTCCATGTGATGTTTAGTTAGTGGGAGTCCCAGTGTTGGAATTCTGAGGCCCCAAACTCTGAAGAGTTTAGTAAAGCAACATTGTCAATTCACACATATGACCCTGTTTTTTCCCATACTCTGCCAAGGTGGTTGTGCTATCAGCTTCCAGAATCGAATTGCTGTCTCGCCCCATTTAGCCTCTGGTGTCAAATCTGCCTATTCTCCTTTTGATAATTCACTCTCAATGATCCCATCATCTGCTTCTACCTACTAGATATATTTCATGTGTAAGAAATCAAATAATAGACAGGGTTCAAGTTATTTTCCCCTTAAGGGACCACTGAGTGTGTCTGTCTTAAACAGTCTGAATAACCTGATACATAGTTTTTCTCCATACTTGAGGAAGCATACTCATGATGAATTTCATTTAAAATAGCCAGATTTCTGAGAGACGAGAGAAATTCTTCAAATTCAAGGTGATACAACATTGATTCTTTACAACTGGACCAGGAAATGTCAAGGTGCTTATGCTGCTAGAGGTAACTGATTGATCCAAATGTTCACGGTGACAAGATCACCAGCAAACAGAGATATCTTCTTTATCTAGAGTTATAAGAAATGACTGGAATAGAGCCATCAATTTCAAATGATGAGTACTCTTCTCTCAACTCCAGGCCAGAGACCAAGCAAGGTAGCAAACCTGGTTCATTAGTTTGTGCTGTTCCACATCCACCTGTGAAGGGCTTCACCTGATGGAGAAGGGGCGCCCTTCTCTGCTCCTCACCAAGGTGCACTATGGGCTAGTGGTAACCTGCCCTGGCCTATTAGATAAAAATCCAAGGAAACTCTTATCCCATTAGGGATAGTGAAACTTGTGCTGAAAACAAAAACAAGAGCCAAAAGTTTTTTGTTTGTTTTCCTGTTGAAGACAAATCAATTCCTATTATAAGTTTTCACCTAATTTATCATTTGAAACAAAATAATTCATATGCAAAGAATAGAAATAGAAGAACCAAGTATCCACTCCAATTGCATATAATTGTGCTGCTTGATTCCTTTTTTAAAGTGAGAGAAATAAAATGAGCTATAACAAGCTTTATTATAGCTTCAAATATAACCACCAAGCTGAAATTGATTTTGATTTTGGGTTACTGTGATTTCCTTCAGAAAGTTCAAATAGATGTGGAATGTTCTAAGGTTACCATGTTAATTTTTGGCAAAATTGGCTATTGGCATCTGTACAAAAAAGTCTTTAATATCAAGAATATATTAAGTGCAACATTTTCTTCATCAAGGTTTTTGAAATCTAAAGTGTTGGCAGGGATCTTCTAACTTTGAGGTTAGAACAAATCTTAGAATGATAGTTTCCTATGCTAAATGGGAAGCCACTGAAGAGTTTTAAGTAAAATCAGATTCATGTTTGAAAATCTCTCTCTGGATGTAGTTTGGAGAACAACGTGGAGTGGGGCTATATCAGATACCAGTGGCTGAGTTAGGAGGCTACTGCAATAGTCCAGACTAGTGTGAGATCTTGGAGATGGAAGCATGTGGACAGCTGTATGAATAAAGAGTGGGTAAAGTTAGGGGAATTTTATGAATGGTTAGGTATAGGGGGCTGAGGCAGAGGAAGAGATCAAGGGTGACTCCTAGATTTCTGGCTTGCCCAACTTGATACTGTTGGTACCATTCAGTAATAGAGGGACAGAGGGAGAAATACTGGAATAAAATTTCACTGGGGTTGGGGAGAGCATGAGTTTACCTATGGATATATTAAATTTTAAGTGTCTTTGAGACTTCCAAGATGTGATGTCAAGTAGACAATTCAATAAATGGGTCTGGAACTCAGAGCTGGGGGTATGAAAGTGTGTAAAGGTGTCAGATAAGACAACTGACACCATGGTTTTGAGGAGCTGGGCTAAGGGGGAGCACAGGGTAGAAGAGGGGAGGCCTTAGAGCAAATACTGTATTGCTGGTGAGCAAAGGAGACAGAAAAAGGGCAATAAGCTAGATAGGACATGGAGAACCAAAGAGGGTCAAGGTATGAAAAACAAGGAGCAATTCGAGATGGGTGGAATGAGAAACCATGTGCAGAATTGCTGAGAAGCCAATGATAGTAGATTATTTCCAAGTGTTCAAAATTACTGATGATGTCTGGC
The DNA here is from genome assembly GCA_028533085.1 of Varecia variegata. Lineage (NCBI taxonomy): Eukaryota > Metazoa > Chordata > Mammalia > Primates > Lemuridae > Varecia > Varecia variegata. Next base: position 56,722,432 of record CM052440.1, read on the forward strand.
TGCACAATCTTGTACATACATTTTTTTTTTTTTTTTGTCCATAAGTCAATTGCCTTAAGTTAAATTCTCAAAAATGGATTTGCTGGGTCACAAAGAACAAGTATTTGCTAATCAACATTTTAAAGGGTGCAAGATAACAGTTGATTACTCTCTGAATCCCAGAGCTTAAGTGAGCATCAGGCCATGACATCTATCAGGTCATTCCAAACAAATTCTAAATCAGGCAAGGCTTGTTTGTCTATCATATTTGTGCTTTTATTTCCCTCTTCTTTTTCTATATCTCTCTTTCTCCTTATTTTTTTATCCTTTCTATTCACTTGAGTATGACTTTTATTTCAATGTTTTAGAAGTTTTAAATATTTAAATAATAGGTTTTGACAGCAAGATGAAATGTTATATATCCTTTAGCCTTGGTTTTGTTAACTACCCTTCTTGAAAGCAACAAGTACAGAAAACTACAGATAAATTAGCTCAAGATATAGAAAGTGCCTGTAATAATCTGCTGCTTCCAAACAAAAGCGACTAGCCAAAAAGCAAAGTACAACTGATATGTCTCTGGTCTTTAAATTGCTTGATGAAAAAAAGAAATGTATTAACGTACTTTAAGTGTCAGAATTGCACTTGAGGCTTGGTTGGTTCTTATGGGTCATTATACCATCAAAGGGATAGAGTCATCCTGTTTGTCATTTCAAAAGCCATCTATGCACAGTCACTTCTCATCAGAAACAACGTGTCTCTGAATTTTCTCCTGCCTTCAAACATTGTGGTTGCTGAGAGGAAGAGAGGGAGACGTGACTGTTTGCAATGGCTTTTGGCTATAAGTCGTATACATTTCACCCTCTTGGACGGCCGCCCTAAGCTCTGATTCTTATCACATTGACTAATACTACACACCAAGCAGGGCTGCCAGCTGATTGACACAAATTGCAATTTGCATGGCCCACTTGGTAGACTTGCATAGATGTCATCGACCTGCCTCTTCCCTCTGCCGATTAAACAAACTGTGCACTCGAGTGTCATCACCCAATACCACTGACAAGGGCAATGGTACCAGTTTAGCTCTGTGCAAAGACACTCATCATAAGACAGTGAATTTGTGCCTTTTATTCTCCAAGCGGCCAAATTCAAAATAGCAAAAAGATAAAGAAGACTATTTTTCCACAGTCCAAGAAACACCATGAAAGTCTAAATCTGCCAAATGTAAATAACATAATTTATGCCTGAATTGCCTGCATAACAGCTCAAATCTGTGCTCCTCTCCTCTTCTTTTCCTTCTCTGCCTTTTCTCCTGTTCAGATATTACCTCCTTCATGTGTCCTGTCATGATCTTTCAAATGTTGTAGAGAAGACTGCGTAAAATAAACGAAAAGTGAAACATCTAGCACAGTATCCGGCATACAGTACAAGTTTAATAAATATTATTGGCTAGAGTAGCAGTCGCAAATCTACCTGTTAGATTTTTGTTGTTGCTGTTTGTTTTGTCGCTCAGCCTGCAGCCACCTCTGGGTACAGACTTCCACATTCTGTATGCTGTGATCCGATCACAAGTGACCCAGGTGAAATTTACTGCCGGTCACTTCTTCCGCAGTTGTTAACTCAGTTATACATCTACTCATTCGTGCATTCATTCCATCTCAGGATATTTCTTAAGCACCCACGAGATGCCAGGCATTGGACCACAATCACTGAGGAACAGCAGTAAACAAGACAGATGTGATCCCTGTCCTAGTTGAGCTCTCATTCTTGTGGGGTGGATCACAAGCCGAAGTAAATAAATAAAATAATTGCCATAGCAGGAAGGGGATGTGCTAATTTTCATAAGATGGCCAAGAAAAGACTCCTGGAGGAAAGTCTTAATCCTACGTACATTCAGAAGAGCTGAAACTACAAAGGACCTTTCAACCTAAGGACCCACAGGAAGGAAAACTTTGCACTTTCACATAGAAGAACAGTTTAGGAGCATGGGGACCATAGTTTCTGGTGATCAACTTGTCTCTGAATTTGTTTGAATAGGCACTAACAACAGAAACTATTAGGGAAATGATGTGGTTTAGCAAACGTAATTCCCCAAAAGTAGACATTTTAAATGGCTTAAAAAAGGCACACAGTTTTAGACATTGGCTTGTTAAAATCCTGGAAAATTCCCTTTGCCTTTCTGGGCCTCAAATCCTTCTAAAAATAGTAGAGGTCATAAAAATATTGACCACGTCAAGTCTGGGAGTTACTACTGAGTTATTATTGTAAGTGTGACTATGGCACACTAGTTTAAAATGTCCAATAATAAACTTTTAAAACTGAGAAATAGCTAGTCTGGTGATGCCAATAGACTTTAATATATAAAAGTGTCAAAGATTAAAAGAGTCTCAGAGAGGTTTTATTGTTACATCTGATTCAATAAAAATGGAAATGTGAGTTATGCTGTAATCATATATCAATGCAATATTATGCTGCCTCCCAGTGAAATGGAGGTAGGAGGAAATGAATGTGTTGGTACCCATTTGTTGGCCACCGAAGCTTTTCTTCAAGGATATACTTTGAGGAGCTTTGGATTTATTGCAAAATCAAGACATACATGTAGGAAAAAGATGTAGCTGTCAGCAATACATATTGTTTCAATGCTACTAATATTATTCATAATCGTTGATACTAGGAAGGAGTAAAACAAAGAAAGAGCAAACACATTTCCTGTATCAGTTCCTGGGTACTCACTGGTCACTGTCCACCATCCTAATGAATTTTCTGGCTTGCCTTTCTTTTATCATGGTCATGTGTCACTGGTCAAGAGGTTAGCCTCTAGCACAGGGTTTAATTAAGATCTAGTAATTAGGCTTTTCTTTCCGGTGATAAAGAATATTTTTAATGTAATTACCTAATGAAAACAGGCAAATGCTGCTGAATTCTAATTGATAAATACCCAGGAGTAAATGAAAGCACTAAAGACCATCTGCCCCGAATTTTGAATGACTACCAATTTCAAGCCTACACCACAACCAAATCAATTCAGAGCATTCCAGTTTCTTACTCAAACAATTTTTCATCTCTACTATCTGCATATCCTATTTATTTCAGCTTCATTTCAAATGCTTTGATAATCTGCTTTTGAAAGCCGGTGAAATATTAAATGTCTCTTAGTACCGATCCATATAATGTGTCATTTTTTAATGGAGCAAGTCACTAACAAGTGTGTAAGCAAGCTCAAAATGTACAAGAGTGAGTTCAGTGATGAAAATAGCAACAAAAGTAGGAATAAATAAAGCAGTGTTTGGAAACAAAGCCAGATTCCAATCCTAGGCCTGGAGTTATGAGGTCTTGGGCAAGTAATTCAAACTAGCTGTCTTATTTATAAAATAAGAAGAAAAAGCCTAACTTCCAGATTTGTTGGGAGATTTGCTGGAAGTCTGTGCATCCTATGGTCTGAAGAATGCAAAATGGTTTATTGTTCAAACTGTCCACTCTGATCCAACCCTGTACTGATAGTACTTTCCAGTATGATATTGTGATGTTTAATACAATGCAGTGAACATAACCAACTTGTTACCTAAATAAAAATTGATAAAAACAGAAAAAAAAATGTGCAGTCGATATCAGTATCCCTCTAGGTCAACCAGCCAGATGCCAGCAAACAACCTGCCCTGGCCTGAGTGCTACACTACCCATATTGGCTGATTCATTGTGCTTCAGCGCTGGTCCTAAGAGAGTGGTCACAGGAAGGCAATGGATTGGTGCACTTTGTTCTCTGGAGGTCTAAATTTACAATTGTGAAAGGAAAGAAAGGTCATGTCTTTACAGTCACAGCAAAGCAGAGAATTGGAGACTAAATGAGCCAAATACTAACAGCACATTTTACGCCTGATTTACTGAAGTAATTGCTCACGTCTACCCTTACTTTGGCCATGACTCTTAAATTTACCTCTAGCGTCTAAGAATCACAATGCTTCAGTTTGCTCAGTAGACACAAGCCCCAGGCTTAGGGGACTTCAGGAATTAGTACTGAGGTTCTCAGTGAAAGTTCTCCATGGAAATCATTTCCTGATTCATAAAGGTTCACCACTAGAACTCTCTGCAATTTTACACACATGAAATTTCTCTGTGTTCAAAACATAATAATACCAAGCATCTGCAGGAGAGTAAATTGATACCAACATCAAAATGTAAACATATAAAGTAAGAGGATTTTATAAGATCTGCTTTTTACATTTTCTTTTTCATATTCTATAAAAAGAGTATAACACAAGCAAAATGGTTGTCTAAATCTAACTGCAGACATAGTTTTAAGTCTTTCAACTTCAGTAATACTTCAAGATCTTCTCTCATAGTTTATAATATCATTCAAGTGCTACTCCAGACATTTACCCTTTCCATATGTTCCTAGCAGGAAACATGCCTGAAAACAGAAATTCGCAGAGACATGTGATATTCAATAATATAAAACATTTTCTGGGGGAACAAAAGGAACACTTTAATGAAAAATACTTGTTGGATTTTGGTTTTACTCAAATATTATCCAAGTGTCCTTCCTTTAGTAACCATTGTTTTGCTTCTAAGGATTTGTTTTTTCAGAGACTTTTTGAATGCTTTTCTATTAAGATGTTTTCACAGCAAAGGTTATTATTTTAAGTCCTATTTCAAATCTTCTCTAACTAAAATGTATAGCTGATGCCACTCATCAAATGAGTCTTTTCACCTCCATTTTTTAAAACTGTAGGCAATCTTTGATACAATCGTACAATTGTTTGAGTTGCAGCATATCACATTAGATGAGACCCTGATACAGTCAACAGAAGTTTACAATGTGCCACATCACTTAAAAGATCAAAACTAACATGATACTCTGAAGGAGATTCACCAAATGATTCTTAAATATTTTTGACAGTTTGAATTTTAATTTTGGGACTATAAATGACATTTAGTTTCTGCACAATCCAGACACTTATTTCTCTAAGTAATGATATAAAAGTATAGCAAAAGAGAACGTTTCTCTAGCATAGATAGGTGAGTGAGGGAGGTATAGTGAATGTGGGCTGAAACTGGGTTATATAATAGGGTGAGAAGGATTTAAAATGCCTTCTTTAGAAAATAATGCAAGAACCAAGTAAAATGAGGTTTATTGAAAACTGTTCATCAGATATAAGGTCTTTATCTTTCCACCTTTCAAATTAAAAAAAAATTCTGAATATAAGTTATTTTGTTTTATACGATAATGTTCTTGAAGATTTGCCAATAAAAGGGGTTTTTTACACTAAATGAGCATTTAAATACAACCAGGATAAGGATGACAAACACATGTCAAGAATAATGCCCCCCCTCAATATACCACAGGCAAACATTGCAATAGATGATGGCAGTCATTACAATAGGCGATGGTACTCTTGGTCAGTGTGATGGTTAATTTTATGCATCAACTTGACTGAACTGTGATACCCAGTTGTTTAGTCAAACAACACTTACGATGTCTTTGTGAAGATATTATTTAGATGTGATTAACATTTACAATCCGTAGACTTTGAGTAAAGCAGGTTACCCTTCATAGTGTGAGTAGGCATCATCCAATCAGTTGAAAGCCTTAACAGCAAGGAAAGAATGAGGTTTCCGGACAAAGAAGCAATTCTGCCTCAAGGCTGCAATATAAAAAACCTGCCTGAGTCTCCTACCTGCTGGCCTGCCCTGCAGATTTCAGACTCAAGACTGCAACACCAGCTGTTACCTGAATTTCCAGCAGGCCAGACTGCCCTACAGACTTCAGACTTGCCAATCCTCAGGACTGCATGAGCTGATTCCTTAAAATGAATCTCTCTGAGTGTGTGTGTGTGTGTGTGTGTGTGTGTATGTATGTAGGGTATATATATCCTACTGGATCTAGAGAACTCTGACTTCTGACTAATACACCCAGTAAGCCCAGGCACGGTCTTTACACTTACTCCATCCAGACAGCCATTAGTGATCGGTTACAGATGACACACTCGATTAAATCTATTTGCCATTTCTATAGTAGGATACCTTGATATTTAAGGAAATATTAATAGCATAAGGAATACTTACACAAAGTAAAATTTTTTGTAATATGTTTCATTACCTTTATCTTTTACATTTTAATTTTTATATAATCAGTTTACTTAAATCAACATATACCTTATAGCTCTTTATCACTTGGATAGTAGGAAAGTTTCCCACAGCCTAATAAAAATAATAAAAAGGCAGAGAGATGTGTTAACGTCAAGGCTTATATTATAAAAATGGTATAAGGGAGCTTTTCTAAACCTCACATAATCTAAGCCTATAGTCTGAAAATGTTTATTTCTAATACAGCATAAAGTCATCCCTGGTACATGTCACCTAAATGTGAAAAGTCTTGGGCTAGGGTTTGGAAGACCTGGCCGAGACTTGAAAAACCCTTCAGCATCTCTGAGAGTCATTTTCTTCATCAGAAAATGATGTGATGGATCAGATGGTTTTACAATCCCTTCCTGCTTTGGGATCTGTAGTTCAGATGACACAGAAAACATGAATTGAAGACAGTTTCATTTCAGAGACTTGTCATTTAAAGTGACTTTAAAACTTCTCTAGTAGTTGACACTGCATATTATGTTTTATAATCTATAACACTTAGCATTGCTAGAACTTCAGTGTTCTGATCAATTCCAAAATTTCTAGTGGTAGTTTATTAAAGTCATTAGCTTATAAAGAAATAAATGAGTAAGTTTGTGAGGTTTGTATTATCTAATGTTATCATGTTATGAATGACTTTTGGAAAGCTTTCTATAATTTATTTTCAAATGGTTTAAATATTTTAAACATTCATTAATATTTTAAAACTATGGAATATAATGGAAGAGACATCTATGTACCTGTCATCCAGTTTTCACGAAACACTTTGTAAGTTTTGCTGAATATGTTTTAGAAAAATACGTTACAGATACAGTTAAAGTTTCAGCTGTTAGTAAATCTTCTTTACCAGCTCCTCCAATTCTATTCAACTTTTACATGTCAGTGTTTCCAAGCTTGGTCTTAAGATGAGTTTTCATCTTTCTCTACTTTTACTCCTTAAATTATTTTATCCATTTCCTTAGATCTAAAGGCAGAGTTAAGATGAAGACACATGAACTGTCAGAGGGCCTTAGTCACAAGGCCTCTCCACCCCTGTAGGATTCCACCAGCCTCTCCTACCTGGCCGTCTATTCTGAGCCCCAGATTCATTGTACTTAACTAACTACTCATCATCACTGCTGCCACCCATCCCACCCACCTGTCTGTCTCCCACATCCCTGTAAATATTACCACCAGCTACTTCATTGCATAAGTCATATATTTAAGTCATCCTTGGTTCCTTTTTTCTTTTGCTCTTATATCTGAACATCACACATACCATTGTTCCCATCTGAAAGACACATCTTGTTTCGTCCACTACTCTCCATTTCTTCTACTATCATTCTAGTCCACAATGCCAATTTCTCTGACTTGGACTCTTGCAACTGCCTTCTTTATGGTCTCCTTTTTCATTCTTGCTCCCACAATTCATTCCCCACATTAAGTGAAAAGAAAACTTCTTATTTTAGAAATTGGGCTGTGTTACAAAGTTTATTAACAATTCGATGTATTCCTATTATGCTCAGAATAGAGCCTGCATGACCAATCCAGGCTAACAGTCCCAACACTATGTGGTCCTTGACTATCTATCATTCATGCCATTTGCCCTCTGTGCAAAGTTGAGGCACTCTGTTCCCCCATTCCCACACCAAGTTTTTAAAATAAGCTCTTCCTCATCTCACAGCTTGATCTCATGCTGGTGAAATCTTTCCCCACATGTCTTAAATCCTTGACTGTTACTTGATCTGAGAGTCAACATCTTGTTCACCGACCTCTCATTCTAATCACACTTTTTCTACCTGGGATGCCATTCTGAAAAAACTTCCTTCCTTGCTATATTATGATTTGTAAGTATTTTGTTTATGTGCCTGCTTATCTGTTTTTAGTTTCTTACCTCCACTGGAATATAAGTGCTGGTAGTTGGTGGTCATGTGTATCATGCTTATTTTTGTGACCCCAGAAAAATCCCAATACTTGAAACCTAGTAAGTATTCAATAAATATGTTTTAAAGGAAATAAAATATTCTGTCCATTCTAAAAAAAATATTCTTAGCTGCAAGCTTTGTTTTTATTATTCTCCATGTCACTAGACTAACAGCCCATTTCTCTGACAAAAAATTGTTTTATTTTTGCCACAAAACTCTGGGAAAATTAAACAAAATTATTAGAAGAAAATTAGAGAATTTTATATTATATTTAGGGACCTGAAAGATTTATTTTGGATTTTGGATAGATGAACAGATAAATAGATTTGATTTTATATAATAAAAAAAATTTAAGCCTGGCTGAATGGATAAAAAAATACAGCCCAAGTATCTGTTATCTCCAGGAAACACATCTAACCCGCAAGGACCCATTTAGACTCAAGGTGAAAGGATGGAAAACAATATTCCATGCAAACAGAAACCAAAAGAAAGCTGGTATAGCCATTCTCATATCAGATAATATAGACTTCAAACCAACAAAGGTAAAGAAAGACAAAGATGGTCACTATATAATGATGAAGGGAACAATTCAACAAGAAGACTTAACAATCCTAAATATTTATGCACCTAACACAGGAGCACCCAGATTCATAAAGCAAATCCTACTCTATCTAATCAAAATGACAAACAGCACCACCAAAACAGCTGGGGATGTCAACACCCCACTGACAGAACAGGACAGATCCTTCAAACAGAAAATAAGCAAAGAAACAATGAACTTAAACAGAACTCTAGAACAAATGAGACTAACAAACATTTACAGAACATTTTACCCCAAAACTACTGAATATACATTCTTTTCATCAGCTAATGGAACATTCTCTAAGATTGATCACATCCTAGGCCACAAACATGTCTCAACAAATTTTTTAAAAAAATAAAAATTATACCATGTATCTTCTCAGACCACAGTGGAATAAAATTAGAAATCAATTCCAACAGAAACACTCCCCTCTACACAAAGTCATGAAAACTAAATAGCCTCTTGCTGAATGATAGTTGGGTCAAGGAGGAGATAAAGATGGAAATCAAAAGAGTGTTTGAACTAAATGATAATGGGGACACAATCTCTCAAAATTTGTGGGAGACAACAAAAGCAGTCCTGAGAAGAAAACTCATAGCCTTCAATGCCCAAATCTAAAAGACAGAAAGATCACAAATCAGCAATCTAATGAATAATCTCAAGGAACTGGAAAAGGAAGAGCAAATCAATCTCAAACCCAGCAAAAGAAAAGAAATAACCAAGATCAGAGCAGAACTTAGTGAAATTAAGAATAAAGGAATTACACAGAAGATTAATGAAACAAAAAAGATAAACAAAATTGGCAGGCCTCTTGCTAGATTAACCAGAAACAGAAAGGAAAGAGCCCTAATAAGCTCAATCAGAAATGAAAAAGGATAAATCACAACTGATATTATGGAAATATTATGGAAATATAAAACATCATCTCTGAATACTATAAAAATCTCTATACTTCTAAACTTGAAAACATGGAGGAAAGTACACAATAACAACAAAATAAAACTACAAACCAATATCCCTTATAAATATAAATCCAAAAATTCTCAATAAAACCTTAACAACCTGAATTGAACTGCACATCAAAAAAAATAATTCACCATGACCAAGTAGGCTTCATCCTAGAGATGCAAGGATAGTTCAACATACACAAATCTACAAATGTAATCCACCACATAAATAGAAACAAAAACAAAGACCATATGATCCTCTCAATAGACACAGAAAAAGCATTTGACGAAATTCAGTACCCTTCTATGATAAGAATGCTTAACAAAATAGGCATAGATGGGATGTACCTCAAAGTTATTAAAGCCATATGAAACAATCCCACAGCCAGCATCATACTGAACAGGGAAAAATCGAAAGCATTACCATTTAGAACTGGAACTAGACAAGGTTGTCCACCATCACCACTTCTATTCAACACAGTGCTGGAAGTCCTCGCCAGAGAAATCAGACAAAACTGTACAAAAGCAAATTATATGACCAAAATGTGGGCACCCCCATAATATTCTGAAATAAAATAAAATTTTTTAAAAAATTTAATTTCAATATATACATATAAAAAACTCACAATGGTATAATAGAAAAAGCACATGCATAATGGTAGTTTTGATGCTTGCATATAAAATATATGTATTCATGTGAAAAAAGTCATGGATAAAAATGAAAATATTAATAGTTATATTAGGATTCATAATTATGAGTGACTTTTTACTTTTTCAAAATTTTCTTCATGTTTTTACATCATCTTTTGCATCAAAAGTAAAAATAAGGACAAACTGTACAATAAAAGCCTTTCATGTAACTTTTGTAAAGTCGATCTTAAAAGCTAAATTACATCATGCTACAGGTAACAGATATCTCAGTGTTGACTGTTAGATTTGCTTTGAGCAGTAGTGTATCTGGAACCACATAACAAGAGATCATTCTTAAGTAAAATTGGAGACAACAGAGCCTTTTCAGGCTAATTAAATACGCATTTTTTTTCACAAATGTTTTTGATATTTAGACTTTTGATCTTTTTATCTATTCACAAAGCCAGTACAGCAAATAATAATAATAATAAAATAAAATATAAGCCCTTAAGCCTGGATCCCGTCACTCAGGACATGTAGATAATAAATGTTTATTTCTTTGAAATAAAATTTTTATTTCCTTGAGTTAAAAGGAAAATAATGGTATTTTCATTTTAAATGTATCCAAAGACCATCAACTTATTTTAAGATTCATTATTTAAGTCAATAAACGTTACTCTGTGACAGATACTGCACCACCCAGTAGACCACAAACGTGGTAAAGTGCCGTGCCCATCTTCATTAAAAACCACAGCAGACAGCGTATCTTTGTCATGGGGGCTACCCAGGCCCTATGGCCCAGGGCAAAGGGAACACAAGACAAGGCAGGTTGATTTCTTCCAAAAAGAGGCTTTCTGAAGAAGATCACATTTATATCAGACTTTGGAAGATGGTTAAGGTTTCACCAAGCATAGAATACAGGATATAAACTATTAACACTGAAAGCAGGGTTGTAAGGTCATGTAAAGGACAGTTTTTAAAATCCTCATCTTTCTTGACTAGAGGAGGAGGCAAAAGGTGAAAAAACTCATATTTCCTTTAATAGACAGAGCTGACTTGTCCTTTAATGAGAATCCAGTAGTTCATTTGTTCAGTCATATATACACTTCATAAGAGGCAATGAATCTAACTCATTAACTTTATTATAAAAATCATATTCCTTGATTAAAAACCTCAAGGCAAAAATGCTAGTGGAAAGAGTCATAATATGCTTATGATAAAAGAAAAAAGCTTACTGGTTACATAATAAAATTTTAAAAATATATTTGGTATGTCACAACTCATACTCCACCTGCAGAGTGGCAGAAATCCAAAGCTAGACTAACTTTTATAATTAAAATATATTAAAGAACCTCTCACACCATGGCTTTTATTAAGCAGGCTGCAAAGATATTCAGAAACATGGTTCTTGCATCCCCAAGAGCAAACAATTCACGAAATCTCATTGTAGCAACCTTCAATTTATTTTTAAAATCTAATTTCAGCAGATTAATTTTCTTAGGGGTAATTGACTTGTTTTCCTTTTTAAATGCCATGCTGTCATTATATGAGACAATAAATGTTAGCTAACAATGTAAGTAATTGTAATACAAAATAGCATCTGCTACAAGGCAGTCAAAGCCACCTGCAACAAATCTTCCATATCTAAATTGTAAATACATGCCTTTTATTATGCAAGCTTGCCCTTGTATAATATGGAAGGATCATGGAAACCAATGGCCTTTTAATTTGATGTCTTGAAATGGACAAAATGAAAGACATATGTGAACTTAGCAGCCATTAACAAATTCACAGAACACTTCAGACACGTACATGTGATCAAAAAATGTTTATAATGTGGAAAAATATAGAAGAAATTTCACTGCCCAAGTCATGACCTCTTTTTCACTGTGCCTCTTGCACGTGGACAATCCAATGTCAGACTTTCCTCTGAGTGATCAGACCAAACTGTGCAAGGGCAAACACCACCACATTCCTCGTCAGTGTTCCATGCTTTAATTCCACAGAGATCTCCTATTTCATGTGTTTTTCATTTTAAGTTCTGCCTCCTTGAATGCTATTTCCTTTCTTTTGGCTTTCACCAAGGTCAAAGGAATCTCCAGCAAATAAAAAATGCAAACGTCCAGTCGTGTTCTGGAAACCTGCCGATCCAGTGTCTAAACAATCCTAAGTTTCAAGTTACTGAGTTCATTCAGTACGCTACCAAGTCAACATCAAAATTCTAATGGTCAAGAGTAATCACATATTTATTGAAGATATCAACTGTGATGATGTTAGCTAATGCCTTCCTTTTTGCTCTGTCTCCTGGGGGATGTCTACCAATGTGATCAACACAGGCATAATCAATCTCTAAACAGTGTCCAGGCTGAAGAATCTCTGATTCACCTCCCTACACACCCCACAATCCTCTGATTATTGAGGATCTCAACAGAATATTAATAATGCTCAGAGAGAGTGTCAAAATAGAACCTCTGAGATTCTCATGCTAAACAGGAAAACCTATGTAGACTGTCATGTGAACACAAATTCAAGAAGCAATTCCACTCTTCTACGTATGGCCCCTTTCCTCATTCCTAATACAGGCTAGTAGTGTCCGATGGCCAGTGAGACCGAATATCAGATGTGAATACTGCTTTTCAGAAGCCTGTGGCAAAATTTGTAAGAGTAGTGCCTTGGGAAAGTAAAGCATCCAGTTACCAATTACCAGACAAAGAAATTATCAGGATTCAATTTTCGAAAGAATTATCCAATTATACACACTCTGCTACCTCATTATGAATACATGTATGTTGAACAATTAGAATTTTATCATTCGACTAAAGCTAGACTTACTTTTATAATTAAAATGTACTAAAGAGCTTCTCTCACTATGAATTTTATAAGTAGGCTTTGAAGATATTCAGAAACATGGCTCTTGCAGCCCCGAGAACAAACAATTCACAAAATCTCATTGTAGCAACCTTCAATTTATATACTGCTTCTTCATTTTGGTGTTTTCTTATGTTAAATCTTTGTATGTAAAATCTCAGCCAAAGGCTCATATGTGACTAAATTACTTGCTGTATAGCGTTTTCCCACATAAAGTGTAGAGAAACAGCCTCCTGGAAATCATTAAAAATAAAACAATTCAATGTGAAAAATATTGGACTCATTTGGCTTGTTAAAACAAATTGTGTGCAAATAACATGAGAGTTTTTTTTTTTTTCCTAATCTATATTTCACTTCTGTTATCTCTTAATGTTTTCTGAGTTTCTAAAATTAATTTATTCATCCAAGAAATATTACCACGCAAACCACAGGAGACATTAACGTGAGCAAGAGAATATCGTCCCTGTGGCGGGGTCAGGCCACAATGGTGGTGCTTTAAGATATATTTAGGCAATATATCATCAGGACTGGTAACTGTTTGGATGGGGACATGGAGAAAGAGAACGATTTAGGAGTTAAAAAGAAGGCATCCTATGGTACCATTCTCAAAACTAGGAAAATCAAAACAAAGAACAAGTCCAGAGGAAAGGGACCAGGATGAAAAGTTGCTGAGTTTGAGCTGCCTGCGAGATATCCAGGCATCCACATCTAACAGGCAACGGAAATCAGGAAAGCTATCGGGCTAGAGAAATACTTGGGGAGATGAATGAGACCGCACGGGATGTGTCGGTAGAAGGAAAAGACGGGGTAGGGACAAAAACCTGAGAAATGCTAACATTTAAGTGGAGTCAGAGGAACCTGAAAAAGAAGCTAAGAATGAGTGGCCAGAAAAAGAGAGTAAGAAAAAATTCCAGCAGTGTATGTTGTCAAGGTACAACATAGACTGAGAAATGGGAGTTGAGAGCCAAGGAAGTCAAGGGCTGAGAAGCATCGGCCGGATTTAACATGAAGGGAAATCAGGCTGACTTTTAGGAGGACAGGTTCAATAGGTTGGGAAGTGAAAGAAAAATAAAGGAGACAGCGGCTGCAGACACGTCTTCCAACCTGGAAAGAAAGAGACGGCAGAGAATAGGGAGGATCTGGAGTTTTAGTTTTAAAACACTAGAGGAAGGATTTTAGTCCAGGAAGAAGGCTGAGACTTGTGCCTGTTTAGCCACTCTTGGAAGGGAACCTGTGCAAGAGAAGAGGTTAGAAATAAATGCATTGAAAGAGTACAGTATCACTGATCTCACATTAAAAAAATAAACACTTCCAGCAATAACCTGAAGGGGATTTGGTTATAAATAAATAAAAAGTTTTTCTCAAATCTAGTATTACAATATTTCTGTATAACTATCACTTGCTGTTCAATTATTTACTTATATACATAAATAATATTTCTTTCCACAAAGGATTTGAGGTAGCAACCTAACAACAAAACAACAACAAAAACTAAAATTATATTACAAAATTGCAAACTAGATGTGGAGATTAGGGCTAAGAGAAATAAGGGCAGAAAAATAGTAAAGCCACGCATGATAAATATATACAAAGCTTTGTATTAATATATTTGCTAGAAATGAGCTAAAATTTGGCTCTGAGCTGCCTAGCAACCAAAGCAAAAAGAGAAACACAAAATGACAAAAGGCTTGATGTCTATAAAATAGAGACAAACCAATGTCCCAGAGGAGACATAGCTGCTTCTCCTTAAATCAAGACCACAGAGGAATTTTTTTCATTGTCCTCACAAAGATGACACAGTGAAGGAAAAAACGTCTTTCTTACAATATGTCCACAACTGATAAAGCAACAAATTTCAAACACCTGTTTCTAAAATGTGCCCCAATATAGCCTAGAAGGAAATGATACCAGATGGCAATTAACTCGAGTCCCAAGAATGCAGAACTCTAACATCTGGTTTGATAGAGGGCCTAATTTAGAATATCTTAGAGGAATGGAAAAGTGGCATGCCCCGGGAGTATTCCTTCATAAATATTATTAAATAGCATTTTTCTCGACTAGCGTGGTACTAAGGTTTATACAGCAGAGAATTTAAGGTTCTATTTTATGGCAGGAACCTTGAGTGCAACCACAAATGCTGGCAGCCAATCAGTTCTAGAGAAGTAGCAACAAATGAGCCAACTGGTGGGCATTACATGAAGATAAGAAGACTGATGGTGGGCTGGGGTGACCAGAATCCTGGGTTGCCTGGGACAGTCTAACCTTGCCTGAAGTCCCAGCATAATTATTGATAATGTTCCTTCCACTCTCAAATACATTCCTATTTGGGCAATAAATTCTGTGATCATCCTAGTGATCACTGTTAAGACTGTCTACTTCTGGGAAGTTATCAGTAATAGGCCCTTAGCCATTAGTTTGGAATCCACATGCCAGATTCCATTCTTTGGGTAAGTGGGCATATTGGGTTATAGCTTCCATCAGACATAAGACAATAGTCCCAGAAAAGAATATGATGTGAAACAGATTTCGAAAGCATGGACTCCAGTCTGAGGAAGAAGCAGAGATAGATACTCAGAGTCAAAAGAGCCTCACAGAGGACTAGAAGCTAGTCCCAGAATATCAATCCAGGGTGCTGTTAGAACTTTTCCCACATAGATTGAAAGCTGAGCTTGCAGAAATGATCAAGAGGTTGTGAAACAGCAACACATGACAAAATCCTATCATACTGGAGATTAAAGAAGCTAATCTCCAGTAATTTGAGTAAAGATAATTAAGAAATATACGCCCAAAGTCTAAAAAAGCTTTCTACCATTTGACTTAATGCCTCATCTGGGATATTAATCTAAGAAAATAATGTTATACTCTCAAAAATTATGTACACAAATTTTCATCAAGGGTTTATTTATAGTAACAAAAATGCAAACAATCTAATTTTCTGGCTACATGAAATTGGTTAAATTCATTATGTTGTATCCAAATGATTGATTTAAATGATTGGAGAATTAAAGATCATGCTTTTTGTTTTGGGGGGTTTTGGTTTTTTTACAAAATATATGCTCTAGTTTTTTATTATTATCCTCAACAGACATAAAATGACTCTCATTGCTATAAAACTGTCTAAATGCTTCCTCTCAATTTCTGCGGTGATTTCCGTGAGGAAATCACAGTGAGGACTAGTAACAGACAGTTTGTGGTGAGCACCAGAACCTGGTCCACATTTCAGGGTAGCACTGGGCTAAAGCAGACAATCATACAACCTTCTAATCTAACCAGTCTGCTTGCCTGAGGCTTTTTCTTGTCTCATCCAGTTCATTCTTCACTCTTTTTTTCCTACTGTACTAAGAATTCTTGAACACTTAACATGAGATCTACTTTCCCAACAAATATTTAAGTGCACATACGATGTTGTTAACTACAGGTACAGTGCTGTACAGCTGATCTCGAGAATGTATTCGTCTTATATAACAAACTGTTCTATGGTTACACTGAAGAACAACTCTTTGTTTCTCTCTCCACCCAGCCCCTGATAACCACCATTGTACTCTGCTTCTACAACGTTTGACTACTTTTGACAACTCATATAAGTGAGATCATGCAGTTTTTGCCCTTCCATGATTGGATTATTTCATACAGCATAATGTCCTCCAGGTTTGTTCATGTTATCACATATGGCAGGATTTCCTTCTTCTTTAAGGCTAAATAGTATTCCATGAGTTGTATATACCACATTTACTTTATCCATTCATCCATAGATGAACATGTTTTTCATCAATGTAGTTTTCAATGTACAAGTCTTTCACCTCTTTGGTTAAGCTTATTCCTAAGTATTTTATTTTTTCTGATGCTATTGTAAATGGATTATTTTCTTAATTTCCTTAGTCCAGTACATGAAATGAACTGACATTTTTGAATGCTCATTTTGTATTCTGCAACTTTACTCAATTTATTTATTAGTTCTAGCAGTTTTTGGTGGCATCTTTAGGATTTTTTACATATAAGATCATAATGTCTGCAAACTGATAATTTACTTCCTCCATTCCAATCTGAATGCCTTTATTTCTTTTTCTTGCCTACTTTCTCTAGCTAGGACTTCCTGTACAATGTTGAATAGAAGTGGTTTTCTTCATCTTCATCTTTATCAAATGCTTTTCTTCATCTATTGAGATGATCAGGTCATTTTTATCCTTCATTCTATTAATATGAGGTATCACATTTATTGATTTACATATGTTGAACCATTCCTGCATCCTAGGAATAAATTCCACTTGATAATGACATATGATTCTTTTAATGTGCTGTTGAATTTGGTTTGTTAGCATTTTGTTGAGGATTTTTGTATCTATGTTCATTAGGAATATTGGCTTGTAGTTTTCTCTTCTCATTAGTGTCTTTGTCCAGCTTTGGTATCAGGGTAATGCCAGCCTCATAAAATAAGCTTAGAAGTATTCCCTCTTCTTCAATTTCTTGGAAGAGTTTGAGAAGAAATGGTATAAATTCTTCTTGAAATGTTGGGTATAATTCACCAGTGAAGTCATCTGGTCCTGGGCTTTTCTTTCTTGGGAAGTATTTGATTCCTCATTCAATTTTCTTCTTCATTATCAGTCTGTTCAAATTTTCCATTATTTCATGATTCAGTCTTTGTGGTTTATATATTTCTAGTAATTTATTCATTTCCTCTAGGTTATCTAATTTGTTGGTTTATAATTTTTCCTAGTAGATTCATATGATCCTTTTTATTTTGGTGCTATCAGTTGTTATGTCTCCTCTTCCATTTCTGATTTTATTTATTTGAGGCTTCTCTCTTCTTTTCTCAGTCTACCTAAGGGTTTATCAATTTTATGTTTTAAAAAAACCAATTCTTGGTTTCATTGATTTTTTTCTATTCTGCTGTAACGTTTATGATTTCTTTCCTTCTGCTAACTTCGGAGTTAGTTTGTTCTTTTTTTCTAGTTGCTTGAGGTGTGAAGTTAGATTATTTATTTGAAATCTTTCTTTTTTCATAATGTAGGTGTCTACTGCTATAAACATTCCTCTTAGAACTTGTCTTGATGTTTACTAGCTCTTCAATGAGGTTTTCCTAACACTATACATATTAGTGCATCATTAGGACCAAATTTACAAATCAGCAAATTTATCTGGCAATTTAGCATTTGGCAAATTGCTATTGTGTACAAATGTCTAAGATTATGATTTTCCAGAAACATTTTAGAAATAATGATATTTTAGATTTGTGGATGGAGTTGGTTGCTATGGCATTCTACTACTCATGCACTCTATTAACTCACATTTTTACATTTTTAGAGTGTAATAACAATTGATAATCATAATAAAAACTTGTGGCAAGATTCTTAAATACTCTCTTGTCAACAGCAAAAATTAAATAATGTTTGGTATTATTTATGGTAAATATAGTTTATTTTGATTTTCTGCATATACACATAATTCATGCATTAATGAACATTAAGATCCACTTCAGTCTTAAGATTCTGTGATAATTTTGATATGATAAATCTCTTTTGACCAGAATATTCAGAATAATTGCAGGAGAGATTTTTCTGTAAAAATCAATTTTCATTAAATGTATATTTTATTGAATATATATGAGTGCATCTCCAGAAATCACAGTGATCTACAGAATGTTATGAAGATTTACTTTTAAAAAATCAAAAGATACCTCAAATAGATCAATTCATTATCAATTTACCCCTCCAAGGTAATTTAAAAGGTTTGTCATTGAGGCTTTGCTCACACGTTTTCTAAGCAAGTCTAAATAATTAGCATAATTTGGTTGAGGGGAATTTCAGAATCCATGTTTTGTGAAATACTAAATTATTTTCATTGTTTCAATTAGATATGTAGTCACTTGAAATTGAAACCATCCTAACTGATGCAGTAAGCATATTTAGCAAAGCCAGTATTCTCTTCGTTCATTTGGGGTAGGTTTGTGTTTGAGAACATATTTGTTTATGTTTTATTACCAACTTGCACCTAAATATGCTTTAGCTTGGAAAATTGCAATGGGAAATAATTTATGTTTAATTACATTTTAACTAGTCATTCTCTTGCCATGAAAATCCATGAAACTGGCATTAGTCCAAATGGTTTTGATGTGAGTCCAGAAACACAGCAAGAACATTTGATGAAATTGTCTGAAATATAGGACTAGTGTTTAATTCAGGGGCTCAGCATTTAGACTATCGAATTAGCTCTCTTGTACATTAGTGTGGGAATTAAAACAAATGGCAGTCTAGGTTTTTTTAATTCTATTCTATGACCACCATGACAAACATCTGGTTAAAAAGTTAAAAGTTTAATGAATCATTTTTCCATTTTATCTACAAAATGTCAAAGTCCTAAAATATTGAAAGCACAATATGTTCAATATACTGTAATCAAACATTCAGATGATGGTTGGTTTCTTCAGTATTCGTCTAGATGTTTGTGTCATCACCAACAGGACTGCCACCTACTGAACATCATCTCACCTGGAGGAAACTCTAGGAGCATAAAATACTGTTATGTGTCCCATTATCCTTTTTTTAACAGAAGGAAAATATAACTCATTAAGAGGCATAAGGGGTTAAATGTTAACATCATTTTAACAAGTCTGTTTCAAAACATTTTCAGGTCAATGTTCTAACAACCAAAAATTGTTATGTGTTTATATATTTACAAATACGACATCAATATGTCATAAGCATTGTGATTATAATAAAATATTAGGCCCCAGTATTTATGGCAATTAAAATAGAAGGAATCAAAATGAGGAAATAATGATCACTTGATCACAGACCATCTTTGTCTAGGTTCAGTTAGGAAAACAGAGTAATTAAATGTGTTGAGAATGAAGTGGCATAAATAGTAAAGTAACTAGTGATTTTGTAAATCTGAGAAGAGCTAGACAGCCAACACCTGAAAAGCTGCAGCCAGAACATGAGAGAAGCAATTACTTGTGACTTCAGCCACAGCATTCAAGGAGGTGGCCAAGCCAGAGTCACTGAGAAGGTCAAGAAGCCACCATATCTGGCTGCTGTGACTGTGCAGGAAGAGCTCATGGAGAGATCTGTGATGTTACCACGTCTGGCTGTCACAGCTGAGTCTTGGGCTCATGGAGAGATGTATAGAGCCACCACATCTGGCTACCACATCCTTCCACAAATAGTGGTTTCTGCTTTATTTCAGACTTCCAATCTCCTAGTAGTTCTTCTCATTGGCAAACTCTGTGCCAGAACTACACAAGGAAGAGAACTCAGAAACCTAGTTACCAGCTTTAGAAGTGTAGGTATTTGGGTTAACTCAACATCCGTAAATATCCCTTTACTCACTCACATTTAATTTTCAAATAGAGACAATAACATGTTTTCACCCAATATATGGCAACTTTCCTTCATTCAACTGAAGACCTGATGACCTCCACAAAAGACGAAACACAAAGTCCTGTATCATTTTATGCCTCTCTTGGTGAGGCTCATTTCTTTTCTATATAATTCATTCTCCCCATTTGAATACTGAGACACAAGGCTAATGATTATTAACACACACACCTTAGCTTATATTACATGGGAATTAAACAGAAAAAAGATGATTAATGTACACAAATATATTCTTATCAAAGCAGGGGGGAAATACATGCCTTTTACTGTCTGGAGAACAATTCACATGGTTGTAGTTGGTATTTATAAAATCCTTTTTCCATTGCTATTATAAATTATATTTAACCTCACCAAGTATCTCAGCTAGTCCTAGCTCTTTTCCTGATACGATAAACCACTTATTTATTCCTGAACTTCCTGAATGATTTGTATCTTTAGCAGTCCTGCCTGTGTCACTGTACCACTGGACATGGGAAAACTGACAGGCACATCAAGAGAGTCTTCCAAGTTCTAAGCATGTTCATCCCTGGAGCTGTTGTGCTGAACCAACTCATTTTCCCCTTGCTAAGCTGGATCAATTGCCCTAGCCAAAATATAACAACTTCTTTGGCATACTGTTTCAGTGGCATGAGGAGCCCTAAGTGACCAGGTGGCAGTCTCAACTTCCAGTTCAGTGGGAACATTCCTCCCTTATGAACTAAAATCTCCAGCTAAATGGAAGTGAAAGAACAGGAAATGTGATTTGATAGTGGGTCAATAAGATAAATAGTGAGAGGAGTTCTTCTCATTTTTCCCTCCATTTTGTCTTCTTTGGTTAACACTTCACCTTGGCAATGGCTCTAGCCCCATAATAGGAGTTAATTTGAATGGGTGGGGCCTCATAGCCTAAGAGACTCAATGCAACACTTTGATTGCTTCAGCTTAGTCCTCCCCACTCCCCCTAGCTGTGCACTGCATTGGCTCCCCGTCCTGTCCTAAGGAACAAATGGTTTTCTGTTGGCCCTCCTTCTCCACCAACCTTTATCCCACTTTTAGTCTTAAACATTAAAATGGGAAACTAACTAAATCAACAGCAACAAAAAAAAAAGGAAAAAATAAGCATGGATTATTATCCCAAGATTCCTTAAATCGTTTTTCTAGAGTCAGCCTAAGCAAGGAAACAAATACTGACTTTAGAGGAAATCCTTCTAAAATAACAGCAGTAATGCATTACTTTATCTGTAATTATAATCTATCCATACGTAATAACCAAGAACCAGCTGAGTGAAAATTCATGTAAATGGGTTTCAGGGAGAACAGTGAATATGAAGAAGAGAGCAAAAGCCATAGGATTAGTTCGTCTAGAGAAAAGAAAGTTATGAAGTGACAGGAATCTTTCAATATCTTTCTCATTTTTATCCATAGTTATTAATGACAGAAATTTAGGTTAGCTGAGGAAAAACCCTCTTAGGTAAAAAGATCAAAGGGGCTAGAGTGGATTGTTAAAGAAAACTTTATGAAGCCAGTTTATGGTTCCCAAACAACAGGACTGTGTTCAGAGAGGGATGAACTAGGTGACCCAAAAGGTACTTACAATTTCTAACTTTTTCGTATTGTATCTTATTTACAGAGAGTAAATGTGGCTATGAATGCCTGGAAATATAATATAAATATGTACCAGAACAAGGTGAAATCATCATCTTGTTCACATTCTAGGTGTGGCAGGAAGGTGTAGGAAGAACTCTGGCATGTTTATGTTTTGCAAAGCACTTTCTCCCATGTAGCCTTTTCTTAGTCCCTCAACAGCCCTATGAGATAAGTACCATTAACTCCAAGTCACATGAGTGTTTACTTAAGGTCACATAATGGGGAGAGAAAGAATAGGGTGCATGGAATATGTATTGATATCTCAAGGATAAAATCTATTATGGTCTCCATGAATAAAAGCTCTCATGGATAAACTTCCTTCTATATACTTTAAGCAATATTGACATAATGTAACAAATAAACATATATAAACAAATAAGCATAAACCTTAAATAAGCATACTTGTGATTAAGAAAGAAGTATCTCCAGGTTCTCAGAGGTTATGATGGGCAGCAAAATGGCATCTGCCAGAAAGGTTGTTCAGATCATTAAGTCACATCCTCCATTAATAAGGTCCCCTGACAGAAGAGACAATTCTAAACCCAATGTGTCAGAAGCTTTGAGATCAGCAGGACTACCATCTCACTCCTTTTCAATTTCACAGAGTCTAAGGATAGTAAATCACCAGATTTGCTGGTGCATCAGGGTCCACCAGACACTGCATAAATAGTAAAAACACTACCTCAGAAATACAGAAGAAACTTGTGTCTCAAGAAGAAACTGAATTTATCCAATGTGGAAGTCCAGAATAATCACTGTGGCTACTATTTGTCCTAAGACAAGAGAATTGTCTTTACAGTACAGGACTTCCAAAATGACAAATAAGAAATTGTATGTTGAACAATTTTAATAAATATTCTATAAAAAATGAAATATAGAAAATTAAGATTTTTTTTAGATTACAGCACTTATATCTCCTAATTTATCTTTGTCAGATTCTCCACAAGTTTACCTAATTGCTTGTATATTTTGTACTTATTAAAATATATATTTTCTTAAAAAGAAAAGAAATTATCTCCAAGATTGATTGTTATGGTTTAATTTTCTCAAATTTGTCAGTGGCAGAGACACATCGACATGTTGAGAAAGAGTTTGTACTTTGGAATTTGCTAGACCTTTCAAATGCTCCAGCAGGTATTAGCTATCTTACTTTTGAAAAGTTACTTAACCTCTCTGAGCCATTGTTTCTTCTTCTATGAAAATAGAGAAGATAGCATATACTCTGCAGAGGAGTTTTGAGTAGAAATTTCCCAACACAGTGTATTTTTCCTTCCTTCCTTTTTTTCCTGTCTGCCTTTATTTGTCCATTTTATGCCTAAATTATTCCTTTCAGCTTTTATTAAGACAAAATGGAAGTCGCCTTGCACTACCATTAGATTTGTAGGACAACTGCAAATTGTAGGACAAATATAAAAAGAGACAACAGTGAGATTATATGCCTAATCAAAGGATGTTCAGCAAAATGTTCATGAATTACTGAATGCTTTGGATTTACTAGGAGAGTCTGGGGAACTAAGAGCATTCTTCCACTTAAGAATTACTTTCCAGTAGAAATATCATGTGAGCCACATATGCGATTGAAGTTTTTTAGTAGCCACATTCAAAACAGTAAAACGAAACCAGTAAAATTAATCTCAATAACAATATTTTAACCCAATATATCTAAAATATTATTATTAATATTTCAAAATGTAATCAATATTAATGAGAGATTTTCTTTTTTTTTTTCCCCCATACTAAGTCTTTGAAATCGGGTGTGTATTTTATATCTACAGGATATCTCAATGTTAGCCACATTTCAAGTCCTCAGCAGTCATTTTTGCTTTGTGGCTCTCGCATTGAACAGTGTCACACTAGATGACAGGGTTCTGGGCAGAGATGAACAAACACAGCAGAAGCCACTGAAAGGAAGCCAGCTCGCTGCTCTGCAGGTACATGTTACTCCAGCTCAGGTCTCACTTCAGCCGTACGTCTGTCCTGAGCTCCTGGGCCGGAGACCAAATGCCTTTTCCATGGCCTCTGACCTGCTCATGAGCTTCTTTGTGAATTTTTAGAGGTTTTGGTCATTGACCTGTGAAGCAAACAAACAAAAAGCGTCAGTCTTGGGGCCCACAGGATACATTCCCAAATTCCCACAGCTCTGGGGGAACAAAGGGACTTAGGGAATATCTTCAGAGCTGAAAAGGCATTTTATGGTCCAGCTGTAGGGCCTTATCACCTTGAGTCTGCTGGGAACACCGGTCAGTGACGTAGCCTGGCTTTGAGAGGAGGGAAATTTGGGGCAATTTATTGTCTTTCATTTGTTTGCAAAAATCAATGGAGCCTCATTAAGGAAAGGAAGGGGTTGGTCTTTCCTCTAGTTCGTTTTCTTTCTGTTGCTATTTGAACAGGTGCGAAGGCTAGTATATTTATAGGATTTTGGGACTGGAACAGACCATTACAAATTTGGTCATCAAACTCTTTAAAGCTAACCAGTAATGAGGGAGAAGCGCTAATTTGAGGACAGTTAAAAAACACACATTTCACACTTTTTTTTTTTCTCACCTGTAAACGGTTTTAAAGTAGTTGACACCTGACATTCCCATTCTGGTACCCAAGTTAGTCTCTAATGGCACCTCACTTGGACTCTTGCTTGCTGTTTGAACTCCAACTTGACTCTCCTCCTTTAGGCTTTCCCATGTCACAGTAGCCTTCTTAAAGTACACTTCTGGTCATGTCATTCCTGTTACCAAAAAGAATTAGTTTCCGGTGCTATGTTCCAGGCATATGCACTGTATTCATTTAAATCCTCACAACTCTTTGAAGTAGTGACTCTTATACTCATTTTACTGTTGAGAAAACTGAGGTTGAAGTAAAGCCCAAGAACAAACAATTTATAAGTGGTAGAACTGAGATTTGAGCCCTGGCACACTGAGTCTCATTGCCTGAACGAGAAGCTGTCTCAAAAACACTCAATAGCTATTTCACTGTGTATGTCAAAACATCATGTTGTACACTGTAAATATACACAATAATAAATGAGAGCATTTACAAACTTGTATAGCAATTTAACTGAGTACTTTATGTCTGCTAAATTTACTAATAAAAATGTTGGGCTTGTAAAAAAAAAATACTCAGTAGCATCCCATTCTCTTACAAATCTAGTCCAAACATTTCTATCAAGGCCTTCCATCAACCAGCCCCCTAATTTTCACAAACCCATTCTTTTATTTCACATCATTTCCACTGTCTAAAATGTTAAATCTTTGCAATTTAAACCATTTTTAAGACCCATCTCAAGTATCTCCATTTCAGCCAGAACTGACCTTTCTTTTGTCAAGATCCTCATAGAAACCCTCGTGGCATTATAAATCCACTTAAGACACTCTGCCCTGTTGCATAGGTTTGACAAATACACTTACTTTCATGATCTGATGTGAACCTCTTAAGGACCAGACATGGAAACACTATGGGCTAGTGGGACATAAACTAGCCTGGGCATCCAAGCCCGACTCTTCTCTTGTTGTTTGACCTTGGGCAAGGCAACTATCCTCTCTGATCTGTGTCCTCCTCTGTGTTCAAAAAGGATGCTAATGATGTCAAGCATACCTCCCAAGGTGGCTGAGAAGATCAAAATGAATAATAAATATTAACATGCACAGTAAGCTGCAAAGGCAACACAAATAAATTCTTCATGTTCACCTTCGTATTCCCTAGCTTAGTGCCATGTCTCACCTTGAAGTGGATCTATTTCTTGAACTGGCATTTTTTTTCCTTTGTTTTTCTTTTCTTTTCTTTTTTTTTTTCTGAGACAGTCTTACTCTGTCACCCCAGGTAGAGTGCAGTGGCATCATCATAGCTCACTGCAACCTCAAACTCCTGCTCAAGCAATCCTCCCGAGTAGTTGGGACTACAGGCTCATGCCACCATGTCCCGGCTAATTTTTCTATTTTTTTGTAGAGATAGGGTCTCACTCTTGCTCAGGAAAATTGGCACATTTATCCTTAAATTGTAAAGCAAACAAACAAAAAACTAAGAAAACATTTCTTAATAATCCTTTAATTTGATAGGTTAATTAATTTGATAGGTTAAAAAAATTAATTTATATTTAAAAATTATCTAAGCGTTCTTGGAAAGTTCATTGCCATTTCAAACAGCTTTTTGCTTTGTATATACTTTCAGAAAAATAATTACAATATTTTAGGCCAGGGTGAAACACAGAAAAAGTCACTTTTATCAATGAAAATGTAGGATACCAATTAATTATTGATCATCACATTCTTTCTTATTACAAACATCAGAGTTATTGGCATTTGCCCTATATCTAAATCTACTAATGTCCAATCTATGTCATTTAGTTTTCTTCTTTTAAGCAAAATGCATCTCAAGTTGTGATGGCTATGTTTGTTTTTCCTTATGTCTGCATTAACAGTTATCTCATACAAGATGAAATTCAGACCTAACATTTTGACTTCAGTTATGATAAAGACTAACTCAGTGTGAGAGATTATCTTTGTCCATTTTCTCACCTATGACATTGAAAAAGTTAATTTATAGTTATGGCAAGGTCCTACCAAACACTCCAACCTGAACTAAGTAGCCAGGGACTTTCTTGTATGTATCTAGAATTTGGCTTCACCACTGAGGAATTTGTGGGAGAGTCAGAAGTTTCCTGGTCATTTTCCCATGCCTTTTGGAGAAGGGCAAAAAAATTGAAAAACAAAATATAATTATACAATCATATGTTGCTTATATGTTCTTCTCATGGCTGGGAAGAAGGGACGATACAGTGGAAAAACTGACCTGCTGAAGAAGCTCAAAGTGGTCCACTGCCCCAGGCTTTTCAGAACGCATCAGAGGGGCACTTTGAGGCTAATCCACAGCATGAAAATCTCACTTCTTATTCCCTCCTGGAAAATGAAATCATTGAGGAGCAGCTATGCTTTGAATTTATACAACTCATTTTTTTCCCAAAGTTCTTAATTTTTTGTACAGATCTCAAATGCATGCTTATAAATTAAATATTTAAATAATAACTAACCAAGTTCACATTTGGCTGGCTTTAATATTTTCTAGAAGTCTACACATCTGATCTGGCACCAACCTGCAAGGTGGCAACCAAATCTACCGATAGGAAATTGGCAACAGAGCATATTAATGTTTCCTTTTAAAGGACAATTAAAGCAAATTTACAACTGAAGTTTAGATTTCGTGTATCTTTGTCCTTTGGATTATTTTAACTTGATCTTTCTGCTTTCCCTAACTTATTCTATCTTGTTCATTGAGATTTCATGACGAGTTCAATGTCACTAAAGAAAAGACACTGTAGAGAATGAGAGAGAGTGAGAGAGAAAAAGAAAGAGCGAGGGAGAGAACAGAGGGTGCTAGTCTAGTCTATTCTACATTATGTTGATTTAACCAGCTCATTTTATGGGATTATTTTCTTGGTTATCATTCTAACAAATGGATGTATGCCATCAGCAAGAGATCATTTTAAAAGTAGAAGCAGTTTAAAAACTAGAATACAATTTTTATGAGTATTTATTGCATGTTATTTTCTGAGCCTTGATATTCTAAAAAAAAAAAGCTATTGGTAAGAATTCCACAGTTTAAAATTTCATTTTAGAGCTTGATATTTTCCTTTAAATAAATTATAATGTGCGGAATCAAGTAAAAAGAGAACTACATTGATGGCTTTAGTATTCAGCTCTAATGATTACATTTGCATATACTCTGGCTTTTTTAAGAAAAAAAGAAAAGAAAAGAAAAATACAGTGCTAGTATTACCAGAACAAAATATAACTCTCATTATCCCAAATGAGCTGTCAGTCCTTAAAACAGTTTTCTTGGTGATGGTAGATATCTAAATGCAAAATAGCAAATTTAGCAGGGATTCTAAACACTAGAAAGAATTTAGTCATATTTAATGACAATATTTTGAAAAGTTAATTTTTTCCTCTTAATATATATAAAGAGCTCTGGATGATCAATAATGAATAATAAGTATAGAAATTTTTAAAAATTGAACAGATTTAGAAAAGTCAACACATAAAATTAAAAATGGCTCATAAATATGTTGGAAGACTTTTCAATCTCACTAGCTATCTCATGGATGGTAAGAGAACATGAGACATTTGCATAACCTAACTCTTCTAATTATTTAATGATAAACAGAAAAGATGTATACATTCTGCAGGACAAGGGGAGCAATATCCTACAATTTAGGTAGAAATTTTTTTTTCTAAATTACATTTACACAGGAAAAAAGAAATTGTCAGGGTTTGGGGTCAGTAATCTTGCCTGTTCTTGGTTCTTGGTGTGCTCTTCGCCAAAGAATGACCAGACACACCAAAAGCAAAGTAAGCATGACATGAAGTTTATTGAGGAAGGACAAGAAAGGTTTATAGAATAAGAGCAAGATATGTTCACCACAGAACGGTGAATGGGTCTCTCGTCATAACAAAAAAGGCCTTGGTTGTGGTCTGAGTCTGGTTTTACAGTGTCTGGATTGGACCCTCCTCGTGGTTTATATGTCATCATTGAACCACTCTGAGGGACAGTTGGGAGTTATATGACCTTAGTCTTACTGAGCATGTGGATCGCCCATGAACCTCTCTGAAAGCCGATTTGAGGAGGTGAACCACAATGTAGATTTAAGCTAATGACATGATAATTAGATTTAGGTTATTCTAGGTCAGCTTCCAGACTCTATTGTACCTATGCCGCTTAGCCCATGGGCTACAGAGTCCTCTGCATTCTTTTTCAGCTGGCATGCTAAGTTCTGATTGGTAGATTGGTAAGGTGTCCCCTCCACCCCCAGGTTGGCAGTTACTCTACTCAGGAGGCCCACCTTGTCCCCAGGAGGGGCCAGAGTTCTTTAGCTGTCTACCTAACAAAACTACAAGTAGGATGCCTGTTTTATTCCTCACTGGGAAATCAAGGGATATACCATCTAAGACACAAGAAGCACTAGGCTCATAACCTATCAGTGAGTCAGCACATTAGCCCAGCACATTAGCATGGAGAGCAGCCCCTCCACTTCATCCTAACCTTGCCAGTGTGATTTCCCACCCTTCTCCCTTATGCCAACATGGCAGCACACTCCATGTCTCAGCAATTTTTAACCATTTGCAGTTCACCAAACATTTAATACATCATACTGCTTTAGTCTTCACGTCGGAGAATGCTATACTCTTTGCATTACCTGAGTTGTTCGATTTTTTTTATTCATTTATTCAACATTTTATTTGTATTGAGTACCAGCTGGATTACTGGTAGTGTGAAAAAAGAAAATGCCCTCTCTTCTCCAGTATTGCTTTAACATTGACAATTGAGCTTATATTTATGAACAACCAAAAAATAATTCTGAAAAGAAAAAAATTTGCACTTTATATTTTCTGACCACATTACAAGAAAAAGTAGAAGTTATAAATAAAAATTCAAACCAATGGTAACAAAAATGCTAATCACAACTATGGAAAAGATTTAATTATTGATTCAAGTAAGAAAAAATAGAATAGCATACTACTTAAACAACAATTAAAATGCAGTCTTTTACCTCAAAAGAGATAAAGAAGAAATAAAATAAGTGTATGACTCAAGCTGTTGGAATTAACAATCCTAAGAAAAGCAGATAGAAATAAATGACAGTGTGTAAAATACAAATGACTATATTGAAATAAGTAAATATGGAATAATAAATGAATGGTTTTTCAAATAAACTATCTGTAAGTCTAATGAGGAAACTGAGGGAAAAAGCAAATAAAATTTAAATGAACACATATACAAACTAAAGCACAATAGCAATGAAAACATTAAATAAATGAACAATCTCTATAAATAATTTTATTTAATGAAATTTAAAACTTAAACTACGATTTTAAAAAGAAAACAGCATGGCTTCATGTCTAGGTGGTGTTAAGAATAAAATTCTTTAAAATTTCCAGGGAAGAGATAAGTTCTATGTTACATAAATATTTTCTGGAAACAAAATAATGAAATGCTTCCCAGTTAATTTTACCAAGCAAATAGTTTTCTGAAATTAAATCTAACTAAAATAAACACCAAATAATACTATAAACCAATTGCAATTATTAATATATATAAAAATTGTAAACATTTTTTGTATAATGTTAAAAGTATAATCTGTCATGACCAAGAAATATTTATTTTAAAAATTCAAAATGTTGCAAATCAGAGTAAATAAATAATATGTTACTTCATATCAGTAGGTTGACTTTTTTTAATAAGGTCATTTCAAAAAACTTACAAAAGCTATCTTATATTTATAAAATATATTTTTAAAAATATAAATATCTCCAAACCTATTCCTAATTCAAAAATTCTTTTAAAAATCAGAATAGATGACTATTATCTCAAAATAATAAGCAATATTCAATTCAAACCAATAATCAATAAAATATTAGTAGTAAAAATTTAGTCATTTTACTAAAATCACAAAGTAATGCTGACTGCTGTTTTTAATATGAAAGGTCTGAAAAACGCTATTAGATCAAAAAAAAGGAAAAATATTGGTAGGGAGAGAAAAAAACTATTATTACTTTCATGTGGTGTGATTATATATCTGGAAAAGGAATCAACAGAAGCAACTTTTAAAATTAATTTTGTGAAGTGGGGCTGTGACATTATGAAATATATATTTGGTCTTTGTCCAGTCTCCTGGCACACAACTTCTAAAATCCCTTGGACTCTCCAAAGTGCTGTCTCTTTGTATGCTAATGAGTTGGCTGGAGGCTGGCAGCCCCTGGGTAGCTTCAGGATGGAGGCTACAGTTTCACCTCCCTGGGGAGGTGAGAGGGGGTTGAAGGTTAAGTTGATCACTAATGGTCAATGATTTAATCAATCATGCCTAATAATGAAGTCACCATAAAAACCCCAAAAGACTGTGTTAAGGGAGCTTCCAGGCAGCTGAACATGTAGAGGTTCCTGGAGAGGGAATTCCACAGGGACAGAAGCTCCTGCACTCAGGACCCTTCCATACCTCACCTTACGCATCTCTTCATGTTTCCTTTGTAATATCTTTCATAACACGCCAGTAAACATAACTGTCTCCTTGAGTTCTGTGAGCAGCTCTAGCAAATTAAGCCCAAGGAGGGGCTTTTGAACCCTGATTTATAGCTGGAAGCACAGGCAAAATAACCTGGGCTTGTGGTTGGCACTGGAAATGGGGAGCTTGTGGGACTGAGTCCTCTATCTGTGTGGTCTGATTCTACTTCCGGGTAGATAGTCTCAGAATTGAGTTGAATTAGAGGACACCCAGCTGGTGTCCACTGCAGAAGTGACTGCTTGCTTGCTGGTTCACAGAAACCTCACACATTTGGTTATAGAAGTCTTCTGTGTTGATTGTTGTTGAGTGAGAGAATGGAAAAAAACTGGTTTTTTTTCCTATTCAGAGGCCAGTTGAAAATAAATACATAAAATTTTATATTCTTTTCATAGAAAAGAAATAAAGAAATAACTATTTAAAATATAATGGAAAAGAGACTACATTAAAAATATCTACAAAAAATAGTAAAAATCTAGGAATAAGATTAATAGAAATGTAACCCACAAGATTTTTGTGCTCTGAAAGGAAAGACAGAATCTTTTGAACATGGCAACTCTCCTATAAACAGTAAACACATAGATTTAATTCAATTCCAAACTTAGGGGAGCTTTTTGCAAACTTTATCAGATATAAGTACAAAGTTTATCCGAAATTTTAAATATCTTATAAAGTTTAAAAGTATTAAATACTGACTATTGGTACAAAAATTGCCACAGATCAATGAAACATAATAGATTGCCCAACAATAAATCCCAGTGTATTTGAGAATTGAAAATATGATTACTAAAAAAAATCACAAATCAACGGACAAAAAAGAGAATGTTCTAGAAATGGTTTGGGTTCATTTGGTTAAAAATTTAGGGAAAAAAATACAGATCCTCACTTTACTCTATATACCAGAATAAAACTCATGTGTTAGATGTAAAAAATATTAAAACACAAAATCTTAGAAGATAATATGGGAGCGAATATTATTAAATGTTTGAATGGAGTGGTGGGGAGGGCAGATAGATAATGAGAGTTAATTTTTAAGCCAAAACTTAATAAAATCACATATAAAAATAAGAATTATTTAGTTACGTACAAAATTTAAAAATCTATAGATAAAACATAAACACCCAAAGTGGAAAATATTTGCAGCAAACATGACAGTTAACTTCTTTATTAAATAAAGAGCTATAAAACAGATAAGAAAGGTAAAAAAGTCACAACTACATGAATGATCAAAGGATAGGAAAAGAAATTCACAGAAGATATACAATTAATACACTAACCTTTACAAAAATATTCAGCTTCTCTAGGAATCAAAGAAATGATTTCATAAATGATCTATGAAAGTAAGGAGAAAAAGAGATGTATAACCACAGCTTGGCAAGGATGGATGAGACAGATAACCTCATATAATATATGAGAGTGTATGTTGCAATGTACATGTTGCATCACCTACTAGAGTGGAGCTAGGGCACCTCGCTAAAGGATGCAGCCCCTCCTTTAAGCAAGTACAGCTCTGAGGCAGGGGCAGGCGAGGAATGAAAGAATTAGGAACAGCTGGGGCAGATTCAGAACCATGACACCATCCCCCTTCAAAGGCAGTTCAGAGGCTGGCAAGGTGAGCGAGAGTTCAGAGCAGAGTCGGAGCTTACAAAATGGGTGGATTAAGCTAAAAATGAGCAGGAGGCATCTTGAGGGCACTACTTGTGCTCAGAGCGAGTAGAGAGAAGAATGTGGTATTTGACACCTGTGGACTCCCCAGCAGCTGAGTATGAGCTGAAGGAGAAAAGTTAAAAGCTGTGAGAGTGGCTGTGTTAGCCTAGGGAAAGGCAAAGGAAACAAAGCGGTCGTTAGAAGAAAGAACTCATTTGAAATTGGTAATGAGGTATATCATTTATAACCAAGTCTTTCTTGGTTTTCTCATTTTTTCTAAATTGTGGGTGTTGTAATTTAGAAGTAATGTTCCCTAATAATTATGCTTTTACAAAATGCAATTTTTCTTTCTTTCTTTTTTTTTTTTTTAAAGAATATATACAAGAATGAAAAAGCACTGGAAAACCCTGACCCTGGCTTGCATGGCTTGCATTTGCTTAGCGCAATGACTTAATTGTCATGACCCTGGTTTCCTCATTTATGCAGACGTGGTAATTCACTCAGCCAATGTGCACCAGAGATACGGGGTGCTAAGGTGGAGGAGCTCCTCGCCCTGCAGAGGACACCTGGGGAAAGCAGAGAACCACGAGGCCGTGGGCTGGGTGCAGTGTGGGTGTGAAGGCAGGTTGGGGTCAGAGCTTGTCAGGAGTGACACTCTCCCCAGTGCAGAGAGCGCAGGTCCTGCTGGAAGGACGTGAGGAGGGCTTTCCATTTGGCTTGGCAGAGAGGGGCGTGTCCTGCCGAGCCTGCTCAGACATTCTGGACTTTGTCCTGCAAAGTTTGGGAAGATATTTCAGTTTTAAGCACAAGGATCACTCCAGAGTGTGTGAGAAAGGAACACGGGGAAAGGGCCGAGCTAACACGCCCTCGCAGAAAGCGGGGGAGAGAGGACAGCACAGGCCCTACAGTTGTGTCTGCGAGGATGAAAAGAGAGACAGGCTTCAGGTTATGAGAGCAAGACAGAAGCAAGGATTCGCCCAGGCTTCTGCCCTTAATAACTGGGGGCAGGCTGGCGCTACCATCTGGGACACAGACAAAAAAGGTAGAGCAAGTTTGAGAGAGAGAAAATGGAGATTCCAGTTTTCCACACATTGATTTTGAGGGGCCCTTGAAGCATTTCACTTGCGATGTGCCACTTGCCTTGTAGAGTCGATGGCAAGTCCGAAGCTCAGGGGAGAGCTCTGGTCGTAAGACAGAAAACCCTGGCAAATAGATGCCAGTTCAGAGCAGAGTCGGAGCTTCCAAGATGGGTGGGAAACCATCCAGACAGAGTGGTGAGGGAGAAGAGGATCCGTGGCAGAATCCTGAGAACACCAACACTGGAGGGACGACTGCAAGAGGAGGAGCTTCCTCTCAGCACTGGCTGAGCTGGAGAGGCCAGAGAGGAAGACTACGTGGTGGCTGCAGAGTCACCGGGCCCAGGGAGGAAGTGGCAAAGGGCACCCGGTCTGCAGAGGACAAGATCTTGCCGAGGCTGAGCATCCGCTGGCATCAACCATTAGGGGCTGTTGGTAAACTTGGCCAAAGAATTTCTGTGGGATGATGAGGATAGAACCCAGACTGTAGTGATGGAGGAATGGGTGTCATGGGATAAAGAAGAAACAGCAAAGGGAGACAATTCTTTCAACAAATTCGCCTGTGAAATGGAGAAGATGGGGAGAGAGCTTGAAAAATTGTAGTAGTTTCCTAGAAGTGCCATAACAGATTGCCACAAACCAGGTGGCTTAAAACAACAGACATTTATTCTCTTCCATGAATAGTTCCAGCAGCTAGAAGTCTAAAATCAAGATACTAACAAGGCCAATGTCCCTCTTAAGGTTAAGGAAGGTTCTAGGGACTTCTTCCTTGCCTCTTCTTAGCTTTTGGGAGTTCCTGGCAATCCTCAGTGTTCCTTGGTTTGTAGCTGAATCACCCCAATCTCTGCCTCCCTCTTCACACAGCCTTCTTCCCTCTGTGTCTGTGTGTCTGGGTCTGCAACCTCCTGCCTTTCTCTTATAAGGACACCAGTCATTGGATTTAGGACCGACCTCAATCCAGTATGACCTCATCTTAACCAAACTAAGTACGTCTGCAAAGACCTTATTTTCCAAATAAGGTCACATTCTGAGCTTCTGGTGGACACAAATTTTGATACCATTCAACCCAGTACAGAAATATACAGGGAAAGTTATTTTTGTTTGCTCGCTTGCTTGTTGATTTTACACATGGAAAATTAAATGAGTGAGTCCTTTTTGATACATAAATGAGGCTAATTTGAAAACCCATGTTTCCAAGAGATAACAGTTATTTCATAAGATGTTCTCCCAAAACCTTATGAGATTTTACACCAAATCTGAGGCTCATGAAGAAAATTGTCCCCAAGGGATAAAAGTGGTAATAACTTAGCATTGTTTCTTGTGGGTCTCAACAACTGTTTTAAATCTTTTGAAATTATGGTAATGTGGACAAGCTTTCTGGGATAGAACAGAATGTGAGTTTGTATCTTATTCAATTTCAGATATTCTCTAGGATAGCATGATTTTAGAAAAATCCATTTCCATGAGGAATGATTTAGGCCTTTTGTTTATAACCCCCCCCCAAAAAAATCTAGCATATATACTGTTTAAATAAATTGACAAGTTGGAGAGGGTATCATGTAGTTACAGTTTGTTATCATTTTATTGGGATTAAAATAATTAACTTATATACCTCATTTCCTCATGGCATGACTAAAACAAAATAAACAGAACAAAAACAGATCCCTTACCTTGAAAAAGAAAACAGACAAAATTTCAGGACTAGCTACACCAAAGCTATTTGAAATACTGGAGTCCATTCTTTCTTCACTGAGGTTCTGTTACAAGAATTAAAATGAGGAATATTAAATCCACATTGGAAATATCTATTAAAAGAATCAGGAAATGCAGAAATGGTAGTTCTCTCATACAACATTTTTGTTCCTACTCTCATCCTGTATGGCTTTAACTAAAATGCAGCAATCTAAAAATACATACATGTTACTCTGGTGCCAGTGGAATAACCATAATTTTTATTTACTTTTTGTTTCTTCCTAAAGGCAAAAATCTGAAAGGAAACACCTGCAGAATCTGCCTCTTAGTCTTTGACTTTTCTAGCAATGTGATCCACAGGCTAGAGTTTGGACGCTCTGTTTCATGTCAGGTTGGATGAAGGAATAATTGTGAAGTGCTTTTTTAAATAGCCACCTGTTCTTTTCCCCTAGTGGCAACAACTCAACTTCCCACTGGCTGTGTGCACCAGCACATTCCTTTCTGAAGCCTGAAGGCTCTGCATGGGCGTCTCCCACAGCCAGCACGTGAGGACCATCGCTGCCTTTCAGTGATGGGTGGTGGAGCTGGGACCTGAACTGAACACTGCTCACTGCCCAAACTCCTCACCGGCCACACTACACTCACTGCCCTTCCCCATCATACACTGATCTTACGAACCGCAGCAAAAAAACAATAAAAATACCCATCAGTTTCCCAAAGACTCCAGAAAAATATAATTCTATCTCAGAGGAAATTCTAGGCTGGATACTCTCTAGGTTAATGTCTTTTTGCTTCATGGGGCAAAGTTATTCTAGTGTATTCTCTATCAAGCTCGTATTTTACAAATTTGTATGTATATGAAGACTGGTAGTATAATAAAATTCACTTTTTTCTTTTCATGAGTCAGAAACCAAAATAGAACACAGCCCCTCCATTGATTCAGCAAGTATTTATTGGGTGCCAATTATGTGCTGGTACCGCAATTAGCACAAGGTATACAAAAATCAGCAGAACAGAAACGGTCTCTGCATTCATAGAGCTTGTAGCCTATGAGGGAGTCCTATGATAAAAGAAAATAATTTCATAATTAGAGAATTGTAAACTCTGGTAAATTCTACAAAGGTAAAAAACAGGGATTTGTGAGAGCACATAACACTGTAGGCAACATGGAGGTTTCTATGAGACATGAAATGAGAGATGAACTCTGATGGATGAGCAGAAATTAACAGAAATGCAGAGAGAGGAAGCACTCCATGTAGAGAGAGAAATACAACAAAGATGTTAGGTGAGAAGAGAAAATGGTGTATTCAAGGGTTTTACGCAGGAGATTGATGTGCTAAAGGTTATCTATGAACAGTGGTGCCACTTACTATGGTAGGAAGCACGGAAAGGTTACAGATGAAATATTAAGTTAGGTTTTGCACATGTTTATTTGGTTGGGGTACTTGTGAGACCTCTAGAAGAAGAAATCAAGTGGGCCAGAAACACAGGTCTGAGACTTAGAAGAGGCTCATTCAACTGCAATACATTTGAGGGTCATTGACATGTAGATGACAATTGCAGCAATGGGAGAGAGAAGAGGAAAAGAGAAAGGAGTCTAGAAATAAGCCTTAGGAACTCCAGTACTTGGGAATTAGGTAGAGTTAAATGAGCCAGCAAAAGGAGTCTCAAAACGGGAGGAAGGAAGAAAACCCAGGAGAATGGCTGTGTCCCAGAAGACAAAGGAAAAGATTGTTTTAAGGACAGAATGGCCAGTTGTTGTGAAATCTGCTGAGAAGTCAAGTATTAATAACATGAAGGCTGAACAGTATCCTTTAAATCTGGGCCCTTAAGGGTGATTGGTGACCTTAGGAGGAGCCATGTCAGGAATGACGGGGGTGGAAGCTGGATTGAAGAGGGCAGAGGAGTATGTAGGAAGAATGTTGTTCAACAAAAATTTGCTATTTTATGAGCCTTCCATATGTATGTTCATCATCTAACAGGATGTAATAATTACTAATAACATTCAATTGCCTGGTTATACTGTAGGTTTGCTGTTGGGAGAGGAAGGAAGGAAAGAAGGAAGGGAGGGAGGAAGGGAGAGAGACAGGGAAAAACATAGAAAGAAAGAGAAAGAGAGAGAAAGGAAGGAAGGAAGGAAGGAAAGACAGAGAGAAAGAAAGGTAGAAAGAAGAAAGAGAAAGAAAGAAAGAAAGAAAGAAAGAAAGAAAGAAAGAAAGAAAGAAAGAAAGATAGATTGATTGACATTAGATTAATTATTCAACCCAAGGGAAAAAAGTGATCCACAAACAAGAATGCTGGCAAGTGATCTAAAGTACTAGCATTACCTTCTGTTTAAGACTTGGGGACAAGTTTTCACCGGAGCACTAGTAACATGAAACATTTCACAGCATTTGAAGAAAAGACAGTTATCTGATACAAATTCAGTCTAGTGAAACAATTTATGGCTTGTCAAATATTCTATTTTAAGATTTCTTGCTTTGGCATGTCCAATTAAAGGAAGGAAGAAAAAGCCTCCTGTAATGAAGAGAGATAGGCTTGCCATCCTAAATTATTTTGCATTTATCACAATAACTTAATAAACATTATATTAGTACTAAAGTTACGGTTACCTAGTAAAAGGTCTTTTGGGACATAATTTTTTAATTATTTTATACTGGTGTACATCATTTTATTGCACTTCATTTGACTGTGATTTTTATACATTGAAGGTTTTTGTCAACACAGTTTCCAACAAGCCTATCAGCGCCATTTATCTGACAGCACAGGCTCACTCCGTGTCATTTTGGTAATTCTTGCCAAAGAATTTTCAAGCTTTTTCATTATCATTATATTTGTTATGGTGCTCTGTGGTCAGTGATCTTTGATATTACTATTGTAACAGTTTTCAGCACCACAAACCATGCCCATGCAAGATGACAAACTTAATGAATGTTGAGTGTGTTCTTCAACCAGCAGTTCCCCAGTCTCTTTCACTCTCCATGGACTTCCCTGTTCCCTGAGACATAACAATATTGCAGTTAGGCCAGAAAATAACCCTGCAATGGCCTCTAAGTGTTTAAGTGAAAAGAAGAGTCACACATCTCTCACTTTAAATCAAAAGCTAAAAAATATTTAAGCTTAGTGAAGAAGGCAAGTTGAAAGCTGACACAGGCCGAAATCCAGGCTTCTGAGCCAGTTAGCCTAGTTGCCAACACAAAGGAAATGTTCTTGAAGGAAATTAGAAGTGCTACTCCAGTGAACACACAAATGTTAAGAAAGTGAAGCAGTCTCATTGCTGATATGGAGAAAGTTTGAATGGTCAGGAGAGAAGATCAAGCCAGCCACAACATTTCCTTAAGCCAAATCCAAAGCAAAGTCCTAACTTTCCTCAATTCTATGAAGGCTGAGAGAGGTGAGGAAGTGATAGAAGAAACGTTGGAAGCTACCAGAGATTGGTTCATGAGGTTTGAGGAAAGAAACCATAACATAACATAACATAAAAGTGCAAGGTGAAGTAGCAAGTGCTGATGGAGAACCTGAAGCAAGTTGTCCAGAAGATCCATTAATAGCTAGGACCATTGATGAATGTGGCTGCACTGAACAACAGATTTTCAGTGTAGATGCAAGAGCTGTATATTGGAAAAAGATGCCATCTAGGGACTGTCATAGGTAGAAAGAAGTCAATTCCTGACTTCAAAGCTTCAAAGGGCCAGCTGTTTCTCTTTTTAGGGACTAATGCAGCTGGTAACTTTAAGCTGAAACCAATGCTCATTGACCATTCTAAAAATCCTAGGGCCCTTAAGAATTATGCTAACTCTACTCTGTGTGTGTTCTAGAAATGGAATAACAAAGCCTGGATGACAGCACATCTGTTTACTGCATGGTTTAATAAATATTTTAAGTCCACTGTTGAGACCTGCTGCTCAGAAGAAAAAGATTCCTTTCAAAATATTACTGCTCATTGATAATACACCTGGTCACCTAAGAGCTCTGATGGAAATATACAAGAATAATGTTTTCATGCCTGCTAACACAACATCCGTTCTGAAGTCCATGGATCAAGGATTAATTTCAAGTTTCAAGTCTTATTATTTGAGAAATACATTTCATTCCTCAGATGCATCTGGGCAAAGTAAATTGAAAATCTTCTGGCAAAATTTCACCATTCTAGATGCCATTAAGAACATTCGTGATTCATGGGAGAGGTCAGAAAGTCAATATTAATAGTAGTTTGGAAGAAATTGATCCCAACCTTCATGGATGACTTGGAGGGGTTCAAGATTTCAGTGAAGGAAGTAGCTGTGGGTTAGGTGGCAATAGCAAGAGAACTAGAATTAGAAATGCACCCTGAAGATATGACTGAATTGCTGCAATCTCACCATAAAACCTCAATGAATAAGTTGTTTTTTATGCATTAGCAGAGAGTGGTTTCTTAAGATGGAATCTACTCCTGATGATGACGCTAGGAACATTGTTGAAATGACAGAAAAGGACTTAGAAGATTACGTAAACTTAGTTGACAAAGCCGTGGCAGAGTTTGGAAGGATTGACTCTGAGTTTGAAAGGCATTCCACTGTGGGTAAAATGCTGTCAAACAGTATCGCATGCTACAGAGAAATCTTTCATGAAAGAAAGAGTCCATCGACGCAGCAAACTTCACTGTTGTCTTATTTTAAGAGATTGCCACACCCACCCCAACCTTCAGCAACCACCACCCTGATTCAGCAGCCATCAACACTGAGGCAGACTCTCCACCAACAAAAAGATTACAACTTACTGAAGGCCCAGATGATTGTTAGCAGTTTTTAGCAATAAAACAGTTTTTAAATTAGGGTATGTATGTTTTTAGACATGTTATTGAACACTTAATAGACTACAGTATAGTGTACACATAACATTTACATGCACTGGAAACCAGAAAAATGTGTGTGACTCACTTTATTGCTATATTTGCTTTATTGCAGTGGTCTGGAACCGAACAGGCAATATCTCTGAAGCATGCCTGTATACTGTATATTGTACCTTACTATAACAACTTACTTAAAACAAAATATTCACATTTCTTAAAACTTAGATTTTGTTCATTCTAATTTTCTCGTCTATTTTCCAAATTGCATTAATGCCTCCTGCTCCATCTCAGCCCCTCCCATGGGCCCCCCTCCATTGACTTAATTCTGCTTTCAACCACTAGATCTTTTATCACCCTTGAGGTTCCTGCAATAGTATTTTCCACTGGGGCCATCTCCAACTCTCAATATTCTCCTTTTTCCTGTCTCTCACTGCTTAGCATGGATGGAAGAATCATTCACACTTTCCACACAGCCTCAAAACTATAGAGTAGAAAACAAGTTTATCAGTCATATGTTTTATGCAAAAAAAGAGTAGAACATTGGTGCCAGGGAAGCTCAGTAACAAAGATCTCTTCTAAGTCTCTCTCACATACACACACACACACACACACACACACACTCATACTTCCAGA
Organism: Varecia variegata; assembly: GCA_028533085.1. Taxonomy (NCBI): domain Eukaryota; kingdom Metazoa; phylum Chordata; class Mammalia; order Primates; family Lemuridae; genus Varecia; species Varecia variegata. The sequence goes on from CM052440.1 coordinate 56,763,390, forward strand.
TTCACCAAGCCATCTGCAAATAATAGGTAAAATTTGTTCATCTTCTCCCACATTAGGTCATTAGTTTTCTCTTTTATACTTTCCACTACTCTTACCAAGGCCCACATGAGCAGATGCCTATCAAGCCAAAATGTAAATGTAAATGCCAACAGAGGAAGTGAGGTCCAAGGATCCCAACCTAAATTTTCAACTTTTTGAACCTCTCACAATGGAGACAAAGAACTTCCCCCAGGTGTGTTAAGAAGCATTAATGCCGGGAGATTGAGTAGTGGAGGAGAGAAACAAAACAGAAAGAGGGAGAAGAGATGGTGTTATCCACCCCAGTTCTCCTCACCCTCCCCCAAATGCTCCTCATTGGAGCAGAACAATCAAAAGAGGATAAAAAGACTAGTTTGCTTCTAAAATTAAGAATAATGATAACCTAAATTTTATCTGAGCATTTACTATTTTGTCAATCACAAACAATGGCTATATAAGATTTGTTGCATTTGGTCACTTACAAAAATTCCAACATCAGTTCATGTATAGGCCACATTTTGGAACCAACAATTGTAAGGAAAGAATAAAAGCTATGACTCACCCCCCAAGACTTTCATTAGTCTTCCTTCAACCACAAGGATCCAATTCCTATAAATAATTTGTTCCCTGATCCTCGGGACCTCCTGCTGCTTAACATTGTAAATATGAAGCACTTTATATTTATGCACTCACACTCTTAACTATTTCACATTCCAGAATTCATCAACCCTTTTGTTTTGGTTTATTTTTTTTATACAAGTCAAAAATCTGTAATTTTCTGTTTTTATGAACACTAAAGTTTTTTTTTATTTTTGCAATATCATGTGTAATAATTTTTTTTTATTTCAGCTTATTATGGGGGTACAAAAGTTTGGTTATATATATTGCCCATGCCCCCCCATCCCCCTGAGTCTGAACTTCAAGCATGTCCATTCCCAAGACAGTGCACATCACACTCATCATGTAGGTATACACCCATCGCCTCCCCCCACCCACCACCTCTGTCCGATACCCTATTGGTGTTATTCCCAAATGTGCACTTAGGTGATGATCAGGGAAACCAATTTGCTGGTGAGTACATGTGGTGCTTATTTTTCCATTCTTGGGTACTTCACTTAATAGAATGGGTTCCAACTCTCTCCAGGAGAACCAAAGAGATGCAATATCTTTGTTTTTTCTTATAGCTGAGTAATACTCCATGGTATACATATACCACATTTTACTAATCCATTCATGAATTGGTGGGCATTTGGGTTGTTTCCACATCTTTGCAATTGTGAATTGTGCTGCTATAAACATTTGGGTGCAGGTGTCTTTTTTTATAGAATGACTTTTGTTCTTCTGGGTAGATGCCCAATAATGGGATTGCTGGATCAAATGGAAGGTCTATTTGAATCTGTTTAAGGAATCTCCAAATTGCTTTCCACAGGGATTGCACTAATTTACAGTCCCACCAGCAGTGTACGAGTGTTCCTGTCTCTCCGCATCCATACTAACATGTATTGTTTTGGGACTTTTTGATAAAGGCCATTCTCACTGGAGTTAAGTGATATCACATTGTGGTTTTGATTTGCATTTCCCTGATGATTAGAGATGTTGAGCAATTTTTCATATGTTTGTTAGCCATTCTTATATCTTCTTTTGAAAAATTTCTATTCATGTCCTTTGCCCACTTTTTGATAGGGTTGTTCGATTTTTTCTTACTGATTTTCCTGAGTTCTAAATAGATTCTTGTTATCAGTCCTTTATCTGATGTGTAGTATATCTTTACCTTAAATGAACTCATCTTGCTAATGTCCATATTTGTGATAAATGTGCCCTCATTCTCCCATATTATTTAGGTCAAAACCTTGGTATATTCTGTGATTTTTCCCACCCTTGGTCTCCCAAATCCAATCAGTTATCAAGTCCTATAATAATAGCAACCATTTTAAAATGCTTATTCTGTATCAAGCTGTGGCTGTATAAAATAGGCTATTTACTCACACTGCATTCTGGTTTTGCCAAGAAAATGTAGCTTTTTTTTTTGTTTGTTCTCCAAAAATGCTCTGACTTTTACTCATGAGTCCTGCTCAGGAGGGTAGCAGGAAAAAAAAAAAAAACCACTAACTATTAGTCCCACCTAGTCAATGAAATAATTTAAATGGTTCCTTTAGGTAATATGCAGCTCTTTGGGGTAAATGTGTTCAATCTCTCATATATCCATCTTTCTCCCCCTGCTCCTCTCCCAGATGGAATTTTGGTGGCACCTTCTCATGGTGGCAGAGTTAGATGGCATCCATGCACAAGATGATGTATCTTCACTGCTCCCTGGGCTGCCTCCTGAGCTGGTGACAATGGCCCTCACTGGTCTCATCACTGGGAGTTCTGGTTGCCTCTGCTGCTGAAGTCGACACTTCTAACTCCAGCCCAGTCATCTTCCTTGCTGCTTTGTCCTGCCTCGAATGCTTCTAATTCCTCCTATTGGCCACTGTCATACACTGTCCACCTGTAGCCCATGCTGTGGGGTCACCGTGTCCATTACTGTGACTGTAACAGAGGCAGGGCCATACTGGCTCTCTACTCAGCTGTTTTCTGTGGCCCCTCTGTGGGTGTCTGGAACATTCTGGTTTCACTTCATAGCATACTGAAATTTGAAAACACCTCAGAATTGTAAACTCTGGCTCTTCTCCTGTTTAAACAGGTTACAGAGATGGAGTTGCTCTGGCCAAGTACCACCTACCCTCTTAGACTTCTGCAGGGAGAGCCCCGAGTCACTCATCCATCCAGGGAGACACAGGCTCTCGAGAACCTCTACCCCTGGCTTTCCTGCCTCCCCCCACAGTCGTCTTCTTCCCACAGTCCCTGGAATGGAAGTGGTCAAGTCCCCTCCCCCCTTCTCTTCCTGGTTGGCTGGGATATCCTTTACCTAAAACTCCATTTGTCCCTTCCTCATTAATAACCTTCACTGCCCTCTCCTTGTTATTAATAGCTCCTCCGAAAGCAGGCTCCATGTCTTTTTCATCTCTATGTCCCACATACTTGACCGTAATATTTGTGAAATCATATGTCCCTATTCTGTCTTCACAGCTTTGCCTCCTGTCAGCCCTTCCATATACAAACTTAAGTCATACAGTGTTTGTTCAGCTAATGATTTCATATCATAAAGGTTCTTGAAGATATCTATGATTTTTGTTTCTCAGTTTAATGATGTTTGAAACCACCCAAAAAGATGCACTCTGGAAAGTGACATACTGACATTGCTCTTCAGGGAAAGATATGCTTACCAATTTACTTGCTGTAACAACTTCTGGTTTGAGACTCATAATGCACATAACAGACCCCATAACAGGGAATTATCTGCCCTGAAATGTCAACAGTGCTGAGGATGAGAAACCCTGCTCTTATGGATCCTTTCTTTCCTGCCACCAGGTTATTGTTCACAATAGAATACTCCCCCCTTGTCATTTCTCTCGACCTTATCTCGACCCTTGGAAATTCTAAATCCCTGATTTTAAAGGGATGGAATGTCACTGTCCTCATGATGACTTTTCCATTTCTGCTACTGAATGTATATCTTCTTTTTCTTGAACCCCACAGCATTTTAAACGTACCTCTCTCATAGATTTTGCCAAGCTACTGATCTTTGATCAAATTATTTTCCCCATGAATTTAGTGCTTTATATTGGAATTTTGGGAAAGTTGCTGTCTCAGTCTATTTGTGTTGCTCTAACAAAAGGCCTGAGACCAGATAGTTTATAAGCAACAGAAACTTATTTCTCCCTGTTCTAGAGGCTGGAGTCAAGCTCACAGGTTTGCTGTCTGGTGAGAGCTGCTCTCTGCTTCAAGATGGTGCCTTGACTCTGTGTCCTCACGTAGCAGAAGAGTTGAAGAGAGCAAACCCACTCCCTCAAGCCCTTTTATAAGAGCCTAATGCCAACTATGAGGGCTCCAGCCTCATGATGGTATCACCTCCCAAAGGCCCCACCTTCTAATACTATCACGTTGGCCATTAAGTTTCAACACATGAATTTGGGCGGACACATTCGGATCATAGCACTTGCTTAATCTCATTGGGCCTCTTTCCAGCTCCACTCTTTTGATGCCTTCCTTACCAACAGTGTGTGAGCCTTGTTTCCACATCTCAGTATTTAAATGAAGTCTTACCTCTGCAAGATTCTAACTTGTTCTAACTTGTCACACCAGCACCCCCCCATCATCCATTAAAATTCTTTTCATAATAATTACAGAGGTTTAGATCAGTTTTGGGGGGAATTGAAAAAAATCAAAGAGGTGACTAAGGAGTTATATAGGTAGACACATAAAGATTATAGTGGTTTAAATACGAATATCCAAAGTGGTTATGAATATCAAGGGGAGAGGGCTACATCTCTATTTCATTCTCCATTTCTGAATCCTTTAATCCAAGTGGAATTTAAAGCACTGTCCTACCACTTACCCCTATAATCTGTCTGCTTAGTGTGGTTTCTGTGAACCTTGGAAACAACCTACATATTATGTAAATAATGAGGTGTAATATCATAAAAAATGAGATAATTATATAGCATTTTAAAGACATAACTAAATTGTTTACATCTTTTAATCAAAGTAGTAATATATTTCAGCTTTACGTTTAGTCAAAATAGAGATTTGAAAAATAGGGGTTTTTATACCATGTCAGTTTATTTTTAATTTTTTAATAAATCATTCCATGATTAACCATATAGTATCTTTCAATTAACTGTGCCTCATAGTGTTCTTCAGAAACTCTAATTATACCTTAGGTTATCATTCAGAACACCTGCTCTTGTGGGTTTCAGTAATTTCAGCCTTGAATATTTTGACATAAAGAGTTATAATCATTGAGAATTTCATGGTGTTTAAAAAGTATACTGTGCCCCACCTTTCTAGCTAACTATAGCCTGCTTTATATGCCATGACTCTTTGCTTACTGAAGCTTTTGCCATTATCTTTCATCTTGGGTTACTAATTTGGGGAAATAGGGATATTTAGCCTGAAAGTTAAGGCCATGAAGAAGTCCAGTGTCCCTAGTCTCAGTTTATATGACTTTCACCAGATCATCAGTATATTGGAAAACAAAAAAGGTGGCTATGAGCATCGGGTTCCTAGAAAGCCCATTCTCCTACCTAAAGACATCAACAGGCAACACGTGTCAAGTTCTGAATGAGATACAGAATACCACATGCATGATGACACTTTTACTCCAACATACTAATTTAAATATAAACTGTGTGCACATACCCTGTGTGTTTACCCACCCCGATGGACTGTGGCAATAACTGGAAACCAGTTGCATGTACTGTTCCCTCCTGGTCTTTCAAACTTCTGCTGCCGTTCTCATTCTTAACTGACATATGAGAAATTTCACATTTTTAACTCTATTAACATGTCGAAGACAGATTAGAAATGTGGTTTCTGGCCTTACTAATTTCCTTTGGTGGCTTTGAACAAGTATGACAAGCATATTACCTTAAGCCACCTCACTTCACCTAAGAAGCTAGACTCATAATTCAGTGTTCTAAGCAAATAGGCCTCATTCCAAATGGACTATCCACTCAGCTGTATCGGTGATTTATTGCTTCTTTGTAATTAATCATATGTGACTATATTTTATCATATCATTCCCATTCATCGCACCCCTACCCAACTTTCTTGTCCCAAATGTTTTATTATAAAGTTCAATGCATATCTAACCATTAAAAATTCTAGTTGATAAACTAGAATATTTTACTGTGTTAGTCTTAAAACTGAAGTTATACAGTTAGTATAATCAAAGGAAAAGGTTTCAAATTATATGTGTCAGGTGTAATATAAAAAACAGCCAACCCTAGCAGTGATATCAGGTGAGAAATTATACATGCACCATAGGCCATGAATCCAAAATTTGGAATTTTTATTCCAGTGACTCCTATATAAGTAGACTACATCTTGTAAAACTACTTGGTATGGTCCAATAGCACATTAGATGGACAGAGCTGTTTTTACCACTTGACCTAGTTTTTCCTGCTCAGGGAGGCAAATGTTAAATGAAACTGCTCTCCTTCCCTGCACGCACTCTCCTCCCTGGCCATGGATATCATCAAAACAGATTTAGCTTTTATTTTAGTTTTCTATGACTAGTTCCATTTCCCTTTGGCCCGATCAGTAAAAATTTACTCCATTTTTTCTTTCCTTGAGATAGCAAGCTGCATCTCACCCCGAGGGCATAAAACCCACAGGTCATCATTTTAGTGCTTTGTGAGTAAGGTTTTGCCAAAAGCAGCATTAGTGGCATTTGCCGCAATTAAATCCCAATAGTGCTCGAGCTTTGCATTAAGCTGCTGCCCTTGGCCTCTGGGAGAGGTGATTTGCCATTAGGTTTATTAAAGTATCTCTGGAGCATGTTAGAAAAGCATGTTTTTTCTAAATTCGAGATGGATGGGAGTCCATATCTAATCAAAGATAGGTTCATTTAGCCCAGCTGTGCAACTGAGATTTTGACAGAAGACTGATATTAGAGCCATAGAACCATCAAATTTAAGAGCCAGCAGGAATGTTGAGGGGATCTGCTCCTCTATGAAAGAATGAATGAATCTCCATAAAGGAGCAGATATGAGAGTTTATTATTGCTGGGATTGGTCCTCTAATTGGTCCTCACACTGCACCTTTTTCCAGGCCCTCCCCAACGAAGAGACCAAGGAATTTAACGGCTATGCATAACAGTTTGCAAGAGATCACAAGAAAAATGTTACCATTATCTACACTTGGAACATTCCAGAAGCAACAGCACCTTCCTGGATTATAGTCGTTGCTTCAAGTCACTGATTCATACCAAAAAGTCAACAGCGTCAGGTTTGGCAGTCACAAGAATGGTCGGTGAGAAATATACTAATGCTTTTTGGGATCAGAAAGAAAAGAATACAAATTACTGTTTTCTGTGCTATATTTATTTCTGTCAAAAGTAGTAATTTAACAAAGGAAATAATTTGTGCCTAGGATATATATTTCAGCTTCAAGATCTCTCTAATACTCCTTTACATATCCCCCTCCACAATAGTCATGTCTTAGGAGGGGACTGACTAGCCAAAGGGAAGCAGCCATTGGATAACAGCAACTGTAAGACTGGGAATGGGGCTAGTACCACCTGGCAGAAACAGGTGGAATGATCGCTAGCTTTTGAAGCATTTGGGGAGTTGTGCTAGGAGATAGGAGAGGATGGAGAAGTAGCTATCCGTGACTGCCTCTGCTAAGTACATCTTCCAGCCCAACAGTGAAAATGATCAGTCTTCAAAGACAGATAAACCAGGTCTTATCCTTTCCTTTCCGTCTTTTCTTTCGCATCCTTTCTTTCCCCTCTGGGTACACTTCAAAGATGGAGAGACTTTCCCCTCTTCCGCTAATGACTAGACTAGGGTTGGGCTCTGGATTGGTAAGAAAGGGAAAGAGAAACAGGAGGCTCTGATACATCTCCCCAGTCAGTACAGACAGGCTGTATAACTGAAGGTAGAGGGTGGCATTTTTTTTTTAAAGGAACCAAGGGAAGCTGCATCCTCCTGATCTTAGTTCCATTCACCTATCACAGGTCAAAAATTACCAGTGTTTGGAGACCGAGTCCATTTTTTGTTCATATGCCCATTTTAAATTTTAAAAGAAAAAGAGTGCTAAGGAAAATAAATCTTTGTGTAATCTTGGAATCCCTTCAAAATTTGAAGTCCAACTCAGTATATTTCAACACACATCTATATCACACCTCCAGTGGGCAAGAAGCAGGATATTATGGTTGAAAGGGCATGAAACTTGTAATCAACAAGATCTGAACTTGAATTCCAGTTTAGCCGATTGCAGGCTATTTATACTTCGGTTGTCATGTAAACCTTTGACCCTCTCTTTCATCATCTGTAAAGTAAAATTAATAATGTGGTTTATACAATTGTTCTGAGCATTAAATGAGGTGATGTATGTGCAGAAGGTCATAGGAATGTCATTTATTACCATGTTATCATAGTTACAACACCTTTTCACCCCTCCAGGAGCAATATTCAATATAATTGAGAAGGTATAGCTTGGTAGATGAAGCAGCTTAAATGAGCATGGTTTATTTCCTAATGATTTCAGAGAAAGGGCTATGTGAAGCCTTTTTAAAATTAGCCTGTTCCCCACTAATCCTTCATTTCATATAGAGCATGTTTTCTTATCTTTAATCCTCTTTTATAAGCTGCTGGTATTCCAATCATGGATATTGCCTCCTGAATTCTTTTCAACCTGGAACGAAAATGTGTATTAATGGAGAAAAAAAACTTCAACCAGTATATCATATTTATAATTTACTCTGCCACGGAAAACATGGAATGATTTTTATTTTCTCGGTGGATTCAACTTCTCCCTGTTACTCCTTATTAATGTTTGTGAGTAGAAAGCTGACATTTAGATATATTCTGCCTCATAATTCAAAGGCTTTCAGCAAACTAAAACCTAGACCTCTGCCTTCGTTTAATCACAAGCTTATGTTATTACACCAAAATGTGTTGCTGAATCATAAATTGTCCTGAGACCATTGTTGGTAGGGGAGAGGGGGTTAAGATAATATAGCTACACCGTAGTTGTAGCTCCTGGACACTTGGATCAGCATGTCTATTCTTGTAAAAAACATATTCCTGAGCTCAAAGATCCAACTGGAAATCTCCTTTATCTTTAAGGACAGAAGTGACAGGTTCTGTGCCTTTTCGCTTCCCATTGGATCATTGGATCAGTTCTGATTTTTCCTTGTTTTCATGTCTTTTACTATAGTGAAATACAAATTGAAATCCTTTGAAACTTAATCATTAATTCCTGAATTAAAAATTTCTTTAAAAAAAAGAGTAGTTCTAGAAAGGAACTTAGTTTGAAATCTTCCATGCTTATTCAAGAGTGTATTTTCATAGCTTCATTTCTCTTTTGTTGCTGTAAGTTATAAATGAGCTATGTATTGAGTTGTCTTCCACACTGACTATAACTTTGATGTGTGTGTGTATATATATATATACACACACACACACATATACATAAAACATATACATATATGAACATATACATTTATATACATATAAACAAAGAGAGAATATATTAGTCGTGACTTTTATTTTTTATATTTTATGATGCTTTGAAATCTTGAGGCCTTAAGGACCTGGGGAAGGAGTCTCTTCCCAGGGTTAGCTAATTCCTAGAGATAGCAAAATATTTGACTGGAAAAACAATTTGATATGCAAACCAAACCAATCCTAAATACATATCCCTTCCACACCTCCCCCCTTTCATCAGTCTCCTGCAGGCCAGAACATCCCCTTGCCCTAAATCACCCCAGAGCCAGTGACTGGACAACTAGAGACCACTTCTATGGCCCAGAGCCCACTAAAATTATCCCATCTAGCCAATCCTAAGACTGTTTACCCTTCCTGTCCTGTCCCTTCCTATAGAAACTGCAATAAAGGCTTTTGCCTTTCCCCTTGCTGCTCTGACCCCTGACTGTCCCTGGTGACTCCCCATGTGGCCTTGTATGTCATGCAGGCACCCTCCTCTTGGGAACTGTGAGTAACAAAGTTGTCTCCTGATCTGTTGTCCTCACCATAACTGAATAATAATGACGCCTACATTTATAAGAGAGACAGAGAGAGAAGAAGGAGGAGGAGGAGAAGGAGAATAGGAGGAAGAGGAGGAAAGAAGAAGGAAGAAACAGAGAAAGTGAAGAGAAAGAGAAAGAGAGAACAAAGAACAACATCTCATTCCCCATTTTCCTCCCCAGCTTTTGTTAACCATCATTCTACTCTGTACTTCTGTAAGTCTGACTATTTTAGACTCACATATAAGTGAGATCATGTGGTATTAGTCTTTCCGTGCCTGGCTTATTTCACTTAACTTAATGCCCTCCAGGTTCATCTGTGTTGTTGCAAATGACAGAATTTCCTTCTTTCTTAAGGCTGGATAGTGATCCATTGTGCATATATACCACATATTTTTATCTGTTCATACATTAATGAATACTTAGGTTGATTCCATATCTTGGCTATTGTGGATAGTGCTGCCATAAACGTGGGAGTGCAGATATCTCTTTGACACACGGATTTCAATTCCTTTAGACATATATCCAGAAGTGAGATCGCTGGATCATTTTGTAATTTTCTTTTTAATTTTTTGAGGAGACTCCATACTATTTTCCATAATGGCTATACCAATTTACATTCCCACCAAGAGCGTACAAGTGCTCCCTTTTCTCCACATCCTCACCAACACTTGTTACCTCTCATCTTTTTAATAATAAGCATTCTAACATGCATAAGGTGATATCTCATTGTGGCTTTAATTTGCATTTCCCTGATAATTGGTGATATTGATCATCTTTTCATATATCTGTTAGCCATTTGTATGTCATCTTTTGAGAAAATGTCTTTTCAGGTCCTTTGCCCATTTTTTAAATCAGTTTGCTTTCTTGCTATTGAGTTTTTTGTGTTCCTTGTATGTTTTGGATATTAATCCTTTATCAGATATATAGATAAATGATTTGAAAATATTTTCTCCAAATCTGTGGTTTGTCCCTTCACTCTACTAATTGTTTCCTTTGCTGTGAAGAAAGTTTTTAGTTTGATGCAATCCAATTTGTCTATTTTTGTTGTTGCCTGTGCTTTCAGGATCATATTTTAAAAAAAAATCATTGTCCGGACCAATGTCATGGAGCTTTTCCTCTATGTTTTCTTCTAGTAATTTTATAGTTTCAAGTCTTATGTTTTAAATCTTTAATCCATTTTGAGTTGATTTTTTCAACATGGTGTGAGATAAGGATCCAATGTTATTCTTCTGCATGCAGATATCCAGTTTTTCCAGCACCATTTATTGAAAAGACTTTCATTTTCCCATTGTGTGTTCTTGCCACCTTTATCAAATATCAATCAACTATAAATGTGTAGGCTTATTTCTGAATGTGTCTTTTTTTATGCCAGTACCATGCTGTTTTGATTACTATAGTTTGTAATATTTTTTGAAATCAGGTACTATAATGCCTGTATCATATTTCTAATTATTTATTCTTTTTTTGTGCATTCAATGAGATTTTATTTAATACCTACAATGTACCAAGAACTAAGCTGGGTACCAAAGATACAAAACATAAGGTATAATCATGATCTCAGGGATATCTTTAATGAGAAACACAAATGTCAAAATTATTATTATGAGAAAGACTTACTGTTATATAAATATATTTAATGTGCAATGGAAGCATGGAGGTGGGAACTCTGCCATCGACCTATTATGTATTCAACTGCAACTTGCTTTTATATCGCCAAACAAAGAGTATTTTGCGTACAAATTGTGAATCTTTTGCTTTCAAGCAGCTGATCTTTTCTAGTAGTTTTCAATTCCTAATAGTTCTCAGTACCTAATAGCATTGCCAAAAGGCCTGGTCCAAATCCTTGAGCTAGACTTCAGACTGGAAGACACTTGAGTTGTAATTATGAATCCTTCTGTGCCCTTAGTTATATTGTCCCCAGTGGGTTATTACTTATTACTTAATACCCATGACCCAGTTCCCCAGTCTATAAAACTGAGACAATAATATTTATCTGCTTTTTATAATTTGGTATTCAGATTTTTAAATACCATTTTTATTTTAAAGGGACCTTATAATCATTAGTTTTTCCTAACTAACTATGCCTGCCTCACAGTGATGGCATGAAGGTTAATGGATTGATGTTGGCAAATGCTTCTGAAGATGAGAAGACCTTTATACCATTATATGGGAGTTTATTTTGGCATTATGAGGCTTCCCAAGCTTGCTTGTGCCCAGAGGCAGCACTGGGGATTCAGTGTTCTCTTACCATACTACTTCGCTTAAATGATTTAACAGCAGAACATAGCATTGATTCAGAGGAAACGTTTTTAATACACACACTATGTCATTTAAGAGAAATTCTTCTGGTTATAAGTATAAACGAGGTGAACAAAGTAGAAAGATATTCCAAAGTATCCAATGTGTCACCTATAAGTTCTTCCTCACAGTGAAATTATTGCTTGGAACCAATGTTGGACGCTAATCAAGTCAACAGGAAATACAAAATTGAGAGTGCCAGTATTATAAAATGGGAAAAGTACATTTTTCTAATTATGTAGCTGGTAAAATGTCCACCTCTATTTATTTATTTATTCACCTACTAAGTAAATTGGTATAACAACCTCTTTTAGAAGATGTGTGCTATACAACAGCATGTATTTTTGGCTTTAAACATAATCATATCTTTGCTTAACATTATGATTTTGTGGAATCCATCCTAAGGAAGTAATAGGAAAGTGGGTAGTATTATTTATTATTTTTTAAAAAAGAAATGGTATAAATATCCAACAATAGAAGAATAATTAAAATAATTTATATAATATACATAAAATGAAACATATTTCAGGCATTTGAAATTATGTTTAAAAGATGCTTATTGATAAAGGGAAATGTTCTAGATAAAATAAGTTAAACAACAATAAAGTACAAAGCAGAATATACCATATGATCTCTATATGTATAATTGGTTGACTCTGAATAGTAGAATTATCAGTGAATTTCAATTCCTTCATTTAATATTTTTGACATTTCTCAACCTGTCAATTTTATATAATAAGCAGTATTGCTTAACTAATCAGACAAATTATGGTAATCTAATGCCAATTATGAGACAGGCATTCTTTCATTCAGCTCCTCTCCTACCTCTAATGGCATTATTAAAAAGATATGCTATTATCTATAATGGTTACCAATTACTAAATTGGGCTCTGTGTTTACAGGTATCATCTCATTTAACAAGGCTTTAAAAGTGACCCCTCCATTGTAGTACGCCCATGTGAACCTGGAAACTGACTACTTTCTTATAGCACATTCTTAGAAGGCCCCACCCACCAAGACCCACCTTGTATTACAGTTATTTGTGGAGATGTTTTTCTTCCTAATTTTATTTATAAATTTTTAGAAGCAAAGACTGTGTTCTATACATCTCATATCCAACATTTCCTAGTACTGAATAACTGTTACTATAAAGAAATATTCCCAATCAGTGTCATCTTATCCAATAGACCTGAATACTCCTATTTTATGACTGTATCTGCCTGAAAGTCCTGAAACTCACTTCTTTTTGGTCAGTGCCTCTAAAATGAACCCATTTTCTCTTCTGTGGATTCATTCATCCAACAAATACTCAGTGAGCACCTGCTATGTGCCAGACATGTTTCCAGACACTACTGATAGAGCAATAAATAAAATTTCTGCTCCATGGAGCCTACAGTCTAGTGAGAAAAAAAGATAATATATGAAACAAATGAAATATATGGTGTGATATATGGTAATAAGTACAAGGAATAAAATCTAAAGCAGAGAAAGGGAATGGGAAAAGTTAGGAGAAAAGAGTAAATTTTAGAAAGGATGGCCAGTAAAAACCACACTGAGAAAATGAGACATCTGAGAAAATCTTAAAGGTAGTGTGGTAGTGAATTATGTGCATATATTGTGGGGGGAAGACATTTCATACAGAGGAAGCAGCCAATGCAAAGGCCCTGGGGGTAAATCCATGAGTAGTGTGTTTGAGAAACTACAAGGCCAGTCTGGCTACAGCTAAATGTGTCAAGGGTCAAGGTCATAGAAAATAAAGTCAAACATTGACAAAGAGCCAAGCTGTGTAGGGCTTTACAGGCCATTATTAAAGTCCATTAAAGGACTTTAGTTTTAGCTCCAAGAGAAAAAGAGAATCACTGATATATTTTGAGCAAAGGAGTGACATAAACAATGTGTTTTATCAGGAAAACTTTAGCTGCTGTGCTGCAGAAAGACAAATAGGACAAGGACAGAAGCTTTGAAAGGTTTATAATCCAAAGATGATGGTGGCAGGGAAAATATCATGGGACTGATTTGGGTTGTTTTAAATCTAAAATAGAAATGAGACTTCCAAAGAGAGATGTTGAATTGACAGCTGAGTATACAAATCTGGAGTTCCAGGGTGAGTTTTGTGATGGACATAGAAATGTGGGAATTAACAATGTATAGATGAACTTGAAGCCGTGAGATCATCTAGCACTGCCAATCATATTTAGAAGTGTGTGAAATAACAAGTAAAATTCTGTAAGAAATTCTTCTTCCCTCAAGGGAGAAAGGAAATAATAGTCACATTTGTCCTCTTTGCAGCATAAAGTTCACCCCACTAACACCACAGGAACACCAGGGCTCCCCCATATCTCCAGCTGGGATTCCCACCACTGCTACCAGACTTTACCATTTAGGGTTCTTGTTTATCACCAACTACTCTGGCCTCATCACTGATGGCATGAAAGTATCAAAGTTGAAAACAGGTGTAGGCCTGTACCAATTAGACCAGAAGATTTGCCATTACCTACAAGCTTGTTAGGAATACAGAATCCCAGGCCCCATTCTAGACCTGCTTCATATATACCCTGAAGTTTGGGAAGCACTGTACCAAAGAATATTAGGTAACTCATAGAACCTTCAGGAGGTTCATGGAATGAATCATCTTGGATAGTGTGCATCCAGGAATCATACATATAATCTCAACATCAGGATGCTTGTAGGTGTGCCTCCAACATCTCTGGACCTATAGGAACAGGCACCACATCTCTCCTTGGGAATGCCCAGCAAAGAACATACCTACTGGGACTTCTGCTATTGCTGCCTCCAAAATCTTAATACCAGTCTCATGATGGTGCAGACTTTGGTTTGCAAAACATAGATCATTAGAGGCTGGGAAGGTGAGTTGTAGCTTATATTCTGGGATGGAAGAACTCATTTTGTGGAAAATGTGTTCAAAATACACTGGCAGTC
>CM052440.1:56778722-56873269 GCA_028533085.1 Varecia variegata
TTCTTATTACATTGATTTTATAAGCTCTGTAGATTACAGTAATTAAGAGGATAATTACAAAGTCCCCCAAAGACACAATCATGTTAATACAATGAAATAGAACACAAACAAATACATGCAGCATACAATGTAAAATGTACCTAGCAAAAGTAAACAATAGGATGGATTTTAAAAGAAACATAATTCTAAGCACAGAACTTTGATTTACATACAAGCATAATTGAAGCTCAGACTCGGGGGGATGGGAGGGGCATGGGCAATATATCCAACCAGATCCTCCGTACCCCCATAATAAGCTGAATAATATAAAAAAAGAAGTTAAAAAAAAACTAAAATAAAAAAATAAATAAAAAATCTCCAAGACAGCTTTATGTAAATTTTTATAATGCAAGATGTTTTAAAAGTAAATTGCAAACAAAAAATCAGAACAAAACAATATCCTTTGTATTCTCTTAGTAATACAGAATAAAGAGGCCATTTTTATGCTCTGAGTATGTTTAGAGGTTGTGTGAATTTAATTTATAAATAATTTTTAAACATTAAAAGAGACATGGAGAGAGTTTGTTCTGTAAGTTAAACAGCAACTTGATCTCAACATCATTAAAAATAAACTTTCACCTGTTACTAATTTTCTTCTTAGTTACAAAGTCATTGTTTGTTTGAATGAAAGGAAAAAGGCATCTTGATGCTGTTTATATAGTACAAATAAGAGAACAAATTGCAAAGGTCCGTGTATGCTAAAAAGCAAATAAAAGAACTTTTCCAAGAATACGTTGAAAACTTGATCAGGGCTATATACAATTGTAAGTCCTATATTGTGAACCTCAAAGCCCCAGATAGTACATATTTGAATTACAAACAGTACTGCAATAGTACATCTGAGAATAATTTTTCTGTGTGTGCTATCTTTAATTGTGTACTTGTAATAAACTCTGAAAATTGAGCCCCATATTACAAAAAGTCTTCCACAACCTCTGCCAGCAAAGCAAAAAAGTATTTTGTGTGGTGCCTTTGGTTTCAGTTTTATTATTATAGGGGGTGTGTCAGATTGTGTGTATATAATTGTGTGTTTGTTTATAGTTTATGAATATGCGTGTAATTTTGGCATTGGCTTCCATTTTCAACAGCAGCCTAGACCCATGCCCAGAAACAAAAAGAAATAACCCTTAAAAGGTACAAAATGAGTAGACGGGACCATTCTAATCTGGGCCATTCACATAAATAAATAGA
Source organism: Varecia variegata (assembly GCA_028533085.1). Lineage (NCBI taxonomy): Eukaryota > Metazoa > Chordata > Mammalia > Primates > Lemuridae > Varecia > Varecia variegata. Next base: position 56,779,953 of record CM052440.1, read on the forward strand.
TCGTGGCCATAGCTTCCACATTAAGTTTTATACTTTGGAACCAAAAGCTCTGTATTTCCAAATTGGCACACTAGAAGCATTCAAGGGACACTCCAGCCAACATATGATAAGAAAACAAGAAAAAAGATCTTCTCCAGAAATGTAATTTGGGCCTTGGCAAAAAGAGTTCAGGTAAACATTCCATACTGAACAGACAATTAGACGTCTCTCTGTTTACTGAACCCCTTTTCCAGGCCATGCAGGAAAGAATCAAAGAGAAAAATTTCTAGTGATTCTAGGATATTCCCAAATGCTCCATTTTGTCATCTCTCTCTCTTTCTTTCTCTCTCCCACCGTCTCTTTGTCTCTGTCTCTCTGTCTCTTTGTCTCTCACACACACACATACACACACACACACAAATACATAAACAAACTGAAATAGTAAAACCTCTTTAATCTCCAATTTTTCATCCTACATTATTAACACGCTCTGTTAGAAGGTTTCAGAATATTTTACATTTGTAAATGGGAATCTCAATCGATGGACCTTTTTCCTTTCCAGTACCTTATCCCACCAAATACTCTCTCTCTCTCCTCCCTCTTCCTTCCCTTCCTCCCTGTTCTTCCTCTCTCCTCGCCTAGCTCCTCTCTCCCTCTTTCTCCTCCCTCTTCTCTCCTCCTGTTTGTCTAACAAGCCACACTTCTTAAGTTTTTCCCCAATTCTCTCAGCACCCCATTGAGATCCTACTGTATGCCTTTGCTCTGTATCTCCAAACTTCTGGATCAGCAGATATATTACTGCCCGATTTTCCCACTGGCCATCAGTGATGAGATTAGGACTTTTGCTCCATCTCGCTCATGCATGCTCTTTTAAGCGTCTCTACTGAACGTTTTGTTGAGAGCCTTTCCTCAGTTTACATCTTTCACCTTCTTACCATATGAGAAGATTGGACTTCTTGAAACCCTCTACCTGTGGTCTCTTTACTGTGCTCTCCCCCTTCTCTTCTATCTCTGACAGTCCTTTCCTGCATTCTCCTCCAGTCCTCCCTCCCTACTCCTCTCCATAAATTCAGGTGCTCTTCAAGGACCTTTCCTTGGCACGATTCTCTGTTTTTCTCTGCTCACTCATTGGGCCCCTCATTCCATTTCACAGCTTCAACTCGCAGCTCTAGCCAAATGGCGTCCAAATCCTTTTCTGAGCCCGATTTCTCTCCCAAGCTTCAGCCCCACATCTCCAGCTCTACAACAGACTCTTGTACCTGGATATTCCAGCAGCACCTGGGCCCCTGCCTCCGGGATACCCTCACATTCTCCCCCGTGTGTCACCCTTGTCATCCCCACCCCGGGTCAATGCTCGTGGCCTTTTGCCCAGGCCCCAGAAGGGCCCGCCTGCTGCCTCTATCCTCAGACTCTAATTCATCACCCATCCTGCTGCCAAATGCACTTTCCAAAAGTACAACTCTGACCATATTCCCCCTTTTCCAAAACTTTCAATAAGTCTCCATGGTTCATCTAGAGAATAAAGTCCAGATTCTTTCCTGTGGCACCCAAGAGCCTGATCCATCTATCCCGAATCATACCCCCACCTACTTCCCATGGCCCCCCACCAAGTAGCCTTCACTTTAGCTGACATGAACCACACAAGGTGCCCTACACTTTCCCAAAGCCCTGCATTTATGAATTCTCTTTGGCTTGGAACACCTGTTTCTCTGTTCCTGCCGTTTCTAAATGCTGCCCTGTCCTACCAAGTCAAGATTGAACACAGCTGACCATACAGAGTCTTCCCTTATCTACCCTCACCTCCCACCTTCCAAGAAGATGCCGTCCTCACTGGGAACTCGTTAAATATGGGCTCCTCTGAACGACGTGTTGCCTTGTGTGTGGTTATTGAAGGATAGATATGTCCTAAATTTGCTAATCGACCCTTCCAAGGCCAGAGCTGTGTATGTCTCCATAGCATCTAGCTATAGTGCCTGGTGTACGAACATTTCATTTCAGTTTTATCCACTTAATAAACATTTACTGGATACTGTCCTATGCATCGGAAATTCAGTGGTGAGCGAAACACAATCCTCCCTTTTATGCAGTTTACATTATGGAGTCAAAAGAACGTTTATGCATAAAACACTCAAGAATAAAATATTTTGAGAAAATATTTTAATAGTTCTCCTAACCATCAATATTTTATGGAATTGGTGTTCTTCAGTATAAAGGGTCTCTGCAAATCCAAAGTATTATTATTCTATCATAAGAGGCACAAGTCAGCTTTTCCGCGAGTGGTAGAGAAGAAAGGCCTCAATGTGGCTTTTCTGGCATCCAGCCTTGTGATCCTCTCTCCTGCCTTTCTTCACTGCCAACTCTGACCTTGATTTTTCCATTTTTAATCTGCACATTGCTACACTTAACCTGGAATTATACTGAGGCCTGGCCTTGCCCTCATAGCCTTGACCTTGTTCCCTCTTAACTTAGGTTGCTTGTCTGGACTTGGTACAAGTCCTAACCATTTTACAAGTTTGGCTATGTTTTGTATTTAAACAACAGATAAATGGATGACCCTAGTCAACCAAAGCCATATGGAGGACAATTCTGCAACCATCTGGTTAGAGAACTTGGACACTCACGTTGACTTAAGCAACAATGTTGAAACAAAACAAAACAAAACACAAAAAACTCCATTTCTGAGTACAACATGGTGACATTCCTTGAAAATCCAATTGCACAGGACTTCACCATGCGCTGGGTTCTGGCTGCTGCCTTCGGCCTGTCTCCTGTCTGAGCTTTGCTCTCCTCGCTTCTTTCCGCTGGATAAATGTCAGTTCCCTGGAAGCAAGAACCTTATTCATCAACTGAGAATTGGGGTGATTTAAGCCCAACAAAGATACATTTTCTCAGGCCCTCCTTTCCTGTTCCCTCAAAATATTTCTTTGCTTCTCAAATTCATTTAGGGACTTACTACCAAATGTATAGACTTATAGGCTATCAGCAATATTTCAAGGTGATAATTAAGAACATCTGCCTTTCACCATAAGTTTTTATATCACATCCCAATAAGAAAAGCAGAAGCATCTTCTAGGAATTCTGAAATGCAGAAGATGATTGGCATGCCCTTGATTTCGTTTGTTCTCTAGGATCAACAGCAAGCTCTCATACCTATTTTAAGCAAACTGTCTTTGCAGCCTCAGATGCAATTTAGTCAACGATGCTGCACACAGCAGGAATCTACCTCAAATAACTAACCCTGTTACCTTCTTGTTTCCTGCACAGATTCCTCGGTGAGGGACAAAAACAGGACTTCTTGTTCCTTTTAAGGAAATGAGGTTTTTAAAAAGGCTCGCAAGCTCAGAATGGAATTCAAAGTCAGCAGTCTTAGAAGTATTATACCAGGCTATAGATGATGAGTTAAGCTAGAGCTAAAATCAGAGCTGAATTAAAGAATTTTATGATATCTTCAAATGCTTTGCCACATATATTGTCTTGTGCTTGTAAACTAAATTTAGAAATAGCTTCTCCTGAGACTATCTCAGTCCCTAGGACTATGCAAAGAATTTTTGGAAGTTACATTAACTCTTTCTGGCTATATTGGGGCCTATTGAAGATTTGGAAAATACAAGAATAATAATTTACTAAACGATCTCTGCTTAACCTGAAAATAACAATTCAGTTTCCAAGAGCACTCATCTTGTTATCGTGGGAGCCATAGCCCATGGCATAAATCTCAGCATAAATATATAAACATATTATACTTTCTCAGGCCATAACTACCTGGGGCAACAATGGGATCAGAGGAAAAGCACCATTAATCTCCAGCTTAGTCCTCCTATGGACAATTACTGTCCATCAACCTCTAAATTCTTCCTACGTAATTCAGGATAATTCTGAGAATGTCTCACAAGTGTTCACAGATAATGGGTCTCTTGATCGCATATAATATGTTAATTAACATCTTATATAGCATAATTTGTATTTTGGCAAAAGTACAGTATCATGACAGCTTCTAATAGCCCTCCATTTGACAATTATTTTTCCAGCACTGTGTGCCAATCAAACTGCTGGACACTAGGGATTAAAGGAGTGAGCAAGAGAGACTTCGCCTCTACCCTTGAGGTGTGTGTCGTCTTGACCTTGTTGCTGCCCTCCTTCCCAGGTTGCCAAGGCCACGTGACTCCCCTACTTTACCCTGATAGTCTCTTCAGCTACCTGCTGCCTCCCTTGCATGGTGCTCGGTCACGGGGAAGCAGACAGAGCACCTGGAGGAACCCTTAGTGTCTTTTCATTTTATCTTGGCTCAGGCTCCCCTGAAATGGACCACTAGACAATTCCAGGGACATTACTTCCAACAGAACTCAAAACTCTCCTCATCCTAGAAACAGTGACTCTAGACAAAATGTATGTACTTTCTCTGCTCCCAGGATAGCCTGGAGTTCAATATCCACTTAATCTGTTATGAGAACGTCAGGAACATCAGAAGACTATGTCTCTTACTTGCTACTAATATTTTAAATAAACTAATTCCACCCAAAATTTCTTTATTTCATGTATATTAAAAATGCAATTAAATGATAGAGGTAAACATAAGGACCTTTGGTCAAATAAATCATTTCTGTCTATCATTTTACCCTATCATGGGCCCCTATGATGTGAAAACAGATGGAATCAATAAATCACAATGTTTAATACAATATTCACTCCTCTTTCTTTAATGCCATATCAGCCACTCCAGAATACAATGTTTAGAAAGACAAATACCAGGTGATTTGTTAAAATCACTAATTAAATCAACAAATACTTAACAGTCCCTGGAGAGGATAAAAATTAGTTCCAATCCCTGTCCTAAGAGTATCGACATAAGGTGGTGTGAAAGAGCATGAGTTTTGCAGACACGCACACCTGCGTCCAAATCTCTATTGCTTAAATGCCACTTGCTGTTGGTATTTACTTAAAATACCAATAGGAAGCAAGAGACATGGTGTTCTGATGTTCTCACCAACCATGGGACCTAGACAAGTTCCTTGAACTCTCTGAGCCTCAGTTTCTGCATTTTGAAAATGAGGACAATAATGCCTAGATTAGAGAGATTTCACCAGGATTAAAGGAGATTAGATACACACAATATGTAACCCACTGCCTGGCACATATAATATAAATTTTCCCTCTGCTAAATGATTATAAATCTAATAGAAGGATTAGGATAAATACACAAATAGCTGCAATAGAAGGTTCTAGGAGGGAAATGCTATAATCACATTACCATCAACACATACGAACTTCAAAGGAGGTATCAGTCCTTGAGCTAAACCACACAGAACAGTTAAAGTTTGGGTAGGTGGAGCTGAGGGAGGATTTTGGAGACAGAGAAAATGCAAGATCCAAGTCTCAGAGGTAGGAACGGACAAGGCAGAGCATCACCTGCCAGAGAGTACTCACCCCGTTAGGTGTTGACAGGAGCCAGTGCCATGGTAACAGCTTTAGATCTTTTCACAGCCTGTGGGTAGAAGGATTCATAAGACTCCAGCCCAAATTGCCATTTTCCTGATAAACCAATAACCACAGAGGGTTCTTTTCCCAGGCTGTCTCGGCCTTAGCAATCTGTTGCTGGCAACAGAACTGTTAAATTATGTCTGCCTCAATCCCTTCTTTATATTCCTATTTCTCATGCCTCTTTTCTTGAGACCAACTGAAATGCCTGCAAAACATATAAAAACCTCTGCTAATTGCCAGAGGGTAGGGGCTGAGTGAGGCTCACTCTCAGACTGACACCTTCCTGCTATGAGCAATAAAGCTTTTGTCTTTCTCCTCTGTTTTCTTGTGCTCTTATTCTAGACTGCTTGACACCTTTTAAGACAAAAATAATGACCCTATAACATGGTTCCTTTTTGCTGAAAACCTTTCCAAGGCCTTAGATTAAGAGGAGACTTTTTGTCCTGGGCTTTCTCTCTCTCTCCAGAGCCACTTACTGCTCCTTAACTTTCAGCTTAACTTCTTCAGGTAAGGTTCTCAGAGGAAGGCCTTACACTGGGTTCACACTGCAAATTCAAGCATTTCATGGTGCTGGGGGTGTGGCTTTATCTTCAGGGAGGTTGAAGGACTCTCACGGGAAGGAGCCAGGGGTGGTTACTCAAAAGATTTTTCTTTCAATCACTAAGAGACACCGGGAGAGGTGGTCAAGAAACAGTGGGTCGGAGTCAAACAGAATCAATCATTTCACTGGCTACAGAGGAAGAGATACCTTCACAGCAAGAACGAGCCGGTAAATGGGGTAAAATTCACAAAAGTAGGCCAAACGAACAGTGTCCTGGAAAGAACAGAACCAGGCCAGATATCTACTGAACACCTACTTGCAGATTATTCTATATTCTCGACCCACGACTTCAGTAATAGAGAACGTAAAATAAACGTAGACAAAGCATTAAAATTGATGTAGTTGTAAATATCACGTGAAAATGGTCTACTCCAGTTCCCCATGGAAATTGCTTTGTAAAAAATAAAAGCCTTTTGCTTGGCACACTGGAACGGTGAAAGGTTATTGTTATTATCTTTTTAATAAGAGGGAGAACCATTTTATACATATATATGTATTCTTGTAGAAGAAATGAACTTGAAACTGCAGAAAGATGAGTTTATTAAAATTCATTGCAATTCCCATACTATTATATTTTCTAATAACCATTTTGCTTTCTGCTATGTGCCCCTGTTGGTGTACGGATGCGTCTAGGCCTCACCCAGGTCAAAAGTGATGCTTCAGTGCATCCTTTGGGATTAGGTCTGCCTTCTAACACAATTAATTTTTAGTGTAAAATTTGATTGAGCCATGTGAGTGAAAAGACGTTTGAATTTTTACATGTTAAGAGACAAACTTTGAGCACATTCCTGAATTGCAAATATATTACATAAGGTCACAAAGAGAAGAGGGACCCAAATGCATGTGAAAAAATGAATGATTGATGGTCCAACCTGAAGTGCCCTGAAATATAAAATCTTCCTGTGCTCGAAAAGCAGGACACTCATCTTATAGATGCCAACCAGTATATAGGATGAAAGGACTTTTCTGAAGACCGTGACAGTCAATTTGTTTAAAATAATAGAGTAATAAAAATATTTAATAAAGATAAAATTATTCCATTGATAACATTTTTTCTTGTGACAGTTTAAAGTATAAAAGTATACTTTTACTGGAGTATAAAATAATATCACGTATAAATATATTTTTATATATATACATTTATAAATGTTTCTTTTGAGGATCTTTTAAGTCAAATACTACCTAAAGATAAAATAGATTAGATGAGTCATTGTACATATTTATCCTATACACCATGATATTTTATTCAAATCCTATCACTTCTTTCCAACTTTAAAAAAAATTCTCTCCCTCTTCATTGATTCTAGAGATCCCGTGGGGGAAAAGGCTGCAAATGGGTACAAAATTCACAGTATTTATGTTCATTTACAAGGTTTTGGTCTTTTTATAGCAATTTTTAGAACCAGATATTGAATTATGGACAACTCTTAAATCTGCCTATATCAAGGAATTTAAAGGACATAAAAATTTGTATTGATTATTCTTGGAACAAGCTTCTCAGAAATGAAATGTGATATATTATTTTTAAGCTTTTGTGATTATTTTCTCTAGCCTAGAGAAGCAGGTGGTTAAGAAAACTGCTTCAACTTTCTTATTCTAGGTGTTGACATCCAGGCAAGAATATGTTCTATTTTCATTTTCTTTGCATCGGAATTAAATCATTAAGCACTAAACTGTGGATACCAAAAATCTTTGAAAATGGCATTATAAATTCAGTCAGTTAAATAAAAAGAAAGCTATGTACTTCACCTAAAAATGTCATGCAGAGGAGAAAAAAAAAAAACTGCCTTTGAAAAAATTAACAATAGCTCTGGCAGTATACAACTAACTCAGATGGAGAAAACAAACTTCCAGCACTCAGCTGACTTTTCATGGGGTTTCTCTAAACTCCATTTTATATGCGCACCTTATTAAATCTCCCTAATGTGGCCGTTGTCTGGAGACTGGGCCCTACCCGAGTCAACCTAGAGTGATGTAGGTAACAGCAACTGCTGGCACCAGCCTTCTGAGGAGTTATCGTGTTTGAGAAAGAAAACATTGTCAGGGTGGTAGCATAACCCCAAGAGTAATAAAGTGGCCAGGCACCTGGAAGCAATTATGTGCATGGTCGAGATTATCCATCATGCTTTGCTCACTGTCTCTCCTTGCAAAGACCTTTGTTTTTACACTCCCGGTAGCTAAATTCTGGGCTGAAAAGCTCATTTCACAACGGCGTTTTCCACCGAGGCCCTTCCACTTACTGCCGTTCCCACATGATGTGGAGCATTTGTTTGCACAGCCCAGCAACAAACCTCAGAGCCGCTGTAATAATAAGCTGGTTACTAGGCCTGCACGAGCAGCCGCATCAATCACACTCCTGCTGCGGCAGAAACAAACGGCCTTTGCCCACCGACACCACTTAGCGGAGGACGATCTGGGTCCCTCGAATGGAACTGTTTAAACACCACTTGCCATTTAGATCCTAATTTAATATTTTTCTAAATCAGATTATTGCTTGTAAGTCATGATTGTTAAGTTCCCTCTGACATTTATTTATCGCTCCGATCCCATTATTCATTGGGCTATTGAGCTGCAGGCTGTGGATTTAGCCTATGTCCTAGAATCGAATGCTCTTTTCCCTCAGGTCAGGGGGTAACAGAACTGTAGAACACTGTTGGAGCTTCTGATAATCTTCTAGTGCCTTGAAAACTTTGTCAGCTTCTCAAATATTTTCTCAAATATTTGTTAACCTACTTGAACAGCATTCTTGTAATGAATAAAAATCCATGTGCCCATACGCATTTCCTGTGAGAGAATGTAAGTTCTATTAAATTGGCTCTTTTAATGTGATATTGACCATTGATCATTTTACATATTAACTCTGCATAAATGCCCACCATAAGGAAGCCTGGTTGTTTAGGAAAAGTTTTTTTTTTGTTTGTTTTGTTTTGTTTTCAGTCTGGTATAAAGTGTCTAAGAAATTACTCTGAAACCTGCTAGATTCTCTTCTAAGAAATCTTATAGAATAGAATGTTTTTTAAAACACAACTTTAGGGGAGGTAAATATAAATTTTTGAGTTACTTAATGTTTATTAAAAGTTCCCACTGAATTGGGAAACATACATTAAAACATTGAAATGAAACAGTCCTTATTCCTTTAGGATCTTACAGATGAAAGTTGACAGTATATTAAGAAACAAACAGCCATAATTTGGAGAATAGGGGAAGGGGTGGGAGTGGGGGAGCCCAAATCAGTGCTGTTTGCCAGAAAGAAAACAGCCCCAGCCCTGCTGTTATCTGTCTCCTATCAGCATTTATCTCCTCTGTCAGTGGTGTGACTTTAAAGGGACTTAGAGTGTGGCTCACAGGGCACGGCTCCAGATCCTTCTGTTACTGCAATCTATAGCTTCCCAGTGATCCTGGCTGTTTGGAAAACCAAGTTCAGTTATTTCCTATGCAATTTCTGCAAAACATGTAACTGTTCCCATAACTCCAGTTTTGAGATTATTGGGCCACTTCCAACAAAGATGACTCCATTAAACAAAAGTCAGGCTCCTTTTCCGCCAGTTTTCAGTTCCAAAGGAGGTTTTTGTAACCAAGGAATCCATCTTTGTACACCCGTACTTTCTAAAATGAAAATTTTATATTCTAATGTTAACTTTGTGAATAGATTGTCATTCTCAGAAGCTGGAAATGAAGAAGAGCATGCATGATCATTCCAACAGGCTGACAAACGAGTACAATAGAACACCTTGTCCACATAAAAATCTGTTTTCCTCTACCATTATCAGACTGCATTGTGATTTCCAGCCCTCCATTTCCTCTGAAATCTTTTAACTTCTTACAATTCCCCCATCCCCAGCACCACAACCCATCTTTAGAATAGCACACTGCCAATTGCAGGTGACAAAGGCGACTGCCTCTACAGTTAAACAGCTTTCTGTTGCAGTCTTTCTCAAGGCAAAGTCATCACAAACAGCACAATGCAAGAATGCTGAAAAGAGCTTAGCAGCTGGATCAGTATTTCTCCCTTATTCATTCACACAACAACCCACAAGTTGTATAAGCCAGTTTTTCATCATTACATTTTTCTTGTTCTAGAAGCATTATACCTTAGATCAATTTCTGAATTAAAGGCCATTCCTAACCTTTCCTACCCTAGGATTTAGAAACATTTATATGCTTCCACTGCGACTAGTAACACTATAAATATTTCCAGTTGCCCCCCCCCCAAAAAAATTCAACTTAGATGAATTGATTTTGTAAGCAGAATACTGATCTAATAAAAATAGCCTTCACCAGATCTCAGCTTTAAACACCCCATGAACCTCTCCCTTGTTGCTAGTGGCCTTTTCATCATTAAAAGTGCTGTTCTCACTCCATTAATTTCTTCTATCACTGAAGGGAGTGGTCCCCAAACCTGTCAGGACACCAGAATCACCAGGGGAGATTTTTCAGAACATCTAGGTCTTGCCCCACCACCACCCCCTCAAGATTCTGATTGTTTAGGGCTGGAATGGGATCTGGATATTTATATTTTCAGAAAGCTCCCCAAGTGATCCTGCTGAGCTAAGATTTTAGGAAACACTCACCTGCCCAAACCAGTGATTCTTGACCAGCAGGACAGTGGCTAATCAACCACATGGCCAGACCTAGCTAGCGCGGCATCCACCCACCCCAGTCCCAAGACTCTCCTTTAGCAGCACTGAAGTTTTGAGGGCCAGGCTTGTAGAGTATTATCCAGGTAATTTTGACTTGCACCATCAGCTGGGAGTCAGGGATATAGAGATTTAATCAGTGATAAATATTTCCTAAACATGGCATTATAAATTCTAAACTCTGTAATCTAGCCTGCCTATCCACACATTTTTATTCATTTGGAATAAAGCACCAAAATCATGAAACAGCCACTGAGAGGCCATTTTGTTTCTTCACCAGTCTTCGAAGAAAAATGTTTAGTAAGCCAGTCCCTGGACAGTAGAGCTTCCAGTATATGTTTTAAACTCTTTAGCGTAAGGATGGTCCATAAACCCTCTCAGGTGTCTAGTTGAGGATTTAACTACCTTTATTTCCCAGATATCCTTTCTTCTACATTATAACCTCCATCCTTCCGATTGCAGGTTAGGCCTTTTTTTCTTATGTTCAGCGGAGATGGAGAACAACAGATGGTGGCACACATAGAAATCTGGTAATGGATGTAGGATCAGTTTGTGCCTTGTATTGCTGTGATCAACACCGCTCCTAAATCCCCTTTTTGCCTTCTATGGTAGGATCATAATGACAGCCCAATTTATCAACTGTGAATATTGGTATAAACAACTTCAAGGCTGGGATATTTTTCATACCCCCTTGAAAACTGTCATCAGTTCTGTAGAGTAGTAAGGAAACCGTTGATCCATTTAAGAAACTGTCAGCAGGTGTACAAAGAAGTGAAAGATGGATGCTTTCGGAAGGTCTTAGGAAAGGAGGCTCCAGCTGTCTGGGTACATGACTTCTCATACACAGTCTGACCAGCCTTGGAGAAAGGGAAATTATGGGGCAGAGTGTAGCTCCCAGCACTGCATTTATCAGTGTAAGGAACAATTCTCTTCAGAAGGAAATTTCCAGACACGCATTCCTTAGTTGTGAAGTATTTGAATTATGGCGATGTCGTCTGTGCCACAATTATCCTGAGTGCCAACTTTTAGATTATAAACTTGTGTCTCGGAAACTCTAAACTGAGTCCTAACACCCCCACTTTCTGAAAATGATTAAAACCCACTGCTTGGCATCAGGGACTGGGTCTAAATCTTGAAAATTTCTTTTCCTCAGATCGTCATGCTGTCCATCTTAAAAATCAACAGATCATCTGGAGTTTCAAACTTCACATGTGTCATTTATGTGCCGTTTACTTAGGGAAAAAAATGCGTAGATTTTTCCTTTGGTATATAGAGACATTTTGGTAATCGAGCAGCTTTGCTTTAACATGGCGATAACCAAAAATCTAATTCTGGCCAGGGTGCTGCAATATTTAAATGATCTGATGGAAAAAGCAGTCTCAGCCATCAGCCATCACGTTCTCAGAGAGAATCAAGGGTATATTACCCCCCCCAAAGAGTAATAAAATCATTTGGTCTTTATTATACTGGTTTTGGAATTTTTTAAGTAGTAGATATAAAACAATTTCAAAAATAGTATACAACTGTAATATTCAATTACTATTGTGCATTTTGGGTCTGTTTTTCAAAGGAGTTTGTTACAAACAAAAGGTAAATTTGGGGCTTATTTTAGTAGCATTTTAGTAATGTAACATGTTATCAAAATTAGGGTTGATTTTTTTTCACTACAGCGCTCTTTTGTGGTGTATATATTTTTAATGATGGCTATAATTGAATTTGATATAAAACAATGTGATATAAGCAAAAGAATATAAATCCATCCATGGGATAAAATAGGAAATGACTGAAAAACAAGATGTTAAGTCTTGTAAGATGTTAAACCCATTCATCAAACCATGAACAATTCAAGATTACCCTCAAATCTGCATTTGATTCAATCAACTGTATGAAAACTATTCTTTCTTTTATATCACAAATTCATGCTAACAGCAAAAAATTCAGACTTACCTCATAAATGGTGGTTTCTGTAAGAACAAAACAGAAGGAAGAAAGCAAAAAGGGAAAGAATATATTGCATTACTCTAAGATCTCAAACCTAAGTTTCTCTAGTCTGGTCCTGATTTTTCTGGGTGTGCAGAACACTGCTTATTTTCATAACTGCACTAAATGATGCCCTAAAGCCTTAGAAGAATTAATTTGGATGCTGAGGGTAAATAGTTTGTTCAAAACCATTTTGCCAATGCAGTTTACCATAGACTGGAGCTTATTATGTTGAAATGGATGCATTGCTTTGGCTCAATGTTAGTCTCAGACAGGTTCACTTATTTACATACAAATAATAGGCTTCCTGTGACATCTCACACATGTCCTGGTTTTGTTATTTTATTTATAATTTGGAGGTTTAGTTTGGGTTAGTCATAGCCACTGCACAAACAATGAAACACATAACAAACAGTTCAATTCAAATCACAGCATTATCTCCAAGAATAACTATCTCTCCAACATTTGGGGTCAAAAGACAAATCGGAGTTAAAGCCAGCATCTCCTCTTTGTCATTCCTTCTCGTAAGCTTGTGAAAAGTACCACTTGGAAAGCTATCTGAATGGAGAAGTGTTGCTATATGCTATTCGCTAAACCTAAAGAACATTCTGTCTGTTCTTGTAATCTGTGGGCTTATATTTAAATGACAGATTACAGTTTTTATAATGAAAAATACCCAGTTTGAAAAGTTCCTGAATTAGTACTCACGCTGAAGACTTTATGTCAGGAAAAGGAAGTATTACAGCGTGTTACAGATGGTCAAAACTGCAATATGCATTAGCTAGAGACAAGGAAGGAAATCGCCCCTCCACCAAAGCCCCAGTGTGATAATCATGATAATCTAGCACTCCTGCCAAAGCTCTTACATTTGTCTGTGATGGTTTCTTTAAACAGACCTAGGATGATGTAGAAGAAAAATTAACTTCTTTTCCTTCATTAGTAATGAATCTTCAACCTATCATACTTATATAGCATTTTCCTAAAGCAGATATCAACACTATTGTGTTGATCTCTAAAGCACTCCTGGATGAGAAATCAGAAAACCAAATGAAATTTGCCCAAATCTCCAATCTCCATGTATGTGAGTGATGTAAGCTGAAAGGAGAACTTCTGAATGCCATTGTTTCCCTGCTGCTAGTTCATGAGCCGCACACAGTGTATAAAGTGTGTCGGCCCCTAAACCTGGACCAGTCAGTAGTTCAGAGAAAAGGAAAATAATAGAGATCTGAGCTGATTCCCATCTTACACATTATAAAACATTGCCTCTTGTAAGTAGAAACTCAAGTTCTCTAACTACAAACATACTTTTTCCTAATTGGATAAGAGTCTGAGTAGAATAAGAATCCGCTTAGATTTGTGTAACTGGCTCCCATCCTGCGCACGGTGTCTAACAGATCCTCAAGCCCAAATGAAGAGGAGTTCTTCTACCCATAAAGGGGTGCTTCAGCTTCCCTCTCTGGAGAAATTCAACTCTGAAGTAGCTAACATCATTAAGTTGAAGAGATAAAATAAAAGGGGAAATCTAAGAATATATGTCATTTTAAAGGCATAAGATGAGTAGGAATAACGGGGCTTAGAATTTTTTTATTTCAATTTTCTTGTCCCCTACACCAACCCCAGTGGGGCAAGTGTCGAGAAGACAACCCAACATGCATTGTCCCAGCTCCCAGAGGCTTCCTGTACAGAACCTGAGTTAGCTGTGACAGTGTCGCCGCCATTGCTCGAAGTCATACCCTGAGCATTTACAGGTATGTGCTCTAGAGAACGAACCCCAGGCTCTGTTCCCTGTTATGTTCCAAGAACCGGCTTGGTTAATGAATCAAAGAAAAGGGCAATTAGGATAAAGCCAAGTGTCACTGTTGGGATGTTGAGATCTCAGGCTTTTTTTCTAGATTCTTAAGGTTTTCATGTGAGGACAGGGTGGAGGAGGGTTAGGGAGTTGGATAGGGGCTCAAAGTCAGTTGTCTTCCAGTTTAATTATCTGAAATGGCAAATGCCTCTTTTTATAGTCTCATATTTTTTCAGGTGTCTCACTGCCTTTTGGTTTTGCCACAGCTGTGCCTTGGAAAGGATTGTTAGTACTTTTGGCTTAAACAAACCTAAGCTGTCCTGATATAAGACCAACCTTCCCCAACGTGTGTGGTTTAGGCTATATTTTACAAGATAGCCAACTGCTGAAATTGTTGCTAAATAACCTTAATTTTTAATGCCTTATTCCATTTTCCAGGGGGAATCGAAATCACATGGTAATGCTTCCAAACCCTTCTCCGCTCTGATAGCATGATCTAGCCTCCTCTCCTGTGTTTCTTCTGCTTTCAACTTCGTAAGTTTGTTTTCAGGCAAAGGTACTTTGTGTTCACATTCTACAGGGATTGTTTTTTCCCACTTTCTCTCCTTCTTTTTTTATGTTTTCCTTCCGAGTAAAATACCATATGGCAGACACGCATGTACACTGTTTGGTAGATTAATGAATTTCCACCAAGATCACATATTGATTCTTCTCCTCTGGGAGTTTTTCTGCCTGTTCTCTACATTTCAGATTTTATACAGCTCTTTCTTGGTAATATGACTTACAAATTGCGTATTTACATCTCTTCCTAGGATGTGTGCAATAAGAATCCTTGAAGTCCATGCTGACAGCACCTACGATGGAAATCATTCAATACCATTATTGGTGCCACCCGTCATATTCTTGACCCAGCACTCAAGTGAGACCTGTGTACAGCTTGTTGTAAAAGTTGGGATAACACCGAATCTGGTGGAGCCACTGCCCTACATTTTTATTTCTCAACATAAATATTTTTTATATGAATAAAGCAATATTTTTTTCCTGGGTACAAAGGGCTATTTTTTAATCGCCCTTTTAAAAGGTTCGGGGGAGGATTTAATGCACATAGACAGCAGCACTATGAATGCAGGCTTTGCACATTGCAGAGTCACTGACCTTTTAGCCTTCTGGAGTTTAACCATTTCCTGATGTCTTTTAACAGTAATTTTCTTGTTGGAAAGGCCCTCTCTAAACTGATAGCATCTAAACAAGCCTCTACCTTAATTGGAAAAATTCTCCCATAAATATTTATGCTGCAGTGATTAGGCCATTTACTGAACTCAACTGCCCATTATGGGTTAAAACAGGGAGCATTGTTTTGGGTTGCCTAAAGCCTGACATGGTTTATTGGAGGAGACCTGAAGCTGTAATTTATTTAATCAAGCCTCTGACCCCAACCCTCTGGAGTAGCCAGTAATTGTGAGGGAGAACTAACCCAAGACCACATTGACTAGAGTCAGTATTCTGAGTTGTAAATTCTAGAAGTCTAATTTGAAAGCAAAAAAGAAAAAGAGTGAAGTATGCAGAAATGAAAGTCCCATGTCTTTGTGTGTGTATTGTGGTAAAGATGGATGGATAGATAGATAGATAGGTGATAGACAGATAGACGATAGATTGATGGAAGATAAATAAAATTTAAAAAAAAAACTTCAAAGCAGTAAGAAATAACCTAGTTTACCACAGGGTTTACCTCCTACTGGTTCAATGTCTCTCTGTGGCTGTTTGCTCTTTTTATAGTTCTGAAGTTGTGTCATGCAAGAACTCACATGGCATTTAGTTTAATTTTTACTTTATAAAATATATCAGATTTTGCGTGCAAATAGGAGTAAGGAAAGTCTTTTGTATTAAAATCTGTTAAGAAGACTCCTGCTTAAGCTCAAACTCTAGATAAATAAAGTCCAAGGTGAAAAGATGAATGTGTCTTTTCTTCTCAGGTGTTGAATCGGTATTTCTTCTACACGTGTGGTCGTGATTTTCAGGAGCTAGGTGGTGGGTATGAGCACATATTTATACCATGTGTGTATATAGACTTATGTGTGTGTTTATGCAAATAAATAAATGAAAACATTTTTTCTTATTTTATTTCCCTTTCCAGCTGCAGACATCCCCCCCTTTCCATTTTTTGAGTCATGATTAATTCATATGTTTACAATAAAAAAGAACCTCTTCTCCCTTGGCCTTTTGACCTCCCAGCTGCAGACTCAAACATGCATTTCTTATTCCAAGGCATGATTGAAAAGAGATACTGAAACTAAAAACATATTTTCTTCTTTAAACTCTTTAATACCACTACCTGGCTACTGCACTCCAGATTTCTAGTTCAAGAAGAAATTATAAAGTCAAAAATTATAATGGTTTATTAAACTATAAATCACCTTTCCTTTTTGTTTAAACGTGCATTTCATTGAGGCTCCCACATTTTCCTTAACCCCTGTGTAGCTTGGCAATACCAGTGTCTTTTCATGGCTTCTCTTGTCCTATTTTCCATTAGCAAGTACTTGCAAACACTGTCAGTATAAAAGAAAAATGCGTCACAAAACTGGCTTCTGCCCCATCCTAACATTAAGAGCATACAATGCTGTGTTCTCTGATCAGAGATGGTTTCGAAACCTTGGAGAAGGAATCAAAGAAGTTTGATTTTCCAATCAATAAGAATCATAGGCCACATGGCTTCAGAGCCTTATAGCTTCAGCTTCTATCCTGTGAAAGACATTTTTAAAGACTACACAGGGAACTGGGTTAGACATCTAGGCTAGGCAGGTTGTTGCAATAACCATTTGAAGGACTTTTTACATATTAAGAGAAGAGTATCTTTGCACAGATGCTTTTAGATACACAGATGATACCTAGTTGTTTCAACTTCATTCATATGAGAACTGAACAATTCTCCAAGGAGCTTTGAACACACACAAAAAAAGGGTTAAGTTATTTTATACCAAACAGAATACCTCACCTTTAATTCAGAAAATCTCTTTGAAGAAGCTTATACTAGGAATCTAATTTTTCCTGTTAAATTATTCATTCCTTGTTCTACTTGGGTGTCATTATCTCTGTCAGAGTGATGGATGTTACAGAAACAGTCATTAGGTTGCAAGCTACAGGAATTTTATAAAAAGGTTAAAATTACGACAAAAAAGCAAACAATAGATGTGATTGTACAGGTCTCCCTGTAAGAGTAACCCAGGAGCTGAGGGTAGTTAGATTTTCTGTTGAAGGATGAAAATGTTTCTAGGAAAAAAAAGTGGGGGAAGAGATCTGTTCCCGTGGTGCTGACGGAGAGTGACTGCAGATAGTAACACTTCTCAGTCGCTCTGATCCCAGCACTCCGGAGTTACCCTTCCACGCAGGGCCATTTCCTTAACAGAAAGGACAGGGTGCTCCACGGCCACAGATGGCCCTCTTCATTTTAGCCAAAAGTACGAGCCATTGGTTAAAAGCAAACCAGACAATGAAATTAGAACCAGCCCAGAAAAACCTCAGCCCCCATCAGTAAATGAGCTTTTTTCCCATTTTCATAACAATAAACCTTACTTTTTCATGCACTTCCTAAGGGGTCATTACAGTTCTAAGTGTATTACTCATGTATGCCTCTCAACAACCCCTTTTACTGTCTTTTTACGTACAGGAAAACTGAGATACAGAGGAGTTAACCCCATTGCCCAAAGTCGCACAGCTGGTCAACAGAAGAGCCAGCATTTGAACTTAGCGAGCATAGTGCCAGACTCCATGATCTTGGTTCCAGGTCCCATGATCTTAACAACATACAGTGCTGTCATTCTTAAAAATAATTAGGCTTTAAAAATTGCTCAAAGAAGTGTTCTCTGACACACTATTCAAACCTGAGTTTAGAAAGCAAGTGCTCTATTGGCTCTGACTACCTCTGTGTTCATGAAAGGCATTGTTGGTGGAGGAAGAGCTTCATGTAAGGACAATCTCCAGATGTTGTCTCTGAACTCCATTGACACAGATCAGAGCAGAGTACCTTAAAATATACTGCTTTGGCATATTGATTATTTTGAGCTGAAGGCAATTGAGAAAAGCAGATGCAGAGAAGGATCTCTGCTCTCCCCTCTTTCTAGCTAAAATCATGACATAATTTCCCATGAGAAAGGCACCCTCCTTGTATCAGAAAGAAGAGAACACTTATCATCAGAGATAGGGAGTTGATGTCAAGATGAGTCTGTACAAACAAACCTTATTAAAAACAACCCTTAACATCCACTAGTTTCTCCTCACATATTTCCTGGTAACTTTCCTGCAGTTTATTGCCCCTGGACCAAGCCCCTTTGTCCTTTGTCTTGTCATGTCTCCAAAATTTATCACCTTTGTTAATGTGGTATAGAAGCCCCTGGGTCTAGCTGCTGCTTTGGGGTTTTTACTTCTTCCGACAAAGCTCCCAAGTCACACAAAAATACTAATATCAAAATTTGCATGTTTTTCCTTCCACTAATCTGTTTTATGTCAGTTTAATTTGTAGGCCCCTGCCAAAGAAACTAAGAAGATAGAGGAAAAGTCTTTCCTCCCCTACACCATCACCTCCCATATGCCACTTTCTTTGTTCCCGCATCCCAACTGATCTTCCTCTTTAAACTCAGTGTGACTTTTCCTTGATTCTTCCTTATTCTCTCAGTCGATTGTATCCTCCCACCCCTCTGTGAACACTCAATGTAATCTCCTAAGGCAACTATTTTCAATGCTTTCTCCTCCCAGAGCCCTGTGTGCCACTGCTCTTGACCTTATGCTAAACCCTCTATGGCATTAACACCAATCCTCAAATCTTGGTAAACACAACCGTGTGCTTTCTTACTTTACATTCCATATTGTGAGCACCTTGGGCAAATAATGCTTCAGGTTTCTCAACCTTAGCCAGGTCCTTGGTTCATATTCCTTTAACTCATCCATACCAGCTGGTTCTACTATTCAGTCTTACGTTTCCTTATTTTTTATTAGCAATTGAGCATCTAATCTATGCCAGGCCCTGCACGAATCACTTTTACAAAAAGAGAAATTGAGACTCTGAGAGATTTAATAAAGTTGCCCACCATCACACAGCCAGCAGAGTCAGGCCAGGATCCATCCTGCCCCCAGTCTGTTTACACAGGACATATTGGTACCACCACCCTGCACAGCAGAATCTCGTCAAGCAAGGCTTTATTCATACAAAGGGCCCCAAGGCAAGCCAACTCATTCATCGGGTGCTCAACCAAAGAAATAGCCTTCTGTTTCATTGCTAAAGGAAAAGCTGGCTCTGTCAGACTATTTGAGAGACAGGACAATACAATACACACAAAACCATATATGTTGTACTTTATGGGAGATTTGGGGGATTTTTCAAAGGTAATCTTGATTACATATGATTTTTACTTTATGTGCTGACATTCAAATCTAACCTTGAGTACTTTGTGCTACTTCGTGGCACTGCTGCTACTTCAGCTTCTATGGTCCCAGCTCTTTCAAACCATTCCTACCACTCAGTGCCACTAAGCCACTGTGGGCTCCCTTTACCTCAGTAGATAATGTCACCATGACCAAACTGCAGGAGCAAATCACTCAAAATGAACCTTGCTACTTCCTGCCACCCACACCTTGAATTACTATCACCCCTTCCTTTTCTCTAATCCCAAAGGAACACATTTTCTCCCTCTCCTCTTCTCCCCCTGGCTACTCCCAGCACCTCCTATTTTCTTCTA
This sequence comes from Varecia variegata, assembly GCA_028533085.1. Classification (NCBI taxonomy): domain Eukaryota; kingdom Metazoa; phylum Chordata; class Mammalia; order Primates; family Lemuridae; genus Varecia; species Varecia variegata. The sequence goes on from CM052440.1 coordinate 56,800,146, forward strand.
TACCTTACCCTCTTACTTCTGAACCCCTCTCCTAAATCCATTCCCTCTATGCTACAAGCATGCCGAAGCCTCACCTATGGCCAAGAACTCCACGGTGTTTTATTATGAAGTTTAAAAGGTATATTTCAGTCAGACTATTTATGTATAAATACTGACTTTACCATGTAGCTGTGTGATCTTAATCTCTCTGTGCCTCAGTTTCCCCATCTATGAAATGTACCCAAAAGTATCCATTTCAGACAGTTGTGAGGATTTAGATAATCTATGTAACGCCCTAATAAACATGCAATAAATGTCAGCAATTATTGCCAGCTTAATCCCTTTTTCCTCCAGCATACATTTTCTCTTCACTACTCAATTTCTTAAGAGTCTCTCCTCTCACCTTTGCCATGTGAGATTAGGTCATGCTACCTTGAATACATTTCTCTCATAAGCTACTGACTATCTGTTATCACCACAGCAGATGATGCCCAAGTCCTGATTTTGCTTCTGAATCCAAACTCACATTTCCACCAGCAGCAATACACCCTTGAGCATTTCTAGCTCACAGATGCCTTGAAGTCAACATATCCAACTCAGAGCTCTACCTTCTCCACACTTATTCTTTCATTCTCATTCCTTATCTTCATTAGTCCAGCATAGTATTCCATGTATGAATACTCCATAGTAGTACCAATTTACACTCTCACCAGCAGTATATGAAAATATTTATTGCTCCATATTCTTACCAAACATGAACTTTTTAATTTTTATTTTCTGGAGGGTGTGTGAGTGGTATCATTATTTGCATGTCCCTAATGACTAAAGTTTAAGGACTTTTTTATGTGCCAAAGGTCCCATCCTTTCAATTTCAACCTCTCTGAATCCTTTTGTTTCAGGTATGCTGGTTGAATTTGACATATAGCTGAATTTAGTTTCTTAAGCAGTCTGGCAACTTTGTCTTTTAACTTAAAAATGTAGCCCATATGCATTTGTTATGATTACTGATATATTTTGATTCATTTATACTTTCTTATTTTGTGCTTTCTAAATTTTCTGCTTTTTCAGTTTCTTTGTTTCCTTTTATTTTCTTTCTTAAATACTTTTGTGCTATTTTTTCCCATTCTTGATTCTATCTGTAACTAGTTTCAAACTATAAATTCTTCCTTTATTATTTTAATCATTAACATAGAAATTTTAACATGTGCATTTAACTTACTGTCTAAACTAGTAAAATATAGTTACCACAATATTTTGGTTATATCACTATCATAACAGCAAAATTAGACATTGTTGTTATTATTTATACAAATTGTTCTTGTTCATCTGCTCTTCTTGGATACTTAGGGTACATTACTGATCAAAATCCTTCAGTATCATTTGTCCAAAAAAATTTCAATGTTATTCTCAAGCTTGAAAGATAATTTTGCTGGGCATACAACACTAGGTTGACAAGTATTTTCTTTACAATATGAAGACAATTTTCTATGTTCTTTTAGTTTACACTGTTGTAAGATGAATGGTTAGATGTTAATGAGTAGTTAGATGCCAAACTATTAATCTTCCATAGATAATAGAAACCTGTTTTTTCTCTCTAGCTAATTGGAGATTGGTGGAAGGGAAGTCTTTGGTATTAAGAAATTTTACTACAAAGTGTTTTGATGTGGATTTTTTTTATTTAATTTTCTTGGAACATTTTGGACTCCCTGCTTCTAAGGATTCCAATGGATTCATATTCATATATCATTTTTGTATAATTCTAAGACCTATTGCTTCAAATAGTGCCTCTGCATTACCTCTGTTTTTTATCTGGAAGTCTAATTAGACATTTGTTACATTGTCTTACTGCACCTTTCATGTTTGTTAATTTCTCTTTTATACTATTTTATGTATTTGTTTCTCTTGCTACATTCTGGATCTCTTCAGATATCTTCCTGTTCATTAATTCTCTCTTCAGCTTTGTCTAATCTGTTGTTTAACCTACTCATCGTCTTTTTTATTTCAATTATTATTATTTTATTTCTATTTGAGTCTTTTCAGATCTGCCTATTCATTTTTTAAATTTTTATTTGTTTAAATGCATTAAATATATTAATTCAATAATTACAATATCTAATATTTTCGTGAGTCTGAGGCTGCTGTTTTTATTTTTTAATATGTTCAGTTGTTTTCTGTTTCTTTGGCTTTGTTTTTGCTGATTCATGTTCATGGTTGCTTCTTGCCTTGTATTATGCAATTTTGTTATCATGAGCACTTGTTCGATACACTTTATCTGTGGTAATTTTGGGGGTGTAAGTCAAAGGTGCATTCTCCAAAGGGATTTATATTTGCTTCTTCCAGGCATCTTGGGATACTACCAATCTAGGATCACTTTATAGTAAAATTCCAGATTAAAATATCTCAAAAACAAGAGCAGTATGAATTTGGGCCTCAAATCCCTGCAATGGCCTGCTCGGGGAGAATTTTTCCCTTCCATTCAGATTCAAGGTTAAGACAGGGATATTTGTATTTCACCAAGAGTATAATATGGTAGGCAAGTCTAAGCTCTTTATCTCTGATCCAATTTCCATTTTGTTATGGTCATAGGTTTTGCTTTCTGGCCCCAACTTAGCAACAAAACCAATGCTCTAAGTTATAGGAAAATGGCAGACGACTTTAGGGAAACAGGTGATTTTTTCATCACTAGCTTGCCTCTATTGATTTGTAATTTTGTTTTATTTTTAGCCTCTTAGGATGTTTATTTACTTTGTTTCCAGCTCAGAAATGCATTTAAAAATGTATATTAAAATATTTTACTGAGTATTTTAGGTATGGAAGGGTGTAGGATTTCTAGTCTGTCATGCTGCTTGAAATAGAAGTCCTCTTAGAGCACAGAATACTTTTTCACAGTTATTTTAAGGAACCTAAAACAGATTTCATTACATATTATTGAGTTATATATATGTGTGTGTTTGCCTTTCATAAGAGCATGTTCAGTTCCTGCAGGAAATGAAACTTTTCTTTTTCAGTGTTTATCTTCCTCAGCTATAGAGTAAGGCTTTGCCTTAAGTAGGCACTCAGACACTCCATAAATTGATGATTTGATGACTTTATTCTCTTCCCTGGGCTCCCACAGAAATTGTGTTTATCATGGAGTACTTATCACATTGCAAAAAATTGTTGGTGTTTGTCCCTACTCAGTAAATCAGAACTCCTTATAGGAGGTGATCTTGTTTTATTATCTTTGCATATTTAGAGCTTAGTTTAGAGGTTGGCCTATAGTAATACTAAATAAATGTTAACTCAAAGGAGTCATAACCTCTCTCTATGAGACTGGCATGTCAGACAGGAGTAAGCAACTGTATTCATTTCAAGAATGACACTGAATCCAGTGACTCAAGATGGGCTGGAAAGGCCTGCCATAGCTAAGACAGAGGAAACCGAAGAGTCAGGCTTGATGGTCTCTGTTGTCATCTTTTCTGAGAGTTGTTACTTTAGGGGTCAGAGACCAAGGGACAGTGAAATAAACAAAGAAAAACTTTCTTAAACACAAATCAGAACCTTTTCTTCCTGCTGTAGACTCTGATGAGTTGTCCAAAAGGAAAATCTAATCCTTCTACCCTCTACTCATTTTAAGGAAAACAGATGTTAAATATTTTAGCATATTGGGTTATTTTAAGCTCTTGAAATGAGTTTAGATTAGCAAAGTTGAAGTATTAGAGTATATGGTAGAATGCTGGTTCCCTATAAAAACCCATAAATAGGTATTTTAATCTGAAATCTTTAGTATTTTCTGGAAAAATTAAATCAAGACTCTGAGCACCTTGCAACTCCTGAGGCTTTATCCGATCTTATTTAGACCTACTGGAGGTAATTTCAGTCCATGGAATCATGGCCAAGGCTCACTAGGACTGATCCATCCTGATTCCTAATGAGGCTATAGAGAGTTTCACTCGGGGAGGTCCAGAATGCTGGAATGCAGACCACTCCCTTTTTCTGAATGTCCCGTAGGGCAGATCAGCTCCAGCTTGTAGCCTGTGGCTGCCAAACGTGTAACTTGCTGGGAATGCAATACTTTCCTTGACCTGTTGGCTTTAAAGTTTGCTTTGATGCCCTTTGCCTTTTATTCCTTCATCTCTTCCAGAAGTTCCACCACATAGCCTGGCTTCACTTTTGTCCTTTGTTCTGTAATTCTCTACCCCTGAAACAGGAAAAACCATCTTCCCTGTTACCTACCTCGAAGAGATAATGAGATAATGCTTTGAACACGTCAGAAGAAACTATGCTAAATTATTTCAAAAGTGAAGTAAGTAGTCATTTTTTTCCTTAAAATTCTTATATAACATACAAAAATAGCCTAAAATCTTTTGTTCTGTAAAGACCCAAAACATAGGAGATATAAGTACTTGACTTCAAACTTCAACTCCAATGTCACCTCTTCTAGGAAAATTTTCTGACTCCCCTACAACCTAAAGCTAATGCAGGCTGTTTGAAATTATAAACGTTGGCACTTACAAAACACTCACTATAAGCCAGACACAGTGTTAATGTTTTATATATAAAGCCATGTTTCCATCCATTTATTTCCTCATTAAATACCAAATATTTAAAATTTGTCCTATGTTCCAAGCTTTGTGGTGAAATGAGTTTATGGTGACGAAAAAGATATGATCATCGCCCTCCCTGAGCACAATCCAGTGAGGAAGATAAATACTATATATAATACACACACAAACACACACACACCTGCAGAATATAGAATTACACATTATGACAAGTACTGGGTAAGAAAACAATAGGCAGCTGGGAAATAAAACAAGAAGGTGAATGGAGCTATTAATAATTTACACTTTGGGATCAAGAAAAAGGTATGTGAGCTGCGACCTGTGAAAAGATATTCAGGTTGAAACCTCAGAGATGAGTCATCATTAGTGGAGGGAATTAGGGCATTAGAGCATTTCAGACAAGGAACTAGCATGTGCTAAGTCCCTGAGGCAGGGAAAGCTTGGTGCACTCAAGGAGGACCTGGAGGAAGAGGGGCTGGTGTGTAGTGAATAAAAGAGAGGCAGGAAAAGATGAGATTGATGAGAGAGGCAGAGGCTAGAACCTAGCATGATTCTAAGGAGTTTTTATTTTATTCTAAGTGATTTCATAATAAATATATCTCTTTAAATCCTCAAAACACTTTTTGAGATGAATACTACTGTCTTCACTTTACAGATACAGAAACTGAGGCTCGGAGAGACAAAGTAATTTGCCCAACATCACAGTTAGTGAGGTCTATAGGTAGTATTGGAAACCAGCCTTCAAAAATCCAAGTTTAAGAGCTTAAAAAAATTACACTACACCACTTCCCCACATTGCCAGGGGACCCTGTACAAATCGCCATTATAGCACTTGCGTCATTATATTTCAGCACTTCTAATAGCACTATATTTTAACTGGTTATTTATCTTTATCTTCTGGTTGACCAAAAGCTCCTTGAGAGCAAAAATCAGATCTCATTTGACACACTGTCTTGAACATGGTCGGTCCCTGCTCTTACTGAATGAATGAACACTCAGATATACAGAGCTGGGAATTGAGCTGTTCAAATCCATATCTCTAAGGCTCATCCTTCAGAAAAATGTGTTGGGTAGCGAAGAATACAGAGAAGTTAGGAAAGGATTTTTAGTCAATTTGTTATGAATATCAATAGAATATTAGATGTAATTTAATCTGTTCTTTGTTTTCTTTGGGGAGGGCACAGGAAATTATTCTCTTATCCTCATGAATAGGAGATTCTCATCCTTCTGAGTAGTAGCATAGATTTGAGAAAAGTGATACAATTTCAGGACATTTTAACAGGAAACCAATATGTTTTGAAGTAATTGTTACTGTTATTCCTTCCAGGTACTTTTTCACCCCTGTGGAAGTAGTCCATCTATGCTGGTCTCAACCAAATCCTGGAAAATAAAAACTCAAATTGTACCTTACATAAGCTAGTTTTTTTGAGCACTATCAATAGCTGAATAAGTAAACATGTTATAACCATATTGCTATTTATCAGAGTCACACTAAATACTGTCCATGATCATTCATTCATTTATTTAAATGTTTATTGACTGCCTACTATGTTCCAGGCACTTTTAGTCTCAATCATAGCTCACAAGCAGTGGGTATACCCAGAAGATTACATGCTGTCCTTGAGCAAAAGATTTTATGCGTGTGTGTGTGTGTGTGTGTCTTTTTTTCCATTTATTTATTTATTTATTTATTTAATTTCAGAATGTTATAAGGTTGCAAACATCTTGGTTGCATAAATTTCTTTTGTACCATTTCAGTCAAAGTTTTAAGTGTGCCCATCCGCCAGAGAGTGTGCCCTGTGCCCGTTAGGTATGAATTTGAGCAAAGGATTTTATTAAGCTGCAGGAACTAGTCAACATGACAGTCATTTGTCAAGTCACAATGACCTATGACAAAATGGGCTCAGAGTATCCCAGAAGGGAAAATCTCCAGAATGAGTCTGCCACAAGTAACTTTCTATGATCCTCAGCCAGTGTCTTAGGGGATTCTCTCCTAGGACTTCAATCTTGGCTCTGCGGCCCTTTCCTCTTTGTCGTCCCTAATAACCCTGCTCAGTAAGGGATGTTGAAAAAAGCCCAAGCCCAGGGAGGCAGTGAGGGTGGAAATTTTGTTTTATTATGTGTCATTATATATAAGTATATAGATTCATTACTCAAGTCAACTTGGAGCAAATTATTACAAGGTATTATATTTTCCTTCTATTCCTAACCTCTCTTCTGTCCCAGAAATGAACTGGAGATCTCCCTCTCTCTCCCTGTCTTTCCTCCTCTCCTCCACTTGCTCTCTCTCCCACTCTCTTTCACTCCCTTTTTCTCCCCTTCCCCTCCCCTCTGTCCCACCAGTGAGGAGTCCAGGCCTTCTCTTTGCATTTTCTCCCTGTGTTGACCTCAAGGTTAGGTGACACTACCCTTCAAACAGCTTCCAACTTCCTGAGCTAGAGTACCCTCCAGATCCTCCAGAACTCCTACCTACAGTACCACTCCCTTTCCTAGACAATTTCTCTCCACCAAAGCAAATTTCTTTCCACACCTATCCCTTTGATCACATTTCTGGCGACTTTGCCTCCACTCTGCTGTTATTCTCCTTTCTGAAACCTATGTTAATTACTCTAACACACAACAAATCATTTTCTTTGTTTGATAATTTTCTTTTGCTTCCCCAGACCTAAGCCACCAATTCACCGGGATGATGTGAAGATCACATTTACATTCCTGACCTCCACGTGTACCAAGACCTCCCATCAGCAGGTGATAAGTAGCCATGTTTTCTTTACTATAACATGTATGTATACATATACATAGTGTGAACATGTAGTAACCTCCTCAATATGTTGGAGAGAGCTGTACTTCTTCACCTGACCTTGACAAATATGTGGCAGAAATTGCTGATTATCTACTCATTTCGTATGCTTGGGGGTAGAATATGCCCAAGTCAAAGCCCAGCCTTTCCTGTAGACAGAGGTGTTGGTGAGGTGAAAGCAGGAGTGCTTACCTAGCATTGGGCAGCATTTCCAGACAAGCATGCTTTGCCCTTCTGCTCCGTACTGTCTTCCTTCCTGCTATTTAACCACCTGAAGCACAGATGGTATGACTGAGCAGCCATCCTGTGACCTTGAAAGTGTGAATCTTCTACTAAGGTTTTGACAGGGCAGAAAGACAGGAAGCGTGTGAGCCCCAATAACTTCACGAGACAACTACAAGGGCTCTGGACTGCCTACCACACGACTACATTTATTTAAGCCAACGTAGACAAGGCTTAAATGAAATTCCTAACTGGCATGTGTGTGTGTACGACGTTCCTAATTGATACGTGTAGGGGTATGTGTCTGTTTACATGCACACACACACACACACACACACACACGCGCGTATTTATTGTTATATGGTCTTAGCTCTTTGCATACATTATAAGGATTATGTGAAAAAATCAACATAAAGCATTTAGCATGGAACATGATGCAGATGAAGCAGTCTATAAACATTAGCTTCTGTTTTCTTTAATCTTCTCAGCAACCACAGGAGGCATGTCTGGTATTATCCACATGGTACAGATGAGGAAATGGAGTCTTAAAGAGGGTAAATAATAAGCCTTGAATCATCCAGTTAGCAAATGGAAGAGTCAAGATTTGAGCCCAAGTCTAGCTGATTCCAGAACTCAAGGTCTTAAAGGCCAGGTACACTGCCTCAACCCATACAGCACGGAATGCCAAGCTAATTGTGAGCTTTCCATGGCAAAGTCCCAGATCTGCCACCTGCTGGCTTTGTCACCTTGGACAAGTCATCTCTGTACCCTAGGACACATTTCTTTTGTCTTTACAGTGAAAAGATTGACTTGATTACATCTTTGTTTCTTTCTAACTCTAAAACGTCATCAATTAATGATTCTCTCTGGTCAGTTTATCAGAATAGTACAGAAAAACACAACCTAACTTCAAGGTGTAAATGATATATTTTGGTCTCTAAACACTCTCCTTAGTCTAACTATATTCTGAGTCCCCCTTTGTCTTGTGACATACAGACAATTTTGCAGGCCCTGATTTTTTAGAAAGAATTGACCACATTAGTACATAGTCGGAATAAGCAATGTGGGGACCAAAGGAAATAAAGAGTAGAGAAGCAAGAGGAAGAAAGGGAGATGGAGACAGTAGAGAGAGAACCAGCGCACTGCCACAGATCTACTCAGTGTTTCTGTGTCTTGAGTCCTGCCTTTAGTGTCTTCTTTATTACTTTTGCACTCTCCCAAGGCAGATACCAAAAGGTAAGCCCTCAGCTGCAGTAGGGCAGCTGGGATTTTGAATTAGAGAGACCTGGGTCTCAGTTTCAGCCCTGCCATTTGCTAGCTTAGTGACCTTCGACTTTACCCATCTGTTTGCTACAGGACTTGAAATGATTCATTCAACTCCAGCTCCTCATTTACAACTCGAGGTTAGCAATATTCCTCACCTCTCATGACTGTTGTCTGGAGTAAGAGATGGCATCTTTAAAAGCTTAGAACAGTACCAGGCTCACAGTAGACTCTATACAAAAGTGTAGCTATATGAACATGAGTCCTATTTGGATGTTGAGCAATTCTACAAATTCAAGGCTTAAAGAGTGTATTATTGCTGTCGTATTTCATGTGGCCAGAGGAATCTTTGCTAACATTTCATAAATGCCCCTTGCTGAATTAGCTAAAACTTCTGAGCCAGGCATCAGAGGCTCCAAGATTTGCAGAGTCTAGTCTGGTAGTAGTTTTGTGGTTTTCTTTTTAACGGTTGTTTTAGTAGTAGCTTGTTGTTTGCTTAGTTCTGAAAAATAAGCTCCACTCAAAGACTGGGACTGTTATACCATTCAAATATATTTTAATGTGATTTGTAGGAAGACATGAGTTGGGAATTTGTCAAAGAAACTTGCGGAGTCTGGGCAGTGGCACTTCACTTGGAAAGCATTAACCAGGAGCCAGATAAGCCAGCTGGCCTCAAGTTCAAATTGTTAACTTTTTTTTTTCTCTTACATAGCCTTTAAATATCTAAATATTTTGATTAAATGCATTGGGATTGTCATAAACCCAAAACACTGATTTATCATGCTAAACAGGGAGAATCATTACCATTCCTGTATGTACCATATCACAGAATTTCAGTGTAATTAAAGGTAAATTTTTAGAAGCTAGTCCTGTTAGAAAGGAAGCTGCAGGGTAATTTCACCTAGGTTATTTCTCCTGATGGGCTACTGGGCAGTTGTTAGCTTCGAATAAACTCAACACTTAGATTTGCAACAGATGTTCCTAAAACAGAACAAAGAAGAGAATTGCTGAATTCCTTGCAAAGAAAAATAAACCTGAAAAAATAATTGAGATCTAGCAAGGCGATCTTTAACATGAGGAATGAAATTAAGTACATTACAGACAAAGGATAATTCAAATGTTTCCCAACTAAGGGGCTACAGGAAGAGCTCTTTAGTTAGTTTTGCTTTTCTTACTTCATCCATTCAACAAATATTTATCTCTGAGTTTCATTTGGTGCTATTCCAATCTGTTGCCATCTTCTTAAATTATATACTGAGGTATGTCAAAACTATAGCTTTTCCCCATTAATGCTTTTTATTAAGAAACATTTCACTTTGCCAAGGAATCATCATTATAGAATTTCATAGAGCAACAACCACAATTTCTTTAAAGTTTTCTTGTATCCATAGTAATGGACTTTCTAAAAAAAATTTGACTTTAATAGCAAAATCTCAAAATAACTAGGTATCTGTGGGTAGAAGAGACTGAGATATCTCTTTTATCTTATCCAGCTGTGTTTAAATTGCTTATTTCCTTGTCTATAATAACCTTCACTAGATTTTAAGTCTCCATAGCCAGTGACCTTTGCCCTTTCAACATTGTCATCCCAGATCCTCATATAACAACTGACACATAGGGGACACTTAAAATAAAAGAAGAAGAAATGTTTGTTGAACATTATAATGGAACATGGGTAGGTACAAGGCAGGGAAATAAACTCATTTTCTTCTTTGCTTATTTACCAAGTGATAGACACCAATTGGATACAAATGATGGAAAGGGCTCTAAGGATCACAGTTTAATTAATTTAGTTAAGTCCATATCTGGTATATTTCCCAAATTTTTTTGCCTAAAAACAAAAAGAACACGACTTATTCTTATCCTTATTACCTACCTCTAAAACAAAAACCCGAAACTATTAGTTCACTACATAAATGTATAAAAAGGTCTACGTGTAAATAATCACCCATTGCTAATGTAAGATAAAACTGAAATTTATCTTCTTTTAAATTTCTAAATAGATGAGTATATGGCCATAAAGTTAGCCTTCTCTAGTGATTCGGTGAGATGCAGTGTAGAGATTTAGAACCTGGAATGAGGCCTGGATCCTTCACCTACTATCTGGATGACCTTAGGCAAGTTGCATAAACGGTATAAACCAGAGATAATCATGGTTCCTACCCCATAGAGGTGTTGTGAGCATTAAATGGTTTAAATATATACAATGCTTAAAACAATGCCCAGCAGATAGTAAGCACTGATATAAGTTGGTTATTATTGCAAATCTCATCATCATTACTTCTGTATCATAACTGACCCTTCCAGCTGTTCAAATCATACCCTAATTCTATTATATCTCCAGCCCTAACAATAGTATACCAACTCATGTTCCACCATGAAACTCTCTTCCAAGTTCTTTTATGAAGCCAGGACTATCAGATAAGCCTGCCTGGAAAGTAAGAAGAGGATTGACTGTCTATTGCTGTTTCAGGGGAGGACCAGGTCACATCTCCTATTTCCACAAGAACCACTGATGTATCCTAGGTATTCGAAGTTGCTTTAGAGAGTGGAGTAGGGGTGGGGGTGGAGATGGCACTGCAGAAAGTATAGAAGACAACCTAACTGAATTCTATGTTTTCTAATATCCATGAACTGAGTGCAGCACTTGGTTTATTTGTTGTGAAGAGTGTTGTATGGGTAGGGCATAAGTTATAGCTGAAAAGAATGAGATAAAATTATACTCATTTATTCCATTTCCTTTGAGTTTCTACAGAAAACTTCCACTTTGAAGAGGATGGTGAACTATATATTTTGAAAAGTCCTTCAACGATAATATTCTAAATGCTGAATTAAATACAAAAACTCATTTTAAATGCATTGCTGAGAATATATGAAAATAAGAAAAATTTCCAAGCTCCCATCCTTCCTGCATTCAAAATAGGGAGAATACAAAAAGCGAAGGTGAGGATATCTGGACACAATGGCATCCCTAGAAATAAGAGATGGGAGTCTTTATTTCTGGGCAGTGCGTTCCAAAATAAAACCTATTAAAAAAACACACAGATTATGAAAGATGTGTCAGAATTCATAAATGATAAGGATCACAGAATTCTTTCACATATTTTTTTCTTTGCAAGTCTCTCAATATTTATTGCATCATCTAATACTCTGAAAATAGAAAATATGCATTAGGTAGATTAACTGTTCATACAAAGCTTAATGGAATGCTAAAGGAATGAAGATAGTGCCTGCAGGTGTGGTTGATGATATAACACCAAGAAAACTTAGAGGTTAAAAATTCAGAATTCTTGGGAGCCTATTTCTGCCAAGGAATGTGGGTGCAGTATTTGGAACTGCTGAGTTATGCAGCTGAGAGGGCTAAGGTTGACTTCTAGCTTGGTCAGATAATATCTCCCCATAACAAATCCCAAGGGTAAGTGTTGTCAAGTTTTACCTATGAGACTCAGAAATACTTATAGATGACCAAATACAAGCCTCTTCAGGCACCCATTTCTCTCTTAATAAAGTGAAATGTTCATCCCATTTACATACCTTTAATATGTTTTAACAATGTAAACAGCTTCACAAAATCTGTTACTACATTTTCTTTCTATTTTTATTATATTTTCTATTCTGGATTTGATTATTGATTATGGATTTGATCTTTGTCTAGCTAGCAATATATTATGTGACAGCAGGGCCATTTCTTATTTTTCTTTGTACACTTTTGGACCTAACATATTGATTTGCACATACTAGGTACTCAAAAAGAGTTATGGAACTAGAAAAAGACATTAAAAATGCTCTTTCTAAAAATCACAGTTTGAGTCAACATTCATCTTTAATCCAGAATCTTCCTTACTATCTATCCACAGTTACCTCTTACTTTCTGAGTCACTTCTGAGTACTTCTTGATTGCATTGTGACAGTGGATGCATTAAATTATATCCCAAGACAGTAAGTAAAATATGAATAGCTAATAAAATGTCAAGAGTTTAGTGAGGCACAATGGGCCCGATTCAAGAGTGAGGCTGAGCCAGTTAAAGGCCTTGTTGAGAGGGAAGTGCTCATTCATAGACCAAACTCTGGCCAAGGTAATTACCTCTTCTGGACAAGCACTCTACTCCTCAGAGGCTACTTTACTCACTCTGACTTGACTCACTTTGGATAAGTTCCAATATAAATATTCTTTCAAAAAATCAGGCAGAGGGAAACATCTCAATCTTTTTAGAATAAAGTGGCCTGACTCTCAGTTTGATGTTTCTTTAGTTTTACCCATCAGCACACAGCACACTGACCTCTGCATTACTCATAAGTGCATTACTCAGGTGCAACTGAAGGGAGACCAAACTGCTACTTCCATACTACCTTCTGAGTTACCTGCCAAAACTCACTTCTTTTTTCTTGAAGGTCCCAAATGCCCTGATTTAATGTGTTGATGACATCACACTTGAGGGTGGTATGGCTGGCAGGACATTAAAAAAATTACATTTTATAAGGTGTCTAATGTGCTAATACTGGGAGGGCTAAGTTGAGTTCTATGCCATCAAAGTTCCTCTCCGGATCTCAGAAATGAGCCAAGAACCTTAGAGAAAGAGAAAATCCCTCCTTATTAATTTATCCAGCATATTTTACCATGGTTCTCGAGAAAAGAGAAAAAGATTAGGTTATAAAGATAATAGTTATAAAGATACACACATAATCTTACTTTCTACAAGATCAGTGGAAAAGGAGACGTTTCCATTTCTGAATTTAGGGAGGTGAGCTTGAAATCTTCTATATCCAATCGGAAAGTGCAAAGTGTCATTGTTGCATGTCTTAGTCCATTCGGGCTGCTACAACAAAATACCTTAGACAGTGTGGCTATAAACAACAAAAATTTATTTCTCACAGTTCTGGAGACTGAGAATTCCAAGATCAAGGCACCAGCAGGTTAAGAGAGAGTATTTCTAGTTCATAGATGGCAGCTTTTAGCTGTGTCTTCACATGGTAGATGGGGCAAGGCAGCTCTCTGGGACCTCTTGTTTAAGGGCACAGATCCCATTCATCAGAGCTCTGGCTTCATGACCTAATCACCTTCCAAACACTTCACCTCCTCATACCATCACATTGATGATCATGTTTCAACATGAAGTTGGGGAGGGGGAAACAGATTCAGACCACAGCATTGCACAAACTATAGAGGTATTAAGTAATCATAATAATTTGGTACACACAATCTCAGTTTAACATCACTAGTGATTTCATGTGGATTTCATGTACCTTCTCATATCATGTGATGAGGAGGGCATTTCAGCTCTGTGATATTCTTTCCAAAAACACATAACCTCAGTCTAATCATGACAAAAACACCAGAAAGGCCTAGACTGGGGAACAGCACAGAGGAGAGTTGGTCAGTACTCCCCAAGGTCATGAAAAACAAGGAAAAACTGGAAAACAGTCATAAACCAAAGGAGACTGTAGAGATATGACAACTAAACACAATGTGGTATGCTGAATTGAATCCTGGAAAGAAGAGAGAACGTTGATAGAAACACCAAATAAAATCAGGAGTTTCGTTTTTTAAAAAAACTCAGGAGGCCTTTTGCTGGGACTGCCTGAAAACAATTAGAAATAAACAAGATAAGCATACATGTAAAAATTTTTAAGGGAGGAAATGTAATACTCCCTTTTATAATCCATTTTAGTGATCAATTTTAGTTATCCTGAGAAGCTTAGATGTTTTCCTTATTCATTCATTCACTCATTCATTCATACACTTAGAAAAATAAATACTTATGCTTGCCATGAGCCAAGCCCTCCTTGGTTGCTAAGTATACACACCATTAAACAAGATAAATCAAGTCCCTGTCCTCATCTATAACCTATCTCCTTATCGGGGCCAATTTCTCTTCTCTCATTATCAATACAAACAAGAATACTGTTGTTATGCTTGGGCTGCCATACAAAATACTGTAAACCGGGTGACTTAAACAACAGAGATTTATTTTCTCACAGTTTTGGAACCTGGGAAATTGAAGATCAAAGTTCCAGCCAATTCAGTTTCTGGTAAGGGCTATCTTGCTGGCTTGCAGAACGCCACCTTCTCACGATGTCCTTACATAGCCTTTGCTCAGTGCATGCACGCAGAGACAGCACGAGAGTGAGCTCTCTGATGTCCCTTCTTACAAGGACACTAATCCTGTGGGATCAGAGCCCCACCCTTATCACTTCAGTTAGTTGCTTCCATACACAAAATACAGCCACACTGGGGGACAAGGCTTCAACTTATGAATTTGGGGGTGGGGGGAACACACACATTTAGTCCATAAAAAATACACACACACACACAAAAAAAAGATGAACTGTTGAATAATCCAAACCTCAGCCTGAGTAAGGCTTGGGTAACTTGAAAAGCAGAAAGCAGGAAATTTTATATCTCATCTTCTTTCTGGGTTTTTTATACACCCTGGAGAATGTTGAGAGGTATAGCAAAGTCTGCCTTTGACACAATTTATGGAAACTTCTCCTCCTGCTATAGGCTGGAGCCAGATAGCAGAGCATTGCATAAAAATAGGAGGATACAAGTCACCCAAACATTTTTTATGCTCAAAAATAATATTAAGTTGGAACTATCTTCTAAGTTGAGGGTTGCTTCAATTGCCTCACTTTAAACAACACATATTCCAGTTTTCAAAATTCGATTCTATTTCTAATGCTGCTTTCATTCACTGAGAGAAGAGAGAAGGAACCTAAATCTGGGTAAGGTGAATGCAAGACAGATTTGGCTTATGAGAGGATTGGGATAGATCCACATCCATGTAAAAATTAAAAGGAAAACAAAAATCGACATGAAAAAATAGAAATGCAAAGCTTACTTCCGAATCTAGACTGTTCCCAGGCTGAAACTGACAATATTGCCAGAACGTTTTATCATGAAGATAAGAAAAAGTTTTTCAAATGGCTGTGACAGTGGCCGGCATTCACACTGCATTTGCTCTATTGTATTTCCTGATAAATAATTTTAATTAATATTTTAATTTGGTAAAGATTTTAACATGAATTAGTGCTGTAATTATAATAGTCTTCACTAGAACTTTTTTTTTTTATGTGAAAGCACTGTTTATTTGCAGTAGGATTGCCATTTACCTCATTCTTTTACATGGCTCAACTTATCACTGTTAAAGAGGTAGGCACAGTTCCCAGACAGCAAATTGTGGAGGATTTTTTTTTTTTTTTTCCAGTAGCATCTGGTGTTTTGGCAGAAAACTCATTGGGATAATCTTAAATATGGTTAGTTTTCTTTCCCAGGTCTTTTTTTTTTTTCCTTCAAACACTGAAAGAAGCTGAATTTTCATTATTTTCAGAACTGAGTAGAGAAATGCTCAAGAAGCATTTTTAATGACAATATATCCTTAAACTCAAGAAAGAAAGTCATTCTGGGGAATAGCTAAGAAAGGAGGTCCAGCCTTAATTCCTTTTTTAAAAAAATCTAATTTTCCCAGAAGCACATGAACATGAAATCTAGTTTCTCTCTCTCTTTCTCACTCCCATTTGCTCTGGGAATCAAAAGCTGAAACAAAATCAATATCAATTTACTTTGACTTTTCCAAAATGGAATTAAGAATTTCTTTTTTTTTTCCTGAAATAATTCCAA
Source organism: Varecia variegata (assembly GCA_028533085.1). Taxonomy (NCBI): domain Eukaryota; kingdom Metazoa; phylum Chordata; class Mammalia; order Primates; family Lemuridae; genus Varecia; species Varecia variegata. The sequence continues at coordinate 56,816,572 of CM052440.1, forward strand.
ATCTCATGATCAAACTCCCAACTTCAAAGTACTTAACCCCCAGGTATCTTGGAGGTTAGCACAGGTAATGCAGCAGTAGATAAGGCTCAAGTTAGGGGCAAACATAGATCTCCAATGTATTTGGCAAAAAAAAAAAAAAAAAAACATTAAACCCAGATTTTGCAAGGTCTTTCAGGAGTTTGGTCTTTAAATGATAAGCACAGAAGGTTTTTATGCAATATAATTTCATGACCAAAATAGTGTTTTCAGAAGATGAATCTGGTTGCAGTGTGGGGAGAGACTGGAAGGGAACAGACTCAAGCAGCAGCCAGTTCAAAGATGAGCGAGGAGACCCTGAGGGCTGAGGCGGGTAGAGTGGTAGTGGCAGTGGAAGGTCATCAGAGAACCAGCCAGAGTTGTTTTTAAATGGAGGGAGAAGGTGTTTCCCTTTGATGTCTCCAGAGGCCAGGCCAGCTCCGCAGCTGCCTGGGTGGATGGCCCCTCCCTCTCTCTGCCCGTGGACCCCCACATGCAGAAGGCACCATCAGCGCAGCCCCCACTCAGCCTCTTCCCACGGGCAAGGCCACACTGCCCAGAGGACACCACCACAGACTCCACCTCCTCCAAACAGTTCTCTTTTGTTTCTCTGTTACTTGTCTTAAAGAATAATGGCTTCCCTAATCCACTTTATTCTTATAGTTTTAACTTAATTTTTATTTTCCTTCTGTTGCTTTTTGAGTTCTGACTTCCTACTCCAAATCCTTAATCCCAAGGAATGGTCTGTTTTTAGCTTTTCATCTCATAGGATTTAGCTTTTTAACCTAAACCATTATAGCTTTTACTTAAGTTTTAACCTTTTATCTCATTGGCTTATAGCATTTTATCTTTTATTTTTAGATCTCATTTGTTTTTGTATTTTTAAACTCTTAACCTTTTACCTTGATGGAGATTTTAAATCTCTTATTTTAGCTTCCACATCATTCCCTTTTAGCTTACCCTATTCCCTCTTTTGAAATTTTAACCTCCACTTAACCAGCTGTCTGTTTTTTTAAATTTCCCCTCATTTTTCCCTTCTTGTATATTGTTTCTTTGTTTTAGCATATTTTCATAATGAACATCAAAGGTTGGTAGCATGAAAAGGACCCAAAACATAACTAGGGAAGCTTGGGCACTTTTTCCTCAGCCTCACCTCCATCCTCTAACCAACCTCCCATACCTCCAGCTTCCCAAAGGCCACCTTTCTGGTCCCCCTAGCAGATCTTCTAGCCCTTGTGAGACTGAATTTTTAAAATAAAAATATATAAATAGCTTAATTAATGAAACTAGAAACTGTTCTCAAATCTATGACCTCTGACATATATAGCCTGTAAATTTTGGGCAAATGAGCTCTCCGTGTAACACCCCTGAGACTTGCCTTGTGAGAAGGCAGGTGATGTTGAAACTCCTCACAGGAGAATGCAAAGTAAGTGGCCCCTGGCCAGGGGGTTAGCACCACTTATAAACTCATCCGCTTCCAATATTCTCGTTTCCAGGTTGGTCTTCTCTTTCCTCAAAAGATTCAGAGGGGGATCTTCTTCCCTTATTCTAAAAGATGAGGATCAGCTGGCCAAAGTGGAAGTCATCACAAATAAGACTTCTGAAAACATGAATTTGATGTGTTCCTGCTGGCTGTCATTTTTGTCATGATCCACACTGGAAAAACCTAAGGTCAGGAAAAGGCCCATTTTACCTCCATATGATGGGTGTAAGTTTCCCCCAAAAAGTTTTAGGGACAGAGCTAAGACTGGTTTCTCTAATCTTTTTCCTATCTTTTTTTTTTTTTTTTTTTTGAGACAGAGTCTCACTCCGTTGCCCAGGCTAGAGTGCCGTGGCGTCCTCCTAGCTCACAGCAACCTCAAACTCCTGGGCTCCAGCAATCCTACTGCCTCAGCCTCCTAAGTAGCTGGGACTACAGGCATGTGCCACCATGCCCGGCTAATTTTTTTTTTATATATATTTTTAGTTGGCCAGATAATTTCTTTCTATTTTTAGTAGTGACGGGGTCTCGCTCTTGCTCAGGCTGGTCTCGAACTCCTGAGCTCAAATGATCCGCCAGCCTCGGCCTCCCAAGTGCTAGGATTACAGGCGTGAGCCACCGCGCCCGGCCTCCTATCTTCTTAAGGAAGGATTGATTCTCCAAGATGGCTTAATCATAATGCTGCCTGTCTGCCACATGCACTGTCATCTCTGAGAACTCCCACAGGGTCTTCATCCAACATTCTGCTACAAGGCACTCTCTTCCAAGGACCAATCCTGTCCCATTGTTTGACAACTAGATTGCCTGCAACTCCTTCCCTGCCTCAGGAAATAACATGGCCTCCAACCCTTTCTACTTGTAGGACAAGACAGGAGTCAGCCTCCTCACAATTTCACTTGAGAATAATCCTTACTTTGCTGAGCACCAACTCCCAACCTATAGCAGTGACTTCACAAAAAGAAAAAAAAAAAAAAAGCCAATGAACTCAACTGTTGTAGGATCTGTGAGACACACTCTACCTCAAACAAGATACTTTCAGTTAATACAACTTGAAAGCCTTAGAGCTTACCAATGATGTTTTGTCCATTTGTTCATTCAAAACTATATACTGATACTACCATGTGCCATATACTGTCCTAGACACTTGCAATATATGAATAAAACCATGCCCCTGTTGTCATGGAACTTACGTTTCAAAGGGGGAGATAAACAATAAACAAACTAATAAAGATATGTCAGCTGGTGGGCAGAAAAATAAAACAGAGAAAGGGGGTACACCAGATAAAGCAGGTGCCATTTTGGATGTGGCCACTGGGGGAGGCATCTCTGAGAAGGTGACAAGTGAGGAAGAGTCCTATGAAATGAGTTAATAGTCAAAAAGTGATTGAAAACATTCGCTGTGTTTCCAGGTAGAGAAATGTCTCTTTAGTCTTGCTTCTAGGAAATGTTTGTTCCTCTTGAACAACCAATTTATTTTTATCTTAAGGACACTGTGAATCATGTAACTGATTGCGAAACCTTTTTATGTGGCTGCTGAGAACCATGGATCCAAATTTGTGGCCCAACCCTAGCAAATGTTCCTAATGAGATGTGACATGTTGGGTATTATCTCACCCCTGGCATGACCTTAAGGATCTTCCCTACCCCTCTTTCCTTTGCCTGTTTTCTTCATTTAGGTTTGTTTTTACATTATTTTGTTTTATTATAGATATGTATTCTTTCCTGAAGCAAAACAAGAAAGAGAGAAAGAGAAAAAGAGCAGAAAGAGAGCGAGAGAAAGGAATGTGCTGAATGCCACAGACAGGTCAAACAGACTAAGACCTGAGCAAAGACCATGAGATACTAAGTCACTAGTATTGGGAGGTCATTGCCACATCTCAAAAAAAATGATTTTAGTGAAATGCTCGGAGTGACAGCCAGATTCTCTGCAGTAAGAACTGAATGTACAGTTAAAGACAATATGAGTGGCTAGCATAAACCTCTCATCTCCACCACACAGACTACGCTCTGTGCACGCAGGAGTCTGCACCACGGCCCTCCCTCCCACAGCCAGCAGTGCTGCCTCTAGTGCCTTGTGAGTCTTCTCAGCACCAATCTCATTCCTTGGAAGCCAAATAAGATTGGGGTCTGGTGTTAGACTGCCTGTGTTCAAATTCTGTCTCCATCACTCACTGGCTCTGTGATTTGGGCCAACACTCTTAATCTCTCTGTGCCTCTTATTTTCTCAATTGTATGATAAATATGATAAATTAGACCTATTTCATAAAATCATTGGAGAATTAAATGAGATGATGGAGAAAGAGAATAATACCTGGCACGGACACTTTGGTAATAAGCACATGTAGGTGCTTATTACATTTCAGCTAGTATTATTATCACCACTATTATCTCTGCTTAGGAGAACCCGTTGATGGAGACGAAGGGAATGGGAGCTGTAGAGTCCCTGCCACCCTTCAGATTTTGTCACTACACTTTGGAAGCAGCTTTAATCTTCCATGTATTCTACATCCTGAGAAGTGATACAGTCCATTACTCAGGTTGTCCAGAAGTTTTGCTAGTATCTCAAAAATTCTCTTCAAGTTTATGATGGTTTTCTGGCTTTCCCAAGAATAAGCAAGTTCCAACAACAGCCAACATCACAAATCCTTATCTAAATAAAAGATCCCAGCTCTCATTTAGAGGAAGTAGTTGTTGTTGTTTTTTTCTGTAAACCCTAATGGGAGAGCATATAACACTAGAAGCCAAGGTCTGGAAGGAATGGGGAAAGACCACATCCAGCTGTTCTCCTATTCTAAAAGAAATTCTGAGCATGCCATGCTCCAGCGGAATGTGCAATCTTCCTGGACAGGCCTTCATTCTATAGTGGAGTACACTGGTCTAATCCTTATCTGGACAAGCTCATAGAAAGTGTTTCCAGACTTTTTATTTCTAATCTAAGATGGAATTTCTACTATATAAATAGCTAAGACACATGAAGCCAGTTTTGTGAAGTAGGTCCTTCATAGGCACCTACTCTAGAATGTTCTAGAAAGGTAGAGGTCTGCAGCTGCATTTCCTAGATAGCTGGCCAATTACCAAGCAGCCAGGTATTTAAAACTCCTCTTATATTGTTAAGGTGTAAAGATAATAGACTCCACCATTTGACATTATTTCATTTTGCTGTCTGACTTATCACTGAGGATCTTCATTTGGTCTCCATCCTACTTCTCTCTGGGGTATTTAAAATGGAAAGGAGGGAAGTCCAGGAGTTCCAACAATAAAATATTAAGAGTTACAGAAAGAGTGAGAAGAGGAAATGAAAAAGAGGGAATATTCAAGATAATTTCCCAGATTTGAATACATGAGTCTTCAGATTAAAAAGGCTCACTGACAGTGCCCCCCACAAAAAAGAGTGAAAAAGATCTATACCAACACACATTATGTTGAAATTTTAAAACATGGAGGACAAAGAGGAGCTCTCACAAGCTTAAAAGAGAAAACAAAAATGGAAATCCTACAAAGCATCAGAAATCTAAATGATGTTAAAAAAAATTAGACCAATACTTTCAAAGTTCTACCTCAACCAAAATCAAAATATAATAAAGATATTTTCAGATATAAAAGGTGTGTGAAAATTTCATGTACACAATTTCTTAAAGAAGCTACTGGAGCTGATGATGTCCCACCAAAACGAGAGGAAACCAAGAAAGGACTACATAGAATCCAAGAAGTAGGGACCCTAACCCAGGAGAATAGTGAAAAGAATCTCGAAAATGACGGTCCAAGGGATACTTTACAGCAGCACCAGCATCAGGCCCAGAGTGCAAGAGGCTCAGACTTGAGCAGAAAGGGGCTCCAGGAGGGACAGCTTCAGAAAGGAGAAGCTGATAGAATTCCTAATGTATTTGGATTCTCTTTACGGAATACTAACATTCCTGACAAAGATTTCTGAGAACAATTAGTGATGAGTATGGAGAAAAGGAAGCAAGTAAGAGATAAGACAAATATTATTCCCAGAAAGCACAAAAACTTTTTACAAAAAAAGTATGCTTACCGTAGACTTCTGTATGACTTATCAGTGAGTTACATTTGCATGATGGTAATAATGTAAATCCTGAATATTTATCTAACCAAATATAGTGATATAACTCTATCATAGTAGAAATTGAATGGACAAATCAATAAATGGCAGCATAAGTATGTGATTTAGAAGCATGAAAGGAAACACCAAAAGAAACAATTAAAATAGTCTCTGTGCAATAAGAATCTAGTATGTGATGTAGAGAGGGAAAAGAGACTGCTGTGCTTTGTTTAAAATGAGGTAATATCAACAAAGTATTTAGTAGAGGGTCTGGCACATAGGAAGAACAATCTTTGTGTCTGACAAATGAATAAATGAACAAATGAATGAATGAATAAAATTTTGTAGTAAGCAACAGAATTGTGTGCCTTTTTAGTTTTAGAATATGCATATATATTTACATATAAAATTTTTATTGAATTAAGAATTTAATCTTAAAAATATCATAGAAATAAATAAAATATAATAATGTCTTGAAGTTATTATACCATGTTTTTCAAGATCTGAAAACAGCCCACCTTTGTAGCTTCATCTTCAGTCACTTCCTCTCCATACATCTTATTCCCCTCCCTCTACAAAATACCTGCCCTTCTCCTGACATCGCCTGCACCTTGACATTTCTCTGCTCTGCCTGTCCCACTCCCTCTGGTTCGAATGTTCTCCTCAAACCCCATCCCATTCCCCCTCTGCTCCCCCCATCCTTGACAAAAACCTAGAAAACTCCTGTATAAGGAGTGTATACAAATCAAAGATCACTTCAGCCCTGATACTTTCCCTCTCTCTCCCAAGCAGAATTAGTCACTTCACCAATCCTATTGAATCATAATTATTTATATGTGTTTCTATCCCCTAGGAGTCTAAGCACTTCTCATTAGTAGCATCTCCATCATAGGCAACTACTTACACCCAGGGGCTCTAACTTAGTACATGGAACTTATGTTCCAAATAAGTATTGAATGAATGAACCAGGAAGTCATGATATATTAGTAGGTAAAGTGACAAGAAATATACACAGGAAATAAAAACAGATCACCAAGCTGGCCAACAACAACCATCCTCACACAGCACAGTGTTGTTTTCAAAAGATTTACCACTATTACAGTGTCTGTTACCAACTACCAAAACGTCAACAAATTCTGAGATTATAAACATTTTCCTACATTTTTAGAGACTGACTTTTCTCTGTAAGTCTACTTGTTAGGTAGATAGCAAGGGATTCTGGGTCTCCTAAGGACGAAAGTGGGTGCTGTTGCCCCCATCTTGGCCCTGCCCCACCCTAATTCTCCGTACCTGGGGGAGGAGGGACTACTCTATGAATCTGCCAATCAGAACCTGGTGCGCCAGCTGCAAAAGAATGCAGAAGACTCTCTAGCCCACGGGCCAAGCAGCATAGGTACCATAGAGTCCTGAAAGTGACCTAGAACCCACATGCAGTAAGACTCAGGTCATGCAGCTCCCAACTGTCCAATCAAAGTGGTTCTATGGTGATGTTTAAACCATGGGGAGGTCCCTATCTGGACACCATAAAACAAGACCCAGACCATAACCAAGCTCTCTTTTTCTGCTGTGACAAGGGGTCCAGTCGTCATCTGTGGTGTATGTCTCATGCTTTGTAAACCTATGTCTTGCACTTGCTCTATAAATCCTACCTTGCTCTCCCTGAATAAATTTCACCTCATGCTTGCCTTACTTTGGTGCGTCTGGTCATTCCTCGGCCGTAAACACACTAAGAACCAACTTTCAGACTAAAACCTGACATACTGTGGATATGGATTTTTTTTTCAAATAGTTCATTTACTTTTTTAGAGTTTAAAAATTGTCCTTGAAACAGACTAGTTGTTGCTGTTAATGTGTGTGCATGTGTGCCTTTTTTAAAAAACTAATTTCCTTGGTGTTTCCAGAAAAGTTTCATGAATTGCACCATGATAGCTGACTTTCAACACCTTTTAAATGAGGTCATTCACATATGGATTAGAATCATATGTAAATTTTGCCTTCAACAATTACCAAGTGCAAGAAGGCAAGATTAGATGACCATTATTTCTCTGCCCACACAAACTTTTCTGACTTTTTATTAGTCAAGGTTAAAATATTTTCTACTTAAATAATTTTCTCTGTCTTAAATTTATAATTTGTTCCTGCCATGAGAAGATATGTGAATTCTCTCCTAGTTTTACCTCTTCTTTACTATTATTTTAATTTGCAGAGGCCAGGACAATTTATGCCCCTCATATGTACTGCAGGGCTGGGTGCACACCCCTTTCCACTCCTAATGAGACTGGACTGACTCTTTCACCCTTCATGAACAGATGAAGATCTCAATGGGAAATAAGTGAGTATTTTTATGAATAAATACTCCAAGTACCTGAGTTGAAACAAATGTCATGATTGTATTGATTATGAAGAGTTTTGCCTGAGCAAAGCTTCAAATTATTTGCAAATTGCCTAATACTGTATATTTATATGGCCGGGTTTTGACAATTATTTGTTTGGTCAACAAATACTTCTCGTGAGACTTCTGTGTTCAGATACTGTGTCAGAAACTAGGATTAAAAAACGATTAATGAGATTTACCCTTGTCCGTATGGAATTCACAGTCTACTTAAGGAGACAAACACAAAACAGACTACCACAGTGCTTGTGGTAAGAATCATAATAGATGCATTCCTGGGGCACTTGGGAGGAGTGGTTAACCCAGTTTTGGAGAAGAAAAATTCTTTCAAAAGAGAGAATGTTTCATTTAAGGACTGAAAGATGAGTAGGAAGTTGAAGGTAGGAATGAGGAGGTAGGTGGGAAGTTCTGGGAAAAGAGAATGTTATGTTCAAAAACCTGAAGGCAAAAAAATGTTACTTTTAGGGAAAATACAAGTAATTCAATACTGCTAAAGCACTGGAGAGAGGGGGTCGTGAGCCCAACTCAGCTAGAGAAGGAGGCAGGCACCACGGGGTGAAGGGGCTCGACATTTGGACTCTATTCTAAGGAAGCTCGAGTACCACGGGCATCAATGCAGAGGCAGGTTTGCTTTTCAGAAAAAAGCCACTCAACTAAGTACCATTTGCCTTCTTTGGGGCGGGGGAGGCGGGAAGGGATTGGGAATTCCAGGGAGTATGTAAGCAGGCAGATTTATATGTACTCGGGCTCCTTCCAAAGAGCTTTCCAGGTAGCAGCTAAAGATTGGAATCACCTGCACATATTTGGCAATTTAAGCCTGTGGTCCACTGAGGATCAGAGTTGAGGAATTGTGCCAAATCCAAGGCATTTGGTTATGTTTACAAAGTAGACAATTTGTCAAGTTCCTTTCAGTAGCTCCCAGTTGTGTTCAAATATCCCCTCTGAAGACACAATACAGACACACAATAAAATACTTTCCCAAAACACCAACAATATTTCCTGAAGTTTTCAGAGGGCATTCAGGAACAATGAACTCAAAAACTTCTCATGAAGTACCTCTTGCTAGCCAAGCATGATGCTAGGCTCTGGGGCTGCAGGAGTGAGTGGAACATAGACCCTGCCTTCAAAGTACTCCCAGTGCAGCAGGGTCCAAAGGCAATTAACATATGATAAGAGCAACGTAATTAGGATTTTAAAAAGGTGCTAAAAGAGCGAAGAGGAGGAAAGCCTGGAACAACCAGGGGAGGCCTCATGGAAGTGGAGGCCTTTGAGCTGAGCCTGAGGATTGAGTTCATCAGGCAGACAAGAGGCATGGGGCAGAGGATAGAGAATCATCCAGGCACACAAAACAGTCTTGTACATTTCACAGTAAGGGAACAGCAGGTAGTTCAGAATGCGCGGGAGAAAGCAAGTCTTAAGAGATCACGTCATAAACTGTCTTGTATATCATAGAATGGAGCAGAAGGAGAAAAGCCTGTTGGGCAGTTGCAAAGTGGCCTGGGGAAAAACTGTAAGAGCCTAAACTAACAGACAGAGAAAATGACTGCAGATTTGAGAGAGATGAAAAAGTAGAAATGGAGAAATTAGAGATGTGAATTTTAGATGTATACCAAAATTGTAACTGCACAGTAGCCAGGAAGAATGATTTTCATTTATGTTCATTACAATAAGTTTGTCTTACAGGAAGTTAAAAATGCTTAGGATAGGGTCTAGACTTTTGAAATTGACACCATTGAGGTCAAGTACATCCTATTACAGGACCTCCCTGGCCCTGCTCTTGATGACAGGGCAAGTTAGTACCAATGAACAAAGATCTTATAATATAGCATGGTGGAGTATGAATGATGCATCCGTGCAGCATGGATCACATTTATGACCCTTGGGACTGACAGGACCTGGGCTTGAAAACTGGCTCCACTACTGACTATATCACTTTGACCTCAAACAAGGTCATATTAATCATGATATTGATGATGATATTTACTCCTTGCGTACCTCCAGCGAGAAGGAAAGAGTGTGTGTGTGTGTGTGTGTGTGTGTGTGTGAATGTGCGCATGAGCATGTGTATGTACATTTAAGCAGAATAACACCACTCAGAAGACAGTTATTTTTATTTCTACAGGGAATTGTCACAGTAATGGACCAGTCTCAATAGTCTATAACTGGGAGGTGGCTCACAATTCCTTTCCCATCATGCCCAGGTGTTTTTGTTACTCAAAACCAACATCCTTAAGCTCTCCAGGTTGGTTTCAACTAGTGGATGTTTCCATCACCTTAAAAATTGGGAGGATATTGAATATTTCCTTAACAAATAGTTTCTTAACAAAAAAAGAAACTAAAATTAGTTGTATTGGATGGCATATGACATGAAGAGACTTAAAAGAGCTTTTCCAAGCCCATGGTTTGAGGTTGATTCCCAGAGGATGCACTTGGAAATCTCACTCCAAGTCACCCATAAATGGCATAAATATATGCATGGTTTACAGTTTTTTTCTACCAATAGCATTGATTGCCTTTACCAGAATTTGCTGTGTAATGTTACCTGATGGTCCTTTACCTTTCCCAAGAGTTGAACCTGATCCTGTCATTAAGATTTCGAAAAGTTACCGTTGCTAAAAATACATATATGTATGCATATCTACATGTAGACATTCATACATACACACATTCTTCCAGGTTCAGAAACAGGTGTACCTCTTTTGCTGCTACCAGCAGCTTCTTCTACTCCCAGGCTTTTGCTCTCTTGGTCTTTCATCACTGAAGCTGGTGTTTACCCTGGAGCTGACATTTTAACATCAACCCACCAGGTGTTCACAGTCCTCTCTCCCATGACACTCCTGTAGCAGATGGTGCAAATGGCCTGGCACACATATTCTGATTCATTGCAAAAATCAAACTGCCAGACTGCTGACTAGCTTGGCAAGAAAATGAGAAAGTTGTTACTGAAAAAACTGTTATGAATTATCCTTCGGGTGGTGACTTTGGACTTGTCCCTGCTTAAAGATGATTAGCAATTTACTTAACCAGATTAAATAAAAGCTTTTAGAGGAGTGCCCTGTTTGCAAAGATAGCTATAGGCAGCAGGAACTTGCCCTTACAGAGCAAGGGGCAAACAATAGGAAGTCAAAACAAAATTAGACTAAATGTAAAATTTTTTTAAAGTTAATAGATTGGGAACAGTGAAAGTTCTTTTGGACTTTCTAATTTCCTAATACTATTCCAAAATCTCTAACACAAAATTGCTTCTTAGTAATGCTATTAATATTCTGTGAGATTAAAGAATATTTTACAAAAACATTTCATAAGTTAGTTATTTTATACAAAGTGTTTTTTACTTTTTGTCCATTTGGAAAGGGTGACTTTGGAAATGTAATAGAATTCTACCAGGCAAATCTATACACGGACAGAGAACAAAGGAGATCTAAATGTTTTCTTTGTAGTTAGAGCCTTAGAATTAAATCTTCAGTTTCCGTTTGTCACTTCCATTACTTTGCTCCACTTTTCCTTTGGATCATTTTGAGGCCGCCATACCCCAGCACTTCCAGTAGGATCTCTGATGCCTTCCTTTGTAGATTCAGCCATACCCACTTCCTACCCTATGCCTCAGTCATCAACCACAGAGTCCTGGAATGAGTCACAATGCCAGAACCATGGGATGTCTGGATTCAGTCTTCCCCCTACCCTTGGTCTGTGGCCCACCCCATACCACGAGACTCCTGACTGGAGGCCCCTGCCCTCCAGGGGGGAACCTGGACAGAGCAGTCTAGATTCTACAACCCATACCCCAACATATAGGCCTATTTCAAGTCTCCTTTATTCAAAGTGGCCTGTACACCAAGGTCTTAGCATGTTTCACAGCTGAGCACTTGTGATAAAGAATTAATCTTAAAAGGAGCCAATAAAAAAGATAAGTTACATAAGAAGGAGCAAAGGTAAGAATAAGCAGATTTCTCATCAGAAATAATGTAGACATGATCGTTAGAAAAGAGTATAACAACATCTTTAAAGTACTGAAAGGAAAAAAAAAACCCTTCCCATTTGGAATTCTGTGAAAATGTCTTTCCAAAACAAAGGTGAAACAAACACTTTTTCAGACATATAAAAGTTGAAAGACTGTATCACCTGCCAACTAACGCTACAAGAAATGTTAAAGAAAGTCCTTTTGGCATAAAGAAAATGGTATCAGATGAAAATATGGATCTATATAAAGGAAGGAAGAGCACTGGGTATGGTAACTACATGGTAAATATATAAAATATTTTTATTATTATTTAAATGTTTTTAGAAGATGACTGATGGTTAACTAAAAATAATAATAATACATAATAATAATAAATAAAAATAAAATATCTGACAATAGCAAAAATGTTGGAAAGGGACAAATGGAAATAAACTATTGAAATGGTCTTCTATAACTCATAAAGTAGTTTATATCACTTGGGGATACACTGTGAGAAGTTAAAGATTTATACTATAAATAAGAAAACCACTAAAATAATAAAACAAAGAGTTATAGCTAATAAGCCAATAAGTTAAATAAAATGAAATCTTTAAAAACATTTACTTTATTCAAAAGAAGAAAGAAAAGAGGACAAAGAAAAAGAATAGGTGAGACAAATAGCAAGAAGATAGATTTAAACCTAATTGTATCAAGAATCACATTAAATGTGAATGGTCTAAATATTCCAACTTACAGTTAGAGACTGTCAGATTAGATTAAAAAAAAAAACAAGACCCAACTTTATATGTCTATAAAAAATATGCTGTAAATAGAAAGACACAGACAGGTTAGGAATAAAGAAATGGAAAATGCTGACATAAATCAAGAGAAAGCTGGAGCAGCTGTATTAATATCAGACAAAGTGGATTTCACAGCAAAGAATATTACTAGGGATAAAGATATTACTAGGGATAAAGAAGTTGTTTCATAGTAGCAAATAGGATGGGTCAATTCATCAAGAGACACATAAACATTTATTCACCAATAACAGAGTTTCAGCATGAAACAAAAACTGACAGAATTACAAGAAGAAATATACCAGTTTATGATTGGAAAGATTTCAATACACATTTCTCAATAATTAATGAAAAACAAGTGGACAAAAAATCAGTAATGTTATGAAAGACTTAATGCTATCAACAAACTTGACCTAATTGATATATGTGGAACACTCCAGCCAACAATATCATTCTTTTCAAGTACACAGGAGCATCTTATGAGATAGACTATATTCTAGGCCATAAAACAAGTCTCAAATTTAAGAGGTTTTAATTTATACAAAATATATTCTATGACCACAGTGGAATTCAATTAGAAATCAATAGCAGAAAGTTATATGTAAAATCCCCAAATATTAAGAAATTAAACAGCACATTTCTAAATAACCCATGGGTCATAGAAGAAATTAAAAGGAAAATTAGAATGTATTTGGCAGTTTCACAGAAACTGGGGGCTTTGGGGTTAAACATATGTTAACCATATGACCAAGCCTTGTGCTCCTAGGTATTTGCCCAAGAGTAAAAAGAGCATATACCCATACAAAGACTTGTGCATGAATGTTTACAGTAGCTTTATTTTAATCGTAAAAAACTGAAAACATCCAAAATGTCCACCAACGGATGAACAGATAAACAAACTGTGGTATATCCACACAGTGGAATACTATTTGGCAATAAAAAGGAGGAAACGACTGATAGGTGCTACAACATGAATGAATCTCAAAATAATTATGCTGAATGAAAGAAGCCAGATATAAAAAGACTATGCACTGTATGATTCCATTCATATAAAGCTCTTACAAAATGCAAACTAATCTCTGATGGCAAAAACAGATCATTGCTTGACAATATGGCAGAGGGTGGAGAGGGTCACAAGGAAGTTTTGAGGGTAAAGGACATGTTCATTATCTTGATTGTAATGATGCTTTTGTGGGCATATACATATGGCAAAACTCATCAAATTATATACCTCAAATACACTGTTTTTCAATAATACACAGTTATTAGAAAACAAAATGCCACCCCAGCTGTGATCAAGACCATATTTTGTAATATTAAAATCACTATCAAAAATGATCCAATTTAATGGTTTTCAAGCGGTGCTCTGTGGAGTTTCCTCACGCCTGCAGAGGGATAGTTATGCCCGTGCACAGATTCATTCTTTTTCAGCAGGAAAGGTGGAGTGACTTGCTCAAAGGCACACAGAGCTAGAGCCAGATCAGACTTGGGGCTTCCAGGTTGCCAATTTCACATTCTTTTAAATACAGTCCACTGTCTCTCTTTGGAATCCCCACAATAAAGTTGGCAAGTGGAGATGTTTCCAGCTAAAAAGCCACAAAATGAAGGTTTGTCCTTTTTCATAAGTAGATACTTACCTTGGACCAGTCTAAATGGTGAAATTTTTCCAGTTATGTTATACACTCTAGTATTGTAAATGAGATGAAAAGAAGTGCTAGTTATGTTGAGTTGTATTCCTTTGTTCATTTTTTCAACTCTGAGGAGTGCTAAATGAACATTATTAAATACAGCAAAAAATTTATTTTGCTTATTTAAATAAATCACAAGAAATCCATTTCAATATAAGTTAGTAGTGAAGAACATAGGCATTGGAATCAGTCATGTTCTCATTTCAGCTCTGCAAATTCCAGCACTGTTTGTTAATGGACAATCTACTTAACTTGTCTCAGCCTATTTGCTCATCTTTAAAATGGAGCTAAGAAGTGCTTATTGCAGAGAGTTGCTGTGAGGATTAGATAAAACAGGATAAGTGTTGTCATTTATCAGTAACTAGAGTATGGTGAGAGAGAGAGAAAGAAGCATAAGATGAAGTTGTAATATTAGACAGGAGACACCTCTCTTTTTGGTTCAAAGTAGGTGCTATCAATATTCTCCACTGCACAAAGAAAAGGTAAAGAATAAGGATAGGAACAGATTTTTGCCTTACCTACAAGCACTTAGAAACTGAAATGAAAATTTTGAGTGTTATTTGGAATAACAGACATCTTAGAAACTAGAACCCTGCCAATCTGAACTTCTAACGAGTAGCATCAAATACGTAAGTTTTAGTGTGTCTTTTTTTTCAAAGAACAAAATGCCCACATTTGAGAGTCCCTATGAAGTATACCAACCTGACCGTTGTATCCAGATGCTCACATCTCACAATCTACTGGGCCCCTCCACCTGCTGTCCCAGACACTCCAAGTTCAGAGTGTCCAGCCTTGAATTCCTCATTTGAACACTGTCACAGTTCCCACCTCACCACACACACCCACAAATTCTGCTTCTCGACAAGTATTTCCTACCTCACTTATGGCTTCGATGTGGCAGTGACTAATTCCCTATGACAGAAAGCTGGGAATCAGCCATATTCCTCCCTCATCCCCCACACTCAACCAGATCTCCAAATTCTGTCCATTTCCCATCTACGTTTGTCCTCTTTGTTCTGTTTCATCGTGTCTCAATCCTCTTAGTTCTGGAAGCCACCATCTCTCACCTGACATAAGATGATGGCTTCCTAAGTGGTCTCCCTCAATCCCATCCCATCCTCTTATAAATCACCTGCCATGATGCTCACGAACATCAATCTAAAACACAAGGGTCACCAAGTCACTCTGCTGATTAAATCTTCAATGCCTCCCCCAGTATCTACAAGGCAAACGCAAGGTCCCTAATAATGGCATAGAACTGCCAACTGGTGTGGCTTCTGTTTGGATGTCTGGCTGCTCAGCTTCCCTACCCTCACTCTCCCATCTTTATAATCCAGCTATAATGAATTTACAATCACTATAACACACCACATTTCTGTTTCATGGGCATTCAATTCCTTCTGCCTGGAATGCTCCTTCCCACCTCCTCTTGCCCACCTAGTGAACTCAGTGAAGCCTTCTATGACACACTCCTCACATTGGTCCCCCACAAAGTTAACTACTCTGGTGTTTATATTTACACTGTTGTCCCTTTCAGGCTGTGCTGTAAGCATTTGTTTATATAACTCTCTACCACACTCAACTGTCAACTTCTCAAGCTTAGTGGTCGTGTCTATTCATCTAAATATCCACATTACCTAACCCAGTGCCTGGCATATGGTAAGAGCTTAATCTGCCTTTTAATTCAATGTGACTGTTTACTGATCCTTGATTCTCTTCATGTTTATACAGATAATATTTTTGCAATCTCTTCTGGGAATTCCTACAAGCCTGGTTACAATGCTTAACAGAAATCAATGTTGAAATAAAACATCGTCTTCAGCTCAAAGCAAATCGACAGATTGAGGATTTGGGAAGGGGACATTGAGTCAAATAGCAGCGTGAGAGCATTGCAGCACTGCAGATCATGGGACGGGACACGATCATGCCCACCCTGGCATTGCAAAGGTGGCAGGCAGTCTGAAGGAATCTGGAATTCATTGCTGTTGATGTTTTAGGGACCATAAATCAATCTTCTGCTTCCCCCTCTGGCAGGTGGTGCCCTTCATCATGAAAAGAGGCTCTGTCATGATGAGTCAAATGTTTATTACGTTGAGTCAGCAGCACCAGCTCTTCCATGTCAGAACTCAACTAACTGCTAACAGCACATCATTAACAAACTGCAAAACCCCTGTGTCTCCTCATGACATTCAGCATTAAACTGGAAAATGTTTAAAGCCAACTCTCCTAAATCCGACAGGATTGGAAAAGCAGTAATCAGCCCTTTAATCTTCTTTACCACACATCATGGTTATATAATTAATTGATTCTTTTAATAGCCCCAAAACTTAACTTCCTCATACCAACTTTAAACATCTCTCCTGCCCCTGCTTTGCCTTTTATGCGAAACTTCTTCTCTCACTATTAAATGTAAAGAAAATAAAGGTTCCTTTACGAATTTACAAAAAAAAAAGAAGCTAAAATTTACCAGTATAGAACTGTCCTTTTTGGCCAAACAGAACCCATTCCTCTTGAGTATGATGTCACATTAGTGACATGCAAATTCCTCCCATGATAGGGCCTGACTTCTGGAAATTTTCTTTGAATGGGAAGTTCTGTCCACTGAAAAGTCCAGTCCTTCAGCACAAGAATCCAATGTGCTGTGGTTGAGCAGGCTGTCTTTACTAACAATTACTGTATAGTTCAACATTTAGAAAATTCAATCAAATGGGATTCCTTGTGTTAATGAGAAAACTCTCAGAATAGAGGGAGTACTCAGTAATTGAAAATTTAACTCTGTTCTTGCAAGAAAAATGGTGTAGCACCATTCATTCAGCGGTCAGTGATGCAGATAGCTGTTTATTTAGCCCATTTTCTGCCCTGTATAGCACAAACCACCTTTCCGTTTCTTCCACTTGAGCACAGTCCTTAACCTGAAATTAAATACTTGTATCCAGACAATGGAATATTATTCAGCACTGAAAAGGAATGAGCTGTCAAGCCATGAAAACACACAGAGGAAACTTAAATGTGTATTACTGAGTGAAAGAAGCTAATCTGGAAAGGCTACATACTGTATGATTCCAACTCTATGACATTCTAGAAAAGGCAAGACTCTGGAGCAAAAAGATCCATTGTTGCCAGGAGTTGGGGACAGGAAGGGATGAACAGCTAGAGAACAGAGGAGTTTTAGGGCAGTGAATCTACTCTATAATTCAGTGGTCCCCAACCTTTTTGATACCAGGGACCAGTTTCATGGAAGACAATATTTCCACGGACGAGGGAGCAGGGGGCTGAGGGAGTGATGTAAGCAATGGGGAGTGGCTGTAAATACAGACGAAGCTTCGCTTGCTGGCCCACTGCTGCTCACCTTCTGCTGTGTGGCCTGGTTCCTAAGTTTCATGGAGGACAATTTTTCCACAGACGGCGGGAGTGGGAGGTAGAGGGGGCAGAGCTCAGGTGGTGAAGTGCTGCCTGTTTTCTAACAGGCCACAGACTGGCAGACCAGTACCAGGCCATGGTCCAGGGGTTGGGGATCGCAGCTCTATATAATGACATATGATGTATGTCATTATACATTTGTCAAAACCCACAGAATGTACAACACCAAGAGTGAGCTCTGATGTAAACTATGGATGTGCTAATGTAGGTTCATCAGTTATAACAAATGAACCACTCTATTGGGGGATGTTGATAATATAGGAGGCTGTGCACGTGTGGAGGCATTGGATATATGGGAAATCTCCATACTTTCCACTTAATTTTGCTGTGAACCTAAAACTCCTCTAAAACATAAATTTTATTAATTAAAAAAATAAATGTTAATACTTGATGAAGAGGTCTCTCCAGCTGCTTATACAAAGGAATATCTTTTCTGGTTTATTGAGCCATTCCTAAGTCTTTCCTGTATATGAGAAGAATCTTAGAATAACCCTTTAGATTTCTATTTTTAATTGCAATAATATTTCTCATACCTGGTCCCAGACAGTCCAAAATAAGGGCCAAGGCTGCACTAGGAATAGTTTAGACGCATACTTTGCTCGATTCTCCCCCCATTATCAGAGGATGCTGGATCTCCAAAGAGAACAAACATAATAGGATTCAATTTTAATCAGTGTAATTGTTGCTGCCTTGGTACTGAACTATCACACTTATTCACAGATATCAATCTCAGAGAAAATAAATTGCAGTGGGTGAAAAATGCCTTGGAACCACATAATAAAAACTCTCCCAGCCCACCATACACTATGCTATTAGTTGCCATAGACAACCTTCCTCTGAGCCCTCTCAAATCCAGACACCCTTCAAATCAAGATGAAATTCATAAAGGCAAAAGAGTTTCTTTCTACTCCTCTGCCTCTAGCTTCCTGCAGCAGTCAGCCAGCTTGTTCCTTTTTCCAACACTGAATCCTGGCCCACACTCAGTTGTACCATAAAACTTTAGACTTTTAATAAACTATAAAATTAACTAGAACTTTAAGATGAATTGCTATTGCATGCGGTGATTTAAAAACAAACCTCCAAATAGAGCTGGGTGTAAGCAAATGCAAGCCAAATTTTACAAGGGTGTGCAAAATGTCTTTCCTAGAGGTGTGGACTTGATGTTGCCTGTCTCTCAAAACTGCAAGGGTGGGGAGGGGGCATCCCATGAAAGATAACAGAGAGCACTCCTGCTGTTTTTATATTTGGGGCAAAGATTTCCTAATTATTTCTCTACTTGTCCTTTGCTTTTGTAGCTTTCATTTGAGGAGGTCGGGTGGAGCCCATTTCCCCTTTTGGCAGTGGGTTATACAGTTCTCAGGCAATAAAACCTTGGACCTCCCTGACTGAGGAGCTCACTCTGTGTTTGATGGCCCTCTCAGTTTTCCACCCCTAATCAGTCCTCCCTGGAGCACATACACATACAGTTTATATTACATGTTCTTTCTTGTAAAAACAAATGCAAAGCGCTGTCCTACAATGGATTAAACCACCTCTATCTCCTCCCTACCTCCATCCAGAGGGGAATTTTATAGCCTGGTAATCCATAAACACAAAAACATAAATATTGTTCAGAAACAGTCACCAGTATATTAGCTGCAGGCAGAACGTTTTGCTTTGAGTAGTTGTTTTATAATTTTTGTATTTCTCTGGCACTAACCCAAGTGCCTGCAAAAAGTAAACTATATTAACATTTTATCTTTATGTTGCCACCCCAACTGCTGCATTATTTGGCACCTTAGGGGAAGCCCATGCCCGTTTTCATGCTGACAGGCAGCTTTCCGAGCTGGTGCTGTAGGTGGTCTCACACCTGCTTCCCGAGCCAGAGCACCAGCAGCTGTTATTCTAAAACCTGATTTGAGTAGGTTGAATTTTGTTGATACATTTCCATGGTGCCATTTATGAGGTAATGTTTGTGGCTTCAGACCATGTGAGTTGCTATGTACCTGATTGAAGAAATAAAAATTTCATAGCATCATCAAACAACTATTTTTCATGTAGAATATACACACGCCCACAAGATCCTCCCACATTTACATTTAGTCACAAAACCAAAGCCGGAAAAAAAAAAAACAAGTACATTGAGAAATGAAGCACAGCAATGTCCTTGCCTCTGCCGCATATATTTTCAGCTTAAATATTCCCTGCAGTCAACAGCCTGTGCCTGTGCCGGCCCCCTCTGCCAAACATTTCCTACGCCCCATGTCTTCCACCTTCCATGAGCAGATATATATCAGACAGGCATGCAGTGAGGATGGAACAATGAGCCTCTCCAAAACTGAAATGATCCAAAAAGAACCAATAAATAGGAACTGTAACCATTTTGACTAATGTCTGAAGTAGAAGCCTGCTATTAATTGAAGGTACAATCATACAGAAGATTGGACAACGGGTCCCCAAGCAAGTAGCAGAAAGTCTCTCAATGCCAGATTTTTAAAATTCAAGCCATATAAAGAGAACTCCATTGTAAATGGTTTTATAGGTTTGCAAGCCACTGTAGGCTAACCAAGTGTGAATAGACCCAAAACGTTCTAAATCCTATGCACCTGACATGAAAAATATATTGGGGAAAATGTATTTTTCTCCACTTTCAGTGATTTTGATCATAATCCTGAAAAATTCTAAGGACAAAATTCCTTGGGATAGATCATAGGATATTTGTCATGGTTCGAAGACTTTTCAACATAACATCAAATAAGCCATGACAAAGTGTTATTAAGATTCACGTTTTTATGCCTTAACTCCAGGTTAAGGCCCAATTGACTGCCACCCTCAGAACTTTTCAATCCACAACACCAAATGCCTTGTCATTTCATTTCCTTGTGTACATTTCTGTGAACAATCAGCCCCTCCTTTCTTTGTCCTCCCCTCCTCCTCCTCACTAGCATCACAGCGCACACTCGTGTGCCTACACATACACACACGGCTTATATTTCGTACTACACGTAAGAATAAAGCAAGGTATTTCGTGAACATAAAAACAGCTAGTGACAAAGATTCATAAATAGATGCAATTAGCCAAGTGTAGACCATATTGTCTCCGTTTCCTGAAGGATTATATCTGCTGACTTGCATTTTGATGGAAAATCTTTACCTTTCAGCAAAGAAGGATCATTAAGAACTTGGTCTGCTGCTTCTTTCCAGATTCTCTGTAAAAGGCTCCACCTTGCAAAACATAGAGCTAAGTACTTGGAAAAGCTTTTCTTTCTCTCAGGAGCAGAGATGAGCTCCTTTAGAAAGCAGCCTGGCATAGACATGCAAGGCAAAGATCCTGGGGTCACATTACCTACATTCAAAACTCAGCTCCACCACTTGGCCATACTCTCTTGGACAAACTACCTAACCTCTGTTATTCCTCAGCTGCAAAATGAGAGGCGTTCAGGGAGTGAGGGTGGGGATCACGTGAGATACACTCATGTATGCAAACCACTTAGAACCCAGTATTTACCACTTAGCTTTTATCTCAGAGTAAGTATTTACCTTTATTATTTGTGAACACTAAGAATGATGTGACTGCCCATGTTCACCTTTTCATTTTGACCACCAGGAAATTAAGGCCAAGTTTTCAGTCCAAAAATAGTAACTAATAATACTTTGCAACTGACCTATCTATGTTCTATTTGTCTTTTTCCTCAGTCTGACTTTTCTTCAAATCTATATTTTTCCTATTCTTGATGTTTTATTATTAAGTTATATATATTTTAATAGCATGATTTAAATTCTCTGCATAAAAAAAGAGGAGAAAATATGTAAAAATAATCCCAGAAATTATTGATAAGTTTCTAGCTACAAATGTGTAGATTTGGAAGTAGCCAAGACAAATCTGAGTAACTATGGTGATTATATAATTTCAAAGAGGAAATGTAGGCCCTGGTTTGTGATCTGTCATAAGAAAGCATTTATTAGTCAATAAAGAGTGATCTTCCTGGAAAAGAAAAATTAAAAATGATTTTTTCCATTTACAGTAACTCAGGGGAACTCACTATAAATATCAGTCTCTTGTGAATTTTTTACCATGAGAGTGATTCTCTAAAAACTTAATAAATTTTGAAAGTATAGGAAACAAACTGAGCTTTTAAAATTACAAGGCTGAGAACAAACTCGGGAATAAGGTACTCATATTAAGGCAGAAAGCTAAAAAAGATGTCAGGCTTGAAGCTTTTTTTTTGTTTCTTGGAACCATGTCTTCATGATCCAAAGATTTTAGAACATCAAAATGCTAAAATGCATCAAAATGACATTGGTCATGTCAGAGGACTATGAAAAAAATAATCATCCATCTCCAAAAGTATTGTGCTAGAATAACTCATGCCTCGATGGGTGAGCAGTGTGCTCACTGCCAGAGCTGAGGGGTGTGCTTCGTGAATGTGGAGCCGCCACCTGTAGGCAAGGTCCATGCAGTAGAGCTATACGGTATGGAAAACGGAGGGATAGGTAATTGGCATTCCAAAATTCCTGGACATCTTTTCTAAGACATTTGGCAAG
The DNA here is from genome assembly GCA_028533085.1 of Varecia variegata. Taxonomy (NCBI): domain Eukaryota; kingdom Metazoa; phylum Chordata; class Mammalia; order Primates; family Lemuridae; genus Varecia; species Varecia variegata. The sequence goes on from CM052440.1 coordinate 56,838,888, forward strand.
GTTTTGGGGTGTCTTACTAGGTGCACTGCCAGTATAAAGGACACCACACAGTTCTATGCCACCAGCTTCATTTCCCCCAACTCCCTCCTACCTATGCTTCTGGTTGGGGCTCTGGCATCTTAGCTGAGTAACGGGACCTTAGTTGCCATTATCACTGAAAACATCAAGTTCACACTGCAGATGCTAATGAGCACAGGCCAACCAGTAAACATCATCTCCTTCAGGGTTGCAGATGCCGTGAAAAACACAGAAGCCTTTGATGGGTTAATGATCAAATGCAACCTCTATGTCCACACAATCAACTATCCCCAGAGTTCTATGTTGAAAAGAGCTTTTACGCATTGGCCCCAACCCATTCTATAGGGTGAGTGATAAATCATTTAACAACCCCACTTAGTCCCAGACACCCTTATACTACACACTTTCTAACAATTAAATTCATTTGTGTTAATGTTCCTACTTTGTAAAATATAACCAGGATTGGCTAAACTTCTTTCAACAAGAAGATTATTGGTGACCTATGCAGGAGTAGTTTCAGTAAAGGTGCAAGAGAAACCAGGTACAAAAAGTTTAAAGAGAAATTAATGGTGGACAGAATAGACTTTAAAGATAGAAAGATTTTTTTAAAAAGGCATTTGGCTGTAAAGGGAGAGGATGTTAATTCAAGGCTGACTTCCTGAAGCAATTGTCAAGCAACAGCCCATGAGGTCAGCCAGAGAGTGTGTTGCATGTATCAGAGAGGACCTCAGTGTGGACGTCTCCTCAGGAAACCTCCAGGGAACTCACAGATATGTCCCATTTGAAAACACCACCATTTCAATAACATCTCTTCTGGAATAATTACCCTTTTCTTGTAACTTTACCTAATCACTTCCTATAAAGCGATAAATGATAGAGGAAATCCCTCCCAAGATGGGGTCCAGGGCACAGGTGAAAAAGAGTAATCATACTTGGGAAGAGAAATATTGCTAATTGGGAAGATGGAAGGTAAAGCTGTTTGTTGAGAGCTTCTCTGCCTGGTGGCCTCCGTGGTATAGAAGGCAACGTCATGTATGGCAAAAAAAAAAAAAGCACATTGAGTGGTAGGACGTTGAGGAGAATGATCAAGATCAGAAATAACAATTGTGGAAAATGAGAAAGAGAGAACAGTTTCTGGAATTAGACTACATGATTCCACACAAACTAACATGTTTTGGAGCAAGTTATTTAGTTTCTAGGACTCAGTTTCCTCATTTGTAACAAAATCATAAATAATCTACCTCATAGGAAGATTAAATTAGATAATGTGTTTGTAGAACTTTGAACAGTGCCTGGCACAGGGCATTCTAGCTCAACAATTCTAGCTATGATGAGATACTTCCCAGAAATATGGGGAACATTTCCAGGCAGTACTGGGGGCCCAGCTAAACTATTGACTGGCTGACCTAGTCCCAACGCCCCATTTTAATTTTCTCCATGTCACTTATCACCCGGGAGAACACTAATACATTTACTTATCTATTTCCCATTCTCCACACTAGAAGATACGCTCTATTAGGCAAGAATTTGTTTCTGTTTTGGTCACTAATTCATGCTCAAGTCCTAGAAGAATTCCTGGGCTATAACAAGTACTGAATAAATGCTCTTTTGAATGTATTGAATAAATTAATGTCAGTAGATGGGGTGCTCTGTAGATTGGGTGCTTTTTGAAGGCAAAAACTGAGGTCTTTACTTCTGTATTCTCAACATCTGGACAAGTGTGGAACCATAAAGCAGGTAATAAAGGTTTGATAGTTCGAATAGACTTGACTTCTCTGAGCCTAGGATTCCTCATACATAAGTGTTGGGGTTAATGATCTCTACCTCTCAAAGTGGGCTTGAGGATTAAAGGAGATAACTTTTGTAAAGCACCCAGCACAATGTCTAGCACACAGTAGATGCCTCTGGTGGTTATTTGCTATTGGGACTTCAGATCTATTCTCAGCCCTTCTCTGCCTATGGAGCACTACTCAGCCATAAAAAGAAACGGTGAACTAATATCTCTTGTATTATCCTGGATGGAGCTGGAGCCCATTCTTTGAAGTGAAGTATCACAAGAATGGAAAAATGAAAAATGCATTTTAAAACCTCCCTTTGTGATGCCATTCCCATTAATACTCAGTTAAAAAAAAAAAAAGAGCCCAATCTCTCCTTACACATAATGTTACATGTTCCAGGTTCTCCTCCCCCTGCCAACCACATAGAGGCTCAAATTTTGAGACCCTAGGAAATCCTTTCCTATTGCTTCCCCCCTACTCTTGGAAACTGAGCACAGCTCAAGAGTCAGAAAATCTAGACCTCTTGGCCTGAGGCAGACCACTGAGATTGCCAAAGCTCCGGCTGAGCTAGAGTTAAGCATCACTCTAACTCTTAGAAGAAAAGTAGTGGATCACCCAATTAATGCCTCCAAAAATTTCCCCTTACAACAATATATCCAGTAATTATCCATTTCTTTCCCTCTTATCCCTGGACTTTCAAACTGCCTATAAAGCCAAAAATATTATATCTTACTGTTACAAGATTAAGTTTCATTTTAGTCCCAGAAAGAAGTCAAAACAAAAAGGAGAGAAGAGGGAAACACCTCTAAGCCATGCATAGCTAAGGATTTGGTTTCAGATCAATGTTAAAGAGCAGAGATAATTAGAAACATCATATGATTTGTGTACAACACAAGAGCTGCTTTGCTAACTAAAACCATAACTGACCTAATTTCACTGAATGTTCCAACGCAAATGACAGACATGCAAAGAAAGAAATATAATCCTAGCAGTGGATGATCCATATTTTCCCCTTGAGTTTCAAACACATTCCTCAGACAGTGGACAATATTGACATGCTATTGACAAGAGTGCAGGCCAGCAAGAATGTCTGCACTTCAGAAAACCCACCAGATTACAGTGGCTTGACCCCCAAAAGACTATGGTAACCAATCCATCACAAAATCCTTTTATCAAATACATTAACAAATTTAAAGGTTTTATAATGGGAATTCATTTCTCTCTTTCAATATAGGACAAAATTAACTAAATCTTTACCCTGCCCTAAATGATTCACATGTGTCTAACTGCATGCACACTGAGCCGTACCCGCACAGCATTGCCAGTAACACCCCAACGTCTAATCTCTCTTTCAGGCAGATTCTCATTCCTTACTGCGGCTATTCCTCCATGTAAACATTCTTGTGAAAAGGGCACATTTTCTAAGTTATCTCAGATCATCTGGAAGGATTGAAGCTATAAGCTGGCATTTTATTTAACTTGCTCTACTCAGAAATCCCTTACATCAGCTCTGCTTTCACAAAAGGAGTCCGGCTGTGCTGTTTTCTCTTAAATATTCTTTACCAAATCCTGGTAGGCAAATACTTATGAAGTCCACCAGATAAAGTGTCAGAGAGAGTACCATGTCAGAAGTATCGAGATGGAGAGGACCCTGGGAAAATGCTTGTCCATGATAAATAAGGATGAGAGCAACAGCAAATTGGAAAGTCTGACCTCTGAAACATCTTATCTCTATCTCGCCTGTGCTGCCTTATCTAAGGCTGCTTATCTGTCTCCCTCCTTTTAAGTAAGGACCTGCCCTGCATTCTTGATTCCCATAGCTTTAGAAGAAAAAGATAGAAGGTTGCACTCACTGCAGAGGTGTCTGGATTCGCTATTGTTTAGGAATGAGCTCATTTATTAGAAAGATGCTGTCACACAGCAACTGCAGATAACAATATTAGCTCCCTGTGAACCTGCTGAGGTATTGTCTGCTTGAGATTCAGGTAAAGATAGGCCAGGCCCCTGGCCAAACACACAATTGTTACCATCGCTCACATTCTCAGGACAGAGCAGGTAGGGATTGCAAGATCTGGATTTCAAAGGACTGCTAAGACTTATTACCCTCTCACTGGAAAGCAATTCTCTGTTTCTACATGAATAGAGCCTTGTATTTGATTTTCTAGAAATTATTCTGCTGGCCGTTAACTCATTTATTGAGCATGGGACACTGTGCCAGACGCTAGGACGTGTCATGGTGAATCCAAACGCTCCCTTGCACCGTGTGATGTGGGAGAAAGATCCATACATAGATGATCAAAATCTAGAATGACAGTAGCTGGGATAAACATGGTGCACTGTGGTGGAAAAGGCAGAAAGAACCAGGTTCAGACCCCAGCTCCACAATTCACCACTGCACAACCTTGGATAATCTTAGATAATTCTGAGTCCCCACTTCCTGATCAATAAAATGAGAATATCTTTTTTATAGATTTGTTTTGAGAAATGAGTGAGAAAATGTATGTAAAACACCAACTGCTGTGCCAGACATGTGGGAGATACATAAGAAGAGGGAGCTGCTGCTGCTGCTGCTGCTGTTGCTTTGGACATGGGGACTTGGGAGACGACCAGGCAGAGATGACATCTGCCCCCACAACAGGACAGTCACTTCCCACGGGAAATAAGATGTGAGCCGGGTCTTGAAGGCTACTGCTTCGGGTATTTATTTCTGTGTAACAAATCAAAAATTACAGCCTTAAAATACTCATCTCATTTTGCTCCTGAGTGTGTGGGTCAGGAACTCAGATGGGTGGCTCATCTCTGATCCATGTGGTGTCACCTGAGGCAGCAGAGGCTGAAGGGTCCACTTCCAAGAGGGTCCCTCACTTGTCTGTGTAGGACCACAGTGTTCCTCAGACTCTCCTTCTAACGTCTCCTCCTCCCGGGCGTCTCCATGTGGCTTGGGCTTCTCACCAGCATGGCCATCTCGGGGTTGCCAGATCTTTCACATGGCAGCGGGCTTCCTCCACAGCAGTCCAAGTGATGGGAAGTGAAAGCCGCCAGTCTCTGCGGCCTGGGCTTGTCATATTCCATTGATTAAGTAGTCACAGAGTCTAGCCAGATTCAAAGTGAAGGAATACAGACCCCATCTCTCCATGAAAGGAGTAGCAAAGATTTGCAGCCATCTTTAATGTGTCACAGATGTGTGGGAAATCACTGGACAGAAAACTAGGGGGAGGCATTTCCAAACCCAGGGAATACACGGGGTGGACAGAGACTGGGGGTGGACACAGCATTTATCTTCTCCCGGTTTCAAGTATAAGGCACATAGTTGGAAGCAGGGGCAAGGTGGGGTTATTGTCTGTTGCTCAACTTTTTAAATCATGTTGCACATGTGTAGAACTATGGGGCCCCATCATTACCTTGGAAGTAAGGAAATTGATCCTCCAATTCAGCGTTTCTCATCCTGATGATGCCATATATCTAGGGATGATGGGAAAATCTCATGTTCCGTGATTATAAGGTGAGCTACTCTACAACCACTCTCTCTCATTCTTCTGTCCTTACAACCAAATCCTTTTTGACTCCTTATTGTTCCCTGGGTTATATATCAGCTAGAATATTTATTGCAGTCTATTGACATTATATCCATCTTTCACTCCTGATTCCCCACTCAACTCTAGGCATCTAAGCATCTAAGATGCACCTGCATCTTCCTATCTTCTGGCCCTAGTTCCATATCTGGCCCATGCTGAGCCACGAGCAGTTTTAGTTCTAGGAAAACATAATCAATAAGGTATAATTTATATCCTTGAGAGTCTTCTCTTGTTGAAATGAAAACAAATCACTAAAACACACTGTGGCAAACATGGAGACATAGGGCCACAAAGATGTGCTTAAGCCAGCAGAAGGACTTATTTGGGGCTATCATAGGTTACCAAGTGATTTTATAAAAAATAAACACACACACACACACACACACACACACACGCAGTGAAAGAGTGATTGGGATACAAATTTAAAAGAGAAAAAAACATTCTCTGAGAAGCTTTTTAGGGAGAGGCATATGTTATAGAGGTGTGATATGTGTTGATCATATAAATGATACCATAAACCTTGTGGGGTTTTTTCTATTCTGGTAAACTTTTGCCTCAAATAACCTCACAGGGAACTCTGGACTAGCAGGCATTTGTGCCTATCTTAACTGCTGCCCCTCTGAACCAATGTTCCATCATTTTAACTATCACTCAAGTAACTAATGAATTTCAGACTAAGCTTAGCATTCTTAACCAGTAAAATTCACCCCCTTCCTTTTCAACCCACACCCAGATTTTCCTGTTGGTGTGAGATCATTCAGAGCGCACCACGGAGAAAGTCATCGGAAGCAGAGGGCGGAACCAGAGCCAGGCTGCTAGCCGGGATGAGCCGCCCCGCAGGGCTACCCACACATTCCCCACTTTTTGGTTTTTCTTCCTCCACTAGTTCGCTGCTTTTCCCTCTGTCATCTGTTTCGGAGAACCCTCATAAATAAGCATTAAAAGTCAACCTAACCAGCTTTTTACAATTATTATATAATTTAAAGGGAACTCAAAGAACATCTCATTCAACTTCTCACTTTGCACAGTAAGAACTGAGTCCCAAATATATTAAATGTTTTTCCCAACATCACAGAACCACTGTCTGACTCCACTAAAGCAAATTGTCTTTCCTAGCCATGTCCAAAAAGGAAAGAGAAGAAAATCTGTGGTCTTAGCTATGAATCACTGTGAACAAGAATCCTAGGACTGCTACTTTTTAAAAATATGACCTGTTTTACCTATTTGATTACAGACAGTCCAAGAACATCTCCAGTTTACACAAATTCAAGACAATAGACCTTCCAAAACAGTCAAAGGCTTCTAAATCAATTCAAGGAATGATGCTAGACATCCCCAATCTCTAAAGAAAAAATACATTATGAATTCCAGTGTCTTTTCTAATTGGAAATAATATTCATCAATTATTTTGAATATGAAAATTAGTTCTTAATAAAAATTCACTCTAAGAATAGTGAAGGCAAGTTTGTGTGTTTTTCTTTCAAATTCTTACCTTCCATAGAGAGTTAATGATGTGGATTAAAATTTTGTGAGCTTAAAATGATGGCTAAATCCTGAATGTTACAAATAGTGCTTTATTAACACAAGTGACATCACTGAACTGCTATAAAATAGACAGTCTCTTCTTTAACCAGCAGAAAGGGAAGTTGGTTTATATAATAGCAATTATATAATTCAGATGAACTACAGTAATGTTCTACTATTTTGCCTTAATAACTGTGCTATGCTAGAAACAAAATACTATTTATGCTACCCTTTCATTGAAGCCAATAAAAATTATAAGGCCACTGATTTTATTTAAAGATGTCTACTTATTACAGATTTCTTTTAGATTTAGCTACCACAAAAATAACTTTTGGGCTATAAATATGGATGACTGGATAATTTAATCCCATACTATCTTAGCCAAATCAAATTAAAACATATTGAACTTCTATCTTCCACCCAAGTAATTTTTCTTTAACTGTTTTTCTCCAAGCATTTTTGATACATTATGACTTTCTGGTTGTCTAACTTTTGGTTAGTAACCACAGCTATCCAGAATGACCCCCCCCATTACTGAGAGCATAGGAGAAAGTATGAGCTGACAAGCAGGATGTGTGTGAAGGCAACTCCCAAGAATAGAGTCCTAGCACTTCAGCTGGGGTCTTGTCTGGACAGTTTACAGGGATGCGACAAACGTCAAGATGAGCAAAATTCCATAGTATATTCCACCAGGGAGTTGACACTTCAGGTAGACAAATCAACAGTGTAAACAAGTGAAATGTCAAAAGTAAATAGTAGTCCAGAGGGGAAAATAAAGTAATAATAATATTGCTGAACACAAGGAAAGGTAAATCAATGGGCCATTTGGGTGGAATTTTGAAGTTCTTGCACAAGGTACAAGTTTTCCTTTTTTTTTTCCTTAAGAATTCACTAAAATATGTAGCTCAAACTTAAGATATCTTTTGTTCACTTTTCCTTTTGTTTAGATTACATAGTTTTTCTACGTTTTACTTTCTTCTATACCTTCACAATGTGAGGATGAATGCCTAGCTCTTTTTCTATTTTGTATAGTTTATAATAGAATATAAAAGATCTGCCTGGAAAGTATCCAGCCATTGTTAATATAATGAGAAATGTTAGTGCGACAGGGATGTAACCTGGCAGCCAAGGAGAGTGGACTGGAATGCGCATGTGTGGACAACGATAACGTCACCGTACTAGTCAGTGGGGCGCTAAGCAGTGTTGAGTGAACACGTGTACCATGTGGCCATTGCATTCAAGATGACCAAGTGAGTAGAACAACAAATCTGCATCAAATTTTGTGTTAAGCTTAAACATTTCCTCCATGGAAACTATTTGGATGATTGGGAGGCTTTTGGGGACAATCCAATGAGTACAGTGCAAATAAAAGTGTGGCACAAATGCTTCAAAGATGGTCGGGAATCTGTTAAAAGTGATCCACATTCTGGAAGGTCTGAAATAAGAAGAACACCTGAGAATGCTGAACATGTATGGGTTAGGTTAAGAGAAACTGGAAGGACTGCATGAAATCCCAAGGTGCCTACTTTGAAGGGGACTAAGGCATCATTGCCCTATGTAAAATGTTTCTTTCGCTTTGTATCATCGTCAATAAATATCTCTACTTTTCATAGTATATGCTGGATACTTTCGGGACAGACCTCCTAAGTTGCTTGAGAACACCGAACAAATATACTACTTTTTAAGTTTTTTTTAATTTATTATTATTTGTTTATTTCAAAGTATTATGGGGGTACAAACACTTGGGTTACATAAATTGCCTTTGCACTGTCTGACAAGCATGCCTATCCCCCAGACAGCACAAACCACATCCATTAGGTGTGGATTTACCCATTCCCTCCACCTCCTCCCACTGTCTGACACCCTATGAATGGTACTTCCTGTATGTGCACATTAGTGTTGATCAATTAGTACTAATTTAATGGTGAGTAAATGTGGTGTTTGTTTTTCCATTTCTGTGATACTTCACTTAGAAAAATGGGCTCCGACTCCATCCAGGATAATAAAATAAGTAGTTCATCATTTTTTATGACTAAGTACTCCATGGTATACATATACCAAATTTTATTAATCCACTCATGTATTGATGGGCACTTGTGTTGTTTCCACATCTTTGCAATTGTGAATTGTGCTGTGGTAAACATTCCAGTGCAGGTGTCTTTTTCATAGAATGTATTTTTCTCCTTTGGGTAGATGCCCAGTAATGGGATTGTTGGATCAAATGGTAGTTCTACTTTTAGTTCTTTGAGGTATCTCCATACTACTTTCCATAGAGGTTGTACTAATTTGCAGTCCCACCAGCAGTGTATGGGTGTTCCTATCTCTCTGCATCCATGCCAACATTTGTTGTTTTGGGACTTTTTGGTGACAGTCATTCTCACTGGAGTTAAGTGATTTCGCATTGTGGTTTTGAATTGCATTTTCCTGATGATTAGAAATATTGAGCATTTTTTCATATGTTTGTTGGCCATTATCTTCTTTTGAAAAGTTTCTGTTCATATTTTTTTCCCACTTTTTAGTTTGATTGTTTGATTTTTTTCTTGTTGATTTTCCTAAGTTCTAGTTATCAGCCCTTTATCTGATGTGTAGCATGCAAATATTTTTCTCCCATTCTGTAGGTTGTCTTTTTGCTCTAGTGATAGTTCCTCTGGCTGTGCAGAAACTTTTTAATTTGTCAGGTCCCATTTATTTATTGTTGTTGTTGTTGTGATTACTTTTGGGGTCTTCTTCATAAATTCTTTGCCTAAGCCAATGTCTACAAGAGTTTTTCCAACATTATCTTCTAGAATTCTAATGGTTTCATATCTTAGGTTTAAGTCTGTTATCCATGATGAGTTTATTATTGTGAGAGGTGGGAGGTGTGCATTCTGTTTCAGTCTTCTACATGTGGCTATCTAATTTTCCCAGCATCATTTATTGAATAGGGATTCTTTTCCCCAATGTATGTTTTTGTCTGTTTTGTCAAAGATTAGATTGCTAGATGAGGATGGTTTTATACATGGACTCTCAGTCCTGCTTGATTGGTCGATGTCTCTAGTCTTATGCCAGTACCATGCTGTTTTAGTTACTACAGCCTTGTAATATAGCTTGAAGTCTGGTAAATTGATGCCTCCCAATTTGTTCTTTTTCCTTAAGGTTGCTTTGGTTATACAGGGTCTTCTCTGGTTCCATACAAAGCATAGAATTAGTTTTTCTAGATCTGCAAAAAAATTATGTACGTATTTTAATACAGATTGCATTGAATCTGCAGATCACTTTGGGTAGTATAGATATTTTAACAATGTTGAGATTCTGCTGATCCACGAGCATGGTATGGTTTTCCACCTGTTTACATCCTCTGCTATTTCCTTCCTCAGTGTTTCATAGTTCTCCCTGTAGAGGTCTTTCACCTCCTTAGTTAATATATTCCCAGGTATTTTATTTTCTTTGTTGCTATTGTGAAAGGTATTGAGTCTTTGATTTGGTTCTCAGTTTGACTGTTGTTGGCATATATGAATGCGATGATTTGTGTACATTGATTTTGTAACCTGAGACTTTGTAGAACTATTTATCAAGTCCAGTAGTGTCTTGGCAGAATCTTTGGGGTTTTCTAGATACAAGATCATATCACAACAGTTTGATCTCTTCTGCCCCCATTTGGATGCCCTTGATTTCCTCCTCTGGTCTGATTGCTCTGGTTAGGACTTCCAGCACTACGTTGAATACAAGTGGTGATAAAGGGCAACCTTGTCTGGTTCCAGTTCTAAGTGGGAATGTTGAGACTTTATAAGCCAGAAGGGATGGGGGCCCCCATTCTCAGTCTTCTCAAACAGGATAATGCTCAGCCTAGAATTTTGCATCCTGCAAAACTAGGTTTCATATATCAAGGTGAAATAAATTCTTTCTCAGACAAGCAAACACTGAGGGAATTTGTCAAGACAAGAGCTGGCCTCCAGGAAGTATTCAGAACTGCATTATACACAGATCATCACAATAGACACTCACCAGCATAAAACCACACAAAAGCTAATGGTCAAACGACAGATACCACAATGGCTCAAGTGATAAAACAAAACAACAAAGTTCCACTCAACAGCATGAACAGAAATCCACCCCATTTATCAATTCTTTCAATAAATGTGAATGGCTTGAACTGTCCACTGAAGAGACACAGGCTGGCCAAATGTAAATATACACAGACAAGTATCTGCTGTCTGCAGGAAATACAGCTAACCCACAAGGACTCATTCAGGCTCAAGGTGAAGGGATGGAAAACAATATTCCATAACAGAACCCAAAAGAAAGCTGGTGTAGCAGTTCTCATATCAGATAGCTTAGTCTTCAAATCAACAGAAGTAATGAAAAGCAAAGATGGTCATTACATTATGATAAAAGGAAAAATTCAACAAGAAGACGTAACAATTCTAAATATTTACACATCAACACAGGCATGCTCAGATTCATAAAGCAAACCCTATTTGATCTAAACAAAATGATAAGCAGCAACACTGTAATAGCCAATACCTGGGGACTTCAACATCCCTTTGACAGAACAGGACAGATCCTCCAAACATAAAATAAACAAAGAAACAAATATGCCACTTTTGTATCACCCAAGATAGCTAACATGGTGCTGAGTGTTTAATTGGCTAGTTCCCATATCGAAATGTCTCATTCCTGAGAAGTAATGAAGAAACTTATCTTTAAAAAAAACATTACTTTATATGTTATCACTTCAAGATAATATTTATACATTAGTGCTTTTATTCAAAGGAGTGAGTAATGGAAAATGTTTTGCACAACCACTAGTTGAGGGTGGGAGTTGCATACAGGGATATTTTGGAGCACAGAGGATTTGGGTCAACCTTTAATCCCAGAAGAAAGGTTTTTGCCACCTCCGTGGCAGCTAATGCCAGACCCAGCTCTGTTTCTGGTGTGGGACAGCCTGACAGTGTAGTTTATTTAAATCATAAACTTCCAGTTTTTCCACTGCATGATGTCATTTCATTCCAAAAGATACAATAGATAACATGAAAGCCATAATTATAAATAATCTTTAGTCAATATTAGTCAAGATACATTAAAAAATAAGTAGTTTCTCAATAATAAAGAAGAACTCTCACTAAATGAGTCCTGTTTCCTCTCTAAATAAAAGCGTTTTTAAGTTAATCTGAGTTTTTAGATGATCCCATCCCAGGGAAACAACACTAGATTTATGATATGTCAAGACTCTTTTTCTAGGGTAACAATCATTTGAGGAGGGAAAATAACTATTTTTGTTAATAGGACACTGTTTTATACTATGCTATATTAAATTTCCCATTATTATTACTTTCTAAATGTTTAGGTGGTTTTGAACATAAAAAAAAAATTGAAATGTTAAATAGTTGGCAAGTCTATATTGCCTCCCCAATATTATTAGCTTCTTTACCTTTTCTTGATGCATTATATTTGCTTGAATTACTTTGAAATACTACATGACCGATCATGTTTTTCTTTTCCCCTTTTCCTTTTCCTATAGTCACTACCTACATCTAGTGACTATATGCAGTACATATAGTGAGACACTTTGTAGTCAAGTTTAAATAACACCAAGTTCTGACATTCAGTGACAAAAAAACAAAAACAGACTTTTAAAAGCCACTGATGTTTCATAGAATTTTATTTCTATACCATCAAATATTTATCAGCACTAAGGAACAACCAGAAAAACAATAATTTCCTTTCCCTATTCCTGTCTAGTCTCTGATGGAAATGTTAAGAAGCAGAGAAATGACAAAAATAAGACTAGAAAAAATCAGGAGGAAAACAGTTAACATGAATAATTTATAACAAGTTCCTGACTCAACTCCAGATAGGCCTGTCAAAGAGGTAAACTTTTTGGGGTCTTAATGGTCTCTGTAGTCTTAGTTTTTAAATGTTGTTTGACACAGAAAAAAACTTTCACTAATTGTTGAATTAATGACCCCCAAGTCTGTCAATCTGTATTTTATCTCTTTAAAATTCTTCTTTTATTGAAAGTTTCTGAATTTTTTTCAGCTTACCTCCTATGTATTAGCCTATTCCTTCTCTTTCTCCCTTGCAAATTAATCATTATCTAGCCATTAGGCCCTCTTGTCTTTTCACTTGATGCTCTCACTAGGAACTTTGGACAATACTCCTAGTGTTACTTACCCGTATACAGATGACTCACAAATGCATGTCTCCAGCCCAGACCTCTCCCTCAGTTCTAGCCATATATCCAATAGTTTACACTTAATATCTCTAACTGGATGCCTAAAGAATCCATGGTCTTGATGTCCCCACCCCACCCCGACCAAATACAGTCTTCTTCCAGTGTTCCCCATCTCAGTAAATGACACTACCAACCACCCATCATCCTTGGCAACTTCCACACATTCACCTTCACATTCAATACCTTGAAACCACTCATTTTTTTCTCTGTCTTCTCTGGCACAACATAGTCCAAGATGCCACCATCTTTCACTTCCACTAGTACTTTGTCTCTACTATATCCACTGCCAAACCTAGAAAAGTCAAGATAACGTGGGGCTACTCTTTACAAGTTCAAGGCCATTGTAATCAGTCAATATCCCAAGACATCAGGGTATTGGGAAATACCCTCAATTTGCATAGCTCCCAATCATACATCTGTACCTTATACTAACACACACAGACATATACACATACACATAAGATTCACACAGCAGCACATTTGCCACCTATGGCAGTTCCAGTATTCTTTATTATTTATTTATCTTTTTGCTCTTCCCAGCCATCTAGCTTACAAACTTCCCAGTACAAGTTTTAATCATAAGGCCAAGATCTACAGCTCTCTTCTCTTATGGGATAATATTTATTGAGTACTTGCTCAAGGTGAATGTCAATGAGTCCTAAAGCCAGGAGCTATACAGATTTAGTCAGAGATAGTAAAGTATTAAAGATTGCGTATCTTCATTTTCCCCTTTTAGGAACAGGCCTAAAGCAATGACATTCACCAGGTTAATTTATATATTGCAGTATTTTGGAAGGCAAGCTGGTGTGGTAAAATTATGGGCTGTGAAAATCAGAGTCTAAGCCCAGCTCCACCACCTACTAGCTGAGTGATCTCAGGTAAACTGCTTAACCTCAGAGGGTTGCTGAAAGTCTCGAATGAGATAACACAGAATGGCAACAATGGTGGTGCTGTGACTTTAGACTAAAGAGCATTGGCTTTGGAGTCTGAAAAACCTGGCTTCAAGGTTAATTAAGTCTTTCATTTACAGAACTTTAGGAAAGTTTCTTAACTTTCTCTGGGCCCCAATTTCATCATATCTAAAATGAGATAATTCTACCTACCTCACGGGGTTGTTTTAAGGATAAAATTAACTCAGAGGCCCTAGAGACGGGGAAAGGAAACCAGTAGGGAGTGAGATGGTGCCAGGCAGACCCTTGACCAGGAAGAGGTGAGAGGGATCTCAAGCAGGCTGTTGGCAGCCAAATTAAAAAGCAGAGAGAGAAGAGAACAAGGAAATCAGGAAACACAGTGACCTAGAGCCAGGAATCTGTCACCAGTCAGTAAAAAATAAGATGAGAAAATGAAGAAAACACCCAAAGTGAAGGAAATGTGAGACCATACAGTCCCAAAGACAGACTATCATACAAAAAAGGACTTCCTAATGATTTTCAATTCTTGTGGAACCATCTATATAGCTCACTGGTGTGAGATTTCTCTGCATTATAACAACAAAAAATTTTTCATTATACTGGAGAAAACTGACAAAAACTGCCTCAGCCAGTTGATCAAGGTCAACATCAACATGGTAAGTCGTATGTATAGGACATAACTTCAATATGATGGCATGACAATGGTATTTTGTTTGCCTCCGTTGTCCTCCTTCCAAAAACATATAATCCCAGTCTAACTATGAGAAAAACATCAGAAAAACCTCAGTTGAGGCACATTTTACAAAATAATTGACCAGTACTCCTCAAAACTAGCAAGGTTATTAAAGACAAGGAAACTCTGAGAAACTCTCACAACCAGGAGAAATCCAAGGAGTTAGGATGACTAAATGTAATGTGGGATCCTGGAACAGAAAAGGACATTAGGTAAAAACTAAGGAAATTTGAACAAATGACAGACTATAATTCATAATGTGTCAATATTAGTTCATGAATTGTAACAAAGAGCTATATTAACTTAATATAGTAATAATAGGGAAAACTGGATGTTGGACATATGAGAACTCTTGATACTATCTTCACTATTTTTCTGTAACTCTAATACTCTCCTAAAATAAAAATTTTATTTAAAAAACATTTTTTTTCCCCTTGAGCTAAGCGTAGACAAGATCAAACCATGCAACCAAACAATGTCTGGCTAGACCAGGTAAAATCCTGGCTCTGGCACTAACTGGCTATATGACCTTCAACAGATCACTCATAATTGCTGAGCTTTTTTACTTAACTGTAAAATGGAGAGAATACATTGTAAGGTTTGCTGAAAGCATTAAATGACTCAATGTGTGGACAGCATAAGCACTTGCTAAGAATAATAACTGTAATTATTTTTACTAGATTATTATTATTTAAAAACTCATTGCCTAGTACATAGCAGTACTCAACAAATATTAATATTTCCTTTTTCCACTCTTCCAGTGTATTGGTTCTTTATAACACATACAAACACTACATAGAATATCAACAGATTTGAAATGTCTGTACAAACTCTTTATTAAAACAAGCACGGTATACATTCGACTACACAAAATGTCACCCTAGACTAGAGTTATGTGTCTACTCAAGGAGTCTAATGCACTGCACTCTGCCGGGCATTTATCCGGGGCCCACAGGCTGACAATGGGTCACAGGCTGGCCTTTGTCCCTTTAATCTCTTCTCACTCTAGGTTGAGCTGGCCTCAGCTTTGTCCACTCATGAAATCTGCCAGTATTTCTACAAGGTGGGGACCTCTATTCCCCCACTAAACAAGGAGGGCTAGAGGGGGAGGGTTAAATGTACTATTAAGCCCGTACATGGAATTTGAATAAAAATACAACATCTTATGATGTTATGAGGAATTCAACCCTCCTCTGCCTCACTTGGGAATAGCTTCCTGGAGAAGGCAGGAGTCACTGTAGTTCCCACTGGGGCTCCGTCTGCTGCTGGTGTGTCTGGTCAGGACATGAAATCAGAGAGATTGAGTGGGCTATAATGTAGGAATTCCAAGCAGCAAGGACTTGATGTATTCCACCTCATCTAGAATTAGTTGCACATATTTTCCTTCTCAACTAAAGTGAAAGTTGCTTGAAGACAAGGACCTGGACATTTTTAATCCTTCATGGTCCCCAGTACAGTGCCTGGTACCTGACACTTGGTAAGTGTCAACGAATTGCGTGAATTCCTAGCACACAGCCCAGCCCCAGAGCTGGATGAATCCGAGAGTCACTATTCATCACTCCTGCTAGGATAGCTAGGCCCTTTTCCCAGTCATCACCCTGGGAAAAGAGAAGGATAATCCTTATAGATCAAGGAGGAAAAACCAGCACTGAGGCTTTTCTCATCTCTCCCAGGTGGAAATGTGCCTGAACAGAAAACAGAAAGATGAGCACACACACCGGGCTCCTCAAACATTACACACGAGAGTGTGCTCTTTCTCCCACCCCTAAGCCGTCTCATCCTACCTCACCCACCCCACCTTCATGGCAGAAAAGTCTGGGGTTCAAAGTTAAACAAAAACGCTACGTTTAATTCCATTCGCATGGACTGGGTACTGTGGTAGATTTTTTACTCTTGTTCAAAAATATTTTCTCTTCTTCCCTGTGGGCGAATTGTATTTTCTTTCCTCACAGGAGACAGACTTTCCCATGTGATTTGCTCTGGCAATGAATGCAAGTGGAAGTAACTCTCTCCTCCAGGCGAAGCTTTAGGAGCCAGTCCACACAGCCCAATATTGTCCCTTTCCCTCTGCCGTGAAATCAGCAACATTCCAGATAAAAACTGCTCCACTAGTCTGTGCCCCAGATTAAATAGGAAGTGCAGCAGAGCCCAAGCTGACCAACAGTGGGCATGTGGTAAAATAACCATCTTTTTCATAAGCTGCCAAAAGGTAAGAGTGATCTATTACTGCAGAATAACATAGCCGATTGTGATTGATACAAGTATACCTGCTAAGTATAGGCAATTGTGCTAGGTGCCAGGAAACCAAAGGTAAACAGCATGGACCCTTACTTTAAGAGATTCCGGTTGAGTAATGGAGATGAAATATAGTCAGCAAAATATTACATGAATCAGATTCATGAGGAAAATCCCATAGAATCTCTCCTAATAAACTCATCTTGAGGAAAAGTAGTATGAGGGCCCACTGCAGCTCATTGGGTCATGTGGTCACTGTGTCCAAAGGGTGACATTTGGAGATTGTAGCATATGGGAGATCCTAGAGGGTATTTGTTATTCACAAAAACTAAGATGTTCATATGTCCCCAGTTTGCCCCAAATAGTTCAGGTTTACATCAGTCGTTCTAGTGGCATTATCAATGGCATCTACTTTTATACATCAAGGGATCCCAGTTTAGATAATAAATTATACAATTACTCGATTATAATGTGTCTAGAGCTTATCGGTTGCTAATAGTCTAAAAACAGCCTACTAGCCAGGCCATGTTTACCAGACAGCTGTGTGTGCTGGTTAGACCATGTCTTCCAGATGGGCCAACACATCCAAGACTGCCTGCCAAACCTGGTTCCCTACGGAGAAAGCTGCTCAAAGAGCTCCTTAAAAAATAAATAAATAAATAAAAAACAACTATGTTTTCGCATCATGACCTTGATACCCTAACCACAGCCAATTAGACCTGAGAATATGCAGTCAAAGTTAATCATGGATAGTCTGGATGTGGGGACATTGGCCACTTATGAGGTGACACATTTTGAAACTTATTTGTTCATTCATTCAAGAAATATTTACTTAGCACCTATTCTGTGCCAGGCTCTCTATATGGAACAGTGACAAACTAGCCTAACCACGTGTCCTCTCTTGGGAAGTATGATGAGAGACAGAGGGAGGAAGGGAGCTGCATTAGGAACAATGGACCCCACTTCTGAGAAGGTGTCAAGGGGTTGTCAGAGCTTCTGCTTTGTCTAGAACCCAGTGGGCTGTTGTTCTAGAACTCCTCACTCCCTGCTGAACATCCCAGTCATGGAAATGCTGGGACCATATACAACTAGTTCTGTGGCTGCTGAGACAGTTGGACCCACCTCTTGGTCCCCACATGCATCCCTAAAACCAACCCACATCTAGACTTGCCAAATTTAGCCAATAAAAATATAGAATGTCAGTTATATTTGAATTTCAGATAGACAACAAATATGTCCTGGGGACATACTTATACCAAAAAAGTATTCATTGTTTATATGAAATTCAAATGTAACTGGATATCCTAGATTTTCTCTGGCCATTTAACCCCTACTGCATAAGCAGGGCAAGGAAGGACAGGGGGGTGGAGTCCAGGGGTGTGGTTAGAGTGCTATCAGTAGCTCAGGGCTTTTGTAGCAAGTCAGCTTTGGTGCTGGTTCCATTTTTACCATCCACCAAACTTAAATAAGATATGCCTTCTTGAAAAATTCCCCACATTGAACTCCATTTCCAGAATCTTCTCTCTCATGCCCCATCATTCCTAAGCTCTGCTTTGGTTCCCTGGGCAGTGTGGCTCAATGGAAAGAGTGTTCAAAACTTAGCATTGCCACTACTAACATGTGTGTGACCTTGGGCAAGCCTCTTTATCTCTCAGAGACTTGGTTTCATCAGCGAGAACATGGGAATAAGAATACCTTGCAGGATTGTTGAAAGATGTAAGGTCATTCACTCAATCGACAACGTGCCAAGTTCCCTGCCAACATAGGCCCTTCCCTCAAGGAATTCACAATGCAGAGAGAGATACAAAAAAGCAAATAAGCAGATGAAATGCATTGTGATCAATATTGGTGTAGACATTTCTAGCCCGGTACCTGGCTCCTGACAGTTGCTCGAGAAATGCTAGCTGATATTATTCGTCTCTAAAGACAGAGATCTGAGTCTCTCCTTCCCCCTACCTCAGCCTAGCATTCTTCCAAGTGCTTAGTTAAGGGCTGCTCTGGTTTTCTTCAGGCTCAGAGTGAGGCCCCCAGTGCCAGGTCTCCCTGACACCTTGGGCTGCCTTTCCAGACCTCCACCGTGGAGGCTCTACCCACCTCAGAGGCTCTGCCCCACTCACCTGCCAGGACCTCCTGTTACCTCCTGCTAGCGACCACCCACCCTGCTGGCTGGCCCTGACCCACAGTGTGCATCAGTCTGACTCTCAGGACCCAGGCATCCAACAGTAGAGATGGTCCAAGTGAGGACAACCCCTACTGTGCCTTTTCACTTAGGCAAAAAATATGTCTGTATCATATAACAGTTCCCTTTTTTAGCAAGACCTTAAGCGTGCAGGCAATCGCTCTGTGACAAAGCATAGTGCTGATGTTAGAGATTTATAAGAGTGTCGGAGATGGAAATAGCACACGATCCAGGTTTTCCAACCGGGAAGCGGGTTTATTCGTGTAGCTACCTCTTTAACTCTGCTTCAACTTTCTAGTTTCTGGGTTGGCTCAAGCAATGTCAAAACCTGTGACTGCAGCTCCGGCAGCTTGAGAGTGGGAGTGTCAGCGCAGATTTATTTCTGCGGCAAGTTCAGTACAGGCTGAATTTAAAATATGAAAAACAAAAGTGAGGCTCATGACTGCGCCACGAAAGGGGTGGGGGGAGGCACACAGGGCCTCTACAGAAGCACCACCATCAGCCTCCTCCCAACTGCAATTTATTACAAACGTTTCTCTATTCCAGCTTCTAACGTGACGTGCCAAGCTGAAAAAGAGGCAGATCATTGTGGGGTTTCACTGTGCCTGCTTTTAGTAGCCAGCTCTGCTCGCGCCAGCCCTCCCATCCTCTCGCCAAATACAGAGTTGCAACACAGAGGAAATTGTCTTCTGCCGAGTAGAGGAATGGCAAAGTCCCCACAAACGAATGGTTGATGAACTCGGTCTTACTGTGCGCTTAGGAGTCCAGAAAGCAAGAGGAAGTGGAACTGTTGCTGCATTGCAGGCCCAGGGGGCGGGAGGCCTGGGGGCAGCTGGCGTGTAACCCAACCACCTGGAAGTATCTCCCACGGTAGCTGGGGTCTAACATCATCCAACATGGGTGAATACGACTTAAATGACCTGATGACAAAATTAGCATTTCTAATGTAAGGCAATCTTGTCTTGTGGCAGTTCGAGTTCTTTGTCCTTCCTGATGATGTATTAATACAGCCTCTCACGCGCCCTTGATGGGAACCAAACTGGTGCAAAGGATGTTGCATAGGAGTGCCATCCGTCGCCTTGATCTGCTCCCTCCAGGCGCCCTTGCTTGCTGCTTTTGGCCAAGCCTCCGTGGTTGCCTGATAGCATGAAGAGCACCCCACTTACACCCCAACTGGTTTGGAGGTGCGGGAAGAAAACTGATCATGCCTACTTGTAAGGAGCAAGAAGCTCATGATGAAACAAATGAGCTGCGAAGGAGGAAGGCACCGGACCTGAGGTCCCCTCTTGGCCCCACGGCATCTTGTGTCTGAAAAATCTTCTGATCTCATGAGTCTTCATTGTTCCCATGGTGATTTGTGGTCCATGGTCGCTGACTAATTTTCCCTTTCTCCTTAAATTCCTGTGTCTGCTTTCTGGCATTTTTATCTTCCCATTCCTTCTCCGTGAAACGAGCTTCAAACAGAAATGAAAAAAGGCTCTCCTACAGATAAACTCTTTCACATGGTTAGCTTTTGCAGCACAATTCATATTTTCAACATAAATTCCTTCATCACCAGATTGGAAAAGATTAAGTTTTAAGCTCCACGATGGCCATGTCCTCGTTGACTCGGATTGCCTCCCATTTTTAAGAATAACTTCTAAGTTATTTAGTGACTAAAAGTTTCCAGAACTGAAAATACACTTTCAAAGTTACAAAGATATTATCTATAAACCATGCAGTTTTATTCATTCATTAATCCAATGTTTATTGAGTGCAATGTGCCAGACTCAAAACTAGATGTTGTAAATCTAGCAAGATAAGCACAATCCCTGTCTTCAAGGAGTCAGCACTTATTCTTACATCCATTCCTTATTTCACAAATATTTACTGAGCCCCACAATCTCCTGGACAGTATCAGGCCTGAGGATACAGTGAGGAACAAAATAATGTCCTAGTCCTCATAGTGTTTTTGTATTCTTAAATTTTTCCTCAGGTCTAATGGCCTATTTTACCCAAACTTTTGGTTCTACGACTGAAAAACAACTATGATTACAATTACCATTGGTCCAAGACAATATCTTTCTAAAAATCCCAAAATTTTTATTAATTTTCAGCAATTTTTTTCAACCAATTAAATGCAAATCATTTGCCTGTTTAAGACAGTTCATTAAACTGAAGTCTTGGCTGTTTGAATGCTCTTTTATAGAATGAAACACACTCAGAAGGAATAAGCATTGCTATGATTCCATTTTCCAGATTTTACTTACGTGCTCTGTTCTTTCTTAGTCTTGGAATCATGGATACAAAATACACTTTTTGTATCCATCCTAATGGGTTTCTTGAATTAAATGTTTATTATGACAATAAAAAGAACTAGTTAACAATGAATAAAATCAACTTCTAATTCTACCCAAGAAGAATTAACAGGGGTCTGATATACTCTCCCATCTGAAACATATAAAATAACAGGCCAAATATGTGAAAAAGAAGGTTCTTAAAATAGTACTCCAGGCAACAAATATGAGTGATCTCTGAGCGACAAGCCCTGTGATTGCCTGAGCTCACTGCCTTGAGAGCATTTCTGGGCTGCAGCACAAGGGCAGGGAAGGAAACCAGGCTGAGTCTAAGAGTCTCCCTAAGGTGAGAAGACGGCTGAATGCCTGCAGAGGCCCAGGCAGCTACAGTTCACAGAGTAAAGGATAGTAGAGGAGAGAGCTCTGACTTAGAGAAGAAAGCAGATTTTAGCCTGCATAAAAGCTAAACTACAGTGCAACAGTGGTAAGACCTGAAAAATGTTTCCTTGACTGTTCAGGGGCAATTGGCTCTAGGGCATTTCCTATGAAATAGCTCTACCATTCCTCTGGCTGAACACCACAGTTTTGCTCCTTGATTGTTGCAGAGCAACCATAAGGCCTAGACTCCCAAATCGGTTATATTGGGAGGAATACGCCTTCCTGGGTTGAGTACTAAATTACAATAGTTTCTATTCTGGTCTGGCCAGCCAAATGATGTCGATGGTGAAATGAAGAACACATTCTAATATCAGGAACCATTGCCAGTCCCCTGGTATGGATAAGTGGGAACAACAGCCTGTACCACTTGAGATGAGATCTACCTCTCCCTCTGCAGGCTTTGGTGGTTAGGGATGGACCTTAAAAGGCCAGATAGAGTCCCTATCTCATCCAGGATGCCCTCTCTCAATCATCTGAGTATAAGCAATTCACCTCCTCTCGTGATAATTATCATGTTCCGACTTCCATTCCTTGTTGCTCTATCAGCAACACTGATCACCCTCCCTTTTAAAATCTTAACTTACTTGGTCTTTATTGTCCATAATTCTCTCTTGATTCACTAACTGTCCTTTCATTTGTGAGGAATATCAGTGTTCTCTGAGAGTGTCTTTCTTGATTCACCTCATAGATATCATTCTATTCTGTACTCATTATATTAACAGAGTTTGTTGTACTAGTCTCCGATTGTTGCATGCATATTACTCATTGCACCAGTCTCCGCTCATCACACACACCCTCCCCATAGAATTCCATCCACTGCCATGTTTCTAATTTACAGTTATAAGATTAAGTCTCCCATTTATCTCCAGAGCTGCAGAACTCTTGACCTATATTTCCAGATGCCTTATGGACTTTTCTACCTGTACTTTTCTGCAAACACCAGAATATGTGAATTTTCCCTGTTTTTGACTTCAATTAACAGCACCATGATCCACCAAGAGACTCAAACCGAACTCATCATCATAAATCCTCACCAAGTGCTTAGGCTTGAGTCTCTTGATGACACCTACTTTATGCCTCTTCAATATTACTCAAATCTGTATCCACATCCCTGTCTTTGTTCAGGCTTTCATATATCCTTTTAAACACAGATATCTTTCAAATACAAAATAGGCCATTTAAGCCCTTGTTTGAAAAGCTTCCTGTGTTTAAAAAGATATCCTGATTAAGAAGCACAGAGAACAAAAGAGAGAACATACTTCTCTTTATAAGCATATAGAAATAAGTCAAATGCAACAAAAATAACATATAGCTGAGCTCAAAAGACAAAGAGGGAAATCTACCAGAAACAAAGCAGGATCTACAACCAGAACATTAATTTCATGAGCTAAAATGATAGTACAGCGCCTGGTGGTATATTGGATCTATTTGGCTGTGAGAAAAATACCCAAATAGTGACAGAAAATATAGCCTTAAGGTCATGACAGTTAGGATCTGGAACTGAGATTCTTAACTGGGACTCAGGATGAGACTGCCACCAGCTCTGGGGAATTGTCATGGAAGATTAAGTCTGCTCAAGGTTCTATATGGAGATATGTCTCCCATGAGAAATTGAAGTCTCAGGTCTTTAACACACGTAGGTGTGGAATACAGTAGCTGAAGCCTGAGGGAATCTTCAAGTTCATAGTATTTTAATATAAAGATTACTTCTGTATCAGTGAAACCCTTGGAGCACCTAACAGAAGCAAAAGCAACACTACTCTATAGTAACTGTGCCACCACTCAGCATGCATGCGATACCCTCAAAAATAAATACTATGTGATGAAGATTAGCTCACAGCACAAGAGGAGATGATTTGCTGAGAGAATTAGCAGACATAACAGACAGACTAGCATTACCAAGAATATGGATTAGCACTACCAAGAATATGGCATAAAACAACCATCTGGAAGTGACTATAAAATAAAACTACCTCTTTAAAGAAGAAAAATATAAAGAAAGAAGAAATGGGAAATATAAAATAATGTGCAATTTGAAAAAGAGCAATTATAATAATGAATTATTATTAATTATTACTTATAATTATTAATAAATAATTATAATAATGAAAGATTTAGTAATTAAAGATACAAACTCAATGAACTGGGGAAACAGCATGTTAAACATGGCTGAAGAAATAATTAGTAAATTAGACAATGGCTCTGAGGAAATTATGCATAAAGGAGCATAGAGGAATGAAGACACAGAAAATAGAAGAGTTAAAGTAAGATCTATCTGAAGAATACAGTGAGAAAGTCCAGCATATATCTAATGAAAATTATAAGAGGAGAGAATAAGCAGAATAAAAAAAGGTAACTAAGAAACTTTTAAGATTGACAAAAGAAAGACATGAATTCTCTGTGGTATATATATATGTATATATATATATACCATAAAATACTACTCCAGCATAAAAAAGAATGAAGTGATGTCTTTTGCAGTAACTTAGATGGAACTGGAGGCCATTATTTTAAGTGAAGAATCTCAGGAACAGAAAAACAAACACTCTGTGTTCTCACTTATAAGTGGGAGCTAAACAAAGGGTATGCCTGGCCATACAGAGTGGTATAATGGACACTGGAGTCTCAGAAGTGGGGAGGATGGGAGGGGAATAAAGGACGAAAAATTGCCTATTGGGTACAATGTACACTATTTGGGTGACAGGTACATTAAAAACCCTGACTTCACCAGTATACAATTCACCCATGTAACAAAAAAAAACCCACTTTTACCCCCTAAATCTATTGATATACATTTTTTAAAAAGACAAGAATTCAAATTTAAGACTGAGATTCAGGAGATACTGTCACCAAAGACATGAATTCTCAAATCTAAAAAGCATATCTAGTGGCATAAATCAATCTTCCACCTACATCCATGATGGTGAGACTCCAAAACACCAATGACACGATTAAAAAAAAAAAAACTTAAAAGCAACCAGAGAGAAAAGACAGATAAGCTAAAAAGGAACAATAGTTAGACTGCCAACATGCTTTGCACCAATAAAATAGAAGCCAAAAGATAATGAACAAAGGTTTGTAAAATTCTAAGGGAAAAATAACAATTATAACCAGCGGGAAAAAGTTGGCACACTGAAGCTTGATAATTGAGGCAAGTTTAATAAAGGGACTAGTTACAAAGGTAAGGGCAGGATTTAGAAAAAGCAGCAAGAAATGATACAGTACCCCAGGGGTAATAGCTGCTGGAAACGGTACAACTCCAAAGCCTAAAGAAACAACAGGGAATTGCAATTACTGGAAACTACAAAAAGTTGATGAGGAAGCCATCTAATGTAGTGTTAGCCTTTAGTCAAAGGAAGTGGCCAACCTGAAGTAACCCATCAGAGCAGAGGGGAGGAAATAAATACTCCATCCTCTTTCTCCCTCCAACCTACTCCTGCCAGAACCTTCCATTGCTTAACCCAATTAGAAGTCAAAGAGATTGTTGATTCAGTCTATACAGATCAGCTTCTTGGGCAGAGAGAAGGATGTAGAAGAGTGGAGAATGAGTGTAGATGGGACCAAAAAAATAATAGCCGGTACTTTTGTCATCCCTGAATTCTGCACAAACCAAACTATCCTTCAAATCTGAAGTCAAAGTAAATACCTTTCCAGACAAAGACCCAGAGATTTTCCTATACCTGATAGCTTAAATAACTCTTAAAGAATACATATAAAATGAAGGAAATAAGTCCAAAAGAAAATAACAGGTTAGGCTGGGCGTGGTGACTCATGCCTATTACAGAGAATCAGAGGTAGGAGGATCTCTTGAGCCCAGGAGTTGGAGGCTGCAGTGATCTGTGATTGCACCACTGTATTCAGGCCTGGGCGACGGAGCAAGACTCTGACTTAAAAAAATAAATAGGTTAAAGCAAATTGTCAAGTAATAAAATTTATAAACATGTAGCAAATCTACACAAGTATAGACTGTCAATACAATAATAGGAATAATGACTAATGGGACAGGAAGTAAAAACAATGCCAAAAAATGATTTTGGATATGGAAGGGTGTGGAGATTGAAATTATAGCATTAAAATATCTGTGTTCATCGTAAGAGGATAGAGATAGTGATTAATTTTTTACTTACCCCTTGATGTTAAAAATGGAATGGTGATCACAAAAAGAATAGAAATAGAATCTTTAACTTTCAAATAAGTAAATGGAAAATAGGAAATGATGAAAATGTAATCAATCCAGTAAGAATGGAAAAATGAACAAATAATGTATGGTAAATAGAAAGCACAAAATAAGATAGAAATAAATTCAAATACATAAATAAGGGAGACAACTGAAAATGTGCAAGAAGATAATTTAAATGTAAATGAAGTAATCTTTCTGGTTAAGAGACAAAACAAGTATCCTCCTAGGGCTCTTTCTTAGCTCTCCAAATACTTTGGCTACAAGATATACAAGGATCTGTCTGGCTCTGAATTTTACAAGATTCTTTTGACTGTAAGTGACAAAAATTCGACTCATACTTGCTGAGGCAATAAAGGGGGATTATTTATTTGTTCACATAATCTAACACAGGAGAGTGAGAAGTCACTAGCACTAGAGACTCACGTTACACCAAGACAGTCCTGTCTTCTTCCGGGAAGCCATGACTGACCTCCTCCACCTACGGTTCAGCACTGCTCTGCAGGCTTCTGAGAACGTCTTGCATCTATCTCTGTAACAGTGGTCACTGCATTGCTGCTACCATTGTTTATTTAAGTCTGTGTCCCTGTCCTAGTTACCAAGTCCTTGGAGAACAAATACTGTGAACTCTTCACCTTCACAGCCTCATCCCCTAGCACAGCTCCTGACACATTATAGTCACTTGATAAATGTTTAATGAAAAAAAAGAGAACGGATGCCTCAGAGACTTCTTATTTCTATACATGTTCTCTCTCCCCTATTAGAATGTCAGATTTTTGAGGTGGTCTCATCCCATCCATTTCTACATTCAGTTCTTGTGCTTTACGTACAGAAGGCAATCAATATATACTGTATAATATATACTAAATAAAAAATATAATGAATAAAAAGAACTATCTTCCTTCTTTTTAAATAGAACTGGATCGTACAAATTAAATGCTATG
Organism: Varecia variegata; assembly: GCA_028533085.1. Taxonomy (NCBI): domain Eukaryota; kingdom Metazoa; phylum Chordata; class Mammalia; order Primates; family Lemuridae; genus Varecia; species Varecia variegata. The sequence goes on from CM052440.1 coordinate 56,865,890, forward strand.
ATTTCTGTATGTTCAGCTTTAAATTTTCAAATGTTATTCTGAAGTTGTTACAAATGTGCTCTGTACCAAACACTGTGGTCAGCAAGTGCTGACTCAGCTTCTGCCGAAGTGAATAGAGCAGTGTGCTCCTTCTGCATCCCAGACCCACGTCTGTCTACACAAATATGAGCTCACCCTCCGCTGGAGGCTTTTCCCCCCTACATTTCAGTAGTTGCTCAGAATTCTCCACAATGATACTTTCATGCTGCATCAGTAATTTTTAATACTATCACACATCAATCAACAAAAGATTATTATCCATTTACCCTAATACTGCTCAAAAGAGGATATTGATTGAACTTGACAACATTTAAGTAGAGCCTTAATTTGTAGAATTAGTGAAAGAAGAGAATTAAAAGGCATCAATTAGTAGAAAAGTAGGTAATCATATAAAAGATTAGCAAAGGTTGGGTAGGGCATAAAATTAGTGAGGGCAAGGCATGACTTGTCTGGTAAGCAAATTCTCACTCTCCTTGTTCTTCCACCTTCCTATAAGACGTTAAAAGCACTTAATTAAAACCAGTAAAGAAATCATTGCAAGGGAAAAATGGAGCGCACCAGATAGAATTAGAATTGTAAGTGCCTTGGAAAGCCTGCCTAGAATAGTTTTTTCCAAGCTTGTCAAGTTTCAGAGCTCACAAATTTCCTCTCCTCTTGCAGCTCAGCTCAGTTCTCGGTCTCCCATCCCCCGCGCCTGCCCATCTCAGCCTCCTGAGAATGCATGTATTTCCATATGCTTATTGTGTGTCTCATAAAATGCATTGCCTCTATATGAAAAATGTATGAGATACACCATACTGTGCAAAACAATGTCTCCAAATTGGCCAATTATATTTTGTGCAAGTTCAAAATTGTTCATGATGTTTCTAATACGCTGCACTTCTGGCTGTAGGGACTACGTTCCGCAGAGTTAAAACAGAGGACTTGATAGCTTAATTGTGCTTAATGAATGAAAAGGTGTTTAAAAATAACATGGAGAGTGATGCTAGTGTTTTTTAAATGTCTACTTCAGCATTTACAAATTACATAACCCTTTTGAGAAAGGGAGAAGTATATAATTTTTAAACTGTTTAAGGTGACTAGTCATTTTCCCTTCCTGTTTTCCCAGATAGGAACTAAACCCCCAATCCAATATTTCCATTTCTTCTTATCTGCTGCTATATTTATCCCTAGGTAGCTATTTCTCTCCTCTGCCCCATCTTGCTGTCTGGCTTCCACATGTTAATCTCAGCCACCCTCTATCTTATGGACTTGCTTCCTGTGTGTCTTTTTTTCCTGTCATCTTCTATTACTCAAATACACATTCCCTATTAACTCTTTTCCCTCTGATGGCTTGCATTAAATTGCTTTTGTTAGATTTTATCCTATCTTTTATTTATTTCTTATCATAATTCTTCTAGTTTTCCCAACTGCCTCCTGAAGTCACCTTACATTTCAAATGCTATCACTGAATTACAGACCTTTATGTTGTTTAGCTAAATGTTATGTAAAGCCCTCTGGTAACAGAAAAGAATTGTAATGATGTCTTCATGAAGATATTCTCCTAGCAGCAGTATTTTTAATATATTGGGAGTTGTCCTTTTTCCATTCCCACTGAAAACCAACCAAGAGAAATTTATTTGAACTGCAGCAACGAACAACTTTGTTAAACATAAAGGACTTTGAGATGGTTATTCTCCTGCAACAATGGTTACAAAGATAAATTAAAACTGTCCTTATTTAATAGTCCTTAAAAATAGAAAACATTCTCTAACTCCATTCACAGGGATAACTTCCTTCTCTCCCCACCAGAGTATTTATAATCTGAACCACTCAACAACTAATTACATCCTGCCTTATATTATTATCTGATTATTTTGTGGATATATAGCTTGTCTTTGTGGTTAAATCATAAGTTCTTTGACACTACGAGCTTGTCTCCATTTATATTACCTTCTAGTAAGTGATCTGTAAATACTCTAACTTAATCAGAACACATTCATGATGAGTGACTGTTTAATAAATGCCATCCTACTTAAAGAAAAGAAAGCATAAAAGAGAGTCAAAAATTTCTCAAGTTTTCTTCCAGTTTTATGATATTCCCATCTTCTACCTCCTTCATGAATTTTCCTCAAAATCACATGCCAGTAACACTTTGCTGGTTTCCTCTATTCCTTAGGTCCCACTCAGCTTTCTACTCATAGGATTTTGTGATAAATCTTCAGGAGAAACTGAAGTCAAGTTCAGATGCTACTCTGTCTTCCTATGAGAACCATTTTTCATGAAATGGTTCTACTGAAATTGAAATGTTTGGAATAAAAAGTCCAGTCAATTCTGAGGTTCAGTGTTGTAAGACATTATTTTCCAAAATACGTTCCATAAGAAGTAAATGAGGGTTACACACAAAATTTCTTGTAGCAAAACAAAAATTTGGAAAAGCTGACTGAAACAATATTAAAGGAGTTTCTTTATTAAAGGATTGATCAGAACTCTTTATGTGAAAATTATTGCGGTACATCTCAAAAGGGAAATGGAGTCTACAGAGTTTACTCAACCACAGAAAAGTTTTCTTCAGTAGAGTGGCACCCAGAACACATTTTGAGAAATGTTATAAGAATAAATGGATGCATATAATACTTTTTCAATGAATTGGGTAACTACATCTATCTTTTTCTAATGGGAAGTATATACCTGGACAACACATGCTGCAGCCAAACTTTCACTGACACTTAGAACTCACCAGGCCACTTAACTTGGTTTTACCTGTTAGAATTCCTCTTTCATAATTGTTAACCTGTCATATCTGTTGGGCACAGAGATATATGACAAGCACTGAAAAAAAAAATCGATATATCATATCTACTTCAACGGTAGAAAGCACATTTTGTATTTCTTTTTTTATCTCTATTCTCAAGATAGACCTTGGCAATCAGTCCTGTATCTAGAGACATAATCAGAACAGTGAGGGGAAAAGGGCCCTGTCATATGATGAAGACTTAGAGCAGACCTGGGATTGCACAGATATCTTCAAATACCTCTAATGGATAAGGCTTATTTTGTTTCACTCCCAAGAACTGAACTACAATCAATGAATGTAATAGAGACCTAATTAGGTTCAGCATAAAAAAGAATTTATAGCCCTATAACTGCCCAAAACAGAATAAAGTTGTAAGTTTTCAATTACTACCTTTTGACAGTGCTATTGAGTAGATTCCTATTTTTGTAATTGCACTGATTGTTATTTTTTGGGATCACATCTAGAAAGAAATAGAACATTATTCATGCCAATAATGACTGCATTACCAGTCACATGTCGTCTGCTTTATCAATGAAAGGCAAGCAGATTTACTTAAAGAAAAACTGCATTTTAATTATAATTCAGAAATATAACTGAATATGGGTTCAACAAATGGGGCTGTTATTGAATTATTAAATACTAGCTTTTTGGTACTAATTTTTCTGCTATGCTTCTTAGCAAACTCTACTCTCATGTGTTTAAATTGTGTTTATCTGACAGACTTCCAGCTGCCAGATTGTATTGGTTCTCTGTCTCCTAAATATATTTTCAGGGGAAGCATCGCCCCTGGGAAGTCTTGGGCAAAGTTAATATCTAAAAAAATGGATTCCAGTTTTGCACTGCTTCCTTGCCTCCTCTGTACAAGTGTTCTTGCTTTGCTTGTCTGTCCTCCAGTCTTGCCCTCTCCAGGCCATTTTCCATCCTCCTTTCTGTTCACAGCTCCCTGTCTCTTCATTCTCCCTCACCCAGGTCAATTTGGAGTGACAGCTCTAGCACAGGATCATCAAGAATTAAAATGGCAAACTACCAACAAAGAGTAAGAGAGATTAAAAGCCTCCATGCTTTCACGTGGCTCACCTTTCTCTTACCTTAAGTTAAATATTAACTGAGAATAAATGAATGCAAAGTGTCATCAATGCAAGGATCCATTTATAGACAGAATTGGTACCATTACTACAGCTACCCCCTCAATCATGCACATCTCAAAAAATAATTCAAACAGGAATCACTTAATTTTTTAACATTTATTGACTCATTACATTTCAGACCCTGTTATAAGCACTTTATATGTATTAACACAGAAGTACTTAAAATCAAGGGGATTTTAAGCTAAAATTTCTCTACAATTATTGATGCATAATTTTTCACCCTAATTCATGTCTTATTTCTCACAAGCTTATCCATAGATTTTGTAGAGAATACATGAAAAAGCATATAAATTTGGCAACTAAATCAAAATAACCCATTATTAAAAATCAAAACTGGGTCCATTGTGTATGCATGTAACAGGCAATAGAGTGTGCCTCAAATTACCATTTTGTATTATATTTCACATATGTTAAAAATCTATTGAATTATCCTAAACCAATGTCAAATTAATAAATATATTGGATATCCAGTGTTATCAGCAGATATTATAGACCAAAAGCAATATGTTAAAGGGAATTATAAAAGAGATATATCTAAAAGAGCTTGATATTCCAAAATGAGATGCCTGGAATACAGCCAGGTTTCTTTTTTCAATCCAGATATTTAATTCTAAAGTAAGTTGTGACAAGAGAAAAGGAGTATATATAAACTCAAGTGATGATAAGTTCATATATTGCTCAAACTTTTACTGTTGGGCCTATAATAATCACTGATAACTTTTACAAAAGCTTGAAAATTGTGTTATGTCTGTGTCTTCACAAAAGTAAATGTCCAGCAGTAAACCCACATTAGAGTGATTTTGTGTCCAGTCACAAGGTTGCATACCCTTTTGGCTATTTCATTATTTAGGGAAATCCTTTTAACATGCTTTCCAAAATTAACACTTTAAAAATTTTTTATTACCTTTCGCTTTTGACCAAAATGGAGTAAAAAGGACTAGAGTTACCCTCCTGCCTAAAATAATCAAACTAAAAAGAAAAAATTTATGAAATAGTTGTCAAGATACTGGACTTCAGGCAGAGATCCAAAACAAAGAAGGTAAGCACTATGATGACCCCCAATTTATTGCCTTGAAGGAGTTTCCAAGTAGCAGCAGAGAAAATGGGGAAGCCTGGCAGACTACTTGAGTTGAGACAGCGCTGATAGTCCACAGAGACAAAGGTGAAAAGACTTCTGGAGAGGAGATAGTCGCACAGGAAGAAACTCCAGAAATCTCCAGAAGTTGCCTTGAGTCAGCAGCTTACTAATTAGAGCATGTGTGTAAAAAAAGAAAAGAAAAAAATACTACTTGGAGACAGGGATACAACTACCCAGAGGATTAGAACAAAAACATTATCTGGCATTCACAGGCAAGAAATAGTGCCTGCTTCCACTAGCCAGACTTAAAAACCTCATTTTCACAGGACATTGAGCACTCAGAAGGGACTTGCATCAGTAATGGGGAATAATTAGCCTTAGATTAAACACTATCTGGTCCCACCTAATAAATTTTAAAAAACAGGAAGCAAAAGGACAAACTGATATCAAGTAATATAACTGTACCCCGGAACCAAGCTCAAGAATATGTATATGAATACAAAAGTATCTAGCACCCAAAAAGGTAAAATTTACAATGCTTAGCATTCAATCAAATATTACTAGACACACAAAAAGGTAGGAAAATATGACCCATAATGAGAAAAATTAATCAAAAAACCAACTGAGAACTGATGCAGATGTTACAATTAGTACACAAAGACATTAAAACAGTTATTATGTTTGAAAAGTTAAATAGAGACATAGAAGAGATTTTTTAAAGATCATGATAGAAATACAAACATATCCAACATCCAATAATATAAATTTTACAATGCCTGGCATCCAACCAAAAGCTACTAGACATGGAAAGAAGCAGCAAAATGTGACTCATAACAAAGAGACAAGTCAATTAATTGATACCAACCAATAACTGACAGAGAGGTAGAGTTAGCACACTTAGAACAATCCCACTTATTATAATTCTCCATATGCATAAAAGTGAGATTGAGATATAGAAGATATAAAAAAGGCACAAATCAAACTTTTAAAGATGAAAACTACTATGTTTAAGATAAAGAATACACTGAGTTGGATAACTAGAAGACCAGACATTGCAGAAGAAAACAATTGGTGAGCATGAACAGATAGTAAATACAAAAATATCCAAACTGCAACAAAAAGAGAATTTTTTAAAAAATAGAGCATGAAGGATCTTGGGAGATTTTAAAGTAGTCAAATATACATGAAATGAGATTCCCAAAGGATAGGGATAATGAAGGACACAGAAAAAAAAATATCTCAAAAAATAATAGTGAGGAATTTTCCAAATTTGCTGAAAACTGTAAACCCACAGATCCAAGGAACTCAATAAAATCTAATCACAATTTCTTGAACAAAGTTCAAGAATATTTACAGGAATATGAAAGTATCCATTAAAAAACTACACCAAAGTGAATCATAATCAAATTGCTCAAAACCAGTGATAAAAAGAATACCTTAAAACTGGTCAGAGAAAAAAAGGCATATTATATACAGAGGATCCCAGGTAAGAAATCCAGATTACTTATTGGAAATAATGCAAGTGAGAAGATAGTCAAGAAACATCTTTAAAATACTGAAAGCAAAAATGGTCAACTTTTGGAAATAACTTTCCAAAAATGAAGTTGACTTTTTCAGACATACACAATCTAGAAGAATGGGTCTGATGACTGATTCAGACTCCTACCATAAGAAATGTTAAAGGGAGTCCTTCAATGGAATGGAAATCATACTAGCTGGAAATATGGATCTAAACCAAAAAGGAATGAAGAGTGTTAAAAATGATATCTACATGGGTAAATAAATATCTGTAATAGCTAAAAACTGAAAACACCCGAAATTCCCACTAATAGGTGAATAGATAGTTACATTGTAGTATGACTGATAATTACACAACAAAGCTTTTCAATGCAGTCCTATAGTTGTCATTTCTAAAGAGCACTGTAAATTTGGTGTGGATTTCCTCTTAACCAAAGAAATTGTGAACGTATTCATTTCCAAGTTTTTATTTTTTGAGATTTTTAAATATTTAATTCTTATTATAATATTTCTTTTCTCTTTTTATTTTTATTTTAGGTTATGTGCATTTGTCTAATATATCCACTTATTTTTATAAATTCTTTATAAAATACATATTTACATGGTAAATTGAAAATCAGAGTACAGAATAGCATCAAGTTAAAAATAAAAGTCTCAGCCGGGTGTGGTGGCTCACACCTGTAATCCTAGCACTCTAGGAGGCCAAGGAGGGAGGATTGCCCGAGGTCAGGAGTTCGAGACCAGCCTGAGTAAGAGCGAGACCCCCATCTCTACTGAAAAATAGAAAGAAATTATCTGGACAACTAAAAATATATAGAAAA
>CM052440.1:56873769-57060963 GCA_028533085.1 Varecia variegata
AGATATCATACCCTCCACTACGATGTCATTAGAAGGGCACTTCGACTCTGTTGTAGGCTTTCCAGAAACCCATAACCCCGGTATAATCACAAGAAAAACAACAGAAAACCCCAGATTAGGAACATTCTCCCGAATAATTGGCCAGTACTCCTTAAGACTGTCAAATGTATAATGAGAAACAAAGACGGACTGAGAAACTGTCATGGACCAGAAGAGACTAGAGAGAAATGACAACCAAATGCAATGTGGTATGCTGGATTGAGTCCTGGAAAGAAAAAGGACATTAATGGAAAAACTAGTGAAATCCAAATAAAGTCTGGAGTTCAGTTAATAGCAATATATCAATGTCAGTTTCTCAGTCGTGACAAATGTACCATAGTAATATAAGATGTTAACAACGTGAGAAACCAGATGAAGGGTATATGAAAACTCTCTGTGTTCTCTTTGCAACTTTCTGTAGGTATAAAATTATTCCAAAATTAAAAGTTTATTAAAAATATCCCAACGGAAATTTTTTCAGCAAATGACAAGATGATTTTAAAATTCACATGGAAATACAGTGGGCCAAGAATAGTTAAGACAAGCTTGAAGAAAAATAAAATTGGAAAACTTATGCCATAAGATACCAAGACATCATAAATCTATAACTATTAAGATATTGTGGTATTGATGCAAGAAAGAACAACAGAACAATGGAATATGATATAAACTCCAGAAACAAACCTGTATATACAGACCCTTGGTCTATGACAAAGGAAGAAAGAATGAGCAATGGGAAAATTTTTTAAATGTTCTTCTTAATAAAGAGTCCTGATCAACTGGATATTCATATTTAATAAATGAACCTGAACCCTATATCATAGCACACACAAAAAATCAATTCTAGGTGTAATGTAGGTTTGTAAGAAAGGGGGAGGGGAGGCTTCCAGAAGATAGCATAGCATAGGAGTGTGTCTTAATGACTTGAGGTAGGCAATAATTTATTAAACCAGGACACCAAAAAGCATTAACCATAAAGAAAATGATTTATAAATTAGACTACAAATAAGTAAGAAAAATACAGATAACTATAAAAAGAAAACGGGAATGAAAATTTCACACGATAGAATATCACAAGGCCAATAAACTTGTGATGAGTATTTGCTTACTTTATTCATCATCAGCTAAATGCAAATTTAAACCACAATAAGATGTCACCACACACTTAGCAGAGCAACTGAGATTAAGAAGATTGAAATTACCTGGTATTGATGATGATGCAACACAACCGAATTCTCTTACAATGCTGGGGGGAGATGTAAACCGGGGCAACAACTTTGGAAAATGGTTTTGCGATTATCTACTAAGGCTAAACATACACCTACCCTGTGACCCAGCAATCTCACTGCTAGGTATGTACCCAAAGGAAATATACAAAAAAGTATGAGAATCATTATAGCAGCTTTATTCATAATAACAAAATACTGAAAAAATATCCAAATGTTCATCAACAGTAGAATAGACATATGATGGAGAGTGATATAGCAGATAAAAATGAATACAGGACTTCTATACAAAACAACATAGATGAACCTCATACATATAATACTGAAAAGAATAAGGCAGTAAGACTCCCCTCATGTCCCCCCCCCAACACACATATACTTCAAAAACAGACAAAATCAATACAAGCATTAGCAATAAAGCTAATGGTCACCTCTGGAAAGAGATTCAGGAAGTTATTCTAGGACGTTGGTCATGTTCTATTACTTCACCTGGGTGGTGTTTACAGAATTGTGTTCAATTTGCTACCATTCATCAAGCTGAATATTTACGATTTTTGTACTTTTCTGGTTGTGTATTATACTTCGCATTAAAAGTTATTTTTAAATAAATAAAAACAAGAAACAAGAATTGCATAGACTAAAGAGCAGAGCATATGGAAAGGAAGTGTAATGATTCTGGAGAGAAATGAAAAGATGCTAAACCCAAAATGTAATATTAATAAAACAAGTGAGATTTGTTTCTAGCTCTGTTCAACAAACATCAAAAATGAGTACTATGTTGAAGCACCATGCTTAGTGCATGGAGAGCCCTGAGAAGAGAAAGACAAAGGCTCTGTCCTAAACCTGCCCTGTACCACCCACACCCCTCTTGTGTTATTTCTAGACCTTCAGATAAACAAACTTAAAAGTAGGTATTCTTACAAGGGAATATGTATTCCCCATTTCCACCTTACTCCACAGAAGAGAAAATTATGTGACTAACACTAACAGCTTCTCTCCAACCCTCCATGGAATAAAAGGAGACTTAACTAATTGATGAATTAGGGAGAAGTAACTAGCATTTTAGGTTCATCTACCTCCTGGATCTCTCAAGGTTTGAAACTTAGAAAAGGGGAGCAATGGTATTTAATGCCCCTCCATCCCCAACATGTATCATCACAGGTAATTTACAGATGAGGAAAATGAGATTCAAAGAAGTTTAGTGACTACCAATGCCAAGATAGGACCTGTGACTAGCCAACTCCAAAATCCATGCTTTTTCCAGTGTCTCATGCAGCTTCTGAAACAAATATGAGAGTAACTGGTGGGTAGAGACTAGTTTCAACTGGGAAAATCTGGGATGACTTCTTGGAAGAGCTGAGATTTGTTACCTGGGTTGAAAAATAAACATGTCTTTCAGAAGGATGATAGGCAGTCACCTTTTTCCTAGCTAGAAAAATAGCCTCCCTGTTCTTGAAAACCACATAGTTTTCTAAATTTGTCCGTAGGTAAGGACATCTGTTTATGTGGAAAGACGCAAGATGAAGCGTCCATTTACCCAGTTCTGGCCTAATCAGGGTAAAACTGGGTGGTAGACATCCTGGTAGTTTGGTAATTTGTGCAAGCCTGGCTCCACGTGGCCTTCTCCCTCTCCCCCAGTCACCCAGAAATAGAAAAAAAACTGAAAGTTTATTGTTCTGTTAATGAGCAAAGCTCTATCTGCCTTACATGAGAATATTATCTGGCTGCCTTTAAATAGGTCATGAAATTCCATGCCTTAGTTATACATTTAACTCCCATGATTTCCAGTGTACAAGGCACAGGAAAAAATTTAATTTGGAAATGAGCATCTATTCACTCATCTGCTCAGCAAATATTTTCGGAGCATCTTCTATATTTCAGGATCTGTATTGTGAGTTGTCAAGAACATAGATATTAGTAAGATTTTTGTCCCTCCTCTCCAGGAACTTTAATCTTTTCCATTCTCATGTTTTTAATTTATATGATAATTATTCCTAACCCCAAGCTTTATCTTCATACATGAACTCAATATTCATAAACCCAAATGCCTACTAAAAATCTCCTCTTGATCTTCATTTCTTTTCCTCAAACCTATACAAACATCCACCCAAACATCCCTGCGAGCATGGGATTCATCTGTCTCTCTGTTCCTTACTATCTACAACCTCTCCATCACCAAGTTCTTTTCCTTTCTAAATATTTCTCAAATTGATTCTTACTTTTCTACCCTTAAGACTGGTATGTTGATTCAAGTCATTATCCCCGGCCTGCAAAAAGGCAGAGACCATCTAAAAAAAATTATTCTCTCACATTCCATTTGTCACACAGAATCTAGTTTAAAATACAAACCTCATGGTCTCTTCCATCTTTTTTTTTCTTTTTTATTTCAGCACATTATGGGGGTACAAATGTTTAGGTTACGTATATTGCCCATGCCCCACCCAAGTCAGAGCTTCAAGCGTGTCAATCCCCCAGTCAGTGTGCACTGCACCCATTAAGTGTGAATATACCCATCCCGTCCTCCCTGCTCCCATCTGCCTGACACCTGACGAATGTTATTACTATATGTGCACTTAAGTGTTGATCAGTTAATATCACTTTGATGGTGAGTACATGTGGTGCTTGTTTTTCCCTAGTAGAATGGGTTCCAGCTCTATCCAGGATAATACAAGAGGTGCTAGATTACCATTGTTTTTTGTGGCTGAGTAGAACTCCATGGTATACATATACCACATTTTGTTAATCCATTCATGTATTGATGGGCACTTGGGTTGTTTCCACATCTTTGCAATTGTGAATTGTGCTGCTATAAACGTTCGAGTGCAGATGTCTTTTTTATAGAATGTCTTTTGTTCTTTTGGGTAGATGCCCAATAATGGGATTGCTGGATCAAATGGTAGTTCTCCTTGTATCTCTTTGAGGTATCACCATATTGCTTTCCACAGAGGTTGTACTAGTCAAAGTATCTCTCTTTGCTGATGATATGATCTTATATTTAGAAAATCCCAAAGATTCTGCCATGAGACTACTGAAATTGATGAACAAATTCAGCAAAGTCTCAGGTTACAAAATCAATGTACAGAAATCAGTAGCACTCCTATACACCAACAACAGTCAAAGTGAGAACCAAATCAAAGACTCAATTCCCCTCACAATAGCACCAAAGGAAATAAAGTACCTAGGAATATATTTAACTAAGGAGGTAAAAGACCTCCATCTTAAAACACATCAATGACTCTTTAACCTCGCGAAATAAGGAACATGCTCTTTACTTGGTATTTTAAGTCTCCCATAATCTGGCTGCTACATCTTTCTTCACCCTCTGTTGTGACTCCAGGCTTCAAAATTAATTCTTCAGTAAAGTTCTTATAACTTTTCACACTATAACCTGTCTTCATGCCTTTGTTCATGCCTTCCCTCTCCTTGTTCTGCTTTCCTCCACCTTTCTTTGTTATGCTAATTCTTATTCACTTGTAAGGCTCTAAAATATACCTTCATCTTGGCCCAGCCGTAATATATTAACATCATCTGTTTACACACAAATTCCAGAAGGATCAGAACTATGTCTTAATTAATCTTTTTACCCCCAGCACCCATGAGCTGCCTAGCATATAGTAAGTGTTCAACACATGTTTACAGGTAATGAGGTTATTTGTAATCAAGACAAAAAACACTAAAAAAATTGTGGTATATCCATAAAATGGAATGCTAAACAACAATGAAAAGGATTGAGCAATGGACACATGCAATGACTTGGATGACTTTTAAAAACACTATACTAAAGAAAAGAAATCACACCTAAAAGACTGCATACTGTATGAGTCCATTCATTAGACATTATAGAAAAGGCAAAACTGTAGAGATAGAAAAAAGGAGGTTTCCAGGGTCTTGGGGTAGAGGGAAGCAATTTACTGCAAAGGGGACTTTGGAAGATGTTGGAAATATTCTATATCTTAACTGTAGTAATAGTTATGTGAATGTAAATATTTTAACAAAACGCATCAAACTGTACACTTTAAAAGAGTGAATTTATTGTATATAAATTATACCTTATAAAATGCTATAATTGATATAAAAGCAATGTATTGTGGTAAGTTAAATAAAAGGACAAAAAGCTCTGATTTGAGGACTCAGAGAAGGCCTCTCCAAGGAGAATGATTAGTGTCGTATGGCTAGTTGGATAATAGCAGGTAGGACACTCCATGGTGATATTCCAAATGCTATTACCATTGGATTGGGGAGCACTGTATTGCATGATAGTAGCTGTGACTTAGAAGCACTTTGCATGTAATTATCAGTGTTTTTCTGCTGCTAATTGTTATAGATATTAAACATACCAAGTTTTTCAGAAACCAACCACAGTGGCCAGATACTCTTCTTCACTCACTTTCCTTAAGATTAGAAACATACCCCTCATCCCTTACACCTCCTCACACACATGCATATAGCCACTACCTACATTTAACTGATATTTCTGGATGATTCTTTTTGCTTTGACTCTTGATGAGGTAAGTGTTGGTTCGTTTCCAAAGTAATCTTCTTAGATCATTTTTTAACCTTTTCAGTAAACAAAGGACTGGTCAGGCAAGTCATAGTTTCACCATAGGTCACATTATCTGATTAAAGAGATGCCTATAAAATCAGAAAAATTGGAGTGGAAATTTTCTGTAGTTTTACAGGCTGCAGAAGGCACACCTAAATATACCACACATGGCCCCAAACCATAACTCTCTCATTAGCAGGTAGGATGCCTCATAAGAACTACATCTGTGTGGAATTAAAATCCTGGTACACAAAATTTAAACAAAGCATTTGTGGAAGTAATATTGCCTGAACACACCAAAGGTCCTACATTTTAGGACATTTTTTAAAGTGAACACAAGGATGAGAAACGTGTGCTTGCTCTTAGAATCCTCCAAGGAACTAATGCAGGTAGAGTACTATATAAAAGGAGCTGGTTGGTCCAGAGGTCACTTCTTTCTTAAGAGCCAGCAAACTGTTGTTGGCCAATCAGATGAAACCTAAATTCTTAACTCTGGTATTTGTGGAGCCCCTTTACTTGGCGCCTACCGTATATTCAGCTTTATTGCTCTCTAGTGGGTTATTCTGAGTTGCCCATGGGTGCCATTAGGCATCATGAAACAGATGAATCCCTGTTTCTGCTTATCTTGGATCAGGTTTCCCTGAGACGTGCTCATGTCAAACAGCTCACTGCAAACCAACACAGGCCACCACTCTGGAGGCCAAACCTGTTGAGGTGCCCCCCACTGGTGACCCCACCACATGACCGTTATTTTAAATCAGACTGTCTCAAACAAACCCACATTTGGAGAAAATGTGTCCAGCCATTTCAATATGAAACCATAGTGAAGTCCTTAAGTTTATTCATATAGATTATTCCTCAAAGTAGCTCCTTTGCTCCAGCTACCTTATATTATAGAATTTTTCACTCCTACATTTACCACTGTTTACCAAAAAATTCAACATTTCTATTATATCCTTGTATGCTCTTCTTCATTATACCCTGAAGTGTATCACTTTAAAATCTAATAACCACAAAGAAAGTTAAGGAAAACTGATGGAATAGTGGGGTTTTCTTCCAAAGAGCATGGAATTTTCTTATATTGCTATTAAAGAATAAGTAGGTACTGTTTTATTCTCAATGTTGATGTATAAATATAGGTTTAGTTATGTTATTTAAATTTTTAAAGACAATCATGAGTTATATAAACATGGAGTTTATAGCTTCCAAATCAGTTCAGAAGAAAGAACTAAGAAAACCTAATCAACACAGCAAAAATAGGAAAAAAACAAAAGAGAGGGAAGCATGCAGACATCAAATAAGATGGCAGAAGTAAAGCAACACATATCAGTTAGCATAAGAAAAGCAAACAAGTTAAACTCCTCCATAAAAGCCAAACACTCTGTCTCAAATTAAGCCAAAAGCAAAAACAAACCACGATTATATGCTGTTTACAAGAGACAAACCTAAGTTAAAATGGCATAAAATTGGTCAAAGAAAATAAAAGCAAGAAGTACTCATATCAATATCAGAGTAGAATTCAAGTCAAAAGTATTAAATGAAGAAAAAACAGTTATTTTATGTCCATGAAAGCTATACTCTACAGCGAACCTATTACAGAAATATTGGCATGCCAAATAGCAAGATATACAAAGCAAAAGCTATTAGAAACACAGCAAAGAATTTTTAAGAATACAATTGTAAATGAGTTTATTTTTGACAGATTAAATAGACAATAAGCAAGAATATAGAAATTTTGGATGACATAAAAAGTCTTAGTTATAGATGCTTGCTAAACTCTGCAAACTGAAAATACATTTTCTTACCAAAAGTTCTTGGAATGCTTACAAAAAAATATAAAATAAAATGTTGTAAGGAAAACTTCAAAAATCCCAATAAGTGACATAATATGGGCCTTATTACATGACTTTGCAAAAAAAAGTTTTAAACTTTTAAATTACAATTAGTAACAACCATTTAGCAATTTTTAAAATATAAATAACTTACGCTAAAAAAATCAAAATTATTAGTATAAGCTATTTAAGGAATAACAATGCTAACTACCTATCAGAAGGTATGGCAAAAGCTGCCTTCAGAGGAAATTTTGTAGCCTTAACTACTTTATTAATAAATAAGAATGAATAAAAATAAAATTAAATTAGACATCTAATCTTTTACCTCTCATATTGAAAAATATTTAAAAGAATTAGAATACCTATTATTGACAAATATTTGAGGGGAAAAAACTCTATTGGTGATCTTATAAATACGTATAACCATCCTGGCTTACAGTTTGCCAGTAAGCATCCAAATCCCTAACAATTCCACTTCTACAAATTTATTCTAATGATGGATTTGCACAAAGATATATCTTGGTATTTAAGTCATAAAGCCTATGCCTATGAACAGTTAAATATTTAACAGGGGGAAAAAATCTAATATCAAGAACAAAAGAATAAGGCAATACTGTTAAATGATTCAGGGACCTATTATTATAGTTATTATGTACCATGGTTACACTGACATTTTCTTCTAGAACCAAGACTGCAGAGAAGAATTTTTTGCTATTTGTACTCATAAGATTCTTAAGATTGGTCCCTGCCTCCCGCACACCCTGCATACCCCACCTCAGTTCTCTAATGGTGACAGAAGCAAAAGAAAGGACATTGCTCTTTAATACAAACATCTTCCCATCTTAAAACCAAGGCTTCTCTTAGCAAAGAGGTCTCCAAAAACTACACTGATGCATGGCAATCTGCATCCCACTGAAAGTAGTTTCTTACACATCGGTAGGCACAAGGGAGCACACGACATCATCTATCACTTAACTTCTTTCTTTATCCTCCTATGGGATGACTATGACATTAGCCATTGACAAGGTTATGAAGTGGAATGTTACAAGATCCCAACTTCCATTTACCCCTCCCCTTCTTGAAACCTAGCACTTCCTTCAGGCAACTACCTTCTCATTTTCAATCCTGTTCTCTGGGAAGTTCTTGATAAATTTATTCAGACTACAACAAAAGAAACAATGAAGTTCGTCTCAGGGACTATTTGCATTAGAACAGTGGTCAAAGTGATTACTGGCATTTGAAGGAAGGAGGAGAAATTTTCTAGGGTGCCTAAAAATCCAAAGCACAGAATTTGACCTAATGTCATCCAGTCTGGAGAAACATCATGCCAGTTACATGAGGTTACAAGAAAACTTTGAAATCTTCAAGTATTCTAACTTCACAGTGGAAATCAAATCAATAGATAGATGAATGGATGGATGGATGGATGGATAGATAGATCAGCATTTTATAAGATAACAAATTTGACCTCACTATTTATGTTCTCTTTTCAAGTGTTCTAGCATGTCCTATTATCTTCCTGAAATGTCCTATTATCTTCCTGAAGTGGAAGTGTGATTAAATAAACACGGCAGTTTTAGATGAGCTTTCAAAATGGTGTAAGAGGTATTCAGATTTATTTATAGAATTTCTGCCTGAGGCTATAGGCAGATGCCTGAAGGACTCAATTGCATTAAGACATACTCATTTATATCTTGTAAAAGTCTCTTTTTACTTTGACATCTCCACATTTCTTTTGGCCCCAGCAGTGGGCTTCTTAGTTCTCCCAAACCATCTTCCTTTTGTCTGCTAGAATATCCTTGGGTAACCCCTGCACTATTGCAAAGAAAACTCTGGGCAAAACTTTGTAAACTTTGTAAAACTTTGTCATTCATACAGCACACATTTATTTTAAAGAGGATATAGTTTTCCATTCAATCATGCTGACCATATTTCTAAGCTTGATGCTTATTGCTTTTATTATCAAGTCTTCTCTCCCCAGAAAATAGAAAAGAAAAAGAAGTCATCTTCTTCCACAGTGATCCCTAGCTGACTAGCATCTTCCACAGGGAACCCATGATAAATCTGGATCCATTTGGAAGGTGTCACGTAATCTGTTACTATTAATATAATAAGAATAGTTAAAACACCTTATAGTCATAAATGTTTTGCGTGTTTGGGGGCATATACAATAGGACTATAATGGGCTTCTTCTCACCCTCTTGCATTGAAATGCACAATCCTGAGAGGGAGAGGTGGTCCCAGAGAACACAGCAGCGTTGATCATGTGAGGGAAGGTGTCTACTCAAGTTCAAGGCAGGGCAAAAAAGGAAGAGTCATTGCCCTAGATTTTTCCTTTTCCTCCCTAAATTATCTAATCTTATAAAAGATTCCAGGTCAATGAATTTTAAAAAGAATCATTATCATAAACCCTTTTGGAAGAAGGCAGAATAGAAAAAAAAAAAGAGCAAGAAAGAGGGAAGGAAAGGGAAGAAGAGAGGAACGAAGGGTTTGAGCCTCCCTTGTACCCTTTGCCAGGACTTAGCTCCACGTGGCCTTCTGGAAGCAACCAAGGGAGTAACTGAGCGGGGAATTTTATGGTTCATGAAAGAGCAATTGCTGGAGGCAGGGGGAGTTGCTGGGGGAAAAAAATGGCAAAGTGTGGAGAGGCCTTTGGAACAAGGCAGGCTTTGTGGCACTTCCTACGTGGTCGCCTTTGGGGGACTACCAGCTTGCCCACTCACTAGACAGCTGCTCCATCGCAAGGCTCTCTCTGCCTCTCTTCAAAGATCTCCATTTACCTCCTGTAGCCAAACTAAACAATTAGGTGAGGTTTACAAGAAAAATATAAGATACATTTCATATGCTCAAAGAGCTCAGAGTCTAATTTTCCGTGGTGAAAATCTCTTACACTTTGAAACCTACCTAATGTACCCAAACAATTTTTTTTCAAAAAAAAAGGACAGATTGAAAATCAATTTGTAACCCTGTTTGATCTAATATTTAATTAATTTTCTCTTGCCTTCCAAGAAATTAACCACCCACCTGATCCAAAGGTAATGGAAAAGTGAGCCCTAAATCTGCAGACCAACCCTTGGGAATTTTGCTCGTCCAGCTTGTATAAAAACGAATGGGAGCAGAACCTCAAATCACACACAGGGCTGTTAAGGCCCCCTCCCGAATCTGTAAATCAGCTCTAACTAGTGCTTAGGTAAGTATCTGAGCAGCAGAAGTTTCAAAACAATGGCTCTTTTAATTTCCAGTGTGTGAGCTCTGTGATATGAAACCCTAACATTTAAAAAGTTACCATGTATTATAATATACAACTCAGCTTTTTTTATGTTTAAAACATTCCCCACATTCCAGAGTGCTAATTTGAGGCCAAATGCCTGGAAAATGGCTCCTTTAACCCCTTCACTGACATAAGCCCATCTGATATTTTTGTTGTCCTTAACTCCAATGTTTTGATAGATGTGTCAGAAGCTCTAGGATCCAAACAAGGTCTTCAAAAATTAAAGAAGTGGAATGAGGAAAGATAGCAAAGAGTCCCGCAGTTTTATAATCCTTGTCCTAGCCAGACGTGGCCCATTCAACTATTGTTTAATGAGGCTGACCAGGAAGAGCCAGAAGCCAGAAAGGAGGTGAGACAGGGAGGGGACACTGAAGGGACAGATCCAATCCAGTGAAATTCCTGGAACCAGCAGGAAGGAATCTGACAGCTGACAGCTACGGCAGCAGCCAACAGGATAAAGACCAAGCTGTCACCTTCCAGGAGGATCACTGCTGTTGAGAAGAACCTTCATAAGTAGCTAATTTCAAGTTACTTTGTTAGATTTCCTGATTTTTCTTCCCAAAGTTTAATGATGTTACCCTTTCGTCTTTAACCAGCGTTTTTAAATTATAACATAGAGGTCACTGGAAGAAAATATGTACTGCCTTTTCCATTTTATGAAGCTCAAGAGGAGAGAAAAAGTCAGTAAAGTACTCAAGGGAAATTTATTTTCCAAAGTCAATGATTTTTTTCTATGAGACTGCTCCCTAAGTTAATATAAGCAACTTGTTATTTGAAAACTATGTTATATTTTTGGAGGGGTAGAATTACCTTTTTTTAGTCCTCTATTGAGAGAAGATTAAGTGTGTAAACATAATTTCTCCTTTTCTTCTCTCATCCCAAAGTAGATGTTTCTTCACACTAGACAGGAAATCACGAAATACTCAAAACAGTTTTAGTATCTTCTTGATATCCACTATATAAACTCCATGGTGCTCGCTTGCACATTGTCAACCTAGGGTAAATAATATTTAAATGAGTATCCACTTTCTCAGCCAGGAGGACTATTTCCCTACCAGAACTCCCTTCCAATTTGACTTAATTATGCTCTAAAATGCTATCAGCAATGTTAAGTGTGCTGTAAAATTGGAATTGTGTTATAGTTTGTGTTCATTAGTACCTCTCCTTTGCTTTCTGAGAAGCTTTAGAAAGATTTTACACTCTTGTGGATTAAAGAAATACTTCACTACAGTTTCTGGAATAGTCCTGAAGCCAAGAGTGCATTGGGAGCCCCTCCTCCCCGACAATGTTAGTGTTCTAACTTGTTTCAAAAGCAGCTTGTTAAATCACACTTTCTCTTTGTATTAATGTCACCTACTCTTAGTCATTCTCATATATTTTGCCCAATAGACAGCTTTAACCACCCAAGAATATGATGTCCCTTGAGATAGACTTATTCCTAAAATAGAAATTAGAAAATCATTAATGTATAAGTTATATCGCTGGAAAAAATATCTTAGATTGATGGAGCTGAGATGGGTTTTCCAAGGCAAAGACAAGTTAGAAAGCCTAAAGGAGAAGGGCTGTTTATTCATAAATCCAAATGGAATTAACTGAAACAATTTAGTGGCAGTTTAAAAACAATAGCACCCATCGGAAGTGCTGTGATTGTCTTTCACAGTGGATTTATTAGCCAGAACTATATTTTGATTACTCTTCTTCAGGGACCAGCTTTAGTCAATTAAAAATGATTTATGATTCTGGGTCTATTCTGTAGTCATTTTGGGGGGAGAGTTCATGCATCTGCATAGTAACATATCCATCTCACTTTGGACTGAAAACTTTTCAAAAATTCCATAATCTGACTGATAGACATGGAGAGGTGAAAGAGATTTAAGAGCCTGATATAATCAACATAAATGTTCTATTGATTCTTAAAACCAGGAGTACATTCCTTGCTGCCAAGTCTGTGGAACCACAACCCTGCTGCTCACTCCACACATTTGGGCTTCCCCCTGTGGCTCCAGAGCTGCTCCATCAATCTCCTGCTTGTTTGATATCAGGGAGTAGTGACAGACCATTCCGAAATTTAAATTAATCATGTGCTTTTTAGTTAATGCTTGAGTGCTTATGGATTACAACATATTCTATATATCCTGCATCTTAAATCTGCCCTTTAAAATGAAATATGGAAAGAAAACACAATTTTTTAAACTAAAAAAAAATGTTTTGAACTCAAAACATTTTGCTCTAAAAGAAAAAGAACTAAATGAAAGAATGAACTAAAAAGAATTCAGCAAACCAACCCCTAGACGCTTGACACCTTTTTTTTTTTTTAATGTCTGGACTATTTAAGTTATCTCCTTTCCTAACTCTTCACTTTTCACCATCTATCCTCTGCTTAACGGTTCCTTCATATCTGCCTCTTGCTCTGTCTCCACTGCCTAGAGCAGTCCTTCATCAGAGCAAGCTTGGGCCTCCATAGTGGACTTGAGACTGGTTGGCACCTGCCTACTCTATCACTCTTTTAGTGCCCCTAGAAGTCAGGACTAGCAAAACCATTCAGCGATACACTTCCCTAGTTGACATAACTCCAGTACTCCCCTCGCACACAGCCATTGTTGTCAACTTGGGCCCAGGGCAGAAAGAGCAGCTGAGTAGGGGGATCCATGATGTCCTTGTCACTTTAGAGCATCTTCACTTTAATCCATTCATAGATTGAGTCTCCCGGTTTAGTGTGTTGACACTTTCACTTTTATCTGTTTAATATACTGGCAAAGTATCATTTGAAAAAGCATTCTACAACCTTGAAATCTTTCAAAACCAATGACCTACGTACAGAACAAAGACTGAATAAATAAGTATAATTCAAGGCCCTCCATGACCCAATCTCATCCTATCGTTAGAGGCAGCCCTGCCATGGAAGCTGAGTGCAGCTCTGATCTGAGTCAGATGGCGTGTGCTCAAGGCCAGGGTCCATCCTTGCTAGCACTGCGAACTTCATTTAAATTGTTATCATCTCAGAGCCTCTAACAATCTCATATGGAAAATAGGGATGCTGATAAGTACCTAGCTAAAAAGCTTTGTATAGATTAAATAAAATTATATAAATAAAGCACTTAGAGCACAGTGGACACAAAATCAAGGGTCGATGATAGCATCATGATTTCTTTTCAAACCTATTAATAACTCATGTGAAATCCATTATGAATGAACAACGCTATCACCATTTCTCAGATACCCATTGGGTTTAACTAGAACATATCTAGGCCTATATCTCCAAACTAGAAATGCCCCCATTTCTGGAAGCTGTTGCTTTACAAGCAAGAGTGGAAAGGAAGTGGGAGAGGATATTGAGAAAATACCAAGTAAAGCACCTTATCTTTGAATTGCCTATTCTCCACCAGTCACTGTTCACTCAAGTGTAATATTGAGAAACTGGTGCTTTGCCGCAATGGTGGAGTGTGGGAAGAAAACAAATAAAACTGGAAAATACTCTTATTTTTACTGACAGAATCCCAGTTGCTTAAGAATCCCTAAGCATTATTAACATAAACCATCCCTAAGCTAAGTGCTTACAAAGGCAATCTGATCTGGAAAATAATTTAGATTTTAACATGAATGTTTGTTTTTAACCTGTTTAAACACTGAGGATCCCCAGGCCCCTTTCAAAGAACAGGAGTAGGGTTTTGACTTCTGAGCCAACTTTCTACCCCTTGCTTCCTTCCACTCGGTGTTGGTTTCCTTCACAAGGTAATGTGCTTTAATATTAATATTTTTATATGCTTCCCAGAGCACTTTGAGTAGGAATGTACCTTATGAGCATAAAATAATATATTCCAACAAAGACATCCTGTTTATAACTACCTATGTAGTTTTCCTTACCCTGTGCAATAGCATCCTGAATTTTGATCACTGAGAGAAGCATCATGAACCACAAGAATTGGGAATTTTACCCTCTCTGGGATTGCGTTAAGTACATGTGGGGGTGGGAGGATTTTAATCTTCTCAAATCATAACTACCACACTTAATAAATACATTTCTGTTTCAGTATGTTGACCAGTTAATGAAAGTCTCAATCCCACTTGCCATGCCAGCATCCTTATTAGATTTTCAATTTTTGTTCCATTTGTGGTTAATCAGACAATCATAGCCCTAGATGTAATATTTTTCCAGTTTTCCATTCTTTAGTAATCATGGACATGCCCTATTATGTGTCTGCCAATTTCAAAATTCAGTGCTTAGAGGGAAGGAGGGATCTTTTGCTTTGGCTCCTAGAACTGTAACAAGAGCACTATGGATTTCCTATAAATATATGTCTGGCTTCTTGCCTTTGTTGTCCAGGACAAATCAGTTCCAGGAGAACATCCATCACTTTGAAATCTTGGCTGCATGCAGAACACCAACTGGGTTGGGGTCCTTAGCCCATTCCATACTGAGATGAAAGATCAGGGTAGGACATATTGCCATATTTGTCTTTAGATCTTTCTTAGTGATGTCATACAATTAGTTTAGGATCAGCTGCTACTATATACCAGGCACTGTGCTACATTCTGGGGATTTGAAAGTACAAGAGTCTTTGTCCTCAAGGAATTCATCATCTACTGAAGGAGACACACTCATAAACAAGCAGATAAACTCACTATGCTTAGCTACCAACTGAGGCAGAGCAAAACCAGAGGAGACATTTACTAAACGGTCAGATATTTTATCTGAAGGGGTTAGAGCACCTCCAAGACCCATGGGTAGGGCCTCCAGACACACTGTATTTGTTCCATGGATCCAGAAAAAATTAATATTCATAATTTACCAGGTTATCTGAGACATTTGCAGAGACAGCTCCAAGCCATTTATGAGTATCGAGTCTGAGATGCCTCACCTTAACAAATCCAAGAGAACCAGTGATAAGAAATGCTCCTTTGTCACCAGGGGGTTATATTCCAAAAGAAAGCACTCAGATTTCCATCTTGTGCAATGTAATATGCATGGTGCTGATATGCAAGACCGGTCACAGCTGATGATAAGAGTTGCGGGGATCTTCCAACACACTCTTAACATCTTATATGCTGCAAAAATGTAAAAAATACAAAATGAATAAAAACTAGCCCTTTGCTTTCATGAACACTGTCCATTGAGTTGTGATCTCTTCACATAGAGTGTTAGCGATAAAGTCAAGAATACTTTAAACTTCCACTGAGAAACCTATCTACTCTACTTGAATTCTTTAAAATGTCCCATGATCCTAACAACAGCATGTTTATCATGAGCTCCCTCAGTCGCTGATGGATGTTTCCAAAAGAAAGGAGAACTTCTCAGGGAGGTGGCTCTATTGCCCGCTCCGTATGGGCTCTGTAGGTTTGCTTAAAGATGTGTAAAATTTCATGTAGTTTGACAGCCCCCTGAGGGTTCCCATGTGTGTTGTTTATTCCACTCTGTGTGTGATGGAACATTCACTCACAATTTTCTTTCTGGACAGCCTTAGAGGGTTGGAGAGACTGTAAATATTTAGTTTCGAAAGTCAAAACTATCCACTTTTGTTCAAAATACCTCTTTGAGAAAGTCTCAAACATCTGTTTAGAAGATCTTATAGCCAGTTTCTAAACTAACTATAAAACACACACATAGAGTGATATCATCTATAAGGGAATAAGATGCATAGAAGATATGGAAGTGGGAATCGTCTGGAATCCAGATGTATCAATCAGAATGTTTTGGGCTACAAAGAAAAAAAAAAACAAAATCCTTGTCTCAAAATGGCTTAGTCAGTTGGGGACATTTATTTTCTCCACAGTAAGAGGTTTAGAGGTAAGATGGTTCCAGAATTCATACATCAGTTTAACAATATCCTCAAGGATCCAAGTTTTTTCTGCCTCTTTTGATCTGCTGTCCTCAGTGAGCTGTCTTTTTTCCTCAATCTTTTGTGCTCTCGGTTGAAAGATGGTCGCAGCCACTCCGGTTTTCAGATCCTGTCCCTCAGTGTTCAGAAAGGGAAGCCAGAATGTCCCTTTTTGTCAGAGCAAAGTACACTAGTCTAGAAATCATTATGTAGAATTATCTTTATATCTTCTTTTTTTTTTTTTGACTGAGCAGGAAGTTTAATTTTTTTTAATCCTACCACATCTTTGGAAGAATATAAAGACGTAAACCTACTCCTGCTACCCCTTCAGTCATCACCGCCAAATTAACCTTTCTATAATTATGATAACCAAACATATAGAAATTATATATATTATATACATAGTCACATATATTTTAATCTGAATGCAGTTATGCTATATCTTTCTGCAACTTCCTTTTTTTTCTTTTATTTTTAGCTGACATGAAATAATTGTACATATTTGTGGGATATAGAGTGATATTTTGATGCCTGTATACAATATGTAATGATAAAATCAGGATAATTAGCATATACATCACCTCAAACATTTACTGTTTATTTGTGTTGGGAACATTCAAAATCATCTCTTCTGGCTTTTGAAAATATACAATAAATTATTGTTAACTATAGTCACCCTACAGTGCTATGGAACACTAGAAATTATTCCTCTTATCTACCTGCAATTTTGTATCCAACCTCTCCCTTCCTCCCTCCCCACTACCCTTACCAGCCTCTAATAACCACAATTCTACTCCCTACTTCTATGAGCTCAACTTTTTTTTAGCTCCCACATATGAGTGAGATATATCTTTCTGTGCCTGGCCTGTGGTATATATCTTTCTGTGCCTGGCTTATTTCACTTAATATAATGTCCTCCAGGCTCATCCACAATGCCATAAATGACAGAATTTCTTTCTTTTTTATGGCTGAATAGTATTCTATATATATATATATAGATAGATTCCATATCTTGGCTATTGTGAATAGTGCTGCGATGCACACGTGGGTGCAGAAGTCCCTTTGAGACCCTCCGTACTGTTTTTCAAAATGGCTGTCCTAAATTTGCATTCCTAGCAATAGTGCATAATATTCTCTTTTCTTCAAGTCCTCTTTATGTTCTTATTGACAGGAATTGTGTCACAAGGCCATTCCTAAACCAATTAGTAGCAAACTAATGAAATTGCAGGCTTGGTTTAGACTAATCACTATTTAAATTGCTGACACTGGAGAAGTACTTAAAGTTCTTGGCTGCCTAATACCCAAACAAAAGTGGAAGGAAGTGGAAATGGTTATCGGTAAACAACCAAGTGTCTATCACACCAGAAAACACAAGTACTTTCACTTTGCTTTTGATCCAGCTTCCCTAATGACTGTTTTACGGGGCAGAAAGGAAGGTACTATAGGGCAGTCGTTAAGACCATAGTTTTACAGTCATTGAGCCTAGGTTCAAATCCCAACTCTGCCATTTATAATCTGCAAGACTTTAGGTAAGTGATTTAACCTTTCTGAGCCTAAAGTTCCACATAGGTACAATGCAAGAAAAAAAATAGTACCTAAGCTATACGGTAGCTATGTAAATTAAATAATGAGTATACAATGCTTAGCCAACCATATGGCACCTGGTTTCAATAAGATTAGTAATTCTTATTAACATAATCTTACTCCAGAAACTCGCTCTCAATGCCTAAATTTAAGAATCCCCCTTTTCGTGCTGCATTAAAAAACAAAAAAAGCAAAAATAACAATAACAAAAAAACCTGAAAAATGCAAGGCCACTAAAAAAGTCTGGAAGTGGGAAGGGAAGATAACAGTTTAATCGTGTCAATAAAAGCACACCAGTGCCTAAGCAACCGCTTGACTTTTAAGTTCATGTTTGACTCTTAGGCACTTAACCATTTCATCTATTTCGGTAAACAAAAAGAAAAGCATATTAGGCAATGATAAAAGAAAAGCATATTTGGCATGAACTCAAGAATAAGTTAGCTATCTCTTCAGAAAATACAGAAGGGCAATGTTTTATGTTTTAACTCAAATGTATCATGTTCACAGTCCATCTCTCTCATTGTACTCTTTCGCTGGCTGCAATTCCTCTTTATTTATTTGGTGACTGTACCCTATAAAAGTGCTTAAAATCAAAATCCGTGTGTCATTCCCTTTCCTTCTCACAAACACATTTGCCAAGAGACTTAAACAAGAGACCAGTTTATAAACCCAGCTTTAAAATCAGTTACACCTAAGTAAGACACTGGATACTCAATTCGGCATTGTTTTCAAATTCCAGCTTTGTTAATTCTCAAAATTAAAGGTTCCCTAAGATACATTTAGGTGCCTTTAGACCATCATCTTCTCAATCTTTGCCACACACTAGATGCAATTAATTATTATAAAGAATGTCTAATTTACTTGGCTAGATGTTTTTGTTCTAATGTTAAATGAATTTGGCAACCTAGGAAAGAAAAACTGGCTCAAAACAAAAAGATGCACAGGAACTGCTTACAGATTACTCTTTGCTCTAGCACCAGCACTCTGCCATCTCTTTGTTGTGTGACCAACATCAATTAAAATTTTAGGCTGGGCGCGGTGGCTCACGCCTGTAATCCTAGCACTTGGGAGGCCGAGGCGGGCGGATTGTTTGAGCTCAGGAGTTCGAGACCAGCCTGAGCAAGAGCGAGACCCCGTCTCTACTAAAAATAGAAAGAAATTAGCTGAACAACTAAAATATATATATAGAAAAAAGTAGCCGGGCATGGTGGCGCATGCCAGTAGTCCCAGCTACTCGGGAGGCTGAGGCAGTAGGATCGCTTGAGCCCAGGAGTTTGAGGTTGCTGTGAGCTAGGCTGACGCCACGGCACTCACTCTAGCCCGGGCAACAAAGCGAGACTCTGTCTCAAAAAAAAAAAAAAAAGAATTTTAAATGACATTTGTAAATTTTGTTTGTACTCCTCCATTTGAAATCTGCTCTGAGAAATTTTCAGTCCAACGCTAAGCTATTAGAACTTCAGTATGTTTCTGGTTTGAATATGACAAATGAAATAGTAAATCTCCCCTCGCATTTTTATAAATCCCTGAAGCAATTTTTGAAGCTTGAAAAAATGATTTTGGAGTTAGCTCCTTATGAAACTTATTCTATAAGTTTCCTCAGTACCAAAAGGGGCTCTTCAGCCAGATGGATAGAAAGAAAATCTAGAAAGAAAGCATACAAAATCTAAAACAAAAGTATAAATCTCTGAATCATATAATACAACATCTAGTTCTCTTTTTAGTTGTGACTTTGCCATATGGGGATAATAAGGGGGAAATTCCAAATACAATCTCCATGGATTCTTTGTCTCTGGGGGCCTAAGATGTTAGTCCATCCTTACAAAAAGAAAAACGCCAAAAATAACTAATATCATACATAAAGTTATTTGTTAATAAAACTCAGAAGAAGACAAAATAATATTTCATATATAAAATAGACAGTTAAGAAACCTTAGTTGTTCAATGTAGAGGTAGTAGTCACCCAACACACAAACAAAATTGGAAAAAAATTCAGGGCAATATAAAAAAAAAATCAAACAATACTAGTTAGGGCAAGAATTGAAAATGACACCATCTAGGCCTGTTCTTGTTTAGGAATGTCAAAAGAAAAGAGCTATAATAATTCTTTGGCTTTTCTTTAAGAGAAATTTTTTTTTTACTTCTTTGTTCTGCAAGGAAAAAAAAACAATAATTAGAAAACCACAGATGAGAGTGAGTTCTCTCATTTAACACACCAACTATGCCACCCAAGACCACAATTGCTGCCATCTCCACTCTGCATGCCCAGTTTTTCCCTTGCTTTTTTAAAACTGTAAACCTCAAGGAAGGTGCAGTGAGTTGTCACTTGAAGTGCCTTAGGGAACCAACTAAATGAGACCAACTAACAGACTTTGAAGGGTATTATCAAATTACTCCATCCAGAGAGGCAATAAATACCTATTGTGCATCGACTCTGTGCAAGAGTCTTGGCTATACTCTGGAGAATGAAGAGTATATGAGCTAAGCCCTTGCTCCTACAGGAATTTACAAACAAGCAGGGGGAATAAAGACTATATATAAAAACAAATCATGTGTGTAAATAATAAAACAAAGTTGTTTAGAAGTTCATAGTTTCAGTGGGGCTTATTATTTCTTTTTAATGAAAATAGTTGTTGTTTCCATTTGGTTATAACTATCCACTCTCACATACATCGACAGTGGAGGTAAAGGCGAATCCTGCATAGGAGATGGGAGAAGCCTAGAGAATCCCAGCACTAACAAGGCCCCCTGGAAACACGTGGAAGACTTCCCCTTCATTATTGCATAGCATTCATTGGAATAAACAATACAAAAATATTTCTAATAAATAATTAGAAAGTGTTGTAAAGCATCCAATTCACAATAGCAACAAAATTTATGAACTTAACAAAAAATTATCAATAGCAATTAGAAGAAAACGTTACTAAAAGAAAAGGCCAGAATAAATGGAGAGAGATACCATACTCCTGGGAGTTGTAAAAAACTCCATATTTTAAAATGATCAATTGTCTCATGATAATCTATTGTTTGAATATAATTTTGATCCAAATATAACCGAATAGTTTTCATACTTGACAAATACTATCTTTCATCTATATGAAAGACTAAATGCTAAGAAAGAGCCAATATCTAATTAAAAAAAAAAAGAATGAGTAGGAAATTTGACATACTTTAAATTGTTAAGATACTGCACTATTGGTACAATAATAAGTAGATGAATAAACGAGAGAGGGTAATAGGAGTGACATCAACAAGATGGGAAATTGGAGATTCCAGCCCTCACACTCCCACAGAAACATTAACTTTGAGAAACATCCACAGATAGGACTCTCTCTGTGGAAGTCCAGGAGTCCAGCAGAGAGACTTCAGCACCCCACTGGGGCAAAGTACTTTAAGGAGATTGAGTAAAGGAAGCAGGAAGAACAGTTTCACTTTATTTGCATCACCCTTCCCCCAAGGAAGAACAGCTCAATGCCAAGAGAGATCTTCTCAGCCTGCAATTTCTCCCACTGGGGAAAGTGAAAGCAAAGTAAGTGCCTGGTTTTCCCAGCCTTGCAGGACATTGACCAAGAGGCCAACTTCTGCCTCATCCCAACCAGATCACTGAGAGGATCAGCACAGCTAAACAGTCTGGGGAGAGATAAGAGTAGGAAAAAGGAGCTGGAGTTCACAGCAACCACTGCATAAATCTCAAGACAGGCCACAAATCCTACTAACCAGTTTGAACGCTCCACCAAGAGGCCTGCCCACAAACCCCATGGATGGCCTCACCTCTGGCCCCCACATATGGCCAAAACATGTCTCCAACAGTCCACATGTACCCCTCAGATGGTTCACACAAGCCTCCACAGATGGCATGTACACGCTCCCACAGAAAGAGCCCAAGTCACCACAGAGAGCAAATGCAAGCCTCTGTAGATGGTGTAAGCGAATCCCCATAGACAGCACACAGTCATCAGCAACTATTATAGCTCAACTCATGAGACTGGGAGAAGGAGCACAACCTTGAATACTGCTGGGCAATGCCCAAGGGAAAATAAACAGGACGCTCTCAGCACTCAGCCTGATTTTGCAGAATTAAGAGAAGGCATACAACCCTAAGACTTCTTCCCCAAGAGGGAAAAAGGGGAGAGGGAAGGGCACATCCATGGAAAAGACTTGCAGGAACCCTAAAATATCTAGCTGGGATGACTGGTGAATGTCTTTCTCCCCCAAAGCCAGTCAGTAAAAGACTAGAGGAAAGGACAGCTTCTTTAAATGTGAAGATAGTAATGCAAAACTATAAGGAACATGAAGAATTAAAGCACCATAACAACATCAAAGGAGCAAAATAAAGCTCCAGTAGCTGACCTTTATAAAGAATTCCAAGTAATCATCTTAAAGAAGCTTAATGAGCTACAAGAAAACACTTATAGACATATAAATAAAATTCAGAAAAAAATACATGAACAAAATGAAAAAATTCAACAAAAAGAAAACATAAAAAAGAACCAAACAGTAATTCTAGAATAGAAGAATATGAACTGAAAAAAATTCAATAGATAGCTTCAATAGCAGACATGCTTAAGCAAAAGAAAGAGACACAGTGAACTCAAAGACCATCTAAATTATCCAGTCAGAGGAACAAAAACCAAAAATAATGAAAAAAAGTAAAGAATTCCTACATGACTTACAGGGCATCATCAAGAGAAACAATGTACACATCACAAAAGTACCAAAAGTAGCAGAGAAGGAAGAATGGTCAGAAAGCTAAATTAAAGAAATAATTAAGAAAACTTTCAAAATCAGGAGACGAAAATGAACATCCAGACCCATGACACCCAAAGAACACCAAATAGGCTGAACATTAAAAGATATTCACCATGACCCATTAAAATTAAATTGTCAAAACTTAAAGACAAGGAGAAAATTTTGAAAACAAGAGAAAACTGGCTCATATAAAAGGGAATTTCCATAAGACCAGGAGCATATTTCTCAGCAGAGAGCTTGCAAGCCAAAAGAGAATAAATGAAAAATTTACAATGCAGAAAGGAAAAAGAACCTTCCAATCAAGAATAGTTTACCCAGCAAAGCTGTCCTTCAGAATTGAAGAAGAGGAAGACTTTCTCAGAGAAACAAAACCTGAGAGAGTTAATCACCACTAGAACTGCTCTACAAGAAATGCTAAAGGGAGTTCTTCAGTTGAAACAATAGGACACTCACTAAAGACCAACATCAAAATACATGAAGGTATAAAACTTACTGGTAAAGGTAAGTATATGGTCAAGTTCAGAATACTCTAATACTGGAATGGTTGTGCTAAGATCATTTTAAACACTAAAATAAAAGTTAAAAGAAAAATGTATTAAAAATAACTATAGCTATAATAATTCCATAAAAAGATGTAAATAGTGATATAAATAACATAAAATGGGCAAGTAAAAATGTAGTTTCTGTATGCAAAGTTAAATTGTTATTAACTTTAAATGGATTGCTATAACTATAGGATGTTTTATGTAAGCCTCATGGTAATCACAAAGAAAAACTCCATAATAGTTATACAAAAGATAAAGAGAAGAACAATCAAAACGTAAAACTTCAAAACAATCATCAAATCACAAAGGAAGACAAAGAAGAGAGGAAGAACAAAACAATCTACAAAAGAGTCAGAAAATATTAACGAAATGGTAGTAGGAAGTTTTTACCTATCAATAATTACTTTAAATTGATTAAATTCTCCGATCAAAAGACACAGTGTGTCTGGATAGATTAAAAAACAAGACCAAACTATATGTTGCCTACAAGAGACTCACCATAGCTTTAAAGACACATATAGGCTGAAAGTGAAAAGATGGAAAAAGATATCACATGCAAATGGAAACCAAATGGAGTGGCTATCCTTACATTAGACAAAATAGACTTTAAGTCAAAACTATAACAAGAGATAACTAAGGTAATGATATAATGAAAAATTGGTCAATTCATCAAGAGAATATAACAATTATGAATATATATGCTGCCAGCATTGAATTATCTAACTATTTAAAGCAAATATTAACAGAACTAAAAGGAAAAATAATAATACAGTAACAGTAGAAGACTTCAATACCCCACTTTCAACATTGGGTAGATCAACCAGACAGAAAATCAATTAAAAAAATACTGTGACTTTAGTGGAACAACATTGTAGACCAAAGAGACTTAACAGACATGTAAAAAACATTCAATCCAACAGAAGCAGAATGCACATATTTCTCAAGGGCACATGGAACATTCTCCAGGATAGGAGATGTTAGGCTACAAAAGAAGTCTGAACAAATTTAAGAAAATTGAAATCATAACAAGTATCTTTTTCAATCACAATGGCATGAAACCAAAAATCAATAACAGGAGAAATTTTGAAAAATTTATAAATATGTAGAAATTAAATAACACTCTCCTGAACAACCAATTGGAAAAAAGAAATCAGAAGTAAAATTAAAAATATCTTGAAACAAACAAAAAGGAAAACACAACATGCTAAAAATTATGAGATGCAGCCAAAAGCAGTTCTTTCTACATTAAATATAAAGAAAAATCTCAAATAAACAACCTACCTTTGCGCTTCAAATAATGAAAAAAATAAAAACAAACTACCCCCAAAGTTACCAGAAGGAAAGAAATAATAATGATAGGAACAAAGACTAGAAAAAGAATAGAAAGACTAATGAAACTAAGAATTTTTGAAAAGATAAACAAAAGATAAATAAAATTGACAAAACATCAGCTAGACAAAGAAAAAAGAGAAATGATGCAAATAAATAAAATTATAAATGAAAGAGGAGACAACTAACATTGCAGAAATACAAAGGATCACAAGAGAATATATGAACAATTATATTCCAACAAATTGGATAATATAGAAGTGAATAAACTTCTAGACATGTACAATCTACTAAAACTGAATCATGAAGAAGTAGAAAATATGAACAGACCAATAACAAATAAGTTAATTTAAGCAATAATAAAAAATCTCTCAACAATAAAAAGCCCAGGACCAAATAACCTTGCTGGTGAATTCTATCAAACATTTAAAGAATTGATGCCAATCCTTCTCAAACTCTTCTGAAAAATTGAAGATTAGGAAACACTCTCAAACTCATTTTATGAGGCCAGAATTATCCAGATACCAAACCCAGAACATAACAAGAAAAGAAAATTACAGGCCAGTATCTCTGATGAACATAGAAGCAAAAATACCTAGCAAAATACTAGCAAAGTGAATTCAACAACACACTAAAAAGATTATTCATCATGATCAAGTGGGATTCCTCCCAGGGATGCAAGGATGGTTCAACATATGCAAATCAATGTGATACATCATATTAACAGAATAAAGAACAAAAACCAGATGATCATTTCAACTGATGGTGAAAAAGCATTCAATAAAATTCAATATCCCTTCATGATTAAAAACTCTCATAAAACTGGGTATAGAAGAAACTTAGCCTCAACACAATAAAAGCCATATATGACAGACCCACAGCTAGTGTCATATTGAATGGGGAAGAACTGAAACCCTTTCCTCTAAGATGCCCACTTTCACAATTGTTATTCAAGATCATACTGGAAATTCTAGCTACAGCAATTGGACAAGAGAAAGAAATAAAGGGCATCCAAATAGGAAAGGAAGAAATCAAAGTATCCTTGTTTTCAGATGATATAATCTTATATGTAGAGAAACCTAAAGACTCCACAAAAAAAATTCTTAGAATTGATAAATTCAGTCAAGTTTCAAAATACAAAATCAATATACAAAAATCAGTAGCATTTCTATATGCCAACAGCAAACAATCTGAAAAAGAAACCAAGAAAGTAATCCCATTTACAGTAGCTAAAGATGAAATAAAATTCCTAGGAATAAATTTATCCAAAGAAGTGAAAGATCTCTATAATGAAAACTATAAAACATTGATGAGAGAAATTGAAGAGGACACAAAATAGTGGAAAGATACTTCATGCTCATGGATTGGAAGATTCAATAGTGTTAAAATGTCCATACTACCAAAGCAATCTACAGAATGAATGCAATCCCCATAAAAATACCAATGACATTCTTCACAGAAATAAAAAAAAAAAAAAAACCTAAAATTTACATGGAACCACAAAAGGCCCAGAATAGCCAAAGCCATCCTGAGCAAAAAGAATAAAACCAGAGGAATCACATTACTGACTGCAAATATACCAGAAATCTGTGGTAACCAAAAACGCATGGTGGTGACATAAAAACAGACACATAGACCAATGGAACAGAATAGAGAACCGAGAAATAACTCCGCATATCTATAGTGGCATCTTCGACAAAGTTGCCAAGAAAATACAGTGGGGAAATGACAGTCTCTTCAGTAAATGGTGTGGGAAAACTGGATATTCATATGCAGAAGAATGAAACTAGACTCTTGTCTCTAACCATATACAAAAATTAAGTCAAAATGGATTAAAGACTTAAATCTAAGACCAACCTGAAACTGTGAAACTACTAAAAGAAAACATTGGGGAAAAGTTTCAGGACATTGGTCTGGACAAGGACTTGTTGAGTAATAACCCCAAAGCACAGGCAACCAAAGCAAAATTAGACAAATGGGATCACATCGAGCTAAAAAGTTTCTGCACAGCAAAGGAAACAATCAACAAAGTGAAGAGACAACCCACATAATGGGAACAAATATTTACAAACTACCCATCTGACAAGGGATTAATAACCACAATTTATAAGGGACTCCAACAACTCAATAGGAAAAATCAAATAATTTGATTTAAAACAGGCAAAGGATCTGAATAGATGTTTCTTAAATGAAGACATACAAATGGCCAACAGGTATATGAAAAAATATTCAACATCATTAGTCATTAGAGAAATGCAAATCAAAACTACAATGAGATACCATCTCACTGTAGTTAAAATGGCTTTTATCAACAAGACAGGCAAAAATGAATGCTGGTAAGGATATAGAGAAAGGAGAACCCATGTACACTGTTGGTAGGAATGTAAATTAGTGCAACCACTATGGAGAACAGTATAGAGGTTTGTCAAAAACCTAAAAATAGAACTACCATATGAACCAGCAATGCCACTGCTGGGACTATATCCAAAAGAAGGGAATTCAATATATCGAAAAGATATCTGCACCCCCATGTTTATTGCAGCACTATTCACAGTAGCCAAGATTTGGAATCAACCTAAGTGTCCATCAATGGATGAATGGATAAAGAAATTGTGGTACTACTTTGATCCTTGAATGTATTTAAACTTCTGCCTTTGATATATTTGAGATTTCAGGCTACATAGAAATCAGGTATGTTCCCAAGTCAGTGGGAAAGGCAAAAATTTGTACAGTCAAATTTTCTTTTGACTATTTCCTATGAACAAGCTAGTGGAGTCCAACATTTTCATCTTTCAATAAGCCCAATCCAGTCATAATCTTCTCCAGCATTGGGACACACACCTTTAATTTAATTCAAAAACAATGGGTTTTTAAATACTAGAATTATATTCATTATGATAAGAAACTTATACCATGAGAGCCTGAGCTGTCAAATAGGCTCTTTCCTTTCCTCCTGATTAAGGACTGTGTAGGTCTTAGGATCTCAAGCAAAGGAAATTCTAGTGGATTAATCCCTGCTCCACCATTTACTAGTGGAGGGCCCATGGGCAGTTTATTTCAGTCCTATACCTCAATCTCCTTTTCTGCAAAATGAAGACAATAATAGCATCTGTACCCAAAATTCCTATGAGACCAAAAGAGGATAATGTAGATAAATGTTTCTAACACTGTGCCCAGATCATATCACATGGTCAATAATTGATGTTTGGAGATAAGAGTAAAGTAGCCCAGCTTGGTAAAAGCGTTTTTAAATGGAAAAAGAGAGAAAAGAAGAGCACTGCTCTCCACTCCCCCCAAAAAATATCTGGCAGAGGGTTTTCAGGGAAAAAATTCAATCAAGAATTATAATAGATTTACTTAAAGCTAGAATTTTATCAAGGGTTAGTTAAAACTAAAGAACAAGAACACCAGAAAGAAATGTCTTTGATATATGAGGCCCTTGTTTAAAGTGTTTTACTCTTTAAACTCCTATAAGAAGGCTAAGCCCCTTTTCTCCGAAAGTGTCTAATTACAGCACTCTGTGCTCAGCACTTTATTCTGAAATATTCTGGGCCTGATATTTTTATTCTAACTAAATAAAAGATATTCTGGAATATATTCAATCCCCCTTCTTCTTGAGACATTAAAATACAATGCCAGACTATGTGCTTGGGCATCTAACACAGATGAATAAAGAATTCTGACCAAAAATGCTTGTCCTGTTCTACTGCATGATTAGTTTTCTGGAATTTACATAATGAGAAACAAAAAAGAAAACAAAATGAGAGGAAATGGAAAATCATTATATTGTATCTTTGTTCCTAAATGTAGCTTGGCTGGGATTTCCAACCCCCTGCTGGATCCCAAGACAGATGGAAGGAAACCACCAACATATGTTGGAACCTCATCATTATAAAGATGCCAGTAGAGAAAAGTCACATCAAGGCCTGGCACCTTGAATCCCATCTGAGAAAGGAGACAGCAAAATTCCAAAAGTCCCTTCCTATGAAATAGTTTGCCTCTGAAGGTCTCCTTCCTTGTAAACCTCAAAGATGGCATTTAGATAAGCGATGTTCCTGAGTTAAAGAAAATGAATATTGTCAATCATCAAAGATGGAAGCCTTTGTACAGTTGAGTAGATGTGCACATTTGGAAAAATGTAATGATTTGCCCAACTGGCATATATGTGTACCCTTAAATATAAAAATTTAAGATCCAGGGTGACAAGGACAATATCTGTGCAACATGGTCACCTTATAAGTTCAATGGGTTCAGGTGTCCATTCTGCCTTCCTTAGAGTGTTAAGAGTGAGAAAAAAGCAATAGAGTCCTTGTTCTACTAATTATTTTCCAGGAAAAGAGGAAATGAGCATATTGTTGGGTCACAATCTTTAATAATAATAAATAATATTTATAGTGTTTACATTTTTACCATATTTTCATATATATTATCTCATTTGACCCCATGTTATGACTTTCAGGAAACTGAGCCTCAGAGAAGTTAAGTGACTCACCCAAGGTCACACAGCTAGAAGGTAATGAAGTACTGAAGAAGATACTCACATCTAGATCCAACTGACTTCACATCCCATTCTTGTGATTCTATGTATTGTACTACTTCCCAGAATCTTCTCTTCCAGTCAAGAAATAAAGAGGGAGAGAGAAGGAAAAAGAGACCTGTCTCACTTGAGAGGCTGCCCCCAACCTGTTTACTGTACCCTCAAGAAGAGAAAATTTTCCGGCCTCCCACATTTCACCATCGCCATGGAAGGTCTTAACAATATGATCCAGCCTTCTCATTCCTGAATGTTCTCCCCACTCTCATTCACATAGGGAAAGCTGCTCTCTGAAGGTTACCTGAGAAATTATTTTACATCACCCTGTCATGTCTAGTTCATAATGTTGCACTTCAAAATTAAACAACTTAAGTCTTCTTCTTAGTCTTCATTTGCACTTAAATCAATTGGGGGATAAAAATTTTTGACTTACGTCCATGCAGTTATTTGAAAAGTAACTCCTTAATGTTACCCAGGATGGATAGATAAATAGATAGACAGGACAGTATGCAGCTTTGGAAAGAAATCTGTGTGTGTGTGTGTGTGTGTGTGTGTGTGCGCGCGCGCGCGCGTGCGTGCACATGCATCTGTGTGTACAAAGAAAGAGAGAATTCAAGCTATTGTAAAGATGCAAAAATATTTTAGAATGTAAACATGAATTCTGAAGTTCAAAGTGAAAAATCACTTGTTTTTAATAAGAGTAGTAACGACAAATCTTTGACATGCCAATTATCACAAATAAGTTAAGAATTTATCATTACAGTATATATTTATTTAGAATAATTTTTCTTTATTGAAGTTACATTTAAATCTTAAATCTTTAAGGCATGTTCATAGTTTTCTTTGGTGTTAAATTATAAAATAAATATGTATAATTATAAGCAATAGCAGAGCTACATATTGTAATTGTTATGGGTAATGACAGATTCATAATCTTTGACATAATAACAATTTTTATGACTTCAATGGCAACATTTACCTCCAAAACACTTCATAAACATTAGATAATTGATATTTTTAAAAATTCCTCACAGACCATATCAACAATTAAATTCCTGAAGCCCTAATGACACTTTATATATATTCCGTTAACTGACTAACTTCTTTTTAAATAACTTGAGAACCAACTGAGATGTTGTCTAACATAAAAATAAAATCAGAAGATTATTTTTTCTGGCTTTGGAAAGGCAGCTTCTTTGTTTATTATTCTTCGCTTGCATCATCTCTAGTATTTGGG
The DNA here is from genome assembly GCA_028533085.1 of Varecia variegata. Lineage (NCBI taxonomy): Eukaryota > Metazoa > Chordata > Mammalia > Primates > Lemuridae > Varecia > Varecia variegata. Next base: position 56,904,472 of record CM052440.1, read on the forward strand.
AGTGTACTATACAGACCCATCTTTTATTCTCCTCATTGTTTGGACTTGTATTATTTAAAAAAAGAATCATTAGCCTTCAACAGCCAAAGGGAGAGGTGAATTGCCATAGTGAAATGAGACACAAGCTACCAGTCCAAGTACTCCCAAACCCACATCCCCATAAAATGAGTCATGTGGGTTAAGAGAAATAAGAGACTTTAGTATTATACCTTAATAAATTGGAAATTATTTTCCCACTTTTCCTTTCTTGTCTATTTGTATGAATATATTATAATAATAATTATTATCTTCCAGACAAAATGCTAAGGATTCTATATATTAGATTATTTAATAAATATAAAACTCTATAAAGTAGGTATTTTTATTCTCTTGATCATTATTATGATAGCTTCATCATTATTAATATGCCCATTTTATAAATGAGGAAATTAAGGCTCAGGGAAGTTAAATAAATCACAAAAGATGAGAAAGAGCCAAGAGAGAAAACTGGGTCCATCTGATCACAGAGCCCATTATTCTAACCACTACACCAGTTGTTCCTAAACTTTGACAAGCATCCTGAGGACCAGCCCACTCAGCAGTCTCACCTGCAGCAACATTGCCCCTGTCACTAACAGAATTGTCATGCTTTGCATACACTCCACAGGACCTAAGTACCAGCCCACCCAACAGCACTGCCCCCAGCAAAACCACACCACCACCTCCACAAATACCCACAGCCCACGTGACTGAAGCACTGACAGACACTGCTGTTTTTGAATAGAGCTGAAGAAATCACACAGATACTACACTACTGCACCCACTCAGAACCAAAGCCAAATCCTCCTACCCAAGCAACACCCTAGGGCTCATCTACATGAAAAAATCTTTCCCTGCAAAAGCTACTTCATAAAATTGGAAGAGGTGATTGTTCCACCAGACGTGCAGATATCAACATAAGGACAGAAGAAACACAGAAAAGCAAAGAAACATGACACCTCCAAGAGTACAGTAATTCTCCAGTATTCTGGAGAAAACACTAAAAAAGAGGAAATTCATGAAATGCATGAAAAGGAATTCAAAATAATGATCTTAAGGAAACTCAGTGAAATACAAGAGAATGTAGATAGACAATTCATGAAATCAGGAAAACAATTCATCCTCTGAGTGAGGAATTCAACAGAGATAGATATCATTTTTAACAAAGAGAACAAAATAGAAATCTTGGAGCTGAAAAATTCATTGAAGGAAATAAAAAATATAATGGAGAACTTCAATGACAGACTATATGAAGCAGAAGAAAGAATTTCTGAACTTGAAAACAGGTCTTTTGAAATAAACCAGTCAGAAAAAAAGGAGAAGAAAAATAATTTTAAAAGAATGAAGAAAGCTTATGGGACTGATGGGACACCATTAAGTGAACAAATATTCTCATTATAGGAGTTCCAGAAGGAGAAGAGATGGAAAAGTCATGGAAAACCTATTTAACAAAACAATAGCTGAAAACTATAATACCACTAAAAGAAAGCATGGGGAAATGCTTCACAACATTTGTCTGGGCAAGGATTTTTTGAATAAAAACTCAAAATCACAAGCAACAAAAGCAAAACTAGACAAATTAGATTACATTAAACTGAAAAGCTTCCACACAACAAAGTAAATAATTAACAGCATGAAGAGAAAACCTACAGAAGGGAAGAAAATACTTGAAAACTATGCATCTGACAAGGGTCAAATATACAGAATATGTAAGGAACTTAAACAACTCAATAGAAAAAAAGCAAATATGATTTTAAAATGGGCAAATGATCTGAATAAACATTTCTCAAAAGCAGATATAACAATGGCCAACAAAAAAAAAAATGCTCAACATCACTAGTCATCAGGGAAATGCAAATCAAAACCACAATGAGATGGCCACCCCATTTAAATGGCCATTATCAAAAAGACAAAACATAACAAATGCTAGTGTGGATGTGGAGAAAAGAGAATCCTTACACACTATTGATGGGAATGTAAATTGTTATAACCATTATGAAAAACAATATGAGGTTTCCTCAAAAAAATAAAAATAGAACTACCATTTGTGGAATCTAAAAAAGCCAATCTCATAGGAGTACAGAGTAGAATAATGTAGTAGAATTCCAGAGGCTGGGGTGGGTAAAGGGGAGGGATTGATGGGGAGAGACTGGTCCACAGGCACAAAATTACAGTTAGATAGGATAAGTAAGTTCTGGCATTCTGTAACACAGTAGGGTGACTTTAGTAAACAATATTATAGTATATATTTCAAAATAACTAGAAGAGAAAATTCTGAATGTTCTCACCACAAAGAAATGATAAATGTTTGAGATAATGGATATGCTAAATACTATGATTTGATTATTACACAATGTATACATGTATAAAAACATCACACTCTACCTCATACATAAGTACAATTATTATGTGTCAATTAAAGACAAAATAAATAAATAAATAGTAAAAATTAAAAGTTAAAAATAAACTTTGACAGGCATCAGAATCACTGATAAAACCAGATTTCTGGGCCTTACCCACAGTTTCTGATTCAGTAGGTGTGGAGGTGCTCCAAGAATTTACATTTCTAATGAGTTCCCAAGTAACACGAATGCTGCTCAGGGACTACACTTTGAGAATCAATGCAGTACACTATGCTCCCTTTCATTGATGGTTCTGTCAAATAAGTAATTGGAAATAGGAATGTTTATTTATTTTAGTGAATGTTGGCCAATGTCTTTCTTGTAGGGGTGCAGAGTCGGGGGAGCCAGGGAACAGGTGCTGCTACTTCTAACAGACATGTTTCATCACAAAAAAATGCCAGTCTTACATAACAGTTTTTTCAGAGAGCCTCCTGTCTTCACTTATCAAACTTATAAGAGAGACATACCCTCAAATTTGTGTCATTCTTAATCTTTTCCTTAAGAAATCTTTAAACATTTGTTAACCTCCTGAAGCCAAGAACATCACTTATGAGTCCATTTTCTGAATCCCTTCTTTGGACTTCCCCAATTCAGGTCTGTCGCTAATGTTGTGCAGCATGTATGCAAAACCAGCAGCAGCAAGTGTGCTGCCATCCTCACAGAAATCTTCAGGTGCTTTTCCCTATCAATTAACATGAGTTTGCTCTTCATCTCATAAGCTTGAAAACTGAGTTTGTGATTTATTGCTATGGTAAATGTGCTTATGCTAAAAACTACGCCAAGGCTAAGCTTGGAACAAGATTTTATGGGCCAAGTAGTAAACCCCGTAAAATCAGGGTTTAAAATGGAAAATGTTATTCAGACTAATTATGGGTCATGCAATTTGGCATTGGTATAGCAAGCTTTATTTAAATGTTATCCCAAATGAGGCCATCAGAACACATGTGCTACAGACACAGCCCAAATCCTTGGTCAGTAAGTGGAAGAAGGCTGCAGTGTGGCAAAGGAGTATGACTGCCACCACCATCCCTGTGGCAATTTTCTCATTAGACAGCCATGTAGTGAGCCTTCTCAAGCTGTAGACAAAGGACAAAGGCTAATAATGTTTAGTGTGGAGTGAAGGGAGAGTGGGGAAAAACAGAATAAATAACTCCTAAATGAAGAAAAAGGGTGTCTGGTGGGAAATCTTTTCAAACCCATTTTGAACAAAAACAAATTTGCTATGAATTCAAGAGCTGAAAGAATTTAATTTCTGGGATGCAAATAAATTAAATGTATGAAAACTGTTTACTGTAATGAAATGACTACAATTGATGTAATTATAATGATAGGCTATTATATTTGTTCAACTTCATTTCAATTGAAATAATATCTCCATGAACAAATGCTAAAGTCCAAGATGACTGATTACTTTCTACTCTGGGACATGAAATGCATTCTAAATTTGAAATGCTCTTTCTTTACTTAAATTGTACAGGTGGTGTTTTTGATGATAATTCTCGATACTCATAACAAATCGGTCTATATTTCTCAATTGTATGGTATTATGAAAGGGCTGCACTGAACATGGGGAGGGGAGTTTTGTTAAAAATAAAATGATTTAAGGGCCAAAGTAAAATCCTGATATTCAAGGTAAACTACATGAAGAAACAAAGCATTAAGGCTGTGGTCCCCAAACCCTGGGCCACGGACTGGTACCAGTCTGTGGCCTGTTAGGAATCAGGCCGCACAGCAGGAGGTGGGCAGCAGGTGAGCAAACAAAGCTTCATCTGTATTTACAGCTGTTCCCCATCGCTCACATCACCACCTGAGCTCTGCCTCCTATCAGCTCAGTGGTGGCGTTAGATTCTCATAGGACCTCAAACACTATTATAAACTGTGTATGCAAGGGATCTAGGTTGTGCACTCCTTATGAAAATCTAATGCCTGATAATCCGAGGTGGCGCTGAGACGGTGATGTGAGCACTTGGGAGTGCCTGCAAATACAGATTATCATTAGCAGAGAGGTTTGACTGCACAGAGACCATAATAAATCAATTACTGGTAGACTCATATCAAAACCCTATCAGTGAGTGGCAAGTGACAATTAAGCTGCATCTGGTGGCAGGATTTATAGTAGCAAGTGAGCATCTTACTTCAGTTGTACAGCTGCATCTGGTGGCAGGCTTTAAGTCAGAATCTGACACTTATTTTAGTCCTTGTGTGGCCTGCCCATTATTTTGTTTACCAGTTCCATCTTCACCTATTTCCCACACTGCACACTTGTCTCGGTCACAGTTTTGGTAAGCCCACAAACTAACCTAAGCAAAAATGAGTAAAAACCAAACATCCCTGGAGAGCTTCTTTGAAAAGAAGGAAAGGCCCAATGATGAGATAGCGGAAGATTCTAAGACTGCCAACAAAATGAAAGATGCATTTAAAAGAAAATATCAAGAGTTCTGCTTAAATTACAGGTTCATTGCAATAGGTGATTCACATTCTCCAAGCCCACTTTGTATAATATGTGGCCACCGGCTATCCAACAAAGCCATGAAACCTTCAAAACCATTTCTCCACAAGGAGACCAAGCACCCTGCATTAAAAGACAAGCCTTTGAAGTTTTTCAAAGGAAAAAAAAACATGAACATGAAGAACAGAAGCAATTATTGAAGGCCACTACTTCATCAAATGTGTCTGCACTGAGAGCATCATTCTTAGTAGCTAACCACATTGCTGAAGCTAAGAAACCCTTCACTATTGGTGAAGAGCTGATCCTGTGGGAGGAAAATAACGGAGTAATGCTGACCTCCTGGCTCTCTGCTCCCAGAGTAGGAAGTGAAGAACATGGACAGCTGCACACGAGTGGATCACTCTCCCCCAAGAACAGCATCACAGATCCACAGAGAAGCAGCGCAGGACAAGCAGCGCTGGGAAAAAAAAAAAATGGTGAATTGGAGAATCGACCGCGAAGTCTGGAGAGTGCGAGATATACAATAGGAAATAGAGCATGGGACGGCCACTCCCATCAACCAGCCAGGGCAGTGTGATCTGAGACACAGAAGGATGACTTTTCCTCCACTGACCTCCTCATCCACTCAGGCAGGGAAGCGCCTGGAGTCAGTGCGAAGTTGTGGCACGGGATGACAGGCTATGTGGGGAAGAGACAATAGCAGGAAACATTTTGAACTCTCTAGTGCTCTGTGCTAGGTCCGCACTGGGCAGGGGACAGACTGGTCTGAGTGGACACTTCCTGGGTCTGCAGGAGGGAGTTTGGAGACAGGCACCTCGCCCCTGGTGGTCAGCGGGACCAGAACAAAGGAGATGAATGCGGAAAGGAAGTCTCCGCCCCTGAAAACCGCTGAAGATTCGGCTGGCGCAGGGTGGGGCAGAGAGTGCAGGACTTCCTACTGGATTGACATGAGACAGTGGATCAGGGAAGAAGTGGGGACAGCCGGTGGCTTGTTGAGAAAGCCTGCCAAACCCAGCACCCACTGCCCCTAGAGCAGTAGCCTCCAGTGCTGGCTCTCTGTGGGTGGGCAGCTGCCATTTTGGGCATCCACAGCCTAGAAACGCTGTGGCGCCTTGCGGTTCTGGACACCACCCCTTCTCCAGCCCAGGAGGGCAAGCCCAGGCAACGGTCTCAGGCAAAGCCCCTGCCCTGCCCAGCAGAGCGGGCCCCGCCCTTGGAAGAGGGGAGTAATAGCCACTTGCCTTTTTGTGCCCGCAGGACAAATCCCATCCTTGGAGCAGTGGAGTAAGGAGAGAAGCAGCTTTCTGGGCTGAGTCACTCGGTGGTCTCGGGCAATGCCCCTCCCCCAGCCCAGCAGGGCAGACTCTGTCCTTGGAGGCAGGGAGAAGGAGAAAAGTCACTTTCTCTGTGTGACTGGCGTGAATCTGTGGGACCTTGGAACTAAGTAAAAGGGGACAGACTGTTGATTCAGGCCAGTAGGTTGGTTTTGATCATCTGATAAGATCATAACACTAGGGTTCACCCTTGACACCCAGGACACGGCCAGCTTTGGAGCTTGTGGTCTGGGAAGGAAAATCCTGGCCAGAGTCCTCAGCAATTGCACAAGTTGACACCGCCCACCTGGAGCTGACTCATAAGTGTGGCAAAAGAGCCCTGAATAACATATTAGCAGCGCTCCGTTAGCAGCAGATCAAGCAACCACAGAAGTAGACGCTCTCAGGCTCTCAGGTACCTGTTTTCCTTACCCCACGTAAAGTGGGAACAAGGCTCGAGTAACCCTTGGAAGTGTCAAGATATTTCCCAAAGTTTGGGACACTTGTATACCCCATTTGGGGGTTTAGAGCCCAACACAAAGGCATTGGAATACCTTGATAATCAACTCCTCCATGCAAACTACTAGCAACAAAAGAGAGGGTAACCCCATAGCTCAACACAGTGCCTTCCATCTCAAACTAGTGGATGGCAGTGAAGTCACACACACAAGAGTGATTCACCACCTGGGAGCTTAAGCAAGGGGTCCAAACTCACTAATCTCCTTTGGCAAGACATGAAGACAACAGGTCAGAGATAACCCAACAGGCTAAAACACCTCTAAGGCAACACAGGACCAGAGTGCATCTCCCCAGCACTGTCAAGGAACGTCCCTTTGGGGACTTGGAGATAAGGCCATAAACCAGCCCCAGCATCCCCAGTTCTCAACAAAGTAGCCTGATGAGAAAGAATCAGAGAAAGAACACAGGAAACATGAAAGATCAGAGAGAAAATCACCCCCAAAGAAAACATTCCATCTCTATCAATAGATACCAACTTACAGGATATGATTAAACTGACAGAGGAAGAATTCCAAATACAGATTATAAGAAAACTTAATGGACTTAAAGAGAAAATAGAAATCCAACATAAAGAAGCCACAAGAACAATACAGGAAGTGAATGAAAAATTCTCTAAAGAAATTGAAATACTATGGAAAAACCAAACAGAAATCTTGGAATGAAGGAGGCATTCAAGGAACTTCAAAACACAGTGGAAAGCCTCAAGAACAGAATGGATCACACAGAGGAAAGAATCTCAGAGCTTGAAGATAATGCCTACATGCTAAACAAATCAGATGAAGAAAAAGAACACAGAAACAAGAGACAAGAACAGAATATATAAGAAATGTGGGATTATGTAAAGAAGCCAAATACAAGAATCATAGGCATCCCAGAGAGAGAAGAAAATACACAAGGGCTAGAAAACTTATTTCACAGAATACTGGAGGAAAATATGCCTGGCCTGGCCAGAAATCTAGATATCCAGATACAAGAAGCATACAGAACTCCTGAGAGACTCAATGTGAAAAGGCAATCACATCACATTGTTATTAGGCTGATCAAAGTAAACACAAAAGAAGCAATCTTTTGAGCAGTGAGACAAAAACAGCAGATAACCTAAAAGGAAAACCTATCAGACTAACTGCAGACTTCTCAACTGAAACTTTACAAGCCAGAAGGGACTAGGTGCCTATCCTTAATCTTCTAAACCAGAATAATGGCCAACCTAGAATTCTCTACCCAGAAAAACTAAGCTTCATCTATGAGGGAGAAATAAAGACCTTCCTAGACAAGCAATCATTGATGGAATTTGAGAAGACCAGACCAGCCCTACAGGAAGTACCCAGACCTGCATTACACGCTGAACAGCACATGTACTCGCCATCAAATTGGCACTAACTGATCAACACTAAGGTGCTCACACGGTAGTAATATTCTCCAGGGATTAGGGGGTTGGGGGTGGGTAAACTCACAACTAATGGACACAGTGAGCATTGTAGGGAAGAAAGAGCACACCTCAAATCATGGTTTGGGTGTGGCAAAGTCATAACATGTAACCAAAATGTTTGTACCCCCATAATATCCTGAAATTAAAAAAAAAAAAAAAAAGTTGATCCTGCCTGCTGCTAAGGACATTTGCCGTGAACTTTTAGGAGAGGCTGCGGTTCAAGAAGTGGCACACATTCCTCTTTTAGCTAGCACCATAACTAGATGAATTGATGAAATAGCAGAAGATATTGAGGCACAATTGTTAGAGAGGATAAATGAGTCACCGTGGTACACAATCCAGGTTGATGAGTCTACCGACATTGACAAGGCAACAATGTTTGTTTCTGTGTGATATATTTTTCAGGAGGATGTGCATGAGGATATTTTATGTGCCCTTTTCCTGCCAACCAACGCCACAGCTGCAGAACTATTTGAGTCTTTGAATGATTACATATCAGGAAAACTGAATTGGTCATTTTGTGTCACTATATGCACAAACGGAGCAGCAGCCGTGACTGGATGGTTTTCTGGTTTCACTATTCAGGTCAAGGAGGTAGCTTCTGAATGTGAGTCTACACACTGTTTCATCCACAGAGAAATTCTGGCTCACTGAAAAATGTCACCTGAACTAAACAACATTTTGCAGTATGTGATTAAAATTATCAACCACATTAAAGTATATGCCCTTAACTCACATCTGTTCACGCAGCTCTGTGAGGAGATGGATGCAGAGCTCACAAGTCTTCTCTTATACACAGAAGTGAGGTGACTTTCTAAAGGTAGATCACTGGCCAGAGTTTTTGGAGTTATGAGAGCCACTCCAGAGATTTCTTTTACAAAAACAGTCACCACTGGGCAACACATGTCAGTGACACAGAATGGGTCACAAAACTTGCTTACATGTGTGACTTATTCAACCTGCTCAACGAACCCAATCTGTGACTTCAGGGGAGAAGGACAACTGTGTTCAAGTTGGCAGGTAAAGTGGCTGCATTCAAAGCCAAACTGGAATTATGGAGGCAAAAGTGGACACTGGGATTTTTGACATATTTCAAACATTAGCAGAGATTTTGAAAGAGACTGAGCCAGGGCCTTCTTTCTCCCAGCTGGTGCATGATCACCTATCTCAGCTTTCAAAAGAGTTGAGCATTACTACCCAACCACAAAAGATCTCCAAACTGGGAAGGAATGGATCCATGACCCTTTTGTGAATAAGCCAGGTGAATCGACTTTGTCCATGCTAGAAGAGGATCAACTGCTTAAGAGCACAAATGACAGTGGCCTTAAAAGTGGGTTGGAAACAACTTCAAATCTCCATATGTTCTGGATTAAAGTCAAGGAAGAATATCCTGAGATTGTCACAAAAGCACTGGAAAGCCTGCTTCTATTTCCAACATCCTATCTTTGTGAAGCAGAGTTTTTTGCAGTGACAGCAACCAAAACGAGATTACAGAGTAGACTGGACGTAAGCAACACACTTCAGGTGTCACTGGCTCCCATCACCCCCAGATGGGACCGTCTAGTTGCAAGAAAACAAGCTCAGGATCCCACTGATTCTGTATTATCGTGAGTTGTATAATTATTTCATTATATATTGCAATGTAATAATAATAGAAATAAAGTGCACAAGAAATGTAATGTGCTTGAATCATCCTGAAACCATCCCCCACACTCCCCAGTTCATGGAAAAATTATCTTCCATGAAACCAGTCGCTGGTGCCAAAAAGGTTGGGGACCACTGCATTAAGGAATTTCATTCAACAGACTCATATCATTAAACTTTATTTCTTTCCATATCCATTTTTTAAACAAGAATTAGTATGAGCCTCAATCTTCATCCTCTCATTGTACATCTTAACAACAAAAGAATACATACTAAAATAAAATAAAGTTAATATGCACTTGGAAACAATGAAATTAAAGTTATCACAACATTTGACTTCAATACATAATAATACACACTTATAGAAAGTAAAAACCACATCCGGAAACACAGCACAATCTACCACAAACACATTCAAGGTTCAAATAAGAACTCAAAATGGAGGTGGTAAGACATTTAGTATTTGGCTAAAACCCTAAATTTAAACTTTAAGAAAATGAATTTCGATGCTATTAATTTTGTAAAGACAAATCACTTAACCATTTTTTTTGGAAGGTATTCACTTTTTCCATTTTATATAAAAATATTGGTAATATGAAATAAAGCACTAAAAAGCAGGAAAAAAATATTAACCCAAAGAATCATCATTAAGTCAACCATATACCCAAGAGCCACAAATCTATTTTTTTCAACAGATATGTATGATCACTACTAGGTGCCAAGCACAGTGCAAGAATAATAAGATGTAATACTTGCCCTTAATAAATGTAAAGTCTAGTAAACGGATAGAGTGACATACACAGTAGAAGTAATGAAGTGATGTAGCGTCGATGAGAGAAGTTGATGCAGTGAAATACAAAGGAGGGAATAGTTAATTCTTCCAGATAATGGATGAGGAAGGTGAGGAAATGTCCCAGGAATTTTCAGCTTCACAAAGAAGGGGACCTTTGAGCTAACCAAGACATGTAGGTGTTCAACAGGGAAGCAGGATGTTCTCCAGGTAAGGAGGGAGAAGAAGGTTGATGGGCAGTATAAAAAGGCAAAAAGCATGAAATGGAATGATTTATTTAATTAATTCCAAATAGTTCAGTGCAACTACCTCACAGTACACAAGAAAGGACACAGCAAGGGATGAGACCGGAGAGGTAAGCTGGGGCCAGGCTGCAGCATAGTCTATGATAAGAATTTGGGTCTTTATCTTAAGAATATCGGGTAGTCATTGAAAGGTTTTAAGCAAGGAGGAGACATGATCAGATCCAGGTTTTATAAATATCCTTCCATCATCTTTTGGAGACTGGAATGGAGAAATCAAACCTAGAGGCAGGGAGGCCAAAGGAGGGTATTGGAACAACCCAGTTTGGAGACAACGGGAGAAAACAAGAGCCAATCCAGGGCAGTAGTTTGAGAATAGGGACTAGAGGAAGGTTCAAGCAATTGACTTTAGCATTTGATCTGCTAAAGGAAATGAGGACTAAGGAAAGGCAGGGTCATGAACGACTCCCAAATTCCCGAGGAGATGGTGGTTCTGTTTCCTGAGATGGAGACTTCGAGAGGAGGACAAGCTTTGCAGTAAAATGCAAGGGGTTTAGGTTTGGCCATCCCAAGTTTGAAAAGGCTGTATCTTAGGAGGCTGAGGCTGGGCATCAGCACCTCTAGGCTACACTCTACCTCAAATGTCAGGCATAATCATTCACAGTTAAGATGCCAGGATACAGTTGGTCACCCCAACCCCACTATAACCAGTTTCTTCTGTCTTACTATTGAAAGAAGATGGATAGCTAAATTCACTGAAGCTGAAGAGTAAGGTGGTCTTGCTCAAGAGCAGGTGAGGCAGAATGGAAAATATGGCCACAACGTTCCACAAACAGACCATTACTCCTATATTCTTTCCTTGGCTGATGTAGCCCCCTATTAGTTACTTTAATAAGGGGTGGGGAACCTGCAGCCTCAAGGCCACATGTGGCCCTCCAGATCCCCAAGGGCAGCCCCTCAACTGAATCCAAACTTCACAGAACAAATCCCTTTATTAAAAGGATTGGTTCTGTAAAATGTGGATTCTGTCAAAAGGACACCCTCAAGGATCCAGAAGGTCACACATAGCCCCAAGGCTACAGGTCCCCCACTCCTTCCCCACCCTCACGCTCTAGCTGGGTAACTTGACTTTCCGAAACCACTCATCTGCCCACCAAAGCTCTTTGTCCAGCACCACTCACGAGCTTAACATAACCAGTGTATTTTATCATTAAAAACACCTCTTAAAGGCCATAGCACAAGCTAGTTGTGCTCCATCAGTAGAAAAGCAAGCTAACTCTGACACTGCCCATTAGAAGTTTGTAGACAGATGCAGCACATGTAGGCAAATGAAGCAGCATTAACCAAATATGTACATTAACTGTGTACAATAAAAATTGCTAAGGAGACCACCTATATCCAAAGACCACCTTCCAAAATAGGTAATGGCTCTGAGTATGTAGTTTATTTCCCATCAGAGTAATGTGTTTTGAACCTGCCTTACAAGACCACCTGCCTAACATGAATGCAGGCCCTTCACCCAGTACATTAGGCTATTAAAAAAAAAAAAAAAAAAAAAAACTTTTAAGAAAGAGTTATGCAAAATGTATAGCCCAGCCAGCTCCAGCTTCCCATATGCCTGTCTCTATAAGCAATGCTTTTCTTGAAACCACCCCACACGGGGTTTTAGGCTTCCCTACTGAGTTCTTAGACCTCTGAGTACTGAGACAATAGGCTTCCAGCTGTTCCACAAGCTGAACTTGCACCCAGCAATGGTCCTACTTAATGGTTAATGGTTCACGGAGAGGCTACGTCCAACCTTGTTGCAGGTTTCCTGAGATCAACTATGGAGACCCCACTCTGTACAAAATCATTCCAGAAAATCTTTGGGATAATTTGGGGGATGTTCAGGGCCAACTATGTTGACTCCAGCATAATTATAGATTATGAGGCCCCAAAGAATCATTCTACGTGTGTTAGCAGCATAAACTATAGAGAGCACTGTTAAACTGAAGACCACCTGCCAGAAAGACCACTTAATTTTAGAACCCAGGGTGGTCCATATGCAGATTCATAGTTTTACATTATGAGCAACAAAAGGTTAAATACATTGTGCTGGGTGGTAAGTTCAGAGTGGAGCATTTTGAATAAAAGTGGGGCCAGGAAGAAAATTCCACTTAATTATTTAGAAAAAGAGACTGCAAGCAATGCAAAGCAGCAGGCAAGAGCAGTAAGCAAGCTTATGAACCACCAAAAATCAGAGTTTCTGTAGAGGGAGTGAATTAGGGGGAAAAAAAGGTGCAGGTACTAGAACAAGAAACATGGCAGGCCTTGCCTGCTCAAGGATCACTTGTTGAAGAGAAGGATCTCTGTGCAGTCACCCTTCTGACAATTCTCTCTCAGGCCAACGGAATGCCACAGAAATGCACAGGTAAATCCTGAATAGGCTGTCACCTTTAATGGCAAAGATAAATATGACTGCAGGTACATACACATAGTAATAAGCCATTATAAGTAAATTTAAATTAATAATGGGCAAATGGGCAAGGGGTGTCTGCTGGTGGTCCTCTTGAATCTGGAATGGGTACACCTATAAAAAAATTTTTTAAAAAGAATCTTACTAGGTTCTTAACAAAGCTTCTTTTCCTAGTTTCTTTCTGCAGTTCTCAAAGCTTACACACCTGCACCAAAGGAATGAAGAAAACCATTCCTCCCAGGCTGCTAGAATAAAAGGAGCAGAATTATCCTCTACAGGTTGCAGGAAGGTTTATCATTGCTCCTTCGTGCATGCTGCCTGGGCTCTGTAATGAGCATATGGTGAAAACGTTTTGTTGTGGCTAGGATGACGTACCTAAAGGCCCAACACATTAGGTTTTATAGCTGATCTTTGCACATTGTTAACAAATACTGTGAAATCCAGGAACTCTACTTTTAAACAGCTGTGAGAATTCACTGACTTCCAATATCTCATCCTAAAGGAGGAAAATGGTTAATGAGATCCAAGCTGAGCACCTTCTGAAAACCTAATTTTGAAATTATGGACCCTAATAAAGATATATTAGCACCTACTTGATACACTGTCTGAATTTTGCTTTCAACAGTTGAAATTGCATATCTTAACTTTCAGCCTGAGACCAGGTGGCTTATTTTGGTAAATTGATGGTTTTAAAGAGTTTTAAAACATACCATAACCTTTTTAGTTTTATTTGGGATGTTCTTTGTTCAACATTAATTGGCTAATAAAACTCAATTCTTTTGAATTCACCTTTTAAAAATGGCCCTATTTTCTGATAGAAATGACAAGCCACTATTAAATGCTTACAGCCTAGTGTCCTATAGATATGAGATATTCCAACTTTTGTTCTCTCGAAAAACAATCACCAAAAAAAAAAAAAAAAACCCTAAATTGACTACAAAGTACATATTAGTGATCAAAGTCCCAAATGCTGTGAGGCATATTGCAGGGTTAATGAAACCAGTGATTTTGGTATTAGCAGTTCCTGTTTCTGAAGCATTACCCAAGTTCTCTCCTGGAAGACCAGGTCATAACAGTGGTTTGGGTTTTTAGAGATCCCTGGATGCCTCGAAACAAGTTTTAGAGTCTATAAAAATTTAGTTTAATGTTCTCATATCAGGGATGAGAGAAATCAAAGCATAACTAGATAAATGACTTGCCTAAAATCAAACTAATACTGTTAAGTAACCAATACTTTGTATATGTATTATGTGCTGAGTACTTGGCATGGATTGTCTCATGTGTACCTCAGAACAACCCTAGGGAAAAGTGTAATTATCATTCTGTATTAGTTTTCTATTGCTGCATAACTATTACCATAAACTTAGTGGCTTAACAAAACTCAAAGTTATTATCTCATGGCATCCATGGGTCAGGATTTTCTGCTGAAGATTGAAGTCAAAGGTTGAAATCTACATGTCAGTTGGCTGCACCAGCATCCCAAGGCTCACCTAGGGAAACATCTGCTTCCACACTCGGGGAACTGAGGCCCCCATTTACTTGCTAGCTGTTTTCACATTGAGTAGAAATTGGAAATTTTTAAAGACCTAAATTTTATTTTCATTTTTTTCTAAATGCAAAGATGAAAGCCCACGCAAACTCTAAGTTGGAGCATGATCTATGAATATGCTTGCATGAGTCTATTTTCTTTTTAGACATCTATTTTTCCATATGTAAGACACTTCTATTTCCTGCTAATGCTGCATTGTTTAGATGCGTATGCTCATTTCTAATGTAATAGGAAGTTACTGGCCTCATGATTTAGTCAGCATGCAATTCCACATTGCCCTGAAGAACTGGATGGGATAGACCTCAATAGTTTATGGAAATATGGAACATATGTTAAATAAACAGCAAAATAAAGTTGTAAAATCATTATGTGAATTAATGTAATGCATGCTTTTAATTATAAAAGTCTCAGGAATAAGCCGTTTTAAGGTTGAGAAGCAGAGAAAGTACACCAGAGGTATTTCCTTAACCTGGAACATGCTTGACTGTTCCTCACCTATCCACCCAACACCTGCAGTCTAACTCTATTCACCTCTAAGATCCCAGTTTAGGTATTATCCCTTCCAAAAAGACTTCTCTTACCCTAAGTCTAGGATAAATGCACTCCCCCAAGTATCCATACTCATCCTATCATAGAATTTATCACACTCTATTGTAACTACCTATTTTTAAATAGATTTTCCTAAATTTCCAAATATATACACTGCAAAAAAGATCCCCACGAGGGGTTTCCGTCTTGTTCTCCATTACATCCTCAGCACCTAGTACGTGTCTGGCATATAGTAGACACAAATTAAACATATACCCAATAATTGAATTAATTTGGGTCTGGTACCCAGGGGAAATCTGTGATCTGATAGAGTGGGAAGTAAACAATCAGTTCTTTGATCAATCCAGAAACTCCTAAGAGTAGAGATGGGGTGCCAGAAATTGCCACTGGCAGTATTCTATTTAATTAACACACTCAATGTGAGTCATTGTGATAAACATTCATGGAGCACCTGCCACCTGATGGCAGAGACTATGTCAGGCGATGGAGCTCAGCAGAAGTGGTCTGGGACCCACAGTGCAGCTGATGAGGTCAGACCTCCATCTGGTCTCCATAGCAGTCATCACAGTCCCTTGCACTCCCCTGACCTCACCCTGACCCCAAAAGAGAACAGTCCCGCAGTAATCTCATGCCTTCTTGATGAATACTCGGGACTGTAGCCTGATTGCTTACCTATGTCTAAACAATTTTAAACTCAAACCCATCGTGTCTCCCAGCTCTGTCACCACCAGATTCCAAGTCTCCAAGGTCATCCATCAGCAAAAACCATCCCTACCACCACCAAACTACACTTCAGCCCCCCACTGCCAAGGTCATAGCCTTCATTTTATCTCAAACAATTGCAACCCCTCTGAGATCACAGTTTCAAGTATCCACTCTGACAACCATCTCCAAACTTCCCATCTCACTTATCTATTAATCCCATTCCAGTAATTCTTCAAACATATGAAGAGCTTTAATCCATCACCACTTTATTACTATTCATTGCTCCTTCTCCTATCTTCCCAGACCTAAAATTAAGTTTTAGTATTATGTTCTGGCTTGACATCTGGGAACAATCTGGAGGGTCTTGAATGGCCGAACTGCAAATTCCCCTCCCCACTCTGCTCCCACAGATAAAGTCCCTAGCCAAACAACCCTCCTTATTATGAGGACAAGGAACAGTTTCTACTTATCCCTGAATAGCAGATTTTTCCCTGTTAGCCCACAGAATTATTCAGATAAGCCAATCACATCCTCCAGTGGGAATCAGAGGGTACCACTATCCTCTTGAAATTACAAAGTCTGCTTCCTACAATCCTGGTTGTTCACTCCGTTCCTGAATGCAAACCCTGCATGGCCCAGCATGGCAACTGGTGTCCTCCTCCCTCGGGCCATAAGTACATATGACTAATAAATTACCATCATTCCCATCTGTCCAGTATTGGGCATCACATGTCAAGCCATTCCATAGCCCTAGGGCAGGAATCCCTCCCTCATCAACAGGATAAAAAGATGATGGAAACACAGGCCCTGGTAACCCATCCCAGATCCCACAATTGATGGTTACAATCATTACTCAACACTTGTAACCCCCTCACCCCTCATTTCCACCATCATACCCTTGGGGAAACCACAGTTGGTGAAGCCCAACTCTCTGCTCCACATCTACGACAAGAATGCTTTACTGAAGGAAATGACACAATGATATTTCCTCATCTTACTTTTAAAAACATGAGCACAAATTTTAAATGCATACCCACTTAGTAAATCACTTAGTAATGTCCCACTCTCTGAGATTAGTATTTCATGCTCATAGCCTACGGTCCCCACCCTCCTCCACCCTCAACTCACTACACTCCAGCCAGACCAACCTTTTTGTTTCCTGAACTCGTTAAAAGTGTTTCCACCTCTAGGTCTTTCCACTGGCTGCTCTCCCTACCAAGAATGCTCTTCCTCAAAATATTTACATGACTATTGGCCATAACTTGTCTCAAATGTCATCTACTCAGAGAGAAGACCTACCCTAAGCACACCAGCTGCAAGAGCCCCCTACATACCAGTTCACTCTACCACATTATCCTATTTTATTGTTTTCAAATCACCTTCTGAAATTATCTATTTATTTGTTTTTTTTATAATCTGCCTCTATCCCACCAAAATGAAAGCTTTATGGAAGTTAGACATTTTTCACCATTCTCTTCCATGAATCTAAAACAATTCCAGGTAATAGTAGGTGCTCAATAAATATTTGTTGAATTAATGACTAGGAATTTATTTTTACATGGAAGAAAGAGAGGGTAAAATACTAATATTTCACATTACATCATGGCAATTATTTTTTTAAATGGACTTTCTTATAATTTTCAATCATTTACAAACTAAGAGAACTTAATTTAAGCAAACTGTCAGTCCAAACTACTAATCATTTATATCTCCTTAAAATTCACTGATCTTTCAGAGCTACTATACATGACCAATGGCAAAGCCTAATCAAGAATTTGAATCCAGACCTTCATATCAATAAAACCAGGTATGTCCCATACCTTCAATCACTTGCGTTATACTGATTTGGCTTAATGATGATTGGCATATTCACAATAAGAGGAAGTAATTAAAGTTTTCCAACATAAATTAGTTTTCTTCTAATATCTTGGTCTCAAATGTTACCTGGAACCAATATTCTCAGCTCCCTAGATTCCTAATATTACTCTAAAATGGTTAAACTAATATTACTCTAAAATGGAATACCACTGTATTCCATTATAATCCACTCAAATTCATGGCTTATGATTAAATGTAAGGGAGACTCTGAGGCAGGAAACAGTATTGAAAACCCATTTAATTCCATGAGCATTTCACGGTGGCAGTCCCCGTGCCAGGTGCTACAGGGGACTCAAAGGAGAGGGATGTGCAGCACCTGCTCTCAAGGCACTTACAGCCCCCAGCAGCACTGGTTTGAGAGACACAAAGGACATCACTGAACAAATCCTTCCACTGGGGTCATAAGATGAACTAAAACCACCAACCATTTGATTTAAGAGCTATGTGTCTGATGACAGAAACTTGTAACAGCCAAAGGTTAAGTGTAGCTTGACACCCATAATTTACCAACTAAAATTACCTTGTCTTTTTATATATTCTTTTAAAGAACTTCAAGAGAATAACAATCTTTGGTGCGGGTTTAGACCCTGGCTGACTCTGAAAATTGTTCTGCAGTATTTATAAATTTTTCTAATGTTATTTTTCTACATTACATTCTCTAAGAAAGATGATTGTAATACATTATAATTTATATTATAGCCATTTGTATTATAATAATATATATTATTACATTATATGCTCATTTGGTTATAAATATAACCAAGTAAAATCAATTTCTGCAATGCAATTTTGACCTAAATCTTAGTTTGATGTGCCCAATAATTCAAGTTGCCTCCAAAGCCAGCTACCAGCAGACCATAGTTGACAGGCTAGACATCATGTCAAATTCCTCCTAAGGCTCTTCAACCATTAGTAGCTAAAAGTATTTTGAAAATATTCTTCAATATTCTTCAAATATTTTGTTAAAATTGTTTGGGAGCAATATGCAAAGAGAGAAAGGCCTTTTGCAGAGTTAGGTCAGGGGACCAACAATAAAGGCAAGATCTGTTGCTTTGACTCTGTGATGCAATACCCTCCATAAATTTACATAATTGTGTCAGGAATGATTTATCCTACACAGCAATCTCAGCCAGGTCCTTGGTCCCCAGATTTTGCAAGCCTGTGTGTGTTGGATCTATAACCCCACTTACGGAAAGTCAGGAGAATGGTGGGGCCCACTGACTCACCAACGATGCTGACTTTAGTTCTAAGATGCTTTAATATATTAACATAAAAGATATGTGTTATTTGCACAACACAGGTGTTTACTTAAAGCTGGATATATTTCTCACTGCTTTTCCTTAATGGGAGTGGAGGGATCTAAGAGGCTAAGGGTGAGTGAGATAGATCTTTTTCAAAGGGAGAGTAGTTTTCTTCTTTTATTTCTCTGTTTCCCACATGTAAATCTCTATAGCCAAAGGGAAGTGTCCGAGAAAGTCAGCAATATAAATGGCAAATAGATTTCAACGCTGATGCTGAGACACTGGGAGTAGCTGCTGGAAACAGTGTGCTGAGAAACGCAGTTACAGAACTGGGCTCTGCTCAGCCCACACCAACCTTGAATCAACTCAGCATTTAACAAAGGAAGCACCTTGGCCCACCTGGTGGGAGGAGCCTCTGGGCCCCATAGTCTCACTCTTGGTCCGCCCTTCTCTCCTCTCTGCCTATGTATTCCCTGTTTATCTTTTAAGGCCCAACCCAGACTCTAGCTTTCCCAGAAGCCTCCCTGACTTCACACATTATTCTTTCCTCAGAACCTTTATTACATATAGTATATGTTATACAAGTGTTTTATCAGATATTGTTTTCTAGCAAAAGTTTAACTTTAGAAAAATGGACATGGCTTTGTATTTTTTTTCTTTATACATTACAGGGTCCAGTACACTGTTAGCCACACAAGATATGCTTTGTAAATGTTTGATGTTATTATTGAAAGAAAGGTCTTGAATGCCAAGCTGTTGGCAAACTGCTCTCAGAATGATCAAAATCCGGTCCATCTTAATATGGTCATTCATAGAGGAACCGACAGACAAGTTGTTATAAAAAGAATAACATGGCTTATCATCTCAAACGGGTTCATTCAGCAAAGTACTGATAAAGCAAAGTAATCTTACTTTTAAGTTAGGACCAAATTTTCCAAAAGACGTCAAAGGCTCTGATCACAGGCTCTCTTCCTTCTTCTCCTGCAACCTCTTGTCTCACAGCGAACCCCACAGTCTGCTGATCACTTTCCTTGTGACAGGGTCCCCCTGGCTACCCCATCTGTTATTGATGGATGCAAACGAGACTTGCCTTTGGGCTCATAGAATGCAGAAGTTAGGACTAAGCTTTATCTCCAGCAGAGAAGAGGCAAGTCCTTCTTAGGACTGGAAGTCACTGCAAAGTGTGGGTAAAAATATCCATCCCATAGGGCTGCTCGGAGGCTTAACCATGGTGATCAGGGGTGATGGGCCCCTAGTTGGGCCCCTAATACTATCAGGTAGTCACTGCATACCTGGAGATCTTGTTGCCATTTTTATAGTCTTGATTTAATTGTCCTTTATTAACCTCAGCTTTGAGTTTTGGGAATCCAATTTGTTCTGCTAGTTCTTACCATTTTTTGTACAGACACTTTTCTTGTCATTGCCATTCTCCACTCACTATAAATCCCTCTCCAGATGATTCAGTGCCCATCCTATCAGTGGTCCAAGGCTGATGGTTCACACTTAACGAGGCAACTCTCAGGTCATGTCCAATTTCCATGTCCTTATTTGTCCTTCTTCCTGGTGAGCTGCTTTTGGGTCTCTGTGCATCTTTTAAAAGCCACATCACTTTGAAATAAAGAGCTGAAAATCGAAATTATGTTCATGAGCTGTTTGCTGCAATTCTGATAAAAGACCAGGTGGGATGAGGGTGGAGATTAGAATGAATGGATGAAATGAAGTAATGAGGCTTGGAAATTACCTGTTGGCACCAATTATCTATATTCTTTCATGCTCTCCTCCCCACACATTGTCCTTTTCCCATTACTGTGGATAATTGAAAAATGAAATTTGCAAATTCTGTGTTATCTAATTTGGAAAAAAAAAGAAGAGTTGTACTAAGAAGTTATATTATGACAAGGGAAAATGTCCTGAAGGTGTTATTTTCTCATTCTAGAATATCATTTTTCCCCCTCTCCCTCTGCCTATCATCACTTCTTATCCAGATACTCTGTCAAGAAAGAGATCTTTTTCCTTGCGTCTGACTTCTGTCTCAATCTATGTGCCACTTAAGGATGAAGGGACATTTACTCAAGGCCCAGTTTGTGTCTAATATCAATAGTATAAGTAACTTTTTCTGATGCCAAACAAAGAACAGAACTTCAACCTAAAAAAATTGAATATGTTCTATCTTGACAGTTCAGCCTAATTGAATTTCAATTCTCAGGGTTTGTTCCACTTTCTAAGGCTTGTGTAGTCCCTGTATGATTTCCCAGGGTGTCACCATACTTTACCTCTCCTTGCTCCTTCAATTTACCTAATCATTGAGAAATACAATATTCTGAACTTCAGCTAAATACAAGACAGCCCCTTGATAATTTTTTTTTGTTATATTGAATGTGGCTTTCTCCAGAGAATCAAACAAATAAACAAACATAATCAACAAGTTGGAATTTACTAAATTTAATTTATGCTCACTTCATAATTTCTCTTTAGCCCTCCATCATTCAAGTGCATTCGGCACTTTGATGAGCCCTACACTACGCTCCAGCATGCATCAAGGAAAAGGAAAACAATTCCTAACCATCGCAAGCAATAGCATAGCTGGGATTTATTTTGTTTCTGCCATGTGCAAAGCACTATACTAGGTGTGTTCACATTATATTCAGTTATATAACAGTATACAACAGAATATTAGGGTTTAAAAGAAATGACGTCAGATTCAGTCCCACCTATATTCATTCAAAAACAGTCATCAGTCACTTTACCTGCCATACCCAATATCCTCTTCCAGTTTTCTAGCTTAACTGATTCCATCCATGTCTCATGAAAGTCATAGCCCTACTTTACTGCATGATTCCACCTAACTGCAACAAGAACTGATTGGCTCAGTAGAGGACACTTGACCTTGACCAGTAGAAGCAATCTATAAACTAGGGGAGCCAATCGTCTCTCTCTCCCTCTCTCACCCTCTTTCTCTCTCTAAGAGATAAAGAGACCACAGTCAAGTAGTCAAATTGAAGTAGGCACTGGACTTGTGAGTAGTTCACTTATAGTCAAGACAAAGCCAAGTGTGAGGAGGAGGCAAACGGAATGAGCACTGTGTTAGATTGCAAAAATGGCCAAGATTCTTCCCTCCCCTGTAGGCAAGTACCTTTGCAATGGCAATGTGACTTTGCAGCTCCTCACGTCAAGGTGAAGTTTATTTCTCTATCTGTTGAATGTAAACTTGATCATGTCACTTGCTTTGGCCAAGTGACACAGCTTTCTTTTTTTTCTTTTTTCATTTTGGATACACCACACAAAATTCTGCACATGGATGTTTATAACAGCTTTTTTCACTATTGCCAAAACTTGGAAGCAACCAAATGCCCTTCAGTAGGTGAATGGATAAATTGTGGTATATCCAAAAAAAAAAAAAAAAAGCAAAGCCAAGAGATAGAAAAAAAAGAGAGAGATCAATTTTTTATAACATGATGTGAACCCCTGGATCCAACCACACCTGAAGTTCCTGGACTTCACATTTACTACTTTGTTCAAGCAGGTTTAAGTTGGGTTTCTGACTCTTACAACTCAAAGCACCCTAATGTACTATGTCATCTCAATCTGTTTAAAGTGCATGATCTGTATATGATCTCTTCTCCCTTCATTTCACAGAGGTGGAAGATATAGTTGCTTGTGTTTCTCTCTCAAAAGATCAAGGCATCAAAGAAAATGTAATGACAGCACTTGGATACCCATGGAGAGAGAAGCTCCATGGGCAATGGAGTGATTAAGAAAGATAACAATTTATGATCTCTGAAGAACAACAATAAGAAAATGAATGTATGATGATAATTATAAAAGCAGTTACTATATTCTCTGACTCTGCAGAAATCTGTCATACTTTCAACAAGTTACAGCATCCAATATAATATTCATTATACTTGGTAAATGGTGATCTTCATGATATGAAAATAGGCTTTATTTTCCTTTCTTACCTTAAAATTGGCATCTGCTGTGGAAGATGGGGAGTGGACATTTGCTGCTTTGACTGCCTCAAATTTGTTCCATTTTCTTTGGTTACTGAATGTTTTCCTTTGAGGAGTGATCTCTGTACATGGTGTGAGGAAGAAGCAAATGACCCAAGCTAAATTAGTCAAATATTCCTCCTCGGAATTTGGACATTGAACAGAAGTACAAAAGGATTTTTTAAAAATTTTATTTCCTTATTTTGGCAGCCTCATCTTGACAAAATCTTTGGGTAGTTTCTGCATGCAGTTTCACCCCAGAAATGTTCCCATTCGTTCTTAGAGGCCACCTAATAGCCTCCTAATAAATTCATTTTACTATCAAAGTTCACCAGAATCAGTTTCTACTGCTTACACTAAAGACTGTTGTAACAGAGCAGCCTAACTCTCCAGCAATTATCTGTGCTCTCCTTCCAGAGTACAAAGTTATTTCTGGGAGGCACTACCAGCCAGGACTCTATGTCCATGTGCCCTGCCATCCTTGTGAGTTCATGTAGCTCATTCTCATTTGTAGACTACAAATGGCAGTGATCGGTGTCATTTCCTAAACCAAGTGGTTAAGAAATAAGTGTGCCCTCTCCACCCTCTCTCTCTTCCTGCATGTGTAGACTAGATGTTGTCACCCAGGGCGACCTTGGATGTCACATGTTGAAAATGGTAGAAGCTTCTTCAGCTTGGGTCCTTGAATAACAGTGTGGATGAGACAGCCACATCCTTACCACCTCCCCTCCCATGACCCCTATTCTCCACCACCTCTTGGACTTGACAAGAAACTTCCATTACGTTAAGCCATGGAGATTTCAAATTTTACCTATTATAGCAACTGGCATTAGTTTTACTAATACAATCCCAGCTAATACAAATGAAAATGCAAAAGCATTTTATTAGCATTTTGAACACTCTGAAACAACTGGAGAAAGTCTATTTGGCAGGGGCAAGAGTCATCCGACACTTCTCCCAGGGATCCAGCAGTCCAGCCGCCAGACACTGACCCTCTCGCCCTCCGTCCCCCACTCCATTCTCTCCTTACCAGCAGAAAATGACATTTTCTCTCTCCTCGGTAAGAAGAGAACACGCTGTTTGATACGTATGCTGCTCAAGATGAATTAGATTCTGAAGTCTGCGTTGCCTTATTAATGACATCATGGAGAAATCTTAACACTGCTGCCTTCTGACTACTTTCGGAGCCTTCAAAGGGACTCTGAGCCAGAAAGATGCAGGTTGGACAGGCCTAAACAAAGAAGCCAGTAATATGTCCTCTGAGACAAAGAGCTTGGAAAGAGGCTGGAGAGCTATGGTTTTTATTAGCATGTATAATCATGCTTTCACAAGACTAAGAACTTTGAGACATATTCTTCAAAAGTTCTAAATTTTCCACAGCTGACTACATTAACTACAGTAAGTGAAATAGCTGTCCTCATTTTTTTTTGCCTATACTTCTTTCAATAATAGTAAATTACCCTATAGAAATGTGTAGCCTTGGGAGGGTGTTTGTGTGTTGTGTGTGTGTATGTGCAGTACGTCCAGAATCAAAATGAGCATGCAATGTTCACCTAAAGACCTTCTCAGTGTTGTATGGGCACTTGTCAGTAACCCTCCCTCAACCTGACCCTCAGGCCTGGGCCCCACTCTCTGGCATTCTTCAGAGGATGTCTCTTTGAGGGAAGGCTGTGGGATCTGGGTTAACAGGCTGCAGTGGAAAGAACACAATCTCCCTCAAACCACAGCTCTGCAATTAACCATACATGAAACCATAACCTCCCTGTGGACACTTTCCTAGCTGGAAAATGGTGCTATAATATTTTCCCTGCCTCCCCTAACAGAGATTAGAAAAGATTATACTAAAATCCAGAAGTGAAAATTCATCTTATTCCAAAAGGCAGAGCTGTGAGGGACTTGGAGTGAGGGTACTCTCACTCCCCTCATTTTATATGGCCATGTAATCATTGCCCTACAGCTTTCATCTTCTTACCAACTTGTAGCTGGACGTTGAGTCCAAAAGTGAATCTACTTCTCCCAGTTTTCTCAACTATAAACTAAGGAAAATTATAAACCCCTGGCTGTTTGTTGAACCCTGGCTAGTTTACTGTACTCAGTGAGTGTAAAGTACTTAGCACAGTGCCATATACATAATGCCTCCAGAGCAATTGCAAATATTATATTTTGCCTAAGACCAAGAAACATCTTCATGAAGTCTTAATGCAGAGGATGTCCATATTTCTAACAAGGTTTTTCACTGTCTTATACACTCCAATTGCATTTGTCAACCCTCATTTCTCAAGATTTTGTGGGGTGTGAGGTTATTTTAGGCTGAAGTGAGGGAATTACCAACATGGCCCCATTACCTTCCCTCCAGAGTGGCCTGAAAAGTACACTCTTATAAGCCCAAGCTAAACAAGTCCAAGTGCTGGAATAACCACGTTCATAATCATAATTGTTCTCCCTCAAGTGTTGTTTACCTTTACATAGTTCTTTGCAAATATTTTTCTCTTCAGAGTAAGATAGTCTCTGGCGGACTTTTTCTTTTGCACTGATTTTTCCTACTTTTTCTATAGAGTGAAACTTAACTATTTACAATTAATTCTATATTCCAATACCAGAGATTTGCAAGTTTCTGAGTTTGTCTATTTTATAAATTTCATTTCTATCAGCATGGAAAATGGTATTTGCAAAATTCCTTCTTGTGAAGTTGGTATTTAGAGTTATCTAAGACATGTTGGGAAAAGATTATTAGCAACATGCAAAAGTAAAGTGACGTACCTTAACTATGTGTAATTATGTGTTTGATTTTGGATAGATCTTAAGATATTAGGTCCTTAAGAGACCTTAAGCTGACATGTAAGGGGGATCTAAGAAAAAAAGAGAGACCTTAAGAAATATTATCTGCTGGTAACTTTGATGATTTTGAGGTCAATTACACAGTCTAAGAACAAAAGGTAAATTCTCATCCCATAGATGCCATAATGTCTCCTTTTAAGCCACCTTGTCAGGATTCATTTATAACCTTCTTACTAAATTCATAACACTTTCTTGCTACTTAGAGATTTCCTACCCATTAGAGACCATAAATTAAAGCAAACTGAGATAACCATTTGAAGAACATACCTGTATTACAAAAGTTTCTTGGATAATACCCAAGATCCTTGTCTCTGATTTTTATAAAGAGTTCTTTTCCTTCTCTAAAACCTCAAGGCCCCAGTTCACCTAATTTGTCAATGCCCTACACATTTTTACATTTTCTATCACAATTCTCCTTTCAAATGATAATGTTAAAAAAATCACATATATTAATATAGTTTCTCCTTCAATTTCAAAAGTTAAAGTTCTGTGTGAAGTTTAATATTATATAGTATAAGGTTTTAACACAAGTCATCGCTAGCCTAAGAGATCATGACCTTGAAAGGGCCAAGGCTTAATCTTAAAGGAATTTACTTTGAATTTAAGTTACAAACGTCAAAAGAAAAATACACTGAAAGACTGCTATGACATATATACCCTGCTTTGACCATTTGCGTCATATCTCTATCAATAGTATGTGGAAGGGGAGAGGTAGGGAAGGCAGGAGAGGGAGAGAGAGATTGAGAGGGAGAGAAGAGAAAGAAGGGAGGGAAGACGGGGAAAATGGAAGGAAGGGACAGAAGGAACAATGAGAGAAAGAGAGGGAGGGACAGAGAGAGGAAGGAAGGAAGAAGATGAAGATTATTATCTAATTTGTCAGAAAAGTGATCTGTTCATCTCTTAGTAGATGAGCAGGCAAGCTCATTCCCATAGTTTCTAGTGCTGCTCAAGGCCTTGGAGTCCATGCAGTAATATTACCACAGCACAGTTTCCCAGCTGTAGAGCAGTTGCTTCTGAATCTCCACTTTGGAGAAGAAAAGCTGAAATTCTTTTGTTCTATAGGGGAAAAAAAATACATTGTAGGAGTTCACAAGTCTATTCTTCCCTCCATATATATGGAATATGATTCTCTCAACCTAGATGGGTGATTTCAGCTGTTCTGGTTCAATAATATAAAATGAAAGACACTACCCATACTATACTCTGGAGTTGGACTGTCAGTAATCTGCCATTTTTGTGCTTTTGTCAACGTACACTATCTAGCTCTAAAGTACACTCAAAGAGTGGAATTTAGTTAAGCAAAATCTTCATTTGTTTTTGTTGCGATAATAACGTAATAAGCCCAATTTCCACAAGCCAGGCAAGAAAATGAATCTTAGAACTTAGTCATTCTATTCCATGCAGATATCACATAAGTGGCTAGGTTGAATTTTTCACTTTGTGCTTGTAGCATAACCCTTGTAATTCTTCCTGGAGTACGTTTGTTCCAATGCACAGGCACACTGAGGACATGGACATTTCCTCACAGAAAAGACCATTTGCTCTGCCACTGAGTTCTGTTTTTCCATATCCCCAGAAGAAGGGGGACTGGAGACCCTGTAAATGTATTCATAATGTTTATCAGGGTGTATAGGAATGAATTTGTTGAGAGGTCACTGACTTTTCCGTTCCTACTTGCCAGCCTGACTAAACCAACAAATTCCTCTCCTCTCCTTCAAATGCATTCCTCATGTTGCCTGGACTTTGAAAAGTCAGTGGATATTAATATGTTTGGCTCTATTTTTCTGGCAAAGTAGACTCTCTGAGCTCAACTCTGGAAGAAACTTTTTTTTCTTGCCTTCTGACAGTCTGTAAGTAAGTTAAATCAACGCATACATTTTTCTAAAAGTCAATGTTCAACTGATATTCTGAGATCCTGATTTTTAGAGCTGTAGTAGAAAATATATTAATTTCTCGATTCAAAAAAGGTAATATTTTACATTTTAAGGAAATACATTTAAGATATAGTAAAAACATAATTTAAGCTATGATACTTGAGCTTTCAGCTATATTATTTTAATAAGAAATTTTAAAGTTTGAGAATCTCACTAAAGTAGAAAACGAATTTTTAATGGGAATAAAAGTTTACAAGAGTCTAACAGAAGATATACATAGATTTTGTAAACATCAATAATTATAAATAACACAAAAACAAATGTTCTCTAAATCACTAAAAAAATGGTATCCATGCAATATTTTCAAAATTATCAACTTTTTCCCCTTCCCTTCCCAACTATAGTCCAACATTACATCTACTTCTTTCCCTCAGTAGCTATTAATATTTTCTATCTGTTTTCTAGGTTATTGATGCTCATCTCTTACAAACAGAAGCAACTACATCTTCAATCTGATTGAGAATTAATAGGGCCTTCCCTCCAAGCTATGCAGAGAATGTAGGAAGTGTGAACAGTGGCTCAGATCAAATCACTGCAGGCATTACAACACCGGAACAGAAAATTACATGATGAAACAAGGTAAGGCACACAATTAGCCATCCTTTAGAACTTTTAATCTAAAACCACCGTAAACCTTGTGCCAAAGAGGTCAGAGGTGATGCTTATTCCACTTCTTCAGTGGGGAAAAAATAAGACAAAGAAAAACAACCACTGAAGGAGGAGGAAATGCAATGCTCTCTTTGCCTATTTTTCCCACATTCTGAGGGGGTCTAGGAGTATCCTTTCTTTCCACTCTACAGGATGCTTTCTTTCTCTAGATCAGTTGACTGATTTCATGACTTGGCTTGAAATTTTTTCTCCACTTTCAACACCCAGCTCCATTTTTGCTGACTTCTCCTTAGCCTTCCTTTTTTTTTTTTTTCTTTTTTTTGTTAAATTTATACCATGCTGTGCAATATATCTCAAAAAACATATTCCTCTCGTCTAACTGAAACTTTGTACCCTTTGACCAACATCTTGCCATTCCTTCCACCTCCTGCAACCTCTGTAACCCCCATTCTACTCTCTGCTTCTATGAGTTTTATTGTCTTAGATTCCACATGTACGTGAGAACATGCGGGATTCCTTTTTGTGCCTGGCTGTTTCACGTAGCATAATGTTCTCTAATTCCCTCTATGTTTTCATAAATGACAGAATTTCCTTCTTTTTTAAGGCTGAATAGTATTCCTTTGTGTATACAGTATATACCAAATTTTCTTTATCCATTCACCTACTGATGGAAACTTAGGTTGATTCCATAACTTGGCTATTGGGAATAGTGCTTCAATGAACATACGAGTGCAGACATCTCTTCAACAAACTGATTTAAAATATTTTGCATAAATAACTACAAGTGTAATTGCTGGATCAGGTGGTAGTTCCATTTTTAGTTTTTTGAGGAACCGCCATACAATTTTCCACAATGGCTGTACTCATTTACATGCCCACCAACAGTGTACAAGTGTTCTTTTTTTCTCTACATCCTCACCAACATTTGTTATCTTTTGTCTTTTTGATAATAGCCATTTTGACAAGTATGAGGTGATATCTCATTTGTATTCCCCTAGTGATTAATGATGTTGCCCATTTGTAATTGGGTTGTTTTCTTGCTATTGTTTGAATTCCTTACATATTTTGTATATTAACCCCTTATCAGATGTATGGTTTGCAAATATTTTCTCCCAATCTGTAGGTTGTCTCTTCACACTGTTAATTGTTTCCTTTGCTGTACAGAAGCTTTTTGTTTAATGTAACCCCATTTATCTATTTTGGCTTTTGTTGCCTGTACTTTTAGAGTCAAATCCAAAAAAAATCATTGCCCAGATCATATATTTTCCCCCTACATATTCATCTAATGGTTTTATAGTTTATGATCTTAGCTTTAAGTCTTTAACTCATTTTAAGTTGATTTTTATATATAGTATGAGATAAGGTTCCAATTTTATTTTTCTGCTTGTGAATATCCAATTTTTTCAACACCATTCATTGAAGAGACTATGCTTTTCTCATTGTGTATTCTTGGCACATTTGTCAAAAATCAATTGACCTTACATGCATGGGTTCATTTCTGGGCTCACTAATCTCTACCATTAGTTAATGCGTCTATTTTTTTAAGCCAGTACCATGCTGTTTTAATTATTATAGCTTTGTAGTGCAGTTTAAAATCAGATAATGTGATGCCTCTAGCTGTGTTCTTTTTGTCCATGACTGCCTTCCTTGGCTGTTTGGAGTTTTTTGTGTTACCATATGAATTTAAGGATTGTCTTTTCTATTTCTGTGAAAAATGAATCTGTAGATCACTTTGGGTAGTATGGACATTTTAATAATATTACTTCTTCCAATCTATGAATGTGTGATATTTTTCCATTTATCCCTATCTTCAATTTCTGTCATCTGCATTTTATAGCTTTCAGTGTACAGGTCTTTTACCTCCTTCATTAAATTTATTCCTAAGTATTATGTCTTTTAAGTCATTGTAAATGGGATTGTTTTCTTGATGTCTTTTTTAGATAGTTTATTAGTATATAGAAATATTATGGATTATTGTGTATTGATTTTATATCCTGCAACTTTATTCATTTATTAGTTCTAACAAGTTTTTGGTGGAGTCTTTAGGGTTTTCCATCTATAAGATTATGTTATCAGCAAACAACAATAATTTCACTTTTTCCTTTCTTCTTTGGTAGCCTTTCTTTCTTTCTCTTGCCTAATTGCTCTTGCAAGGTCTTTCAGTGCTGTGTTGAATAGAAGTGGCAAAAATGGGCATCTTTGTCTTGTTCCTGATCTCAGAGGAAAAGCTTTCAATGTTTTGTCATTGAGTATAATGTTAGCTGTGGGCTTGTCAAATATGGCCTTTATTGTATTGAGGTACATACCTTCTATTCCTAATTTGTTGACAGTTTTTATCATAAAAGATGTTGAATTTTGTCAAATGCTTTTTTTGCATGTGATGAGATGATCATATGTTTTCTTTTCCTTCATTCTGTTAATGTGATACATCACATTTATTGATTTGCATATGTTGAACCATTCTTTGATCCCCAGAATAAATCTCTCTTGATCATGGTGAATGATCCTTTTTAATGTGCTGTTAAATTTGGTTTGCTCGCTGTTTGTTAGCCTATAATTTTCTTTTCTTATAATGATTTTGTCTGGCTTTGGTATCAGGGTAATTCTGGCCTTATAAAATGAGTTTGGAAGTATATTTCCTCTTTCATTTTTTGGAGGAGTTTGAGAAGAATTGGTGTTAGTTCTTCTTTAAATGTTTGGTAGAATTCACCCATGAAGCCATCTAGCTGGATGTGGTGGCACATGCCTGTAGTTCCAGCTACTTGGGAGGCTGAGACAGGAGGATCTCTCAAGTCCAGTAGTTTGAGGTTGCAGGTGAGCTAGGCTGACATCACTGCACTCTAGCCTGAGAGACAGAGAAAGACCTCGTCTCAAAAAAAACAAAAAAACCATCTAAAGAGATTCAAGATTCAACTAATACATTATGACAGCATGAAAGATGGAGTGATAGTTCCTACTCAGGGCAAGTAGAGAAGGCTTTACAGAGAAGGTTAATTTGAGCTAGGCCTTGAAGAGAAGCTAAGAGAGATTAAGTTCTATGCAAGGGAAAACTATGAGCAAAGGAACAGGGCCCATTTGGAGAACGATGAGTGGCTTAGCATACAGTGTGGAAGGATGCAGTAAGACTTCAACCCAACAAAATTAAATTGAAGTCAAACAGAAGTTTCTTATGGCCATGAGATATACACAATTATTTTCCTACGATGGTAAACATAGCCCTAAAGTGAACTGAAGGGGTAGTAAAATGTTGCTGAACAGCCATTCATTCAATACGTATTTATGGAGCAACTGTAATTGGGACTGTGCCGGGGGCTGGAAATAGAGCAGGAAGCAGAGGCTCTGGTGACGAGACTGACTGACTGATAAACAGGTAATCACAACACGGTGTGGCAGTGGTACACACAGGGTGCTAGCCCAGTGCGAAGTCAGTAAGGGAGGGGAGGAACAGCCCAGAAACTATGCTCCATGAAAAAAAAAACTGGTTTGTCTTATTCGTCTATCTCTAGTGATAAGAAAGGACCTAATTCATTGTAGATATTAGATAAATATATCGACTGAATGAATGATGAATGACTATAACATGAAGTTCTGTGTCTCGAGCCATAAGAATGACTAGAAATAGCCAGATGAGATATTACAAGAAGGTAGCCTATTTAAACCTTTCAGAAATATACACAAGTGATTTTTTTTCAGTCCAAATTCATTAATTTTCCATTTACTCACACCAATTTATTCTTGTCATTTGCTGACCCTCCATTGTTGCCAGTAGGACCAATCCAATAATGTCTTTTCTTCTGTAAGACACAGGTCCTGGCACTGAACTTGATATAAAGTACTCAGTAAGAATGTATTAGATGAATGAGTGGGAGGACGGATGGATGAATGGAGGAATGAAGGAGTGTGTAAGTGAATGAGTCATTTACATGCAAGAAGCCTGGACATATTGAAATAGCTTTATATAATGTTACTTCACTTCATATACTCTTCTGGTCCATTGAGATGACTAGGAAAATGTAGTCAACAAAATTTCAACTTCATTTTAAACAAAGATATATAAATGTTAATGATGTGGGCCTTTGTCCAAGATTTAGTGCTCTTATTAAAAGAAAAGGGCAAAAATGCAAATTACACCATTAAAATACAACCAAATATATTACATAGTAGTACCATAAATGAAGAGTGTTAAATAATTCAAGTACCATTAGGAAAGAACACCCCATTAAAAATTAACTATCAAAACCATGTGAAGGATTTTTTTCCTTTAAACATACGCTTTCTTGTTAAAAAAAAATATTCTCAAAGATATTAGTCTTATCCACATAGTTCAACATTCCAAATACATTTTAACTGTTATCAATATAAAGCATCTGTTTTCCACATATGCCAATTTTTTTAAAGTTCTTCAAATATCAGATTTTAGTGATATCTAAGCTTGCCACATGTTCAAGACTTAGGCTGGCGGTCAATGAATTTGCATGACATTCAACTAGACTCTCAAGAGTGTGGATTTCAATGGTAATAATTATATTAATAACAATATATAACATGTATTCACATCTAATATGCTTTAGTCGAGGCTAACCACACAGAAAACATTACTTCTAAAATTCACAACCTGCAATTCATAGTTGTCACCAAAAATACTTCCTCAGAATTTCCAAGCTAATCTCAGCCGGTATATACCAATAACCAGGGTGTAAATTGGTAACCTCTCTTGAGGACACTATATACTGTGTTTCAAAAGTCTCCAAATCCATATTCCCTTTAATCTAGAAATTATAAAAATAGAAACTTAACCTAAGAAAATAAGAGTAAGTTCAAAGTTTTCCTAAAAGGAAAATTATCCTAGAGTTTTCATAATAGCAAAATGTTGGAAAAAAATCTTATATGTCCAACTACAGCCATGAAAAATTATGTCATATAAAAACATTTATGGATGTTACTATCATAGTCACAGTATACAATTAAGTAGAAAAAGCATGTTACAAAATAGCATGTTGAATGATCTTACTGTGTGTTTGTGTGTACACATGTACACAGAGGACCTGGAATTACATACCCCAAGGTATTAATCATGGCTATCTCCAGGTTGTAGGATAATAAACGACTCTTAATTCCTCCTTTTCATGTATTTGTATTTTCTATTTTACTTTGTCACAATGAGCATCACTTTTACAACTAAAATAAAAAGGTTATTTTAGTTTTTTAGATTATAGTTTTAGCTTTTAAAAAATGTACTCATACCTTAAAAGGGGGAGCCCATGATTTAGGTCTGCTGCCATCAGGTGTTGGGATGCTTTACCCATCTTGTCTGAATAAAGGGACCCTAGCCAGGCATGGGGGTGCACCCATAGTCCCAGCTACTCAGGAGGTTGAGGTGGGAGGATCAGTTAAGCTCATGAATTCGAGACCAGCATGGGCAACGTAGTGAGATCCCATCTCTTAAAAAAAAAAAAGAAACAAAGAAAAAAGACCAAGGGTTTCCTACCTCCCTATTGTATATCTCTGCAAATCCACAATGTGTGTTTAAAAAAAAGAGCTCAAAATATTTGTATCTTGAAAAATTATAATATTCCTTCCATTCTTTCTATTTTTCTTGGTCCCCTCCCTCTTATATTTGTAATTGTTTGAAGAGAGTTGGGCTAGCTGAACTCTGAAATCTGCCAATGCTCCAAAGCCTCACACACACTCTCTCTCTCTCTCTCTGTTTATAATTGGGATTTTTCCCACACATTATTTAATAAAATCATTTCTAACTAAATATTTGGGCTCAATTTACAGTATCTAACTATCAGTTTCCAGAGTAGCATTTTGCCACCTTAAAAAAAATCCAATGTTTTCCAATATTTAAGTTGTATCTTTCTTATTTGTCTATAATAGTCATCTCCCATTCAAAAGAAACAGATGATTCCCCAACATACCCACATATAAATCCATTTTAAGAGCAAACTTTTCAAGTAACGAAACTTTCATAAATGCTCATTCCACCCTCTTTTTTAGTTTAGAGGGTTGTGTTTCCCAGAAAAGCAAGAATATTGGAAGTTCAAGAAAGACCAGGACAGTGTTACCATACGTCATAGACTTTTAAATAGAGTTCAACTTCCAAATATTTCCATTTTGAACCTTTTAGTTTGTTGTTTCCTTAGATATATAACTAAGATCTCTCCAAAACGACACCACAATGAGAGAGGCATCTTTGAACTATTTGCAGATAGGACAATCAACCTGTTAGGATCTCAATTTTTTTTTTTTGTTGTTTTTTAGTCAGACCATTTATTTGCCTAAGGCTGGGATGAAAATTATAGCCACATGTAGTTTCAACCTATAAAAATACTGAAATAACAGAAGCAGGGGGAAAATCGTAGGTATGTGTGTACAAGAATTCCGTCTAGCATAGTGGTAAAGAATGGGTCAAACAGAACTAGGTTCATAATCCTTAATTGACCAATTTCTAGCATTGTCAAGTTGGGCTATATACTTAACCCCTGAAAAGCCTCAGTATCCAAGGCAGTTAAAAAGGGCTATAAATTGACCTACCCCACGGGGTCGCCATGAGGATTAAATGAGATAATCTATGTACAACCCTTGGCAGAGTGCCTGGCACATGGTCAGCACCCCGCAAATGCAGGTCACATCCTTTCTAAGACATGGCCATCCGTTGTACAGGCTGGTTATTATGAATATACTGGATATAGTTATAAGACATGCGAAAGACAGCAATTCCAATGAACTGCATAATATATTCGGTGGTGAAATAAAGTGCTGTTCTGCCCTCTCTGTACTAGAGTCTGACCTTGAAAGTGTTTTCCAGCTTCAAGAGAAAGTCACAGGAGCTCGGGTCCGCAGCAACAAAAGGAATGTGACTCTTAAAAGCTTAGGACAGACCACAGATATGGGGCCGTTAACTTATCAAGAGGAAATGGGCTCTGGTTTTCTTTGCAGTCCTCAGATTCAGGAGCTGCAAAGTTGAGTCACCAGCTTGCTATCTGACCCCAGGCCGGCCACTTAACCTCTCCCCGACCCCATTTCCTTACTTAAAATCAACTCTCCACTCATGTTCCATTCGAGTCATTATCTCTCCCCACAAAAATTCGTAATGAGTAAGGAAGGTATCCTGTAGATTTTGAAAATTAATTATTTGGTGTGGTGGGTTTACAAAATAGAACTGTGAAAGGTTTGGAAATGAGTAAGTCCGGCTATGCTTTTTGGTGTTTTTGGTATTATTTTAAGAGCTCTCTTCCTGGAATAAAATCACCAACCCAGACAATAAGCTTTGTCTGACACTGTGACCCTAGTTCCTGATGAAGCTTTCTTGTGTTGGTATTTCTGGGAGTGACAGAATGGAAGAGAACAGGAGCCCCTTTGTCAGGAGGTAGTCAAAGAGGGAAATAAATTTTAGTTATTTAAAGAGAGTTTAGGACAAGCAAGGCAGTGTCATTTGTTAGAGAACTAAACCAGGAGCTTGGAGTATTAGGTTTTACACTCAGCCACTGTCTCTCTAATTGAACTAATGAACCGTTCCAACTACCCACTTCTACAACATAACTGCACACACACACCCTGAAATACTCAGGCAGACAACCTACTCCCGGTCCTGGCATCTACCGTGGACACCTTGAATGCAGAGGTGTACTGTGCGTGTCCTCAGTCACACACTGCTTCACTCAGTGAATGCTGATGCCAGTGGTGGTCGTGAGGAAATGAAGGGGCTAAAGTGTCAAGTCCAAAAGTCCCTGAAGTTTGCCCTGTCAGATTTTTAAAACTTTAACCATGTTCAATTAAAATACTTCATGAAATATTCTACAGTTTACACCTTTCCCTGTCTTCTGGTTGACATGACGTCAGCCACATCACCATTAATTGACTCTCTGGCCTATAATAATTTTTCTATTTCCTCACTTGCAATCAATCAGAAGCAGCCCTTCCTGCTTCTCATTTGGTCCTTTTAAGCTACTGAGAAATCAAATTAGGAAGGGGTATCAGTTAGGGTTAGGTTCAGCTGTGAGTAACAGAAACCCAACTGCAGTAGCTTAAACACAAAGGTGTGTTGGCTGGTGGAAAGCAAATGCAGAGGTAAGCAATCCAAGTAAGAGGATGCCACGGGGCTACGGGGGCCCCTTATGTCTTTGCTCTGCTATATGTGACTGTGACTTTTTCATAGCCTGAGAAGCCTGCTGGATCTCTAACCATCACAACCACATTCCAAGCAGTAGAAACAAGGAAGGGAAGAATACCAAAAGCAAACTCTCTTCTTTTTACACCAGTGTGGGCAGGGGGCTCTGCGGCTATCGAGGGCACTGGAGCAGGTTTCGGGAATTGAAAGAAGAGGCGAGAGGCGGCAGGTAGATGAGACGTAGTCTTTATTGTCAGGAGGGCGCCACGCACAGCAGCGAGAACATGGCGGGCGCTTATAGATGGCTCAGAACAATAGTGGCAACATGCCAAGCGAAAGCGTGATCACATGGATTCACACAGGAGATAACACCTTGGTTACACGAGTGTGCTGACCCATGTTTTACCGGAAGGTCGGCTTGCCGGAGGGCCGGGGCGGAAAAAAACACTCCGGCAGTCATCTTAGTTTGGCCTAAGAAATTTATTGCCTATACAAATGAATTTTCCCTTACCCCACTGTCCTGTTAGTACTACCAACGTCTTGTGGGCCAACACTGAGCCACATGACCACACCTGCTGAAATGGAAGCTGGGAAATATGATGTCACTCTGTAGCTGATGAATACATTGCCACCCCAAATAAAATTTGACTTACATGTCTAAAGGGAAGGGGAAAATGGATATTGGGGATAGCCAGTGGTTCTCAAAGCATGATTCTCCAGACCAGCACCACCTGAGAGATTGTTAGACATGCAAATTACCAAGCCCCACCCAGACATAAAATTTGATAATCCTGGGTTAGATAATAGCAGATCATGTCCCACTAGGTTGTTTGAATTTAGTACAACATTAGAGTTAATGGGCTCAGTATGAACACATGCAGAGTATGGTGTAAAATTTTGCCTCACTAGCTTTAGTACATATATTCCAGAGACTCTAAAGGCTCTTCTTTGTTTTTTTTTTTTTTTAATATTTCCTATTCTCAAGATGTAGAGATTGCTGGAAGTCTCAACTAATAAACAACAAAGTTACTGATTTATCACAAATGCAGCAT
Source organism: Varecia variegata (assembly GCA_028533085.1). Lineage (NCBI taxonomy): Eukaryota > Metazoa > Chordata > Mammalia > Primates > Lemuridae > Varecia > Varecia variegata. The sequence continues at coordinate 56,942,190 of CM052440.1, forward strand.
TAAAAGTAGCATGTTACCACTGTACGACAGTGCTAGGTGACATCTGTAACACAGGCAAGATCTCACCCTCTCTCTGTAAATTCCAAGGCTGTATTTTGCAACCTCTTGTAATGTGTCCCTTCTTTTACAAATGTAAAGGTCATATGCCTTCCTTGGATGTTATATGAAATAATTAAATTAAATATTGAGATTAGAAATGTCAGACAATAATAATTTTAGAACATACTTTTCAAAATATACACTCACATGAGCCACACCACCACCACCTGCTTTGAGAATCACATTCAAAAGCAGAAGCTATAACAAGCAAAGGATAGACCCAAAATTGTTAGTAGATGGTCTCACAAGAGGCTTAGGAAGACTGAGAAGATGAATGGACTGATGTCTCTGGATTCACATCTGGCTATTTGGCCTGTTGATTCTTCAGTCACCAAATTGGAGGGGTAAACTGAAGATCTGATCCAAATTAACTCGTGTTTTATTGATTCAGCCTGACTAAAACAGACATTAAGGCTAATGACTCACTATTAAATAGATAACGCATTCAAACCAAATGCAAGAAGACAGCTTATTTACTGGAGAAGAGAGTTGTGGGAATGCATATTTAGAGCTTCCAATTACATATAGTCAGCTCCTTGCACTTCAAGGATCCCATAACTTTGTTAAATGAATAATTAGACTGGACATACCAGTGGGCAGAAACCAGGAGATGGTCAGAAGGAGGGAACATCAAATGCTTCAGTGCTTTCCAATCTGCAGATAGTAGATCCCAGAGGAAGATATTATTGCGAATGTCTTCAACTCCTTATGTGCAATGAGCACTCTGCTGTACATTAAATAAAGTACAACCACTATCATGACATGGGTGCCAGAAAATGCCTGAGTCCATAACGCTACCACAAGGAAATCTCACAAAAGAAAATCTTCCCAATCTCCCAGGAAAACATTCAGAATCTGGTAGGAAGGGGATAGCTTCAGGCTTCTTGTTCTATGGAGCATTCCCTGTGCACAGTACTTTCCAAAGGTTTCTACCAAAGTAGGCTTTAAAACAGAGAAGAGAGATTGCCAGACCCTGGAAGGTTTGCTAGCATATCCCAAAGCAGTGCCTGACATCAAACTTGGAATTTCTTTCAAGTTTTCACTTAAAAATGCATTCAAATTGTATTTTACCCCATAGACAGTGTTTCCTTTCATTTTCTAATTTTCACTAACATTAAAACGTGATTGCTATGTCCTCCATCTTCTTATATCCTTCATATCTCCTAGTATCCTGGGAGTACACATAGCCCAATTTAAAAACTGAAAATCTGACCTACAAAGAACCCAGAGGGTTACTGTACTTAACCTTGTTTGAATGTTTTCATGTGCCACTTAGATAATTTTTAATGGGGTTAAAAAACACTCAGCCCTTGGGTATTTCTAAATTACATTCTGCCAACACGCTTAGCTGGACTCTCCCCTCCTCACTTCGGGAGCTGAGGATGAAAATACGGGAAATATTAACCTGTTAGATGACAGTTTTCACCAACACAAAGGAATCGAAGGAAAAGGGATTTTATGGAATAGCTTCCCTGAAAGATTACTGACATAGAACCAGAACTGTCTCAAATACAAGCAATGTAGAAACTCCTTTTAAAGGAAAATTATCCTATAATTTTAACAAAAAGTACAGACCTCTCCCACTTTTGACTTCAATGGCTTTTACCATAATGATACTAAATGTAAATAATAAAAGCATAAAATTTGATGTTAACTATTTCTGCTGATGTTCATATACCACTACACAACCAAAACAAATGTTCAGGCCGGGCGCGGTGACTCACACCTGTAATCCTAGCACTCTGGGAGGCCGAGGCGGGTGGATCACTCAGGGTCAGGAGTTTGAGACCAGCCTGAGCAAGAGCAAGACCCCATCTCTACTAAAAATAGAAAGAAATTATATGAACAGCTAAAAATATATACAGAAAAAATTAGCAGGGCATGGTGGCGCATGCCTGTAGGCCCAGTTACTCGGGAGGCTGAGGCAGGAGATTTGCTTGAGCCCAGGAGTTTGAGGTTGCTGTGAGCTAGCTGACGCCACGGCACTCACTCTAGCCTGGGCAACAGAGTGAGACTCTGTCTCAAAAAAAAAAAATGTTTATATTAGATAAAATTGACATTCTAGACAACAAAACCAATGACTTGTGATTAATACCTTTAAAATAATATGACCAATGATATTGTTGTACTGAAAATAAATCTCTCAATGTGATAAGATTCTGTTTATCATAACTGATTTCTTGAGTAAACATAGATGCACACTTGAACACAGAAATTATAGGATGTTACTCAGTTATAAAGGAGTTATCAAGATGACCAAAATGCTTAAAAACTTTTTTAATTATCATCAAAGTGAATTTAAAATTTTTAAATTACCATAGAAAATACAGACTTCAAAGAGTAAATTCATAGACTACCACTTCCCTGCCCCAGTTTTAGATGCATTGATCTAGCGGGAAGAATAAAGAAATACAAATGCAATGAGAGTTCTTACCATGCTGTATTGTGCTGTTTATTTGCCTGTCTCTACCACTAAACAGAATGTCCCATAAAGAAATGAACAACCTGGTTCATCATTGTATTCCTAGGTCCTGGCACATAGCAAGGCCTAAAAAATTTATTTATCAAGTGAATGACATTCATCAAATGCTATGAAAGGGTTACGATCTAGGTGCTAATTTAAAGAGTAAGGAACAGCTATTCTAAAAGTCAAAGAAAGAATGTGCAGTGATCAAAACCTTGAGTATTATCAATAGAGACTTGTCACTTGTCCAGGAGGACAACCTGTTGCTAGATGATGACAGCAGCTATTAGTATGTAGGAAAGATTGGGGAATGACTGGAGTTAATTGTGTTGTCAGAAGAATTGGAGAAAATTATGGTCCTGAAGACTGAGGCTACCAGTTACTTGGATTGGTTTATCTATTATTTTCTTAAAAACCTCTTTCTGAACCCAAGGAGATCTATTAAACTTTAAAGGAAGATGAACTAGTCATTTAAGTCCATCATTAAGGTATGAATAATAGCATAATTATGAAATATGATGATCACATGGGACTTATAATACTAATTTCATTTCCCTACCAACTGAAGAGTAGCTGAGAAAGGCATTAATTAACCAGGATGGCCAAAACTATTTTTTTCTTTTTTTGTAAAAATTTCTTGAACATGGAAATAATCCTATATTTTTCTAGGCATGAATTATAAAAATAAGTGAAAAAACTCTCTCCTTTTAAGGAAGGTAAAAGGTAAGTTTTTGTGTGTATGAAAAAAATTAGAATTCAATGTGTATTTTGTAGTCTTTTCCCCACCTCCTAAAAGATAAATAGTAATACATTCTCCATGCAAAAAATCTAACAACTGACAGCACGGCTCTTTTTATCTGTCCTCAGGGCCAGATGTGACAAGAGAGACTGATCATATGCTCTGCTAAGAACGGAGGAAATTACATAAAAATACTTTCCTTCTCTATGTAATTTAAGATACAAAGGAGAATTTGTTTTAACTAAAAGCTTTTCATATTGAGAGTTTATGATTTAAATATTACTGTATTTCATGTTACACCTTTCTCAAATTCCCCTTTTCTTTTCATAAAATGTGACCTAATTACAGCGGTACATGCCTAAAGTGGAAACTCAGAGACCTAGGGTGAGGTGACTGAGCCATAATTTTCTTGTTGGGTTGCTACTTGATCAATCAATCAAAAATTATTTTTGAGTACTTACTATGTGACTAACATGTTCTTGTCTATATTTTCTCTGATTCTGAAATTTTTATTTTTAATTTAACATTTCAATAGAGTATGACCTGTAAATTCCCTCCTATCCTTGGAGGAATAACGTAGAGGATGAGTGGATGGATGGATGGATGGATGGATGGGTGGATGCAAGAATGGTTCCAGGTATGGATGGATGGACAGACAGATGAATGAGTGGATGGCTATACAGAGAGAGAAAACCAAAATACTGTTAGCATATAAAGCAATAAAGAATATAGGACAACATATAAAAAAGTATAAAAGTGTACAATACAGACAGCTTTTAGTGCGGCAGGAATTCAGAAGAGTTCAATAATAGATGAGATTGACAAGAAAGTGTTTGCCTTTTAGTCTCACACACTCCAAAAGACTCCAAAACCACATCAATCATCTAGATTTTTCTTCCCTATGTCAAGGTCATTGCTGGAGAAAAATCGCACGGTCTCTGCCTGCCCTTCCCCTGAGTGAGTCATCAGACTTTTTACCACTTTTTTCCGGCCCTCTGCCGGAAAACACTCACTCTCAGAAGACAGCATCTCCTACTTCACAGAGAAATTTGCAGAAATCAGATATGAATTTCATCAATCTCTTTGTTGTCAAATCCAATGAATGTGTTGTGATCCTTGACTTTCTTGACCTCTCTGAGGCATCCAACGCTGCTCACGACTTCTTCCCTGTTGAAATACTCTCTTAGCACCCACAACGCTCCTTGCTCCTGAGTTCTCCCTCACCTATGTGGCCCTTCCTTCTTGGGTCCTTTCATAGGTTCTTCTTCAGTTTTTATTTGCTGTTTATAATAGTCAGCAATTGCTACAAGAGTGCCGCCTAACAAACATCCCAAAATTCGGAAGCTTACAACAACAAGTATTTATTCTCATGCTTTTCAAGTCAGCAGGTGAACTGTAGTTCAGCCAAACCAGGGTGGGCTCAGCTTCAGCCTGTGTGTCAGCTGGGCTTCACTCCAGGTTGCAAAGTGGGCTCAGGTCCACTTTACCTGCTTCCTATTTTGGGCCCAGACTGAAGGAACAGCAGTCATTGGGGGTACATTTCTCTCACAGCAGGTCACCAGATCATAAGAGGGGAAGTCCAACTAAGCACACTTCAAGACTCTGCTCACACCATGTCCGCTAAGATTCCATTAGACAGAGTAAGTCATATAGCCCAGGCTGACGTCCAGCTGTAGCTGCACACCTCATCCATCATGAAGCCATGTGAAGGTGTGGAGGTATAATTCAATTACCAAAAAGTAAACAGTTTGGTACAATAATTCAATTTTGTTTTCCAAGGTTCTTTCCTCAGCCCTTCCTCCACTTACTGCTTCCTGATTTTTTATCCATACTCACTCTATATTTCCCAAATTTATGTAGCTTCCACTAGATTGCTCTGCTGATCTCCAGACCTGTGGAACCACTTGTCAAATCTCAAAAATCTAGTTGGAAGTCCAATAGGCATCTGAAATGCAAGATAAAATCGAAATGTAAGGAACTGTATATCTTATCTCTCCTTATCTATAGATAAGGAGCTCAAACTTGTGACTCTATCCAATTAATATTTAGTGAGGGGTTATTATGTGTCAAGCACTATTCTGGGGACAGAAAATAGAACAGTGAAAAAAATATTGCTACCCTTCTGATTTTTACATTGTACCAATTATTATAAGCATGCTTACGCGCTCTCTCTCTCTCTCTTTCTGGCATACTGTGTTTAAGGAATTACCATCTATTTCCAGAAATGGTTTGAATAACGTCTTCTTGGAAACCCTCATGTAGTTTACATTTCACATGCTTGTTAAATAAATCTAAATTTCTATGTATTTGTCCAGGTTACCCAGTCATTACCATATCACTACAAATAATATAGAAAAAGGTTTTATTATAGATGTTAGGCCATATGCCATCATGGGAGCAGTATATGCAGGCTGATGGAGGGGTCTATACAGGCTGTGATCTCTGTGACGAGGGATGATCCACTATCGTCACCTCATTATAGTTCAGCCAGACTGGCAGCTGGGAGGGAAAGCTGACATGGATGAGAACAAGGACAAGCCGGAAACCCTGAGGATGGGCTGGAATCTCTGTCTGTCGCTCACCCTCTCAGCCCTGATGCCCTAGGTGACCTGCTGGTGCCGTTCCCCAGGGAGCTGCACATGTACTTGCCTTAGCACCTGGGGAAGCTGACAGAGGCGATCTGGTGAGAGCTTCAGTAGCCACAGGTCTGGGAGCTGCCCTCCACCCACCAGGCGGGCCAGGGGACTGCCACAGAGAGTGCCAGCTGCCACAGTGCCTGGGGCCCACCACCAACCTCTGCAGTGGAATAGAGCTGCAACGTCACTTTGACTTTCCAAATCTTGGGCAAAATGCTGTGCCCGATGTTAGCCCAAAACCATACGGAGAAAAGGATTCTGGGAAAACATAGTTACAGAGTAGCCAAGTTGACACAGTACAAAGCCATCATCAAGTTCATTAAAAATATGTATATATGCACGAGATATGACTTAAATGGGACCCAAATGGTGTATAGAACTGGGATAATCCTAGATCTGAGCAGATTCACCCAAAAGACAAAAATAAGTATAACAATTTTTCATAGTAAACAGTGTGTCCTAGTTTCAGAGGTTTCTCTTTTAGAAAAATGTAATTAATAATGCACCCACCTGTTAGGGACCTTACAAAGATCTTATGGAACCAGATGAAAAGATGCTGGTAAACCAATAAATAAATCCCAAGTGTTATTATTTTTAATCATTATTATTTGGAGGAAAGATACGACAGAGAGACAAGAGAAGCCATTCTGTACATGTACAATGACTTCAGGCCACACAGGGGCGATTTAAAATGTACTCTACAGGCCTAAAAAAAAAAAATGAATGCACCAACCTATGGCTAACTTACATGCAGGTAATAATTTACTCTCCTGGAAGCATCTGGCTCTCCGCTTCTACTACAGTTTTCACACATACTCTGAACAGGGTGCCAATCACTTGACTATCTGGGTACAATTGACATAATTTAAAACAGATGTCACATCTCAACAATGGAAAGAAGGTTCTGTCTGCAGAACTGAAGGGTGCAGGCAGTGCCGCTGCTGGCAGGCCCTGAGGCAGAGCCTACAGGCGTGACCCCGGCCGGGTGAGTTTTCAAGCAGAAGTAGTTGACCTGCAGTACACCCCAAATATTCACTTTCTTTACCCTTTTCCCCTTCTGCCCTCGACTCATCATTCTCCCCTGTTCTAAGGAAAGAAGCCAATAAACTAATTCACACTAAGGTGTAAAAACCTGATAAGACAGCTACGGGGTACTCACAAGGCCATAAGCCAAGGAAAAACATCCTAGCAATGGGATTTCAGGGAATCTTGAGCCAGTAAAGGAGGAAATAACCTCATCCAGGTTCCCTAGGATTAATCCGTCTGCTCGTTTAGAGCTCGCCTTACCCTCTGTCTAGCACAGAGGACTCACAGATGGTGAGGATGACGGCTGTTCCTCCTCGGTGCCAGTGCTTCACCGCGGACTCCAGATGTAGGCGAAACTTCAGCCCACAACTTGTGCTTGTTCCTTATGAACGATTTAGGTGTTCTAACTACTAACAGGCCAGCGCCCTGTCCTCCCGTACGCTGCTTTTTCTACTGACTGAAACTCCTAAGCAGAATGCTCAAAATAGCTTTCTCAACGTCTCTTCCTCTCTCTCACTACTGAAATCTCTCTCCAAAACTGAATGATAGAATGGAAGATGGATAGACAGCTAGATAAAAACCGATCATAAAGGGGAAATGTGAATTTTCAAACCAGCGAACAAAAGGAAATGAAACACAAAGTAGCCTGGAAAGATTTCTTTTGCTAATACCAGAGAGGCTTCCAAACCCATGCTCTGGATTACACACTGAGCAGAACTGTACCTCTAGTCTTCAAGCTTCCTAAAGAAGCGTCTACCTCGCTGAGGACACCCCTGCTACCCTGTTGTCTGCCCGCCCCACTGCGCCAACCCTCCTCCTCCTCCCCAGCCCCTCAGCAGCTCAGATCCATCTTAATGCCAAGAGAGTGCTGCATGGGGGCCCCAGTTTACCGGAGCCACGGGCAAAAATAAAGCTATGAAATTGTTTGCAAGAGCTTAAAATAACTAGTCTGGCAAAGCTAAGCTACACTTTGGGAGAGACAGCAGAGCTGCGGAAGAGAGAATTCTAACCATCCAGCTGCCCATAAATGACCTCCCTGCTTTGCCCAGCGGTGCACTTCCTTCCTATGAGAACATCTCCCCCAAGGCAGTGACAGTCATTCAGCTTGTTATCTTTCACCCACCTATCATCTTTTTAAATGTCTAGCTGAATAGTAAAAGACCCATGGCAATGAGAGAAAGGCTTTTAATGTAATTTAATATGACTTCAGAAACCACAGCCAGGAGACAAATACATCAGTGGATGCAGGTTCCTTTTAGAATGACCAAAATTTACTCATCATGAAACGCTATGTTGTAAGCATGTTCCAGAGGATTGCAAAACAAAAGCTAGATTCACCAGCTTCTTTCTTGCTAAACAAGATTCACCCTGTCCCCTGGGGCAGCCAGCAACCCAAAAGGGTTTGTGCCCTGCCCCACAGGGCAAGTGACTGAGAGCAAGAAGGGACCTAAAGAGGGGAAGTCTGGGCAGAGGAGGTCCTGGGTCCCACCTGCACCCTGCAGGGCACTGAACCAAGCCACTTGGATGGAGGTCTAACATTTGGATGCATGTTAATCAACACCAAGCTTGGTGTTTCCCTGCAGTAGGCACAGAACCAACATGATGCCCCAGCAGGAGCACAGACATTTGCGTTTCTGCCAAACCCTTGGGCAAGCTGGATCCGGTCTCCATTGTCTAACTTGATTCTGGGCCCCTGGCTACAACGGTGGATGAGGGCTAAGCCCTAGTAAATCTCCATGCCCTGAATGGTTCCCAGGAACTTGAGTTCTAGCACCTTCACAGAGGCACTGCTCAGACTACATACCCACCCCTTCTCCTCCACTAGCAAACAAGCAGCTTCCAAGCTGGGCCCTGGAGATTTCCAAACTGGAGGTAGCCAGGAAGGAGGCAACAGATTCTTAAGTAAACCTGAGCAGAAGCTGGCATTAGCACCAAGCCAGGATTTCTGAGGTGCAAGGAGCACCAGCATATTTCCTAAGTATGTGGACTCCCAGGCTGATTAGAAAAGTTTCCAAGTTTTATATATCTTCCTTACATGGTCATATTAAAGATTAAACTTGTCTTAAATAAATAAAGGTCATCCATTTATTTAGCCATCACCCATCACAAGACTTTTTTTATCCTAACTCTGGCTATCTGATAAATATCGGGGGATTAGAATGAATTTTTGGTTCACCTTGGAATCCCCATAACCCAGTACTGAGTCTGGCACAGAAAGCACAAGCAACAAAACTTTGCAAGGCATTATCCTTGCTGGTGATAAATAAGGTGTATGTCATGGACCACATATCCCTTATGTTAAACGTACTTGTGTGTTGTACTGCATTCACTTCTATACCATATGATAAGCTTGTAGAGGACTGGAGGCATAGTAGATGATCAAAAAATATGTGTCCATCAAATACATGAAGTCAGAGAAATTATAAATTTCTCAGAACCAGAATGTTTTTTTCAAAAACTAATTTGGGTTTATTATTTCAAATTATCTACCATCAATTTTTTTTATCAGCATTGCTAAGAAGTTGCAAAATGAGATATACTGACTTTAACCACCTCTTCTAATCAATTCTAATGGGCACAAAGGGGAAAGGAATGACAGTTCCCCCAACCCCCCAAAAAAGTTGAAGTCTTAGTTTAAGAGCTGAAGAATTATTGCCTGGCTAATTATTTTTTGTAGTGGCAAGGCTACTTAGTAAGCTCTCTGCAATGGGAAAGGTTCTTGTGGTGTTAATAGTAGCTCGTTGTCATATCTGGTCTGTGGGGTTTGTTGCCCAGCAGTCTGGAGCTAGGGACAGTCACATCTCAAAGAGACTTTACCTCTCTCTCCCAAACACACGAGGCATTTAGCTGATTGGACCAAATGGTTCCCATGGATACTTCTCATATCACCTGCAACTGATGTGCAAATCAACTTCCTATGAGATACAGATTATGATGCAATTCATTAAATAAAGAGTATTCTTCAGTAAGTCTAGAAAAATAGAACTCGGATGACATCTTGAATACACACCATTCTAATTTTACCCAAGCTAAATAATTGTATGTTATTATAATAATACACACTATTACTAGGTAATAATAGGGTTGCATTCATGTACTAAGCACTCTACAAACTACAAGTACAATGGTATTTGCAGTAATGGCTATCATCAAGTTTGCAAAAAGTTTATTGCCTCCATTTTCACATGTTCATGTGCCTTAGTACAATCAAATTTTCCAAAATCCCTAGGGATAAAAGTCACAAAGGGATGAGATAAGTGAGTAGAAGAGAAAAGTGAGGGAAGTGTTTGCTGTTTGCAAAAGGATCTTGGTTTATTTAAAAAATAAATAAATAAAGCATGAATTTGGGAGAGCATCTACTGTGGATTTTTGAATCCTGGCTCTTATTTATAAGCTGTGTGACTTTGGGCAAGTAACCACTCTTTCCTAATCTGTAAAAATGGTGACAATAATACCCCCTCAGAAAGCTAATGCAAAGATTAAGCCAGATAATGCATGTGAAAAGGCCTTGCATCATGCATGGAAGATAGTACATGCTCATAAATATCTAGTTTTCTTCTTTATGTGGAATTAATTATTCGCTTAAAATTCGCAGCTGACCCTGGGAAGCATGAATAGCTTTGCCCCTCCCCCCCCCATTTTCCCCACATTCTCCTAGGTTTTCAGGCCCCATCTCACATTGTTTGCCTTCCCTTCTCCCCTCATTCTTCAGCTCAAATGAAATTCATGATCTCAGATAACATAGGGTTCAATGAGTTAAAAGGGTGCCTTCCTACAGACAGGGGAAGTTTTTTAGGAGGGTCTAGATTTTTGTTCAATTTGGTATCCTAAAGCAGCATCAGGTAAAGGAAATGGTCTGTGAGGTCTTTAATCCAGAAGCTTTAATCCACAAGCTGAAAAATCCGAGTTCCCCTATTCTGGAGACAGGCATGTAACCGGTTCGGTGGATGCTGTAAGGAAACTTTTGTATATTAACCTTACTAGGTAATAGCACAAGGTGTCTTCCTTGCAGGGAACTCAGAGCCCTTTAATATCAAAAGTTCTACCCGTGCCGAGAATAGATTTGCCCTACTTTAGAAGTTCTGGAACTCTCTCAGGCCCCTGAAGGGAATAAAAACTTTAAAACTGAAAGGTTTTCATATGGTTTTCCTTTAGGATATGTTTAGTTCAATTGGGGAAATGTAATTTACCTGGAAGATTTATTAGGCATTTCCCAAAGGTAGACATTTACTCTCTCCTCATCACCAGGATTAGGCACAATTATGTCATTAACCTTCCAAAACATTCCTTTTGGATGGTGGTGAATTTTCTAATAACCATTATGGTCAAGCTGAGGTCAGAGGTAAAGAAAAGGTTAAGTATCACAGAGTCTAGGGTCATATGACTTCAAAGGCAAAAACCCTGATTGGAATCCTCTGGCTGGCTACCTCGCTACCATCCAGGCTGGTGTGCTCCTCTGATGCCTACAGAGACTTTTTGTGCCTGATGTTCACAGGTCATGAGGAAAGCCCAAAAGAGAAGGAAAAATGGTCAAGTAACTGTGGACAGAAGGAGAGACTTTTCAGCCTGCTTGCACATGGTTGTGGCCAGTGTACCAGGGATGAGGCTTACACAGCTAGAGCTCTATAGAGAAAAAAATCTAGAAAAAATGAGTGGGTATGTTCAACAAAGTTCAACCAGCCTGGACCAGAGCAGCATCCACCAGTGCAGACACAAAACTGGGTTCTTGCAGCTGAACTTTTTCCCACACTCCTAGGAAATAAACAGAAAATTCCTCTCTTCTTATTATGTGAATCATCCAGTTTGCAGCTCAGATCCTAAGTTCACAAAGTCAAAACAACTGAAATATATTGAGATTCTGCTGCATGCTATATACTACGCTGGCATTTTGCATATATTTTCTTATTTAATTTTTATAACAACCTGCAAGTTATGTATTATGCTTCCATTTTACCAAGGAGAACACTGCGGCTCCAAGAGACCAAGTCATTTATCTAAGTGAAGCAACAGAGCTGGGACTCTTACTTAGCAAAGTTTAGCAGACTCCAAAGTCTTTATGTTTTGTTTTAACTTTCTGGAAAAGAAACTCTCTGTAAAGCAAAGGCCTGATCACAACGTTCCTCTCTCTCTGCACCATTCATCTACAACTTCTGACAACCTTCATTAGCTAGAATTGACTTCTTTGAAGTGAAATCAGTTTAACCTCTGTAATCAATTGGCCTCCTGCTATACATGTCAAGGAAAGACTACATATTGACCACAATACCTGGGTGACCACAGCATCCACAGGAGATACCCAAATTATGAACTTTCATAAAAAGAAAACGGTGGTTATACAGCTGCGTGCAATGGCCATATTTCCCGTGCTCCCTCAGATATAGCATTTAATGTTATACTTGCTAGAAATGTAACAAAAGCATAAATTCTAATCTTTACAATGAACAGGACTCCTGTCACATGCTTCTCTCCTTACTTTTTTTCCTATACTCCTGCTTTGGGACCTGCCTCTTCTCTCTAGACTGTAGAGACTTCTCTACCTCAACACTATTGACATTTGGGGCCTCAAAATTTTTTATTGAGGGGCAAGGGGGAAGGCAATCTGTCCTGCATGTTGTAAAATGTTTAGCAGCAAGCCTGGCCTGTACCCACTAGATGCCAAGATCAAACCCCCTCCCCAGTCACGAAAATCAAAAATGTCTCCAGATGTGGCTGAATGTCCTGTGGAGGACAAAATTGCCCCTGGTTAAGAATTACTGGTCTCAATCATGAATTTAGTTACAAAAAAGCTCTAGAAAGCTGTAAGTAGAGTGCTATTACTGCAGCCCTGAGATCATTTCCAGGAAACTACTAGTCTTGCTCATTTTAAAAGGCTGGTAATCCAGACTCAAACAAAAGTAGATGATATTCTCTAGGTGTCATCTGTGGAGTAGGAGAATAAAGAAGTTCCAACCTTACAGAATTTTACAAGAAATAGCCATTCATTTCCTAGGTGGTGAGTGGACCAAAAAAAGAAAAAAAAAAAATCTCTAAAATGGAAAGGATCAGTAATTAAAACGTATCTTTGTGTGTGTACATTTTCAATTTAATCTTAACAGAGAATATATTACGGTAATGGGAACAATACTACTTTCCATTTCTACCTACTTATAGGGCTATTTTTTTTTTTTTTTGGTGCAAATAGATCAGAGAATAAAACTTGATATGCAGATGGCTTCCCTTCTCAATTGTACTTAGCACCAATGTGAAAGAAATGATTTTCTGAAAAAGAAGGAAGGAAATGTCTATTGGTAATATGCTATTTGAGTCTTGCAAAACTGTTTAAATTCTGCAGAGTTTTTGTCTTTGTTCCTTGGCTTGAATAAAGTTATTATATAAAATGAGGAACTAGCTGCACAACATAGCAATATAAATATCAGTTTAGGTATGTTTGGTCTTCTTTCTCACCTTTTTCTAATTTAAAAAAATTTTTTAATCTGGCTAGAGTCAGTTACACCAGGGACTAATCAATGAGGTCTTTGTTTGGCTGTTGGATTTGTCTGTGACTAAACACTGTTAGAGGTGAAATGCAAGCAAATGTTTCCACATTTTCGTGCAAGACCAGCAAGGGGAGGGTTGGATTGGGAAGAGCTGGAGATGGAATGATCTTAGGTAACAGAAGACATAAACTATGCAATCACCAGAGGAGTCATTTCCTATTGTCACATTTCATACTGTGACCCTAATCATATTAAAATAGAGACAGAATGTTCTGTATGCTTGGAAAAGATTCAGAGGAAAGCAGGGTATGTAGCTATAAATGTACACATATACATTGATTTAACCCTCACAACAGCCCTAAGAGATAGATTCTGCAAGTGTCTCCATTTTTTGATGAGAAACTGAGGCACAAAGAGGTTAAGCAGCTCACAGCCAAACATGTAGTAAGAGGCAGAGCTGGGATTTGAACCCTTGGCAGCCTGACTCCCAAGCTCACACTCAGCTATTATGCAGAACTGCCTTTTTAAAAGGTTAGAAGCATTTCATTTGATCGGGTGTTGGGCAGATGTGGGTGGGGGAGGGGATGGGTGTATACATACATAATGAGTGTGATGCGCACTGTCTAGGGGATGGACACGCTTGAAGCTCTACTTGGGGTGGGGGGGAGCAAGGGCAATATACATAAACTAAACTTTTGCACCCCCACAATATGCTGAAATAAGAATAAAAAAAATAAAATAAAATATAATGAGAAGCAAGCATATCTAGGGGAAAAAAATGGGATCATTTGTTCCAAAGAAGTACAAAGTGATACATCATTTAAAATACAGCCACATTGGAGGAAAAACCTGGCAACTATTCAGTTAATTTGGTCCCTATAGAGAGAAATTCCTTAGGGATTGAGGAGAGAAGTTACTGAAACGTCCCTTTCTGCTCTCTATGCTCATTAAATTAGCCGTGTAGTTGCCAAATGCCAAACCCATTTGGTGGATGGAGCCCACAAAGTTATTCTTTGAAGATAAACAGTTTTGTAAATAAGCATCTTCCCACTCTCACTCCCACTGAGGACCCAACAGCAGCCGTGTGTGGGAGGCTGAGGAATCCCTGCAGACCCACCAAGAGACTCTCCACGCTCACCTCAGAAATGCCGCTGGGGTCGGCACTGCCCTGCTCCCACCTGCCGCTGCCATTTGCTTTCTCCTCTCTCCCCTCCGCTGTCTGCCCTTCCTCCACCTACCCTGTCAGCACAGGTGTTGCCGAGATTCTGTCCTCGGCCACGGCCACGGATCCCAACATCTCTCACAGAGCAATTCTAAATCTGGCCTCCAGCCTGCCCCTCCCCTAAATTCCAGAGCCACCTTCCTAACTTCCTGCTGGACGGCCCATTTATTTGTCCAAAACAGGACTCACACGTGTCCCCCTCCAAAAAAGAAAAAACCTCCACGTCAATGATTGTAGCTAATGGTCCTTGTCTCTGTCACCCAGGTCTCCCTACCACTTCCCACCGCATCCCGCCATTTACCCAATGTGACTCCAAGTCAGCACCGGGTACTTGAAATGTGCCTAACCTGCCATGAGATGTGCTGCAAAGCCAACACTCCATTCAAAGACTCGGCAGGAAATTATATATATATTTTTATAAAATTAATAACATGCACATTGATTACATGTTAAAATTATAACATTTTATATATTGAGTTAAAGCATTAAATCATTGCACCTGTTTCATTTTAGATTTTTTAAATGTGGCTGAATAATGACCTCCCAAAGATACTGACAACCAAAGCCTGAAACCTGTGAACATGCTACCTTAGATGGCAACAGAGACTTCGTATGTGTGAGTAAGTGAAGGATGTCGAGATGGGGAGGTTACTCTGGGTGACGCGGATGGGCACAATGTAATCCCAAGGGTCCTTCTGAGACGGAGGCAGAGGGAGCTTGAACTGCAGAAGATACGAGTCTGCTGGCTTCCCAGATGGAGGAAAGAGCCACACACCAAGGAATGTAAGTGGCTTCCAAGAGCTGGAGTTGGCAAGGAAACGGATTCTCCCCTGAAGACTCCAAAGGGAAAACAGCTGAGCCAATATCTTGATTTTAGACTTTTGACCTCCAAAACTGTAAAGGAATAAATTTGTGTTGTTTTAATCCACTAAATTTGTGGCGACTCATTACAATAGCAATGGGCAACAAATAACGTGGCTACTGGGAAATTTGAAATTACATGTGGCTCACATTTGTAGCTCACATTCTATTTCTAGGGCACAGCACTGCTCTAGAATCTTCTCCCTGTCAGTCCATTCCCCTGAGTGATCTTATGCTGTTGCTTCCCTGCTAAACTGCTGTCAATAGCAACACAGGTGGAAGAAATGGAGCCCAAATTCCCTTTTAAATCTCTCTCCATCACTTCACAATTTCTAGCCTTTGCAGTCTCATGAGCTCTGCACCACCACTACCCCCCAAAAGTACTATCTTTCAACCAATCTGACCTATCTCTGCTTCCACAAATATGCCTCATTTTCCTGTTTTTGTCCTTTTTCCCAAGGTGTTCCCTCTATCCTAAATGCATTTTATTTTCATTTATTCCACATATTTTCACTTTTGAAATCCTGTCCATCCTTCAAAATTTAGTTTAAGTCTCAATTCTTCCAGGTAGCCTTCCGCAGCTCCCAACAGGAGTTAATTGAGCTCTCTTCTACATCTGCTACTGCATGTTATCACTTGTATCATAGCATCATCGAAATCTGACAGAGTAGAGATGCTGCTGCACTGGGGGCTTCCAAAGGCAGGGGCCTGCCACACTCTTCCTGGTTCTGTGACCTGCATCCCCATCAAAGTGCACATGGTGAAGCCCTAACCCCCAATGTGATTGATAGGGTCTTTAATTAAGGACAAATGGGGTCATAGGGTGGAGCCCTAATCCTATGGGACCATGGTCCTATAAGAAGAGGAAGGTGTCTTTCTCTTTCTCTCTGTCTCTCTTTCTCCTTCTCCCCCTAACCCCTCTGCCCCACTCCCCACTTTCTACCATGTGAGAACATAGAGAGAAGGCGGCCATCTGCAAGCCAGGAAGACAGCCCTGCTGCCACCTTGATCTCAAACTTTCCCGACTCCAGAACTATGAGAACACAAATTTCTGTTGTTTAAGCCACCCAGTCTATGATATTTTGTTATGGCCAAAAGGTTGGGCCTCTAGGGGCAACTCTCGGTTTCTGCTTCACTGTGGTAGTGTGGATGCTGAGGACTGACCTGCGGGCACCATGGAACTATTTGAAAACAGCACTCCGAGGAAAACTCTGGGCTTCCTTTGTGAGCAGGTGGGGACTCAGAGCCAGCGAGGTTGGTGATTGACTCATGATACTATCTCAATCGTGCTGACAGGCTGCTGAAAGCTGGAATAGACTGGAGCCAAAGAGATAGGCAAGAGAATTCGTGACATCAAATACAAAGTTTTAAACAGAAAGGATGTGCTTCTCAAAGGGGTTGGATATTATTTACGCCAATTCCTCACTTATGACAGAATCACAACTAGAGCACAGGTCTCCAGGCTCCTCACCCGGCATCCGTCCACGCGGTCTACCTTGCATAGCCATTGTTTTGCGATACAGCCTTTGAGGAGATTTTTCTATTTCCATGAAAAAAACAGTTTAATAAACATTAACTTCAAACCATTCATTTAAAAATATAAATTGGGAAAAAAGGTCAGATGAAAACTGTTATGCAACCCCAATATGAAAGGTCCCTTGATTATATTTGTAAGTGATGACGGTTCTCTATTTTTAGTTCCCTGAGTGTCAGCAGCTGTCTACCATGAGAATTCTGGAACATCTCCCCAAAGAACAATGTGTTAAATTATGCCACTTTTACCACCTTGTGAGAGAGTCATATTAGCCCGATGCTCATGGCTTAAAATATGTCCAATGATTCAATTCAATTCTAACATTATTTTTTCAGAGTTAGCGCAGACCCTACAGGTTGAGGGCTCAGTTCCACAAGACAGCCCCCACTTCAGACACCAGCTGCAAATGGGGTGCCCACCCGTACCCACATCTCTACCTGGCCAACTGCAAATCCAGAGGTTCCCAAGACCCCTCCCTCAGTTTTGACAGTTTGCTAGATCAACTCATGGAACTCAGAAAGCACTTTACTTCCTATTACCATTTATTGTAAAGAATACAACTCAGAAACACCACGTGGAAGAGGTGCATAGGGCAAGGCGTGGGGGAAGGGGCACGGAGCTTCCATGCTCTCTCTGCCCTGCCACCCTCCCAGCACCTTGATGTGTTCACCAGCCTGGAAGCTCTCCAAACCCTATGGTTTAGGGCTTTTTATGGAAGTTTCATGACATAAGCATGATTGATTGAATCACTGACCATTGGTGATTGAACTGAATCTCCATCCCATTGCCCTTCCCTGAAGGTCGGGGAGTGGGAATGAAAGTTCCAAGCTTCAAATCAAAACTTGCTCTTTCCAGTGACTGGCTCCCACCCTGTAGTTATCTAGAGGCCTGCCCTAATTCCCCTCAGCAGAACAAAAGGAGCTCCTTTCACCCCAATCACTCGGGCAATTCCTTGGGTTTTAGGAGCTCTGTACCAGGCTCTGGGGACAAAGACCGAATATACACTTACCATTACACCACCACAACAAAAGTGTCTTACATCCATGGAGTGATATACAGGCCATATTATTTTGGCCAATCCACACAGTAACTTTGGAAGATTGGTAAAAGAGATATTTGTATTCCTGTTTCATAGATGAGGAAGTTCCTAAAGCCCTCGATTTAGGATCCTAATTGTGGTAGAGGGGAAATTCACACTCATGTTTTCACACATGATCAGAAAACATATTCTAAAATGCAGACAACTCATGGACTGTTAGATTTAAAAAGAAATGAAGGAATCAACTAGTTCAACACCCTAGTTTTCAGGCAGATGCAAGACTAGGAAGTGCTTATTTTCTCTTATCACTGTGTTTTGGCCTTGCTGGTCCCACTTTCTAAAAATGCTTTGCCATCTACCTCTCTGCCCCAGCCCAAATCCTCACATAGAGGTTCGTTCTTATCCAGGAAGCCTCCACTGACCTCCCTGACTGAGCTAGATTTCCCCATTCAACGCCATCCCCCCACCGACTTCTCCGTACCACTAACCACTCTGGCAATTTTACATTGTTTATGTAATTCTTTAATTACATGAGTTGGTATAATCAATTTTAATATCTCTCTTCCTCACTAGTCCATAAGCATCATGAAGGCACCATTGTAGCCCCCGCATCTAGTAGAGTGTTAAATGTGAACAAATATTTCCTGAATAGATTCATTTATCTTGAACTGGTCTCCTGACTCTAGTCCAATTATTTTTATCTACTGCACAATGGAAACCAGATTTAATCCTTCTCCACTTATATTCACAAATTGGTCAGAATCTTAAGGGAGGAGTCTGTTCAATGTGGAGTTTCTTAATTAAAAGTAAGTGAAAATTCCATAAATGCTAAAAGTGGATGCCTTCCCTCCTGCAGCCCCAGGCCCCTCCCTATACCTAATAGAACCCGCCTGTGAAGAGACTCTGGCTTATTAATCTTCTTACCCTAGTTGTCTAACCCAAGAGCCTCAGGCTTCACTAAATGGTGAATGCAGCACCCATAGCTAATTGTCCTTGATTCCAAAAGGTGTGTAAACATTTAGAACGTCCTCCTTCTGCCACAAATATGTCAAGGACTCTTCAGGACAAAGCTACCTGAACGTTGTTTCCCACCACTCTCAGGTGACTCAGGATGACACAACTCCAGCACCACTACCCTCAAATCTCACAGAAGTCAACTGTGGATCAGAAATTCTGCTCCTCAAAAATTCTCTGGTGTGCCACATGAGTTGAGTGAGAAGAGATGATTCTTTCTGCATCACCTTCCCTTGGGTCCACAGCCCTGTGGCTTGATGGCAGTCTTCCCCTCCCTAGGTGGCCCTTTTTCACAGGGAGTTTGGTTGGAATGAATCCCATGACACACAGCTGTCACGCTTCTCACTCTGACCTCCAGGCGGAGGCTGGGCCCAACTCCCCAGGCCAGCCTCCCTATTCCACTATGGTGAGCCCTCCCCAGAGGTCTCTGGTGTCTCTAACTGGCTCAAACTGGAACTCCACTTGGGTTACACCAGTCCACCAGACATATTTTTATCAGTCTGGCTGCTCAACATTTCTTCCCAGTGGAGTCTTTGTACCCTGTACAAAACAAGGCAGGCAAACATGTCTGAGAAAAGAGCTTACCCCTAAATCCTATCACCAGAAAGATCCACGCATCAGCTTCTATGCCACTAAAACACCCTGTTGGAATTAGAAGGAACAACGACGTCTTCCGGCTGTTAGAGACGCTTGAAAAGCTATCTAGAGTAGTGGGTTACATCCTAAGATTTCAGTAACAGAGACCTTTCCTTAAATTTTAACTACCTCATTTATTATCTGGGTTACCTCAGGCAAATTTCTCATCCTCTCTGGGTCTCGATTATCTTATCCATACATCAAGATCAAAAAACCTATCTCACGTGGCTGGTGTGAATATGAAAAATGAAATAGCATATGTAAAAGGGTCTGGCACGGAGAAAGTGAAAGTAAAAGTTACTGCCCTGCCACCTTCCTTTCAAATGCATTGAAACTAGAGTGAAGAGAGAGGGATTGAGACCTGTTTACAGACGTAAAAGAACAGGAGAGTAAGTCTAGGCCTCAATACTAATGTCCATTAATTTTCTCAGTGCAAGAATTATTTCTTCCAAAATCATTCACATCTCACCATCAATTCAGCATTTCTGCTTCCCCAGGGATTGGTTAGTGATTATCGACCCATTCTGGAGAAAATTGAGACACCAAGGAGGTGACCTTCAAGGTTCATCCAGAAAGTCAATAGAAGAAATATAAAGTAAAATCAAGTTAATCCAAAGGTAAGAGAAAAAACATACAAAAGAGCTACATTTTTAAATTTTTTGGTATTGTAAAATATCAATCTACTAGCTACTCTTTACTTAGTGCCTAGTGCATGTCAGACACTCTGCTAGGTGTGCAATATTTTTACTCAACAAGTATTTGTGAAGCATCTTCTATAAGCCAGACACTATCCTAGATGCTGAGAATATAATGTTAAGCAAAAAGAAATACACCTCTTTTACAGGGTCCTGTGCAAGAGCCAGACACCAATCAAACAGTTGCACAAGTAAGTGAATAATTACACGATGTGATAAACGCAGTGGAAGAAAGTCATACAGTGTGAATAGAGCGTACAACCGTGTGTAAGGGACAGCTTCCTGGCAGAAGTGCCATTTGAGCTGAAATCTAAACAATGAAAAGCAGTGACCTAGGGCACCAAGAACGAGGGAGGAAAGTTTCTGGACACGGGAAATAGCAAATGCAAAGACCCTGGACCAAGACAGAGCAGGTAACATTCGAGAAACCAGGTCCAGCATGGCTAGTTTCTGGAAAGAGAGGGAAGAATGAGGTCAGATGTGACCAGAGAGACCCTGAAGTCTCTAGTAGTCTATACTGGAAACTTGAGGCTTTATTCTAAAGCAACAAGAAGTCATTGAATCAACCAATTGACTCATTCATCTAGTAAGTATGTGGGGATTTTTCAGGGATATCATCCTACCACAAACATCTACATAATATCTAGCATAGAATTCAAATCCACTAAACCACTAAATAAATACTTTCTGCATCTGATTCAGAATCCAATAGCTTTTGTGAATGAATAGCTGACAGATAAGCCTAAACTTTTGATCCATAAGCTCCATTACAGACTTTTAGAACCAAACAGGTGTAATGTTACATCTGCTCTGTCACTCAACACATGGGTTCGGCAGAGACAGAAAACTTATTCAAGATGCTCAGACAGATCACTGCTTCTCGTATATGTTATTATAAGAGTAAGATGTTTTGAGGTAAAAGCTGTATTTTGGCTTCAAAGGTTCTCAAGACAGCTACATCTGCACCACTCAACATAGCAATCTGGAAGTTCACATGGTGAGAATTAAGCATTTCTCACTCAGTATAAACTGTGAAATGCATTTGAAAATAGAGTTTTTTATTAAAATTAGCACTTTTTTATACCTAGCCAGCAGCAGCCATCTTGTTACTGAGGTACTTTATTTATAGCATGAAGATTACTGAGGTGGGACGGTGCTCTGATCTCCATGAGCTGTCACAAGCTTAGGGAGGCACACAAAATGAGGACAAGCTCACCTCGGCTCTCAGTACAACAGGTTAAATGACGTAAGAGCAGAACATAGTCCATCAGAAGACTGCTTTAAGACAAGGTTTGGGAAAATAGACATTTAGGATAAAGTTTCCAGATGCAAAAAAACTTCACAATGAGTCCATAATTCCTCAAAACTTTTCATCATCCTACCCCATATGCCAGGGATTGCAAACACAAGCCCAGTTATCATTTGTTACATTTAATAGCATCTCTCTTTTTCTATTAAATTCATTTCATGAGTGGCATCCCCTTACTAAATTAAAATGAGTTTAATTTAAAAGTTTTCCATTTTGAGAATTTTTAGATACCTTCAAAGTTAGCAGAAATATCCTAAGTTTTTGTCAGAGTGGAGTTAAGTAATCATTGCCCTTGATCTTGGTCAGACTCCAAGGATCCTGGACCAAATACACAAAACCTATAAGAGACGGAGGAGAAAAAAATTCTGCGTTAAATACTTAGCATCAGCTGTTTTCAAGATCATGAATGTACAAGTTCCTATGAAAAGTCAATGCCATTGTTTAATTCATTCCAAGTTTCTGAACTAGCACATAATTCATTCCCTTTATTTTTTCCTGTTCACTTTTTGGCCACTATTATCACTATTTCCCTTAGAATACTGCTAAGGGAAGGGAAGCAACAAAATGGAAGCAAATCTCTACGGTGTCTTGTTAGCAGCTGTTGTGAAAGTTGAGTCAGATAGGAAACTGAAGCTCTCAGACCCAGTAAGATTTCCGCCCGATCTGCGGAAGGTCTGTTTGCGTGCTCTCCCAGTCCCTTGTTATGGTATCAAATCAAGATCTTGACGGGCATCTCTTTGGGATTTAGAGAACAACACTTCAGAAGAAGTTTTAACTGAATTCCCAATGCACTTGTAACCTGTACCACACAATTCAATATACAAAGTTGCATCACGTTATGAAAAGAGCACTAGATTCTGAGTCAGGAAATCTGGGTCGTGGGCTCTGCCTCTGCTGAGAACTTGAACTTGACTCTTGATCTTTGATAAAGGAAGATGCAGATCAAATACTCTCTACCTTTCACAACTATCCTAAGTAGAATGAGGCATTCACCGTTCCCATCTTCATCATCGGGTCTGTAATAATGGTTTATAAACACATATATGTCTCTCTATTCACCTCAACCCTCACCCTCACCACTGACTTTAGTTACCTTGAGACTGGAAGTAACTCATTCATGTTTATCTCCTCAGCAACTTGAACACATGAATGGTGCTGGACACATAGAAGGCCTTCAACAAATTGTTGGATGAATGAATGGCCATGAGTGCTCACCCCTGTTTTATACAATAACAGCACCGTTTTTCTCTCTAAATTCCTCCAGGCGTGCCATGCCTTCAGGACTTCTTTCCCTGTATATTGCATTATGGTTGTTACCAGGATAGCAAGTTTTGGGCTGTCTTAGACTAGTAGGAAATCTAAGTATCAACTTCAAAACATCACTTTAAGATAACAATTCCTCTAGAACATTTAACAAAGGTGGGTTCCTAAATGAACTGAGCCATGATTCTTTCATTTCCCAGCAAAACAAATGTAGCAGACAGCCACAGCCATATTTCTCACTCCACATGCTCTTCTAGAACCTTGTCGCCTCCTATCAAAAAGTAAAATCTGCTGGGGTGCAGTGCCTTGTACCTGTAATTCCAATATTTTGGGATGCTGAGGTGAGAGGATTGCTTGAGACCAGAAGTTTGAAATCAGCTTGGGCAACATAACAAGACCACATTTCTTAAAAAAAAAAAAAAAAAAAGAAAAGAAAAGAAAAAAGGAAGAAGGAGGAGAAGGAAAAGGAGAATAATAATAAGAAGAAGAATTGTCATTATTATTATTAGTTGGGCATGGTTGTGCACACATAGTCCCAGCTATTCAGTAGGCTGAGGTGGGAAGATTGCTTGAGCCCAGGAGTTTGAGGCTGCAGTGAGCTATGATGCCTCCATTGCTGACTCCTTGGAATAACAGAGTACAGGGGAAACGATGCTATGTGACTTCCAAACTAGTTTATGAGACAATCCAGCTTCCACCCAGCTCTCTCTCTGAACACTTGCTCTTAGAACGCAGCCACCATTTTGTGAGGAAGCCCAAACTGCATGGAGAAGGCCATGTGGTAGGAAGCCAAGCCCACAGTCTTGAATCCCATCCAAGCTCCCAGCCAACCTCTCATGCCTATTTGCCAGACACGTGTGTCACCTTGAAGCAGGTTGTCCAGCCTTCAATCAAGCTATTCTAGCTGATACTTCATGGAGCAGAGACAAGCTTTCCTATCTGAGCTCTGCCCAAATTGCAGATTCATGAGCAAAATAAATGATTGTTGTTGTTTTAAGCCACTAGGTTTTCAAGTGGTCTGTTACACAGCAAAAGGTAACTGAAACAATAAGTGCAATGTGAGAACAGACCAGAAGGGCTAATTTTGTTCTCCAATTAATGCAAAATGAAACCTGAAATTCACATGCATTTAAACACTTCACATCTTAAAAATGTTTGTGATAATTAAAAAAGATAAAAAACCAACCTGAGTATAGGTTTACTTTTTAATGGAGTCTTGGTTATGCAAAAACATTTGCTATCTATTTCCTGCTATTTGGGGTCCTAATGTAGCAGAGTTTTCTAATTTTATCAGTCCCTATATTTCTGAACTCTATTCCTTTTTATTTCTTTTTATAAACAAGGCAATGTTTGCCTGGGTTTTATCTCTTATTTTCTAATACTTTTTAATTTCAGCCAGTAATAACCAACCCATACTACTACCACTCTGTTTGCCTGCCACTTTCCCAAGAGGTACAGGCTACATGGGCACTTAGTCTGCCTTTCAAATTATCACAGACAATGTCTTACCAAATGTGCCACTGCACAACATGAGTCTCTGTTTTCCAGTCTCTGATATGTTTCCTTGGTGCCCACCTCTTGCCACCTTCTACCCAACCACTAAACCAATCTCATATCTTTTAGGCTATGTTAAGGCAGAACATCACTTCATGTCACAGTATGTATATAAATTATGATAGTGCTACCTGTATATAAATATTAATAAAATTTACAGTGGCTTAATCAGTGGCATGCTGGTAAAATGACTCCCTGAAATAAAAGCCTTGATTTGTAGCATCTGCCAATTTCTGTATTGTGAGTGCTCTAGTCATGCTGATCCCAAGCTATCAACTTGATGTCAACTGGCTTATGTAATTCCGGAAAATTTAACAGTCAGCTCCGGCCAGCCAGTATGAGCCAGACAGCAGCTCACCAGTGGGCTTAACCAGTGTATAAAATCCAATCAACAGTGGGAGGGGCTGAGAAAGGAGGTTTGCTTCACAGGGACCCAGGGTGATGAAGGCTCTGCCACGTTCAACACATGGTTTCCAAGGTCATTTTGATGCCAAAATCCATCCAGCAGACAGGGAGGAAGGAGAATGGAGAGGTCCAAAGGGAGGATTTTTTTAGGCCAGTCCTGGAAGTGACGTACATAACTTTCGGTCACATCCCATTTGCCAAAATTCAGTTTATGGTTACACCTAACAGCAAGGGAGACCAAGAAATGTAGTCTAGTCCTGGTGGAAAGGAAAACAGGTTTGTCCAACACCTGGCCAGTCTCTGCCACTCACCCTAGACCCAGTTCCAGCCCATCACTGTACCATGAATATCTTATCAGGTGACCCTGTACAACACAGATTCATTAGCCACAGAGGAGGAAATTAAGTTCATCACAGTGTAAAGCATGGCCTAATGTTGCCAAGAATTATATAATAATTGTAGCTGCAAGCACTAAGCAGACATAGCTCTAATTGGCATGTTTTACCAGGTTCCTGGTAAAGGTGACTTGTCCAAGTCACAGTAACAGAACTACCAGCCTTTGGATCAGCTCATGTGACCTTGGACACCCAGGATGACAGGGAAAATATTGAATTTGGAATGCAGAGGAAGCTTCATAATGAATTCAAATCTTTAAAAAGAGACAGTTTGGGTTCAAGTGGTCAGAGAGTCCTATCCCACCTTTGTCTCTGTCAGCTCTCTCTGATTTAGGTTCCATGTGTGAAAATTGAATAATTATACCTAATTCACAGCACAGCAGTGATGAGTAAGTTAGACAATTATTACAAAATGCTGGCACATAATAGGCACTCAATAAATGTTATTTCTTTCTCCCCTCCGCACCCAATAGGGAATATATTCAGCCAAGTTCTAGGAGACAAAGTCAGTTGCTGGTGCTCCACCACCAGCACCTCTACATTTTTAGCACTTCTACATCTTGACATGGTCTGCCACATGCTCTCTTTTCCCAAGAAAATTTCTGTGACCTTTCCATCTGGGTCATGCATGGCTCTAACCTGGTTAATGTGTTTAGTAATTTTTGAGCATTTTGAAGACATTGTTGCTGCCAAAATAACTGGGGGAGAGTCGGAGATGCCAAACGTCCTGCAATACCCAGGAAATAACATATAAGAAAAAAATTACCCTGCCCATGATACCAATAGTGCCTTCCACTGTAAGGAATAATTTAATGGTGGAAATTTGAAAAGACTGATAGCGGGGAAATGGAGGGAAAAGACATCATACAATGGCCACTCTTCTGTCCATGTCTAGCCTTTGACTCACCCATCTCCCCTGGAGTGTTTCTACAAGAGAAAGCCTTGTGCTTTTCTCTTTCCCCAAGTGGCTGGATTGCCCTTCACCCCAACCTCACCCCAGGAGTACTCTGACCACTTTTTCTGTGCATCTGACCTCATGATCCAACTGCATATAATAAACTCTGTGGGAATCATCCCATGGGTTAAGGCCATTTCTTTCCACTTAAAATGGTGATGATTGACCTGGGAAACGATCATTAAGTCTGGGTCTAGATAAACAATAGGCAAGCTTGCACAACCAAATTCCTCATTACAATCAGGTCCAAGTTAAAACTAATGACAAGTTGTGTCAAAAATAATGACACACAAAAACCCCTCGCTCCAGTGTGTTTCGTTCAAAGACAGTCACTTATAAGTATAAAACAGGCCTCCTATTCACTTGGATGCCACGAAATTACAAAGTTTATACTGTTTCATTTGGAAAACTGTTAGCCGATGCATATTTATATTTCTGTTTAAAAACCAGAGTGTTAAATCTCTTCCCCTAAAGAGACTTTGAATTGATCAAAGATACAGTATTGTCCTAATTCTTTTCAAATGTAGACTACCTTTTAAAAGGTAGAGCATGGAACATATCTATGATTAAATAATATTAGAACTCTTATGATGCTTGCAATTTAAGATTCTTATCTTTTCTTTTTGATGGGACTAATCTCAAAGCATTTTATTACTAGGTCAAGTCCCTTTTTCCATAGCATGGGTGCTGAGTGCCGGACCCAGCAGGTCACAAGTTTGCCTTTTCTAATATACATCTTATGGAATAAAACTCCTCCTGAAAAGCACAGAAGGCTCTCAAGTGCAGCAGTCTGTTTTAAATCCTGTGTATTCACAGGCACTGGGCATCTGGCCCTCTGGCTCCAAATCAAGGAAGTTGCTCAAGAAAGAACTGGTTCATCCCTGGGGTCATTTAACCTTCACTCCTCAGACAGAGCTTATTTAAGTGTTTTGCTCTTCAGATGCAGTTTTTGGCCCGTGGTTCTTGAGGGGCTTTCTAAACCCCTAGTTTCTTGTCTTATGACCCACAGAGGACCTCTCTGATTAGAATGGAAGAAGCAGATGAAGTTGGACTTAAGCACTTCTTTTCCATGAGCCTGAAATCTCTGTTGACATCTCCTCTACCTCTCAACCAGGACATTTTGAATCAGCCAGAACTGATCTGATTTCCCCATTTGATGTGATTCCCTGAACACAGTGCAGCAGGAGACCTAGACAAAGATGCACAGGGTAGTTGTGAACTAAAAATCTCCTTACTCCTTGAAATGAAAAGATACATGGTAATTCTGCAGCCGGAGGCCTGAAGCATCAAATGTCTCTCAGTCGCAGACTTCCCCCGAATTGGAAGGGAACTGTCACTAAAAACATTATTAAAGATCGTCTATTTCCCAAAGGGGTCTAACGCCCCCTCGGTCAGAAATAAGTGCCTTTCTGCTTCCTGAAGGCCCTTTCTTTTAGAATTTAGACACCGTCTCCAGGCAGAGGAATATCTCTGGTCACGGGCTCACTGGGTCCTTCCTTAATGCAAATCCCACCACGATGCCCGGTAAAGGGTTGGCAAGCATCAGTCTTCTCTTCTTTGCCAATGACTTGATCACAAAGAGCATTGTCTCAAACCTTGTCTGCCTCACACCTCACGACTGGCTAGGAGATTTACACTATTTCTTTCATTTTCTAGACAAGAAAACTGGGGTCCAGCTTCCATAAGTGACGACGGGTCTAAGGAAGAGGACGAGCCAAGCGAAGGGTGTCACCCCAATTGTCCGGCTCCGAGACCAGTGGTCCTGCCGTGCCCCCACCCTGGCTGGCTTCCCTCAAAGCCTCCATGTCTGCAGCAGTGGAGAGCCCCCAGCCGCGCCTGACTTCTTGTTGACTGAGCGGTGCTGGTGAGTTGACTGCAAGAAAGAAGCCAGCAAGCATTAACTTGCAACTAACGTGGGTCTCATCAGCTTTGCATGTTGAGTTTTTTAATCGGGCAAATCTAAATAGGACACTAGTGTGGGTATTTATTTTAATTCAGCCTCCAGACCACAACTGGAGAGCAAGTTGCTGCCGGTTCTTAGCAGGTCAATTAGTGGGTGGATGCTGGCATCCTCCGGGAACTATATCCTGCTTTACAATATTTAGCCTACACATATGCCTTTCAACTATAGGAATTGAAATATAACATATTATATACCCAGGTCCACACAATCAAAGGGAACCACCCTAATTATGCTCAGTCAAAAATAGCCCAGCTCGATCCTGAATTGTTTAGGTAATTAAGGGCAAGCCGAAGCTATTTGTCGGAATTATCCAGTTGCATGCGATTTTTCTGTGCTCTGTGGACAAACCCTATAAACTTAAGTCATCCTTTTGTGTCCTTTATATACTTTCATATATGTTTATCTTTACAGGTTTATGTGAATTTTCATATTTTACAGGCTAAGTTATTGCCATGGGTATTTTCGGTCTTAAATGAAGTGCTTATTGCACAAACCACAATTTCAACAATTACAAGGTACATCATTAACGTATCTTATACTTTAAACAACTTGAAAATAAATAAAGTTGTCAGTTCACTCTTCTGCCTAGGATATTAACTTCATACCCAACCAGCATCATGTGCAGACCGTGTGAGGCGAGCGTGAGACACACAGCAGCTCCTCCAACAGCAGAGGAAGGAGACCCTGATGGTTATTTCAGGGGTCTTGGCTGTTCATTTCATTTCATTACTCTCGCCACCAAGTCGCAATTTCCTCCTTTCTCTGCAACTAAATCATTCCGAATATGTTAACTCTAAGACACTAATTTCTTTTACATCCAGTGGAAGGGAGAAATATACCAAGGTAAAAGTGAATGGACCTGCTCTTCCCTTCTGTACAAATGCAACAATGGGATGTGTTAGATACTACTCTTTGACTCTTTTTGTTGTAATGTTTTCCGGCATCTAGTCATTTTTCCTTCTGCTACCTGCAGCATAACAGACAGCTGGAAATCAGCTGCATAGCCTCTAGTGTAATCAGTTTTTAAATGTTTCACTGCCTGCTAACTGTGTGACATTGTCCCTCATTCTGTTTTGTGAATGGACCGTGCTGTATGCTAGAGCCAAGCAGACAGCTCAGCAATTTGCCATCGTTGCTTTACTAGAGAGGAGCAAACTTTTCCTCTGTTATCCCTGCAATCAAGGTTAGAAAAACCAGGCAGTAGAAAGTTGAGAGAAATCCTAACTTTGAGGATCCCCCAGAGCTGAAGTTCTGACTAAGTGCCTCCGTCCCAAACCATCAGAGCTCTCTGCAAAACCAATGTCCAGTCTTGTCCTCATTAATTGTTTTGGTCACCCACAGGAATTCTTTTTATTGCCCCTCCCAAAAAAAAGGTCTCCATTTTTATGATTTTATAACCCAGTCATTAGAAATGTTTGAAACAGCATTACACCCTCAGGTCGCATTGTGTGGCTATGAACTTCGTTTGATCACTGTCCCGTCAATTCCACGTTAACTGCTGCAATTTACAACCACTGCAGCTTTCTGCTTATTATGGTACCTTCTAAAAGAGGAAAAGGGAAACAAGGGGGGGGGTTAGGGGAGACCTTTGCTGCCCAGGGGAAGTTTAAAAGAATGTGATGGCTTGTTAAAACCTGACAGGACAATGGAGGGGAGGGAGATCTCTGAAGACAGCAGACCAAAGCGTGGTAATGAATAATGCCTCGCGCCCCGCTGTGAGCACCAGTGACCTGCATGTCCAGCAAGGCAGAGGAGTGAATAATTCACTGTAGGAGTCATAGGCCCCCTGGTAGTCTACAGCATTGCTTTGTCTTACAAATATGTTCTCCCGCAGAATCAGACCTGACAGGCAGGTTAGTTTGAGAAATGTTTAAACAAAAGCCTTGTGTGACAGAAAGAGCACCTTGTGATTTTGGCCCACAGCTCCCAGCGCTGAGGTTCCTGGTGAGCACTTGGCTGGCTAATAAATCCGCCAGCATCAAAGCAAAGGTAATCAGAAACGCAACAGGTCAGAAGACGCTGAGGCCCCGCTCACGTCTGATGAAAGTGTGACGAACTCAGACAAGAATCCATTTTCACCACACACGCAAATTGAAGTCACATTAATTGTCTGACTGGAACCCACAAAATGAAGGAAGTATAATGCAGCTGGGAATTCCAGATGACTTCTTGACCTTGACTCTTGCAATTTAATTTAAAATAGAAAAAAATACATCTATTTCTCCTTGAAGGAAGAACAAGAAAGTCATCAAGATTGTTTGAATTTACTCTTTTTGGTGGCTTGAAAGTAGACTACAGAGGTTTGGGGGATTTTTTTGGAGAGCAGGGCAATTGGTTGGTTCTCTTGGCTTATGGAAGAAGCAGATTCTCTGTGTTAGGCCAAACAATAAGTCTTCAGATCCTCTTTGTCCTGTTTGGGGATCAGGCATGAAATGGGAAGAAGTTAGAGCCGGCCTCAAGAAAGAACATTCCACAGACTTACCCATTCATGAGGTTTCCCTTCCTACTGATCTGAGGAGGTGAAATTCACAGAGAACTGGTAAAATATTGAGAGGTTGCCCCCAGAAGGCTTCTGATACCCACTTCCTAAATATCAATGTGTGCAGGTACTTCAGCTGATTTCTAAGGACAGGACTGGGAGTATATCCTGCATAAACAAAGTTTCACTCAGTTCTGAATTGACACGTGACCATAACTAAATTGCTCATTGGTATGCATGGTAAACTACAAACTGAGCTAAACCAGCCTTAAAGCACAAACTCCACAGGCAAAGCTCCAGAACTTAGAGCAGAGACTCAGACCCACCTTGTGGGAAAGGGCTCCAAAAATCATGAGAGAAGGATAACACGTGCTTGGCATGAACACGTCACCCCTCCTTACCTCCCTCAGTCAGCTCCAGTACGGAAGTGTCATGAATTAGCACTGGTACTCTTCCCTGCTGTTTGGAGCGTGAGAGTTAGTACTGGCCCACATCTTTGCCAACCTTTGGCATTGCCAGTCTTCTTAATTCTGCTGTGTAGTGGTCTCTCACTGCAATTTTAATTTGTATTTCCCTGATAAGTAGGGCAACCATAATATGTATCATCTCAACCAAAAGTGAAAGGTGTGCTTTTAATAATTTAGCAACCAAAGCAAGGTAAACTAGGGCTTTTACAAGAAAACTGGAATTTGTGGTCCCTCTACTGCTGACTAATGAGGTTAAGCACTTTTGCACAGGTTTATTGGCTATTTGGTTTTCCTCTTTGAGATTTTTCTCTATTGGGTTGTCTGTCTTTTTCTTACTGATAATAGGAGTTTTTTACATACTCTCCTGGCATTTATGTATGTATGTGTGTGTGTATATATATATATTTTATATATGCTCATATATATTTCATAAAGAAAATATATCCTTATGAAATAAACTATATTAATAAAATACCACTCATCTGTTTTATATATTGAGGTTTGGCATACTGTATGGCTAAACTACTTGAAAATCAGTGCTTTAGAATGTTAAACACACTCTACTTTGCATCTAGAACACATGGGGAACCTATCAGTCCATGGTATGACATATTAAGACTTCAATTAAGTCTCATTCAAAGACTTTCTAATAATGTTTGCCTGTTTTGTTGTTACACTTTGCTTTGTTTGGAATGAAAACGTTACAGATAATAGTTGAAAATTCCAGCATGTCGTTCCCCAATCCCATTCCAATCCTTCCGTTTTGGAGAAAACCTCTATAATGAATTCTATGTTTATCATTTTCATACAGCTTTTATAATAATACAAATTATATATATAGTTACATATAGTAATGTTTTACTATGTATAGATATCTAAATATAACATACATATTGCATACTTTTTATATAATAATCATCCTGTACTTTTTTCTGCTAACTCATCTGGTTTTTTGAGATCTATCTATATTGATACACATGGCTATAATTATTTTTAAACTGATGAGTTTAAACTGTACGAATATATCACAATTTATTCACTCTCGTATTGATAGAAATTGATGTCATCAATCTCCTCTGTTTAAAAAAATGCAACAGTCACTGTGGTGATGCACACCTGTAATCTCAGCATTTGGTGAGGCTGAGTCAGGAGAATCATTTGAGGCCAGGAGTGTAAGACAAGCCTGGACAACAAAGCAAGACCCTGCCTCTACAAAAAATTGTTTAAAAATTTGCCAGGCATGGTGGTGTGCGCGCCTCTAGTCCTAGCTACTCAGGAGGCTGAGATGGGTGAGGGGGGCTTGAGCCCAGGAGTTCAAGGCTACAGTGAGCTGTGATTGCACCACTGCACTGCAGCCTGGGCAACAGAGTGAGACTCTGTCTCTAACAAAAAATATAAAATTTTAATACACCAATAAATGAGACTCCTTGTTCAAAAGTATAAGGTTTTCTAAGGAATATATCCATTCTAATAATAGAAGTAGAATAACTACTTCATAGAAGGTACATATTCAGACACAAAATTACAAGATAATATGTAAAGTACTCTTCAAAATGTTCTTCCTAACAGTATGTTCTTCCCCTCATTGTATGAGAGTTACAATTGCTCTACATCTTCAATAGTACTTTGCATTGTTAATTTTCGCCAGTCGGAAGCAGGTGAAATCGTATCTCACTTTTATTTTGTTTCCCCTATTACTAGTTAGTTTGAACAGCTTTTCATTTGTTTATTATCCATTTTAACTCCTTCTTCTTGGAATTACCTTTTAGTTTCTTTTTCCCATTTTCTTCTGGGTTATGTCTTTTTTTCTCATTAATTTGTAAGAGTATCTTATATAATCTCTTTAACAATTTTTTATCAGTTATGTGCATAACAAATATCTCCTTCCATTCTGTCCTTTGTCTTTTAACTTTCATATAGCACCTTCTGTTGAATATGTATCTTAATGTAGTCCAATATATCAACCTTTTTTTTCACGTTTTTATTGATACATAATAGTAGATATTTGGGGAATGCAGGTGATATTTTGATACCTGTTTACAATGTGTAATGATCAGATCAGAGTAATTGGGATAACTATCACCTCAAACATTTATCTTTTCTGTGTGTTGGGAACATTACAATTCTTAGCTTCTAGCTATTTTGAAATATACTAATAAATTATTGTTAAATATAATTTCCCTGCTGTGCTATCAAATACTAGAACTTATTCCATCTAACTGTATTTTTGTGCCCCTTAACTAACTTCTTTTCATCCTGCCCTCTAAATGTATCAATCTATTCTTTCATGCTTTTTGTAACATTTCTAAAAATTCTTTACCTACTTTAAGATTTTACAGGTATTTTCTACATTTTCATCTAAAAACTTGAATTTTTTTTTTTATTTCAGAGTTAAGTCTTTCTTGTGCCTGGAATTATTTTTGTATAGTTTGAGGTAAGAATTTACTTTCTACATGAAGCTAACCAATTGTCTCAGCATCATTTATTGAATTGAATGTTCTCCCCTTCCTTCTACTGGTGCAAAATGTAACCTCTGTCACATGTCCCCTTGGGTCTGTTTCTGGGCTCTTTCTTCTTTTGATTGGTCAAGTTTTTCATTGTTACTGTGTATAATAGGCTTTGAGATCCGATAGGACAAGTCCCCCCCACTGTTATCTTCACAATTTTCTCATTCTTCACAGTTTTAGAATCGAGTACGACAAAACATTCTTCTAATTTATTATTTGATTAGAATTACACTGCACTATGGATTAATTTAGGAAGAATTGCCATCTTTACAATATTGAATTGTCTTAGGTTGATTGTCTGTCTCTCCATTTATTGTTTTCTTTTATGTCCTTCAATGTTTTGTAATTTTCTCCTTGAAGATTCTGCACATACTTTACTAGATTTATTTCTAACTACCTTCTACTTTTGGTTCTTCTTGTAGAAAGGATCTTTCAATTTATTCCATTTTCTATTTGTTATACAAATGTTATCAATATTCTTATGTTGCTCTTACACCCAACAACCTTGCTAAACACTTTTATTATTTCTATGAATTTACTTATAAATTCTCTTTGTTCTTCTACGTAGTCAGTCCTATCATATGCAAGTGAGAATAGTTTTAATCTCTTCCTTTTTAATTCATTTCTCTTTTACGTGTCTTATTTCATTGACTAGAACCACTACAAAATTGAAAAGAAATGTTGGCTAAGGGCACCCTTGAGTTCTTCCTGATTTTAATCACCATGTTCCAAAGCCTCACCATTAAGTATGATATCTAATGCAAATGTCTGGTTATATATATCTTATTGGGAAAGGAAATATCCTTCTATCTCTATTTTATAATATTTATAATCTAGAATTATTATTGAATTTTATCAAATGCTTTTTTTGCATCTTTTGAAGGTCATTTCGATTTTCTCATTTAATCTATTTATTAATTTATGTATTTTATAAAAGATTTTTAGATAATAAATGATCTTTATATTTTGGGCCATGGCTTTGGTTTAGTTTTTACTACTGAAATCAGCTTATTCAGAGTTTTCTTTAAATTTGAACTTTTGTACATAAATAAAATTGACATAAAACTTTCTTTTTTATGTTGCTCTTGTTCTGACTTAAGTGTCAAAATTCTACAAGGGTCAAATTATGGGCAAAGTAGGTTTTCTCTTTTTTTTTATTCCCTGAAACTATTTATATGATATAAAAGTATCTGTTCTTGAACATTTTGTTAAAAATTGTCAGCAAAATCATCCAGGCCTCTTCACTTTTGAGAAGAGAAGACTTTTGACTTTGATTGAACATCTATAGTAATTAAAATTTAATCAGGTTTTCTATTTCCTTTTATATCAGTGTTAATAATTTATATGTATGTGTGTGTGTGTATTGTGTGTGTGTATATATATACATATATATATTTTTTTTTTTTTTCAGTAGAGACAAGGTCTCCCTATGTTGCTCAGGCTGGTCTCAAACTCCTGGCCTCAAGTGATCCTCCCACCTTGGCCTCCCAGAGTGCTGGGATTACAGGCATGAGCCACTGCACCTGGTCCTATATTTTTTAAAAAATTGTAATTTTGCCATAATTTTCAAACTCACTGACACAAACTTGTTCATGGATATTTCCTTGAAATAATACAATAACTGTGATTATGTCCCTTTTTGTTCCTAATAGCATAATGGTTAAAAGCTCAGGTCCTGGGGTCAGACTGCCAGAAATCAAAGGCTGGCCCTACTATTTATGAATGTTGTGGCCTTCAGAAAATTATTTAACTATGCTTCATTTTTCAATGACGTTCTAGCTTAGTTTTAAATACAAATAATAGTTACTGTCCCTCTCTCTTGCTCCCTTGGCTTCTGGCATCTGTTGTTGCTGAGGTAAAGCCAGACTTTGTTACTAGACTTTGTTTCATAATTTCGTGCCCTTTTAAAAGAAAATCATTCCTTTATCTCTTAAAGCATTCTAAACATATTTATGTTAATATCTTATTCATACTTCTCCATGGAACAAACTCATGTTCCACTTGTTGCTTTTGTACCCGTATTACTGACCTTTTAATTTTTTTACTTCAAATGGAAATTGGATTTGCAGGCTCCCTTTGGGTGGGTGGAGATCTGCCCCCTTCCCACCTCTCCCCTTCTATCTCATTGTTTGTTCCGTATCCAGTAAAGAGGGTGTGTATCAAAGCTTCACTACACTAGAATTTATAAAATACATTTATAGCAATAGAAATATTTTTAACAAGTTATAAGATCTCTGCAAAATTTTTATGCCAAAAAGAAGTATTTTATTACAAAAGAAAAACGTTTTAAAACAACCACTATAGTTGGCTAGAATCTCCAGTCCCAGAAAATACAAATTCTCCTGCAAGAACTCCCTCTAAGAATGCCATAGTTCGTATTTTAGGCACGTTCCAGCTACTAAGAGAAGCTGAAAGTTTCTGCCACCTGGACTCACTACCTCCTGAGGAGGGAGTATCCCAACATTGATGTGGTTCGATGCCAAGCAAGGTCCATAGGAGAAGCTGGAGGTTTCTATGAGGCCAATCTCATGCCCTTTCTCATTCATGTCCACTCATGAATGTATCATGTCTGGAAGACATAACATTTTGGGGGGAACAGAAGTCTGGTACATTCTCACGTTCAAGTTTGTCTTTAGGACTGCGTTCACATCTCAGCAAGGGGCTCACCGCTGACAAGCACAACCACCGTGGGAAAGTTATTCAACCTCTTGGAGCCTCAGTTTAACCACTTGGAAATGGGGCTATCAATAATATCTACTTTATAGCATATCTGTGAAGATTAAGAAGGATGATGTACATAAAGCACAGTGCCTGGCACATAGTAAGTACTTAATAAATGTTAGCTACTATCTTTCATTGTCATTATCATTATCCTCATTATTAATCAGGGCTTCTGCCACCTGTCTGTGATGAGTGAAAGGCTCCAGGCACTGGAAAGAAAACCAGCAGGAGCAGGAGAGAACTCAGCTGAAGAGGGAGTAGGGCTGTAGGTGACCTTGAGTAGGAGTCAGGCACCTGGGGACAAGAAGGGAGGGGAATGCAGAGACTGGATGAGCAAACAAGGGCAGAGTATCAGAAGCTCGGTTTTCAGAGCCGGGGCACAAAGTCTAAGTTAGACTCAAAGCCAGACCAGCAGTAACAAGGGACCGGCTGCTGAGTCTCAGACTCTGGGGTGGAGCTCCTTAATGGGCCAGCTTAGCGATGGGGACAGGACTGGGCTTGCAGGGGACAGGGAACAGCTAGAAAAGACAATAGAGGGGAGAGATCAAAGCAGATCGACCTCTGCGGGAACCTGAGAGACAGGCACACTCTCTGGGCTGTTTCTTCCTCTCCTGCGCAAGGCGCTCATCATGCAACTGGACTCAGTTATCCACGAGTGATAGAACAATGGATGTTCAGTATTTTTGTCCCTGAGGACACATGTCACAGGATTTCAGATCAAGTTTTACACTAATGAAGCAACTATGAAAATGTGGTTGTACCAGACTTCTGTTCCCCCCAAAATGTTATGTCTTCCAGACATGATACATTCATGAGTGGACATCAGAAATTCATTTTAAAGTGTGTATTTACTTGATTCCTTGCCCACAGGAAAGCCTGCGATTTGCTTAAAGTCAAAAGTTTTGAAGAGTTCCAAGGACATAAGCATTTCTCTTAGAAGGCCCTGTGTCTCTAATAGAGGGGGTTTGTAAACAGCCCCGGGCAAATGCCTGGTGCTGGTGAATCATGAGGCTTTCCTTAGGAAGTGTCAGCCTGCTTGTGTCAAGTCCTCAAGACAGACTTCAACATAATTATCTCTGGCATGATGCTATTTCATTCCAATACCATATATAGCTTGGGGTTTAGGCTTAGAAGCGAGCACGCAATGGTTTGAGGCCCAAGAAGAGCGTGTGATTACAAAAACCACTCCCTTACACCTTTTAACTTTTTTACAATTCCCCAGAACAAATATATAGTGGTTTTCTGGCTGTTTAGCAAGAAACCTGGTGCCCCCTAAGCTATCCTGGCACAGCCTCTGAAAATGTTTAAGATGAGCTGAAGTCAAGGAAAAACTGATCTGGGTAATTAAAAGACACATAAACAAAAGATCACTTACCAAAATGACTTGAAACCCTTTAGCAAAACCATTGTAAATCGTGCTTTGGGGAGAACAAAACAACAAAATATTATAGCAAGTAAATGCTCTATTGCATTAAAAGTAATCTCAGAGCTGTGGACTTTCCCAATTCTACTTCTATAATTTCTTGTAATCTTTGCTATTTTTAGCTTGACATAAGCTCTGACAAGCCAGTCCTCAAAACAGTGACCCTGTAGGGACAATGACATAATGCAACCAGTTAAAATAGCACCCAATACAAAATCCAGTGAGAACACCCTCTTTGCTGTACGCCATGTACATACATACATGCACACACGCACGCGCACACACACACAATCACGTAATCTCCCCTCCATTTTCCACTGAGCTGAGTATATTGGTTTGGCTAACGGGGACAAGCTCTTGAGCAGGAAGGGAGGATGTGGTCTTTGTGGGACAAAGGAAGAAGCAAGAGACATGGCAAGAGAGAACAGCAAGGGGGCCTGGCCAGGAGCTGGAGGACATACTCAAATATCAGAAAACGGAGAGATACACAAAAGCCTGTTGCCCCCACCCACTGTCAGGACCCCTCATACTTCATGGACCTTGCAAAAACCAACCTTTAGATCCAGCATTGCCCAGGGTCACCATTGGCTTTCAATCCACCATTGGGTGGACTAAAGCCAACATAAAATTTAGAAGCATGAGGCCAAAGTGGATCTCACTGATGACTAATATGGAGAGAAGCCTTTCCAAATCATTAACATCCTCAGTGAGAAGTCTGAC
Organism: Varecia variegata; assembly: GCA_028533085.1. Lineage (NCBI taxonomy): Eukaryota > Metazoa > Chordata > Mammalia > Primates > Lemuridae > Varecia > Varecia variegata. Next base: position 56,980,792 of record CM052440.1, read on the forward strand.
AGCAAAATCGCCAGGAACAGAAATACTGAACTGGGTTTGGGAGGCTTGCAAGGGGGTGGTAAAACCAGCCTTCGTGAGACTCTATGTGAGCCATAGACTGTGCTGTGCTGGCCCCTTTACACGGCTGTATTATTTAATAGCTACATTGTTATTAGTTGTGTTATTTAACTCTGAAAGGGGGACCAGATCCCTGTATTCCATTAGAAAAGGACAAAAAAATGTACAGGTTTCCTCAAGAGGAAGCTAACCCCAAGCCCTGCTCAGGAAATGCCAACCCCAATAACATGTTGGCACAGTCAAATCATGTGCCCAGATCCCCCGTATGTAAGTTATAAGTATTCTCCATCTGCCTTTTTGTGGGGTCAGAAGTAAATACAGGAAGTCAGAGCATGCCCAAAGTCAAGGAATTTCTAGCACCATCAAATTAAAGAACCAGACTTCCTAGATGAAATTATTTAATGTAACAATTCCTTCCATTTGCATTATGCAATTCTATTCATTCAATACATATTTATTAAGTGGGATACAAAAGAAAGCAAGATATTCTCCTGCCCCTCCCAGAACCATCAGCTTGATGTGAAATGCTACACACAGAAGAGAAAGCAGAAAACTACAATACTGTGCAAAAGAGGAAGGAGAGGTTGGTGGGAAAAAACATTGGCGAGTACCCAACCTAGACTTCCCAAGGGGCTCCCTATGAACTTCCAAAAACCTTTTTAGCAGCAGGTGTCATTGTCAATTTTACAGATGAGGAAACCAAGAACTAAAGAGGCTAAGTGCCTTGCCCAAGTCAAACACATTATTCAAAAACGGAGTCTTGATCACATTACACCATACAGCATCTAGGCATGAAATTTTTTATCCCTAAAGCAATAATTTATTGAACAGGACACAGAAGACTGAAAAGAGTTGATGTAGTTTTCAAAGGTCCCTAACTTAATCTCAGGGACTAGTTTTAAAACTGAAAGAATTTGGTTCAATAATTTTAAGTCTCTATTTTAGTCTTACCTTTTAACCCCACAACATTATGAGCCTGGTTCAAATTCCCTTTGAAGAAACTGCTGGGGACTCGGCCTCCTTATCTGAGGATTTTTTTCTATTAATACAAACTAGAGTTGACCCTTAACATTCACAAAGGGTAACATCATGAGAAATTTTGAATACTCATATTTGCAGATGCCTCTGCAGCAAATAATTTTCTCTATGAAATATAGTCTATTATTCACTCTTTCATTTAAGAAACATTTTATTGAGAGCCTGTTACATAAGCCAGGCAGTAAAATATAATCAGACAATTTAAGCAACCACTTTACAGCAGCAAACAAGACAGCGAGGCTGAGATTAGATACCAAGTGGTCAATTAGGCTCATTCACCAGTAAGGTGACTCATCGCAATGTATCAGCATCACTTCACATGCATTCAAATCCCTGCTTCAGCAAAATTATAAATACTACATGTCACGGATTTTAGGTCATTGGTATGTAATTGAGACCACAATGTTAAATCTATAAGTGCCATGGGTCCTACACCCACTCTTGGAGACTTGGATTCTAGTGCTGTTTGGCTGTGTGGCACTGGGTCAATCACCTGACCTCTCTGTGCCTTAGTTTACTCATTGGAAAGACTAGAGTTAAAGGAGATACTCTCTAAGATTTCTCCTGGCTCTAAATATTGATTCTATATTGTCTAATGGCAGCTTTGGAGTTGTGAATTTTAAGTTTAAGGGCCCTTATTTGTTAGAAGTCATGTGCACATTATCACCTCAATTCATTTTCATAAACCATATATTTTTATTCTCTTCAGGAATTAATCTCTTGAACTCTGTCTCTATTATGCAATTATAAAATCTAGAAAGCAAGTGCTTATGATTGTGTATAATAGAGAAGCAACAGCTGCAGCAGCCATTACCAATCAAGCCAATAAACACTACTGCTTCTTTGAAACCAAGTAGCCAAAACATATATTTTTATAATCAAACCATACTAGGGCTTCATGGAGTACAAGTTACTCAGTACTTCAGTCTATAGAAACTCAAAAACTATTTTAAAATAGCCTGGCCTTTTGACCATGGTATAATCATATTTCTCTCTCACTGCTTTATAATTGCTTTTAAGTGTGTGAGTGAAATCTAATTCTATATCATCATTTTCCAAAGTAGTCCCATGATTACTGTTGCAGGTTTGCTACTCACTGCTCTGTGGTGCCTTTCTCAAGCTTGCATAATGGTGGTGATAAAACTGCTGCTAATGATTAATATTCATTGGCTGCCCACAATATGTCTGCAAAACCATATGTGCAATGCAAGCCTTCCAGCATCATTGGAGACAATATGTTTCACATAGCAGGACAGCCAACTACAAATGCTGCAATCACATTCAAAGGTTACTTGAAAGCATCCGTGACAAACTGAGCCTTCTGCGAACTGAGTGCAGCTCACAGACGTGGGCCTTACGGTTTTTTTGTGTTTTTTTTTTACTTAGTTGCCAACATTTACAAACTGGGATGTGCAACATTTTAAAAATCTGGATTTCTTGCTGTATTTTAATCAGAAAATCTGGCAACAATGATACCCATGTTTTTACATGCCAATAATTGACCTGACTTTGCTAGCCCCTCATATGGGCTTCCCCAGTTCCTTATTTCAAATTTGACTATTTTAGATCCCTCATATAAGTGAAATCATGCAGTGTTTGTCCTTTTGTGGCTGGCTTATTTCACTCAGCATAATGTCCTCAAAGCTCATCCATGTTGTCCACTATTGCAAAATTTTCTTCTTTTTTAAGGCTGCATAGTATTTGTTGTATGCATACACCATATTTTCTTTAGCCCTTTATCTGTTGATGGACGCATCTTTGCTGTTGTGAATAATGCTGCAGTGAACATAGGTGTGCTAATATCTCTTTGAAATGCTGATTTCAATTCTTTTGGGAAAATACCCAGAAGTGGGATTGCTGGATCCTATGGGAGTTCTATTTTTAATTTTTTTTAGGAACCTTCATACTGTGCTCCATAGCAGCTACACCTTTTTACATTCCCATCAACAGTGTAAAACTATTTTTAAGTAATCTTTTAGTAAGAAATATGAACATCATGGCCTGAGTTAATTCAGAGGAGCATTTCCTTCACATGTGGTTTATAGCCTGACCTGGCATGGAGTAGGCATGCAGAAATGTCTGGCGGAACAAACTGAACTGAATATAATATACGAGAGGGAAATTGGACGCCCATGGTTAGCATTTTGTGGGCTTCGGAAACAAAGTTGGAAATAACCAATTTCTAATTAGACTGTAACCGTGGGTATGGACTCCTTTGCCCTGCTGGTATCGGGTGGCAGTGTCTTGTTGCCCTCCCCGCACCCCCATCTGACATGCTGTGCACCAAAGGGCCTGGGTACAACACCTAGGACAGAGTATTCCCATTAATCTAGTGGCTTCCCCCAAACATCCAAAGTTCTTCAATCAATAGCAGTTTCAGAAACATATTGGTAGCAGCAGGAGCCCAGGGGGTTGGGATTGTATTTGTCGTCTGCTCCCTACAGCAAGTAGCACCTGCCATGTCACGGAAAACCGAGGGAAGTGTTCCAAGCACTGTCCCCTTAGCTACTGATGGGACCCACTTGATCCCCAAGTTCTACAGACTTGTCGCTTTCATGGGTTCCCCCAGCCTAGTGCAAGCAAGCACGAGTGTGTTTGCACACACACGGTCACACCCACTGAGGTATGCACTTGCGAGAGTCAAGCGATGGCATATAGATGCTCTGCTCCTATCTTTCCAGCCATGGAATTACGAGAAAGAGGGTAGTACATTTATTACATACTGTGCAAGTCAGAAATATAAGTCTAGGTAAAATCTCCATATTTGCAAGCAAAAATTGAATAAAGACACAACATCTCTCTGGGGCTCTATTTCCTCATCTGTAAAAAGATGGGACCAGTGGTTTTCAAACATTTTAGTGGGAAAAAAATGGCAGAACGCTTGTTCCCTAAAGAAATCGTACTCAGAACCACAATATATGAAACAGATGTGATCGGTTCTTGTTGAGAGAAGCTGAGCCTTCCTTCCTGTTCCCTTCTCCAGCACCCGTACCATGGGAAACTCTGAAACCCACTGCACTAAATAAACTCAAAGGCTCCTTTTGGCCCTAGCCTTCTATGACTCTACAAACTAAACTTGTTTGTGTATATTTGTAGCTCACATAATACAGGATGTGATATGGCTAAACAGTAATATCTTTTAGCTGCTGTAGTCAAGTGTTAGCTGGAGGCTTCTTATGACTTTTCATAGAAGGTGTTAGAGCTTTGAGGCTTTTGTCCAATGAGGGACATATTTCAGCTCACTTATCCTACTGCCAAAAACAGGGCATCACGAGCCTTCCTACCACCAGAGCACAGGGACAACGGAGAACTGAAAGAGCAGGATCCACAGCTGGGCAGAGCACAAGGAGACAGACTAGAGAGCAGAGCCCAGAATGGGCCACACAAGGAGACAAAATGTCACATAAAATATTACTTTATCAAGACATTTCTGTCTTTATCTCTGCCACTCACATATTCACCTATTTTCTGTGAAAACTAAGACAATGTAAGGGGCGTCCTTACATATGCTCAATGTTCAGTAAATAGTATTCCAATCTGAATCTCCCACCTTTGGAGTCAGGGTAGAAGTGGCATGCTTTCATTGTCATAGGAAAACCTAAAAATGTTGCCATCTGTTTGCTCAAACGTGTAGAGAATCAAAGGTCAGCTGAGCATACCACATGAACATAAAGACTCCAATATTTTTTTCTGCAAATGGAAAAACTGCTCTTGGAATACCACTGAATACTCCCTTCTTCTGACAATAGCTTCAACATGAAAAAAAGGGATAGCTGAATGTATTTTTTTTGAGAACACACTTGAGTAGAGACTTTTAAATACAAAACCATCTTCAAGTCAAAAATGAATTCTGCATAAAATACTCATTCCACATTCTGAAATGTATTATAAATGCAAAGCGGAATATTTTTAAGTAATTATATTCCAGATATTCCTTTCTATACTCAGATACCATTTTCTGAAATCCCCTGTAATCAGTTGAAAACTAAAATATGAATTTCTAAAGATAAAAATGTTGGAGTGTAATTTTCACTATCATTCAAAACATGCTTTGAGCACTAAAAACTAAGAGAAATGTAAATTGTACTGTGTATTGTAGTGGACTAATAATCAAAATAATTTAACTGCAAATATTGTAATTAAAGTAACAGCAGATTCTCCCATCTAGAAATTGCGCTGTGGTCTTTACATTGCTGCTCTGCTTATCTGCTTAATAAGAATTCCTAATCATTCACTTTGAAAAATGCTGTACTTTAAAAGAATAACAAATAGAGGAGATCATTAATGATGAAAAGAAAACAGGGAAATTTTGAAGATGCTCTCTGACTTTGAAGTATAATTGCAGAGACCTAAAAAGCAATAACATTAGTTTTATGAAGACTCCCAGGCAGTTATTTTCTACTCTCTTCTTCCCTAATTTAATCCAATCACTTCTTTTACGTCCTCTCAAACTTATTTGTTATAACTTTCAAAAAGTTGCCCTGAAATAGGTTCCAGTGCTGTGATTTTCAAGGTTATGAATTTGTGACTCCCCTAGGCACATGGCATAGAGTTTGGAGGTTGTTGTCACAATCAACAGACTGGAGGCGCCACACCAGGTCCCCACCCTGCTGCCTGCTGGCTCTGCCCTTCCAGCTTCAGTGGCCAGGACCAGCATTAATCGTCCCTGCTAATGGTACTTGCTATTAAAGAAAGCTTTCAAACTCACAAAAATAATACTATGAAACATATTATCCAGAAACAACTGTTCTGCGCTCCCCACGTTGCCTGGATGGAAAGCAGCACATGTGTCCTGTGTAAATGACGACCAGTCTAGAGCAATTCCAGAGAACAGGTGGGTTAATGGCACTTGGTTGAATTTAATGCTGTGAATTAATTCCTTCCAGCTGGTCACTTATCCTCAGGAAATGTCCTGATTCTCAGTCACTATTTTCTAAATCTTGGAACAGATTATCTCTCTTAAAATCTTTGAGCTGTCAATGCATGGACGTCTTTATACGGTTTTTGGAGCAACGTTGCCAGATTTTTCCAGATCTAGGAAAAAAATCTGTTTTCTCCTCCAATCTTGCTGGCACCAACCAAGATTCACAGCAAATCTCATCAGTTATATTTGATAACTCCAAAAGAATACATGTCCAGTCTAATAGTTATTTGTTTCTGGAGATTTTTTTGTCAAGGTGATTGATCATATGGATATTATTCCCAACAATTTGCATAGCTTTCCTTATGCAGGACACATGTGATGAGATTTTTCCTTCTCACAGGATAATGTTAGAGAAGCTCATGAATCTTTACCACTTCTAATCACTGACTTACAAGATCATGAGCCTAAAAAAAAGATTAAGGAAAATTTAATAAAGAACAAGTTAAGACTTTTCCAAGATGCCTGAAAACAAATCAAACTTCATGTCAGAAAATTTGACAGTTGCTACTCTGTAATTTTTTAAATATTTACTATAAACAGCATTAAGAATAGACTTCTCTTCTTTCTCCTCTAAAGACACATTGTGTTTTTGGTAAATGTCATTAGCACCAATCAGCAGGTTCTGTTACTAATGAGGTTTAGGTGTTGTGATGTTAGGGTTTGAGACTATGGAGAAGATGGATTTCTAGGAAGCCAAAAATAGCTTAGAAGAATATGATAATATCATCCCTGGAGTCTACTCCATTAAGAAACCCCACTGAAGTGCCTCCTCACTGCCACTTCCTGTTCAAGCTTCACCAACAAATTCTTATTAGACCTGTCTTTTCTGAGATAATTCTGTCTTGCTCAGATCTAGAAAATAAACAGTGGCCTTGTTTTATATAAATCCTTAATTTTTATTTCTATGCACATTAATATGTATTTGCTATTTGCCTCATTTGCTAAACGTTTCATCATCATGATGCCCACATTTGCCCCACAGGGAAGCAGCAGCCAGTCTCCCTAACTCTCTCCTAAATCCACGCAGAGGAGGAAGAGTCTTCCCTGAGAAGCCAGGTGGCTTACAGGATTAGCAGGAAAAAGATTTTCCTTCTAAAGGGTCCTCAGAAGAATCCAAACCTGAAGCCCAGCAGCAAGCTTGTCTTCATCAAATAGTGCCTTGATTGGAATTTCCAAGCATAGTTGTCTAGCCCTTTTGCATAATAGGACTGCCTTGCAAGGAGAGGAAGGCCAGGGAAAAGCTGTCAGTGAATGGTAAGGAATCTTCCTCGAGCCCCAGAATGAACCTCATGCTGATTAGCTACTTTGGTCTTGGGCCAGCTGACTCTGCCACGGAACATGCTGGGGCTGACTGTCGCGTGCTGTCGCCTGCAAGAGAGGAGACTGTTCTGTTCCCCTAGTGCTTTTTTGGAGACACTGTAGCCAAGAGGTAAAGTGTCAGAGTACCTTCCCAAAATAGATGGTGCCCCTGCCAAGGATAAATGCATGCAAACCAAGGCTGCAGTGCTGGGGCTCTAGACAGTTGTTGGAAGCATCTGCTCACCTCTTAAGGAGGCATGAATATCAATCCTGATGTGTGAGTGTTCTGGTGAGCCAGCCTCTGACAGGAGCACACAAGTTAATTATAGTTATCAGAGATTATTCTATATTAGCACAGCAGCAAACCTGTTAGCCTGGTATTTAGCTCTTCTAGTCACAGAGAAAGTAGTCCCCAAATGTATCACGGTTGTGCGAGCGCACGAAGCTTGCCAAAAACACTTTAAAGAAAAAAGTCAGTGTGTAAAGCTGGCTGATTTTTGATATCTGGGCCTAAAGCTTCAACAAAGCCTCTGCTAATAAGAAAAGATTATGTTCAAAGTTGCAATTTGAAAACCTGAAGAGGAGACAATGTCCTACCATTTGAAAGACTCAGCGGAAACCTTTTCACCCCAGTATGGCACAACAATAATCAGAGCCTAAAATATGAATAGCATGCTGAACTCTGAATGCACAGCAAAGATTGCCTTCGTGATTGAAAAATAAGGATAAAAACTACGTATTAGAATGCTAAAACACCCAGAGTCGAGCCACTGCCTCTGACAGTGACACGAAGGGACAATTGGTGGAAGTCAAGTTTCGTTTTCATGAAAAAATAATGGTGGTGGGATGGGCACTTAGGAGTCAGCTAGTGCAGCCTCCTGTCTTCCACCTTCACCCCAGCTTTACTTTGAGGAAACTGAGGCACGAAGAGCCAAGGGATTTGCCACTGTCACACAGCTAGCTGGGGCCAAAGCAAGAGCCAGAACCCAGGTCCGCTGACTCCCGGCTTACTGCTCTGATCACCCCCAAGACAGCAGAGATGCCACCAATATTGTCCTAACTTTTACTGAGAACTTCTTACAAATAAAACTGTTCTGTAAAATATGACACAAACCCAGTTTCAATCCTTTTTCAACAATGAATCCATTAACAGTTTTAATGTGTAGAATATGGGTAACTAGTTACTACATACGGTTAGCCTGAAGAGAAAAGAAAACGAAACACTGATGCCAAAATATTTTTTCACACAAAAATCCAAGATTAAGGTGAAACTAAAAGCCATCGTTGAATATTATAAGATCCTACCATTTTTCCAGCTTTAAGTTTGAGAAGATAAAAGGAATTTCAAAAAGTGTGAACACGTGGCAGGTGTTGAAATCACGGTAGTACAGACCTGAAAATTTGGGGATGGTGGCTCGGGAATGAGGCCCAGTTTTCCTTCCAAACCCAATGCAGCTCAGCCCCAAATCACAGGGAAAGAAGCCACATCCCACTAATGCCAACCCAACTCAACCCAGAGGGTGAGAGGAACAGTGCCAGGTCATCCCCCCACATGTAACCTGATTCGAGCCCCAAAAGAGCCCAAGCGGAACAGGTCAAAAACTCTAAAAGTAGCAGATTTGGCAGAAATGAGGCAAGCTCAGATTTTAACCAAAATTGAAAAGGGAATCGACAACATGGAATTGCAAACCTGGAATTCACTGCCCTCTGATGCCACCATTGCTGTGATACAGAGAAGTACAACCCGGACTGGGGCTATTGTGGTGCCATTGTGGATTCGGCATGAACATGAACATGAAAGGGTTGTTCCAAGGGAAACTGTGAAGTTTGCTTTGGTTCTCACCCACCTTCCATTCTAAGGGGCCTCTTTCCTTCTCGGGGAAATCACAATTCCTGGGCGTCTCCACCTTCATCTCCAGCCTGTTTCTCAGCGTCCTTGCGAAGGCTCTGCCTGGAGCCTGCCACAGTCTCTGAACTAGGCCCAGCATCCTCCTCAGTGTCACTTCTTAGCTTCTCCGTGTCCTGCTTGCTGCACCCCCCACACACCTTTGGAAAGATGATGACAGATATCTTAATTAATGATTAATCTTGACTAATGATTAAAGGTGATTTAGTGCTGGGTTGACAGCATTCTAAAGATAGAAAAACGTGGCAAATTCTCCTGTGAAATGCAGAGGTACTTGCCAATAACTGTCAACTCTCAAAAATCAGAATGGAGGTGCTGGCCACAGTGCCTCACACCTGTAATCCTGGCACTCTGGGAGACTGAGGTGGGAGGATCACTTGAGATCAGGAGTTCGAGACCAGCCTTAGCAAGAGCGAGACCCCCGTCTCTACCAAAAATAGAAAAATTAGCTGGGCATGGTGGAGCATGCCTGTAGTCCCAGCTACTTGAGAGGCTGAGGCAAGAGGATCACTTGAGCTCAGGAGTTTGAGGTTGCAGTGAGCTATGATTACCCCACTGCACTATAGCCTGGATGATAGAGCAAGACTCTCTCTCAAAAAAAGAAAAAAAAAGAGGAAGAAGAGCACAGCAATTCTGTAGCAAGTGTCCCAAAAGTCAAAAGGAGAACGTCACACAAGTCAGAAACCAGGCCAGAAAAAAAAGAAATGTAGGAAGGTGGATTCTTTTGACCTTTCCTGCATCTAATTGTGTCTAAGGCGATGTACAGGCATTAGCTACTTTCAGCAGGGAAGCAGAAGAGCAGGGAGTGAAAGGTTCAGAATCGGACCTCGTGAGTGTGAATCTGGTTCTACCACTTACCAGTTGATTGTCCTTCGCTAAACTGCTTAACCCATCTAAGCCCCAGTTTCCTCATAAGATTATTCTGGGAACCACATGAGCTAATGATTAGAGGTGCTTTGTGCAGTGCCTTGCATAGAGTAGGTGCTCAGTAGAGTTAAATCATTACTACTACGCTTTTTAGCCTGAGCCATCTTTGTCATCATAGCAAGCCTGTGCACTTGCTATCCTGCCATGCTTCCTCCACAGACAGAAGTAGCAGCCTTATGCCACCAAAGAGGGAGATCATGTGGTGCAGGCTTTGCCGTCACACCAGCTTAAGTCTAATTGCCCACTCTGCCACTGACTGTGTGTCCCTGAACAAGTCACTTAACCTCTCTGAGCTTCCTCAGTTTCCCCATCTGAAAGTGGAAGTAATAATATCTACCTCCTAGGTTTCCTGCAAAGATTGAATACCATCAAGCATGTAAAATGCTTAACATACAGTCCAGTACACAGGAAATCCCAATAATTACCAATAGCTCGTAGTAGTAGTAGTAATAGTAGTAGCAGTAGTGGTGTTCCATCACAGGCATGTGTACCTCAAATGACTCATCGCTCTGCCCCAGTTCCAGTCATGACCCGAAGACCTTCATCCATCAATTCTCAGCTCGAACGCCACTTCATGCAGTGGCTTTGCCTGCCCTCCCCCTTTGAAGTCAACCTCTGCACGCATTACTTTGTTTATTTACTTCATTGCAATTGTCACAATCTGTAATGAACTTGGGAGTTTTGGTTTACTTGTTTGTTTTCTTTTTTTTCTCTTTACTGAAATGTAACCTCTTTGAGAGGGGAGAGCTCTTTATCTGCCTGTTCATCCTAGAACAGAGTCTGGCTAATAAAAGATATTCATAAAATATCTGAGGAATATGAAAAGGAAAATAAAGAGAAGATGCTGATGGAGGAACTCTTTCCAGATTCCTTTAATTGTATGATTAGACTGTGTGGTCCACAGGGGCAGGAACTGTGTCTGTCTATGTAACTCCCTGTCATATACCTGTGCCCAGCAGAGTGAACTCATAATTAATGTCTGTTAAGTGAATGGATGTACAAGTTCCACATGCTGGCCCCTGTGGCCCGTGAGGAACTGTTCTGAAGGTATCCCTGAAGCATCAGTGGCAGGTTGTCCAGGCCAATCATCAAGCATCTGCTTAGTGCCTATAAGGCTGTGGTTCTCAAAATTTAGTGTGCATAGGGATCACCTAGGGACATTGTCAAACTCCATATTGTTGGTTCCCAGCACAGCCAATCCATGATTAGTTAAGATTTCCCAAATGTTTCTGGTGTAGGACCACACTTTGAGAAAGACTCTTTGAAGTATCCACCTCCAGAGATAGCATTTACGACTTAGTCTCTTCTCTCAAAGGAGATGAGATGATCTTGTTGGGGAGATAAGACAGGAAGCCCTTAGAGAGCCATGCAAGGCATATGCAAGTGTTAAAACGAGTGTAGGAACGCATTAGTACTTTGGAAATACATAGGTTCTAGGTTTACTCTTGCGTTTGAGAAGAGGAGAAAAGGCCATTCCCCTATTGGGCCAGAAAACTAGAACTAAAAAAGTTTCCCCTGCATATCAAGCCACTTAACTGAGCAGTGAGTTACCAGTAGTATTGATATACTCAACATATCAGAAAAAAAGTATCCTGATAAATATTTTGCAAGACAGCACAGGGTTAAATATTCTGCAGATCTCAAGGGGAGGCGAAGGTTATTAGGAGCCCACTAAGGCCCTGGTGACCGTTGCTTTCTGCCCAGTGCCATTGCCTTTGTTAGACAGTTTTGTTCAGTTCTGAAGTCTACCATGGTGCATGAGATACGCAGTTTAAAGGGCTTTGAGGGAGAAAGGGGCATGAAAAAGCACCGGATGAAGAATAAGGAGGCTGGAGTCCCCATTTGTCACAGTAAGCTTTGTGACCTTGGGCAAGTCCCTAATGTACATGATTTTTATGATTATTCATTGGGTGTACACCTATAGTAAGTGCTTTTCTGTACGTAAAAAATGAGTTCAATGAGAAGAAAAATACCACTCAGGGGTAAAAAAAAGAAAATAAAATAAAAAATATATCCTGATTTCAGAAGTCTGAGACAGAGGTGCAGCTAAAGGAGTTTCTGGAGAAATTAGTGGATGGTGACTTTTTTTTTTTTTTTTTTGAGCTGGGGTCTCACTCTGTCGCCCAGGCTGCAGGGCTTCTCCAGGGTGGTGTATTCTTTAAAAACATAACTGATAACGCAAAATAACTTCAAAAATCCCATTTTGTAGCTTGTTTTCAAGAGCTGGTTGAATGTGGGAGACATGGAATCAGGATGGATACTTAAGAATTACATAAAGAGAAGATGACAGATTTGAGGGGGAGAAGTTAACAAGTTCTTACTTCATTAGAATAGAAACTGTCAGTTCAATTAGTATTTATTTCATTTCCGCAGGAGGTAGGACATTGCTCTATGCAATCAACATACTGAAGAAGAGGTTTTTATTTCATACATTAAGTAAATTCAAGCTAATTAGCGATTGTATTCACTTTCTTCCAAAACCGTTCCATACTATGGCACATAATATATTACAAAATATGTCATATTCCACAATTGGAAAGTCCCTTATCAGCTCCAAGAATTATGTTGCCACCCAACCTCAATGCTTTTATTTACAGGAAAAATCACTTTCAAAATCATAGTCAAATCTTTTTCTCTGTGTATAATCATTGTACTGCATTTTGCACAATGAAAATTTGAAGCATGACTAGGATGAGGGTGGTCTTTCTCATTCTGTAGTTTTTTAGTAGGTTATTTTAAAGATATGTAATCCACATAAGAGAAAGGAAATAGACAATGTTGAAAGTTTGCCTGGTCAATGTGAAATGTTGGCAAAATTCCACTCTCGGCTCTGCAGGATTCTAAAAAGATGAGCTCATGTATTTAGTGTAGGATTTAACCTGCGCTTCTGTCCCCTAAGGGATTCTTCCATTCATGGAGTTCCTTCTGAAATCAGGACAACAGATGAGTTTGGGCAACAATCCCTAAGAATGTATGCGGGTGAAAGTGGGTGGTATTGAATAATCAGCTTGTTAGGTATTCTCGGGGCTGTACTAAAGCTGGTTAAGTCTGGCTTGATGGAACGTTGGGTTAAAACAGGTCAGAGTAGACAACTTCACACAGCTGCCTTGTGCTTTAAAAATAATGTCAGTCTCCAGGCTGGATGCTCAGGAAGCAGAGGAGGAACAAGTAGATTTGCCACTCCGTACATGACTCCAATCAACACGCAGGAACTGGTTAGCGACGTGGAACAAAAACAAAGAAAGGAGGAATATAGACATATGTGTTTTCCTGGACTCTAGATGAGATGCTTAAAAATCAGAGAAATGGAGGACAAAAACTATAAAAAGAAACGCATCTCAAAAAACTCTAAAAATTATAATCTCTGCTAAAAATAAAACAACTGAGTGATCTTGAGGTACAGGAAGCACTGAATTAAAGATGGTGACTGCACAGCCTGCTGTCTGATGAGCTCCAGGTTTAGAAGAACTTGAACCTGAGCAGTCTGGCTGTCTCCACAGCCTGACCCATGCCCGCCCTGCCAGAAGGCCTGCTCGTGTCCCACACCCTCACTACACAGCTAAGGACTTTTACTAATTGAGCGGGGCAAGGTGTTAACCACTTCTACACGTCATTTCATCCCCACCGTAGTCTAAAGGTAAGACAGCTAAGGTTCAGAAAGATCAAGTAAATTGCTTAAATCACACAATTAAAGAGCAGCAGAGCTGGGATTCCTATAAATAAGTTTATATTGTATTTTAAACAATCTATGAGGAAGGTATGTTGGGGAGATGCCATAATGTTCACAGAGGACAACAATAATGATGGGAATTAAGACTTATTGTGCATTTACTCTATATATTTCATATCTATATATCTAATCTACATATATTTCTCTATATATGTTATCTCACTTAATCCTCCCAACATCTCTATGCAGTAGGAACTCTTATTACCCCATTTACACAGGGGGAAACAGATTAAATAACTTACACAGGGTTACACAGGCAGGATTTTGAGCCCATGCTTTTAAGCAGTAGGTTATAAAGCCTTGTAGAAAAAAGCAGTACTGGCCAATTCTTCTTTACCTTCAATTAGTCATTCAACAAATATTTGTTAACCACCTGCTAGGGGCCCCGCACTTTTCTGAGCACTAGGGACACAGCAGTGAGCAAAACAAACAACACAGACAAGTGAGAAGTCCTACTGTCATGGAGCTTAAATTTTTGTGGGAGAGTCAGATATAAAACAAGATAATATAAAATAGATAGTATGTTATTAATAGATAGTGATAAGTAACACTAAGGAAAAAAATAAAGCAGAGAAGCAAACAAAAAGTGTGTATAGATGAATGCAATTTTAGACAGAGTGTCTGCAAAAGGTTTCACCGAGACTTTTGAATGAAGACCTGAAGGAAATGAAGGCATGAGCTGTGTGGGTATCTGGACAAACAACATTTGGAGCATGGGAACAGCAAGTACAAAGGCCCTGAGGCAGTAGCCTGTCTGGTGAAATCCAGAAAAAAATGTGACCGACACAGAGGAGAGAGGAAAGTGGTACAACGGAGGCCAGAGTGTAACTTTGGATAGAAGGAACAGGGAATGAGATCATATAAGGCTTTGCAGATCATGAATAGGGCATTGGCTTTTATCTGAGTGATCTGGGAGACCATTGCAGGGTTATGAGTAGGGGAATGACATGATATGGCTTATGCTTTAGGAGGATTACTCTGGCTGCAGTGTGTAAAATAGACTAAAACAGAGTGAGGGTAAAAGCAGGGAGACCAGTTAGGAGGCTATCACAAATATCTCATGAGCGATGGTGCTGGTCCATCTAAGGTGGTCGCAGTGGAGGAGGTGAGGAGGGATCAGCTTCTGGATATATCTTAAAGGCAGAGCCAATAGGATTGGTTGATGGTATGAGACAGAAGATAAATCAATAACTCCAAGGTGTGGAGGCTAATCAACTAAAAGAATGGGATTGGCATTACAGAGACAGAGAAGACCCCGGGGTAGCAGGTTTGTTGGGGGAGAGAAGTATATCGGGTACTCAGTTTGATCTTGCTCAATTTGTGATCCTATTTGATATCCAAGTAGAGATGCTGAATAGGCAATTGGAGTATGAAATACGAATGTGAAGTTCTGGAGAATGTCTGGGCTGAAGATACAGATTTGAGAATCATCACGTGAAAATGTTACTTGAATCAATGAGACTGGATAAAATCACATAGCGAGACAGAAAGAGAAGAGGACGAGGAACTGACCCCTGGGCATGCCGATATTTAGAAGTTAGAGATGAGGAGGAACCAGTAGAGGAGAAATCACTGTGCAAAAAAGGTTAAAGGCAACCAGAAGAGTATGGTGTCCTAGAAGCTGAGTGAGAAATATTCCAAGGAAGAGAGACCAACCTACTATGTTAAACCTCTAATAGGCCAAGGAGAGAAAGATTGATCATTTGATCACTGAATTTAGGAATGTGGGTGTCACTGGTGACCTGGACAAGAACAGTGGAGTGGAGAGGTGAAAGACTGACCACAGCCATGGAGACCTCAAGAACAGACAACACTTTCAAGGTGTCTTCCTATGAAAGAAAATAGAAAAATGGAGCAGTAACCGAAGAGGGAAATGGGGTCTATGGATGACTGGAAATAATGCCTATATTCTAATGGAGATGATCCAATGGAAAGGCATTCTTTGGTGATAAGGAAGAGAAGAGGGAGAATTCCTGCAGCAATGTCCTCGAGTTGGCGAGAGCAGTGAGATCCAGGGCCCAAGTGGAGGGAGTGCAAGCAAACAGAAGGTGCAGCACAGGGACACAGACACAGCAGGAGATTAGGTGGGCTGGGAGGAACTATGGAAGCTACCTTGTAATGGCTTCAATTTCCTTGGTGAAGTGGAAAGCAAGGTCATCAGCCAAACTGAGTGAGGAAGGAAGGAAGAGGAAATGAAATCATTGTCTAGGAGAATAGAGAACTGTAGGCAATAAGGAAATATGGTATAACTGCTGTGCAAAATTATGGCTCACTTAAGGCTAGTGATCATGCATTTAAAGTGAGAACAGGCAGCACAGTTAAGTGTTTTTTCCCTTAGCTGTGTCTGAAAGGGGTAAAAGGGGCTGAAACCTCCTCTCAGAGAGGTCACCTTTTCCTAATGCCTCCACCCTGAGGGGTTGCCTCTGGTGTTTGACTAGTGGAGACATCAGATGCAAGGTCCCGATGAGGCTGAAGGATTGTTGCAGTTAGGCTGCTGCAGGAAGTGGACTAGAAAGATGGAAAAGGTGGTCTGAGAACTGAATGTTTGAAATGAAGATTCTGATGAGGTTCAAGTTAAGGGTAAGAGCAAGGTCTACTGGGTTATGATGATGTGAAAGTTGTCAGAATCAAAATGGAGTCACTACTGTTAAAAAAAAAAAAAAAAAAAACCCTGACACATAGAGCCAGGAAAGGCCATGGAGAGAGGTTTCTCACACCTGTATGCACCAAGAACTATCATAAAAGACTCTATAAAAACCACAGCTTTGCACAAAGGCCATCTCAACCTTACACACAAAAAAACATACTTCTTCAAGGACATCTGCCTCGCAACTACCTGTCCAA
This sequence comes from Varecia variegata, assembly GCA_028533085.1. Taxonomy (NCBI): domain Eukaryota; kingdom Metazoa; phylum Chordata; class Mammalia; order Primates; family Lemuridae; genus Varecia; species Varecia variegata. The sequence continues at coordinate 56,997,517 of CM052440.1, forward strand.
CCTCAGACTGGCATCACCCTTGTTGTTGATCTTTGTAGCCAAAGGTAATTATTTCAAAACAATTATTTTATCTTATTCATTTTTTCCTTTAAAAACCTTTGTAGGCAGTGGCATACACCTGTAGTCCCAGCTATTCAGGAGGCCGAGGTGGAAGGTTTGCTTGAGAGCCCAGGAGTTCAAGGCCAACTACAACTACATAGCAAGATCCTGTCTCAGAAAACAAAAACAAAAAACCACGTTTGTCTTCCTTTACCTTACCTCCCTGAATATGCACACAGTTTATTGTGGCACATATATTCCCAATGAAATGCTGTATTCTCAAATAAACATCATATTTTTTTAGAAAGCTCCTCTCTGTTTGTTATTTAGCTTGACAACTGATTATGTGAGGGAGTTACTGAGATAAAACAGAGTACAAGATAATTGGAGGATAGAAAGTCAAGAATTGGCTACACGTATACTTAAATTGCTAACAAGAAGGAAATAATGATGAGGGAATGGGAGTGAGCTGCCAGCTAAAGTCTTTGAGAGATCAGACAGAGTGATCAAGGTGTGCTAATCGCAACAAGGGAGTGGGGAACACAGAGTGATCTAAGTCGATAACATGAGATTTATAACTGAGTGATTTGGGGGGAGGAGAGAGAGGGAGAAAGGTTTGGAGGTGGAAATGAGGAGGAAAAGGATTCACCCACCTCCCCTTCAGGTCCAACAGTAGCACGAGGAAGGGAGAGAAAATGGCAACCTCTCGGGAGAGCTTCAGGGAAAACTGTGTCTGGGGAAGAGCAAGGAGGTGAAGAGAAGATTCGGTGAAGCAGTGAGGACTGGGGGATGGGGGACTATGCTGACAATTGACTTTAAATTCCAAAGGGCCAGTGAAGTCCTTTAAGAGAAGTACAGAGTCACAGAGCAATTCAAGTCTGGGCGTAAAGATGGTCGAGCAGTCCTGGGCTTCACATGATGACGGGATGAGAATGGTCCTGTGGTCCCAAGGCAGCAGAGGAGGCAGAGAAGACCTAAGTGTCCACATGAGGGTGGTCTTGACAGGAGCCTGAGGACGTCTACAGCACCCTCTTGACTTCTACTGATGGAGATCTCCAGGCCAGCCAGATGAGGGTGGTCCTACTCTTTTAACTACCTAACACAGATCTAACACACTCCCCAGAGCTTTCTGTTGTGATGGTAATGTTCTATACCTACACTGTCCAATATGGTAGCCACTAGCCATGCGTGGATGGGCACAGATCCAACTCTAATCATTCCTCCAGGTTTTTTGACCGTTCTCTTCATTACTAACAGGAAACCTACTCTTTATTTGTTCACCAAAGAAAATGTTCCTCAAATTTAAAAGCACAGAATGAGCCACACAAAGCAAACTAAAAACCCAAGGCAGCAAACAGCCCTTTGAATAAATTGAGGTCTACAGTTCAGAAAATTGTTAGAGGTGACAATTACAAATGGACACATATTATCATAAAGCTTAAGCTTAACTAAGTTCTAGAACAGATTATTACAGAGCCGATTTCTGCCACCTAGACTGCTCTCCAGAAGCCAGCATTGGTGCACTGAGACAATGTCCTGGGAACCTCTCTAGGGACCATTTTATAATCACTCAGTAAATGTTCTCTGCTGATGTTGAGAGTATAGTTTCTCCACAACCACAAACACTTATCCCAGAAATAGCCCGGAGTCCAGGGAGTCACAAAAGAGGAAAGGTGGCCTGTGCCTGGGGAACTGCCACCAGCTGAGCTGCATGGACATTAGGTACCTCCTGACCCAGTAAGCAAAGAATTGAAGCACATAAAAAGGGATTATGAATAATGCAGTCACAAATACCAGATGGAATAACTTCCATTCCCATCACTGCATACGTGGGACACCAGAGAGAGAAAGGAGAAAATAAAACCAGTTATTTCAAATGCTTCATTGAAAGAGACAAAAACATCCTTTATCCTCCTTCCCCAGTGGGTTTCATTTCTGTCCCAGCAGTGGTCACAGGAGCACTGCATGCAGGATGCTCACCATCCTAGATACGGGATCTAAAAACTGCTTTTTAGCAAACAGGCAAAAGAGCAAGAACAGGGGTAGAATTTTGAAATCTCCTATCAATAATTCACACAGAAAAAAGCAAGAGGTTTTCTTTCCTAATCCTTTAAGAAAACACATATTTTTCCTCAACCCCAGGGACCAGAGCCACCTGAGGGTGGCATGAGTGTTGTGTCACCCGTCTTTCTATGTGGTGTCTCCCTTTGCAAAGCTCTGGTGACAGCTTGCTTGCCAGGGTTAACACAGCATCTCCACCTCTGACCCCAGGCAGACACAGCTTAATGAGTCAGTAAGGGCTAACCTTCAGGAGCTATTAAGTCCCAGAGAGTGGAGGCTGAGAAACATCTGTCTCCTCTGCTTGATGGCAGTGTCACATGTGGGACACGTTTTCCTGGTTCCAGGAGTTAGCCATGCAGCTAATAAGCTGAATTCCGGTGAAAGGGAAGTCTGTGAGACTCGATAGAAAGCACTCTCTTTCTGTCACTCAGTCACAGGGTTATACCCATAAGTTAAAAAAAGTAAGTATTCATATATTCTGCCTGCTCTGGGAAAGGCACCGGTTAAAATTTTCAGTGGTGTTCTTTGTGAAATTTTCTCTTAGCATAATTAAATTCATGGCTACCATTTATTGAGTTCTTACTATGGACTAGGAACCATAATAAGCACTTCTGATGCACTTTCTCCCATAATCCTCAAAGTGCCAAATATTCTTGACACCATTTAAATGATGAGCCAGCTGAGATTCAGCCCAAGGTTCCAGCTGTGTCCTTACCCAAGCTGGTAAATGGGGAACCCCATTTGATCTGATCCCAGAACCTCTTAGTCATTATGATACTACTGGATAAGGGATTTCCAAGGTGAAGACAACTTTCAACCACCCCAACCTCAGCAGCAACCCCTGCTTCATGCTGAATGTTCTGTCATCAACTCTAATAAAAAAATATCTTGTATAGTCTTCCATTTCTGTATACCACATACTTAACTTAAAAAAAAAAAACTGTCTGACTTTCAGGTTTGACTCTCAGCTCATATGGGGTCCCTCTCCCCAGGACCCAACTTAATGATATTATTTGTATTTGCCACTAGGCTAATCTTGTGCTCTACAGGAAGTCCTAATTGCTCTCAGTTGCTACTTTAAACAAATCTCTAGGCTCATTTCAAGATCATTGCCAATTCACTCTTAAGAAGTCTTCAAAATAAGGAAAACTCCAGAAGACCAAAGATAGGAAAATATTGAAACTAAGATAATGGAATTTCAGATCAACTTTTGATAGACTTTGTGATAGTTAGTGGACAAGAAGGATAAATGAAGTAAGATGTTAAATAACTGATGTTTATTAAATGCTTGCTGTTTGTTTGGCACTGTGATAAACCTTTTACATAATTTATCTTAGCCCTCACTTCTTCAAATCTTGTAGTTGGATATTTCTCTAATTTACAGATGATGAAAGTGAAATTCAGAGAGGTTATATAACTTTCCCAGTGGCACCCTGCTAATAAGAGAAGAGCTTCAAACTTGGTGCTACAGGCTAAATGTTTGGGTCCCTCCCAAACTTTGTAGGTTGAAGCCTGAATCCCCAAAATGATGATGTTTGGAGACGGGGCCTTCAGGAGGTTATTAGGTCATGAGAGTGGAGCCATCATTATGGGATTAATGCCCATGTACAAAGAGACACAAGAGCATTCCCTCACTCTCTGTTCTCTGCCATGTGAGAATACAATAAGAGATGGCCACCTGCAAGCCAGGAAAAATGTCCTTACCAGGACCTGCAGTGCCTTGATCTTGGACTACCTAGCTCCAGAACTGTGAGAAATAAGTTTCTGTTGTTTAAGTCACCAGTCCATGCCACTGTGTTATAGCAACCCAAACTGACTAAGACACTTGGGTAGTGGCTGTCGATTCTGACTCATAGGCGGAATCAGACGGTTGAATCCAAAGTAAAAGAGTGTTAATTAGTAGATGAATATATATTAATCTCAGAGCAAAATTTGTGGTGGGGTGCTGGAGTATGCTGTCTTTGCCTTTTCTTATTTGGTCTCATGCTCATCAAAATTACAGAAGCCACAAATATCTCTAACTGGCAAATTCAAAATTGCATCAGAAGATAGGTGAGCTCAAGTGAAATTAAATTGTTGCCAGTAGATTCCCAAAGTCAATTACATAACTATGGTGTGGGGAAAAAATTGGGTGAATAATGGCTCATTTAAAAATTTCCTTTAAATGCTTTAAACAGTCTTAGGGTCCACTAGTAGATATAAAGCATCAAGGATACTCTTATTCTACAGGAGTGTTGAGACTAAATCTTTGTGCTGCATTTTAAGGAGATTCCCAGACTGAGGCTCTTCCCAAGTAATCAGAATGTCAGAGAGTATGGAAATCATGTATATGCTGAAATCAAATATATGCTGAATGATCTGAATCTGGAACAAATGAGTCTGAAAAGGAAAAGATTCAGGAAGGTAATATATACTATTAAATACATAAGATAGAGATTTGACTTGTTTTTTGCAAAACCACCTGGTGGAAGTTGGTTGAGTGGATTTACTGTGCTGTTTGGTAGGACAAAGTGATTAAGTCCCATGACTGGTCTAGCCCAGTGAGTGACTGAGTGAACAAATGAATAAAATGCTAGAGCAAAAGCCAAATGACCAGCTCTCAAGGCATAGTGTTCAGTGATTCCTGAATTTGGGTGAAATGTTGGATTTTCTAGAGTACATAGTCCTCATTCAGGCAAAGTAACTGGTTACTAAGGGTCATTCTCAGGGGCTCCTTTCATTGATTCTAAGGACCCCCATCCTCATACTGGCATTCTTCTCTAAGGCACCTCTTCCTAAACCAGATGTGTTGGACCCTCGCAGGCCACGCATATCAGAAGAAGACCATTTCTTAGAGTTCCCTGTCTCCTACAGCACCTAGCCTACTGCTGCATTAACCCGTAGCCAAGAGACAGGCTAGGGGTTGACCAAAGGTCATGTATTCTAAGTGCAAGGTTAGGAATCCACAAAGAGGTGGAAGCTAGAAAGTCCCTGCAGATGTAAAGGACACACCCCAATAACAGGCTGGGTAACAATCCCCCCAGTCATCTCCCATCCCACCTGGGAGGAGGACATGGCATTGGAGAGAAGCTATGGAGCAACAAAGTGAATGTCCCATGTCCCATTTCCCAGGCAATGCTCCAAATACATTACATATGTTAACTCATTTAATTCCCCCCAATAACTCTGTGGGGTATTACACTCTTTCTAAAGACTAGGAAAGCAAAGGTGGAGCCAGGATGAGAACCCAGGCGATCCAACCCCAGGCTGCTAACCAAGCTCTTTACTGTTTACTGAGATGTGAATTTGTACCTTTATTCCCTCTTCTGAAGGTGAAACTTCTAAGAAGCAGCCCTAGCATTGGGCACAAAATATGTGATCAATAAATAATTGTTGAATTCAATTAGTACTTTAAATCACTTGGAACTTGTTGACAGTGACCTGGGTGTTCAGGACTAGAGATGCAGATACATGCTCATGCCCTAGTTCAATCCCTAGCACAAAATCTGCTTGTCCTCCACATTCCACTTCGTCTTTGTGGTTTTATTTTATTGGCATGTTGTTGTTATTTAGCTTGGGACACAGTCATTTATTTGGGCTTAGGCAAAAGGAAGATAAACATTGAAACCTAAGATTCCCACCCCCTGTAAGTGCCTTGTTTTCTGGAAAAAAGAAAAAAAAGAAAGAAAGAAAACTTAAACTTGTGAGCCGGTAACTTAGTAAACAAAGTTAATTTATTTTACCAAAAAGAACAGAATTTCCCTACTATCTACTCAGTGGTCCAGCCTTCCTTTGAAACCTGGCTGAACCCTCAAAATAGTGTATTTAGGGAAGTTTAGTTGAAGGTCCTAAATTAAGAAAATCTCAGTTGTAAAGGGTTCAGCGTGGAGGAGGCCTGAAAATTCTGTCAGGAAGATCTGGATGGGAAGAACCCACCGCGGCAGGCTTCCTCCAACTGGGGTTGGGCCTGCGCTTGGCACAGTGCAGTGACAACAGCCTCAGTAGAGCAGCCAGCGGATGTCCTGGGGGACCAGGAGTGGACTTCACAGGAATCCGCACAGCCCTGGCCTTCACTCTCTGTCCAGCTGGCTCCCAGTTGCAACAAGGCAAATTCCACCAGCTGAATGAATCCCAGCAGCTGTGGGAGCCTGGAGGCTCCATCCCGTGCAATGCATCAGGCAGGCAGCCAGCTCTGGGCCGACTGTCTTCTGCGTGATGAATCAGCCCTGGCTCTCAAAAGGGAAGCGGGTCAACATGATGAGGTCTCTACACTGTATATACCCCTTACCACAGCCATCCCACTTCAACCTTCAACAAGAATGCTCGCTGTTGGTCAAGCACTGCTCGGGGCACTGAGAATTCATCAGTAGACAAACCAGACAACGCCCCTGCTCTCATTGAAGTTACATTTTGAATCTATCGTAGGAAACAATCAGAAATACACCCTCTAAAAATTGCATATAGTATTCTTATAATAGCAAAATATTGGAAATAATCTCAATAACCAACATTGATAGACTGGTTGAATAAATTCTAGCACATCCATTTGAAGTCACACAAATAACCATTTTTTAAAATCATGTTATACAAGAATACCAAATGCTTTAGAACATTTTTTTCAATATATTAAATGGGAAAAAAGAAAAGAATACAAACAAAAGAGTACAGTATGCCTCCAAAGTTGTGAAAGGAAAAAAAAATGTACATATGCAGATAAAAATGAATTGGAAAGATATATATCAAAACACTAACCATAGTTACCTTTAGGTATTAGTGGTGACTTTATATTCATTTTTTTGTATGTTCCACAAAATTCTCATTTTGCCAAATTTCAACAATAAATTCATGTCTCAGTCAAGTTCCAACTAAGAAAACAGCACACCCAGGTAGCTCAATATTAAGAATTTAATAGGGGGAATAAGCTACAAAGCTTTTATTAGAGAGAAGTAACAGGAAATGGCAAGGCAGTCCAGCAATCAACAGAATCGAGAAGCTAGTGCCAAGAAGTGAGAGAGAAAAAAGAGGTGACATTAACAGAGCCAGTAGCCAGAGTCACTCAGTGGAATCTGTCACTCCTAGCAGAGAAGATATGGCTACTTGTGGAACATGGCTTAAAGCAAAGAGAGAGGGGAAGAAATGTCCTGGCTCTTCAGCACTGCACTGCACACCCCCCAGTCCCCTGCGGTCCTTCACATTGGCTGAGCCTGAAGCCCACTGGCAAGGGAGCCCGGGAAGGGTAGTTTGTAGAGGAGGCCACCAGCAATATAGAGCAGTCCAAGGGAACGGCGGGTATGGATTTGAGAGCAAACACACGGGTGACTGACACATTAGTTCTATAATCATGAAAAAAAAAAATAGATGCTAATAGGGCATGTTTCCAAATGTCTTCTTCCTTCCTCTTGTAAACTAAGAACTTAAGAGTCAATGAAGCCCTTATTATTTCCATGCCACACAGAGGCATGTACGTCGTCACAATACACATTGTCAGAATGCTGAAGGTGTTGGGGGAAAATTTCATAATCTGGGTCTCCCTTCCTGCTTTTCAGATTTGCACCCCAACTTTGCCAGGCACCTCTCAGCTGAGCACCGTCCCATATGGTGCCCACTTGGGCAAACTCCACCCTCTCTCCTCCACCCAGACTCCCAAGGAAGTCCTACCTACTCTGTGAGCCCAACCATACGGCTCCAGTTGCTGCCAGAAAGTAGATGCTACTTTGAGAGATTTAGTGTTGAGGTTAGGGAAAAGGTGTATTTGAAACAACAAATTAGCTACTTTAGTCATCCCACGGGGCATGTGTTTAGGGGGCTGCAAATCTTTCAATTAAATTTAAATAGTTTTTACTAAAAACTTGAAATTCACCCAAAACTGTACTTGAAACTATGAAAAATATGAAGAAAACTAAAACCAGGTCCTTTCTACAGGGAGCAGATAAGAGGTTTTCTGATTAATCAAGACAAAAATTCTGAAGTCTTCCCTGTAATCTGTCAATAAACCCTTCTGGTTCAACATCCAAGATACATACTGAAGATCCTGGCACAGTGCCTCATGCCTGTAGTCCCAGCTACTCAGGAGGCTGAGGCAGGAGGATTGCTTAAGCCCAGGAGTTTGAGGTTGCTGTGAGCAATGATTGCACCACTGCACTCCAGCCTGGGTGACAGAGAGAGACTCCCATCTCTTTAAAAAAAAAAAATGTTTAAAAGATATATACAGAGTCTGACCATTGCTAACACTCTCCCCTAAAACAACTCTCAAAAACCTGCATCCTCCGTCACCTGGATTATTGCAATAGCCTCATACCTAGTTTCCCAGCTTCCAAATTTGTCCACAACCTCCTGGCTCCCCATAGTCTATCCTCAACATAGCAGCCAGAGCTGTCCTTTCAAAACACAAGAAAACCTGTCACTCCTCTGCTAAAAGTCTTCCAGTGCTCTCCCATCTCGCTCAGTATAAAAGCCAACATTTCTTTAACACATGGTCTTGCTGTTTCCCAGGTTGGAGTGCAGTGGCCCAATCATAGCTCACTACAGCCTTGAAGTCTTGGGCTCAAGCCATCCTCCTGCTTCATCCTCCCGAGTCCCTGGGACTGCAGGCATGCCACCACATCCAGCTAATATTTTTTAATTTTTTTAGTTTTCTAGAGACAGGGCATTGCTATGTTGCCCAGGCTGGTCTCAAACTCCTGAGTTCAAACAATCCTCCTACCTCAGCCTCTTGAAGTACTGGGATTACAGGTGTGAGCCACCACACCTGGCCAAAGCCAACATCCTTAAAATGACCAACAAGGCTCTAAATGACCTGCCACCCTGCCCAGCCATTAAGCCCTCATCTCCCATGACTCACTCACTCAGCTCCTCAGAGATGCCAAACCTGCTCCTGCCCCAGGGCCTTGGCAGCCACTGTTGCCTCTGCCTAGAATGTTCTTCCTTCAAGCATAGGTAGGACTCTCTCGCTCATGTCCTTCTCAAATCCCTCTCAGGGAATGTCCTTCTTCACTTCTCCATGCCCTGTCTTTCTCCCTCCTCTGTTTTGTTTTTCTGCTTAGCCCTTACCACCTTCTAACACACTGCGGCATTTACTCAGTTATTTCATTACCTGCGTCCTCCCACCAGGACAGGTAAACACCTCAAGAGCTGGGATTTTTGTCTGTTTGGAACACAAATGTATCTCCATCACTTCCAAGAGTGGCTAGCTCAGAGTAGGTACTCAACCAGCACTTGGTAACCAGATGCATGAATTTTTGGGATGACAACAGTGCAAGGCAGAAGATGGTGTCCCGGGCCTGGCAGGGTGAGGTGGGCAGGGAGCCTAAGTAGGGAAAGAAAACGTTCTCTTTGAGATGAATCTTCTCACGTGGCCTCTGGCCCTTGTTCCCTCTGCCTCCCCAGGAAAGCTCACTTCATCGTCATCCTTCCTTCTTCTTTCTAGTGGCTTTTGGCCTTAACACTAAAAACTTGTTCAAATGTCCCCAACTTACAATAAAAAAGAAAGGAAAAAGTTCTTTGGATCTCACACCCTCTCCAGATCTGCACTGTGATCTTGCTCCTTCTGTCACAATGAAAGTTCTAGAAAAAAAATTTGTCTTTCATTTTTTGGTATTGGTTTTTGTTTGTTTGTTTACTTATTAGCTTTGCCTTAACACCTCCTACATATTCCTTAATCCTCTGCACCCCTGATTTCCACCCAGAGCAACCACTGAAATTACTGTCATCTTTTTGTGGCCAAATCCAGTGAATATTTTTCAGTCCTTCACTTACTTGTCCTTTCTTATCCATTTCACGTACGTCGACTCTCCTTTCTGCATGAAGCCATGCACTTACTGTTTACACGTGTCTGATTTCCTCCTGTCTCTCCTCACACCTCACCTCCTCCAGCTCACACTTCAAGGATGGGCGCTCTCCCCGCTTCTGTCCTTGGTCCTCATCGCTTCCCACTGCACGTACTCTTCCTTGCGAGTTGCATCATTCCCATGACCTCTATCGTAAGCCCCATGCTAGCAGTCCCCAAGCCTATCTCTCCAGACGTTCACGGCTGTGTTCACTGCCTATTTGCAGAATCAAAAGCACCTCACACTCCATATATTAAAATCTCTTCACCTTCCCTCCAAACCTGTTCTTGTATCATCCATTTCTACAAAGGGCCCTTCCACCAGGTAAAACCAGATACCACAACTCATTCTCGATTCTCCCCTTTCTGTCGACCACCACCCAATCTATCCTGTCTAACTTTTCCGTGTCTCATATTATCTATGTCTTTGTCTTCAGTCCCACAGCTATTCCTCTAAGCCCGGCCATGAGTATTTTCTTACTGCTCCCCCTGTGTCCAGGATGGCCCCCTCTAACCTGTTATCCATCTGTGCCATGGTGATGTTTATAAAAAGCAACCCTGGCTAAGACCCTTACCTGGCTTCCCTTTGTCTATACAATACAAAAGCTTGTTGGTGGAACATCGAAGCCGTCTAGGTTCGGCCCTCCTTCTCCATGCCCTTGTAGTCTTACTTCCCTCTCTCCACACTTCATTCTTTGGTGCCTCACTCGGGCCCTGGGGAACCACTTGCAATTCCCCAGAGGCACAGACCATCTGTCATCGGCCGGGACTGCCCACTTCGCCTTGTCCGGTGCATAACAGTTTGAAGATCAGGCTCTGGAGTGAGACAGCATAGATTTGCTCCACCAGCTCACTAGCTGTGTCACTTTGGGCAAATTATTTAATTACCCCATACCTTTGCTACTTTATCTGTAAAACAGAAGCTAGAATAAAAGTACAATGTCATAGGTTTATCTATAAAATACTTAGAACAGTTTCTGACACATAGCAAATACTCTATGCATAGTGGTAATTGTTGTTTTTAATATTTATACACCAGATTATCTAATTTTGCCCCAGCCTCAAGAAAGATTTTTCTGACCTTTTAGGTCTGGGTTAGAAGTTTTCAAACTAATCCATACATTCCTCTATCCTAGCACATCTCATACTCTACTATTTATGTATCTGTCCCCCCAACCCACCCCAAAACTATGAGCCCTGTGATGGCAGGAACTCACTCTTACTAGTCTTAGAATCCCCAGCACTAGTTCAATGCTCAAAACATAGTAGGTGCAGAGTAAATGTTTGTAGAGTGAACAGATGAATGAATGAATGAAATGGTCATGGCGTGTTGCTAACATTTGTTCAGGTATTTATAGTGCTCAAAACACCTTCATATGTGTCTCTCATTTGTTCCTTACATCAACCCTATACAGTAGGCAAGAAAGATATGATTATTATCTCCACTTTTTAAAAAGGCACTCAAGTTGAACTATATGAAGTAACTTGCTCAAGATTACAAAGCTGATGCATAAAGAAGCCCACCCTAGAAGCTAGATCTTCAAACTCCATGCCTCCTTCTCTACAATAAACAGAAAGTTGCTGCTGGAGGTAATGAAGTTTAGGCCTGGGATAAGTAGAGCTATGAATGGCAGGCAAAAGAGGCTCGAATTCTAAACATGGTATCAGCCAGTGTACACATACCAAAGAAAATGGCCCCAGAGAAAGGAAAAACTAAATCCTAGAAATATCTTATCCAAGTCTGGCATTGAATCAATTAGAAATTATTTTCAGCTGCTGGCATAAAAGGTCTGAATACAGTGGCTTCAATAAACCAAGAATATGTCTCGTCTCTAAAAGAAGTTCAGAGTTAAGCAGCCTGTGGGTGGCTGGGAGGCTCCCCAGTTGAGACAGTGGCACTCTCCACCTTTCTGCTCCACCTTCGTACGTGCAGTGGGCTAAACTCCAAGATGGCCCCAAGATCCTGCCCCTGGTGTGCACACCCAGAATGACCCCCTTCCCTCGAGTGTGGGCAGGACCATGAATGTGATGGTTCTCACTACCATGATTAGGTTGCATTATAGGACAAAGGTGAGAGACTCTGCAGATGTAATTGAACTCCCAAATCAGTTGACTTTAACTTAATTAAAAAAGAGATTATCTTGGGAGGACCTCATCACCAGGTGAGCTCTTAAAAGGGATTGGGCTCATACTAAAGGAAGAGATTCCTAAGTGGCTTTTGAGCCTTTCTGAGAGAGAGACTCCAGCTGGCCTTCGAGCAGACAGTGGCCACGTGCACGGGGCCATGGCTAGGATGGGAGGGCAGCCTCGAGGAGCTGCGTGGACTCCCAGCCTCCAGCCAGCAAGAAAACAGGACCTCAGTTCCATAGCTGCCAGCAACTGGATTCTGCCAGAATCTGGGTGGACTTAGAAGAGGAGAGAATCCAGCTGAGCCACACTGAGACTTCAGATCCACAGAAACTGTAAAATAATAAATTAGTGTTGTTTTGGCCGCTAAACGTGCAGTAATTGGTGACACAACAAGAAACTAATACACTGTGCACCACGCACTGATGATACACTATAGGTATTATAAACTAATAACACTAATAACACCCTACTTGTATTCGCAAGCATATCACAGTGCAAGTTGGCTGCTGAAATTCCAACATCTGCACACCAGGCGGCAAGAAAGAAGGGAGAAAACGCAAAAAGGGAAATCCTCACCTTCAGCTAGTTTCTCTAGTCTCACACAGAACTGCACTTAGATCTCCTAAGCCAGACATGTGTGGCTAACCCTACCTGCCAGGAGGGTGGGAAAATGCTTTTTTTAGTGCAGCACTGTGTCACATCAAGAATATAAGAGAGGCCGGGCGCGGTGGCTCACGCCTGTAATCCTAGCACTCTGGGAGGCCGAGGCGGGTGAATCGCTCGAGGTCAGGAGTTCGAGACCAGCCTGAGCAAGAGTGAGACCCCATCTCTACTAAAAATAGAAAGAAATTATCTGGCAACTAAAAATATATATAGAAAAAATTAGCTGGGCATGGTGGCACATGCCTGTAGTCCCAGCTACTTGGGAGGTTGAGGCAGTACGATCACTTGAGCCCAGGAGTTTGAGGTTGCTGTGAGCTAGGCTGATGCCACGGCACTCACTCTAGCCCGGGCAACAAAGCAAGACTCTGTCTCAAAAAAAAAAAAAAAGAATATAAGAGAGATTGGCCACTCTTGTACAGAGACCAAAGCCCTCAGATGCTAGTGACTTACTCGCTCATGTCTTGGAACCTTCTCATGGCCAAGACTAGAATGTCCTAACCCCAAACTAACCCCTGTCACAAGCAGACTTGTGGAAGGCCAGAGCCATTGACCACCAGCCTGGTGTCCTGTCCTCCACCTGCTCTAATGGAATCCCTTCCTGTTGTCTTTCTTTCCCTTCCTGTCCTGCGACCGCAAACACAAGTAGCAGCAGACCTACTTGCATTATTCATACCCTCCTTGGAATGGAGAATATCACCAGACCACTTTGTCAGAGGATTTTTTTTCTTTTTTTTTTGATGATCAGTCGGGGGCATGGGGGGGGGGGGGTAAGCCAAAGGAGAAGGATGAACAACTAGGGCTTGCAAGAGAAGAAGTCATAATTCTATAGAAAAGGATATGATTTAGGGCTGTTGAATCTAAGAGATGGACTGAGGAAAAAGATAAGCATGAGAAGAGATTTTAGTAATGGCATAGAGGCAAAAGTAACCAAACTGGGCAGCCAGTGGGAGATAGAGCACAAATGGATAAGAGCAGAACTGACCTTAAGACAAAGTAAGCACAGGACAAAGGAGTTCTGCCGACAGAGACCAGGAAATTGGATTCTGGGAGAGCCTGAGGGGAAATTCAGTCCATCAGTCTTGCTCAGCAGGAGCCAAAAGCCATTTAGTCAGGCAGAGGCATTACAGATGCAGCTGGAAATTCTGCAAGGATAGGGAAATTGGGAGAAAGAGGGTAGATCTGGGAGCTGTTCACATATAGAAACATGAACAATATCTGGGGTGCAATAAATACTAATTGCTTAATCACTCTGTGGGTGACAGATTTTGCAAATGGAAATGGATTATCACGGTTCCATCTATGCAATTACAGAACAGCATTTCCCTCACCACTAATGAGAACTCTGGGCGAGTTTCTAGAAGATTTGCTACATTTCCTGGTCTTTGGTGATCTCGTAACACCAGATCTTCCTTTAACTCCAGGCATTTCCTTCAGAAAGTAAATTCCTTTCACATGACAAAATCTATTACAGTCATGTGCCACAAACAAGGTTTTGTTCAATGACAGACCACATTTACAACAGTGCTCCCATAAGATTTTAATACCGTATATTTACCATACCTTGTCTATGTTTAGCTATGTTTAGATGCACAGATACTTACCACTGTGTTACAGTTGTCTACAATATTCAGTACAGTGACATGCTGTACAGGTTTGAAACCATACAGCCTAGGTGTGTAGTAGACTGGACCATCTAGGTCTGTGTAAGGACGCTCTGTCATGTTCACACAGTGACAAATTTGCCTAATGATGCATTTCTCAGAATGAATCCCCATCCTAGTGACACATGATTATACATATGAAAGAATAAAATTATGCCACTTTCTTATGAATCTAGTGTGGTATGCTGCAATTTCCAAATATTAAACAGCCAAACCATGCCTCCATACCCTGTCTCCATAGAAAATTATTATATTTATGAGTACACACATCACTTGCTAGGCACCCATAACCAAATATGATATAGAACATAGAAAGGAATTGCAAAAACTGATACAGTCAATACTTTCTAATAACCGTATAACCAGCTCCCCACAACAAAAGCAAAACTAAGAGAAAGGCAAAAAGGAAGTTGTTAGGAATACAGGTTCTGGAGTCAGAGAGCCTGGGTTTGATCTGTCTTGGTGCTTAGTAACCTAGTCCAGCAACTTGGCTGATTATTTAACCTCTCTAAACTTCAGTGTCTTTCTCTATAAAATGGGGGTCATAATAGTACCTGACCCATAAGGGCATTGAGAGGAGTGAATGCAATAATGCATTCCAAGCCCTCAGCACAATGCCTGGCTTAGCAAACGTTAGCTATGATGATTCAGAGAGTTGCCTCAACTCTCTTTTTGCTACGTCCCTGAAGTGCTAACCTGTAATTCCAATCTGCTCACTTCCTTCCGTCTAACTCCACAGGCCACAGCAATATCCAACAGCCCACATACATTTCTGGAACCGGAAGCCATCTTATAAACCGTGTATCCAGCCAAGGATGCAGAACCAAAGATGTTTCAGACCCTCTGGGTGCCGGTGGTGTTGAAAAAGCACACCTGGTTGAGAATCACGGACCTGCTCTAAACTTCTCACTCTACAGAAGAGCAAACTGAAGCCCAGGAGCAGGAAAGATCCTCTGGGGTCGCAAGACCATGTCCAGAATCTGCCACAGACAGACCTGGCTCAGATCTGGGACTGGGAGCCAAGTGTCTTGACTCCGGTTGCACAATGTTGGCACC
The DNA here is from genome assembly GCA_028533085.1 of Varecia variegata. NCBI lineage: Eukaryota > Metazoa > Chordata > Mammalia > Primates > Lemuridae > Varecia > Varecia variegata. The sequence goes on from CM052440.1 coordinate 57,012,931, forward strand.
ACCTCAGGCTGCCTTATGGAATTCAGCAAGCATTTCCTGAGAAACCACAGCAGGGGTCATGAAGGAGAACACAGCAGCGACCCTGCCAAGAATGGCATCGCAGCCTGAGCAGGGAGACAGGCACTGGCGGTGCTAAGAATTCTAAAAGAAGTGGCAGCAAAGTGCTAAGAAGTCCTAAGTGCTGCTTCTAACTCACGAAACTTTCATGAAGAAGGTGGAATTTCCACTGGGCTTTGAAGGCTAGGGAGCGAAAGGAGCCATTCTGGGTAGAATAAATCATCTGAGCAAAGGCCCAGAGGTTTAAAGAGAGAGAGAGAGAAAACACGGGAACGCTTACACCCTTCTTGGACAGATGAGGAGATAAACTATACAGCTGAAACATCTGGGTTTGGGAAAAGCCACTGTCTAAAGTATCTCATCTTATAGAACTGCAAAGCAGAGAAAATACCTGCTCGGTCTCTTCCCAAAGTATCCACAGAGCATCTGCTTTTCTGCCTGCCCCTTGTTCTGAAAGACTGAAGGCCAGAAAGAAGAGTAGCAAAAACATTTCGTGTGGGGCTTCCACTCTGGAGACATTCAGGAGGGTGAAGAAGCTCACGTCTCCTTCCTTGGAGAAGTTGAAACCAAAGGGAATACAGCCGGTCTCTCCACGCAAAAGCCAAGGAGATGAAGTGGGAGTGATAATGACAATTAGCCTCATTATATTCAATCCTACTTTTTAAAAAAGTATAAACTTCCAATATTCTTCAATTTTTGTTTTGCTCTGGAGGTCCACTAAGCAATAAGTACAGCTAGCCATCACAATGGAAACCTTGTGAAATAATAGAAATAACATGGTTGCAATTTTCTTTACAAACTTATTATCATGTTAAGAATAGGCCTGGAATAGATGAGTCCTTGTTCTTGTTAGCTATTGCTGCATAACACACGACCCTCAAACCTGACGGCTTGAAACAATCAACATTCTCATGGATTCTGGTAGATTAGGAATTTGGAGGGGATGTACCATAGATGGCATGTCTCTGCTCCATGTCGTCTGGGGCCTGAGCTGGGGACACTCAAAGTCTGGAGGTAGCCGGGTGTGGTGGCTCACGCCTGTAATCCTAGCACTCTGGGAGGCCGAGGCAGGCGAATCATTTGAGCTCAGGAGTTCAAGACCAGCCTGAGCAAGAGCAAGACCCCATCTCTACTAAAAAAGCAGAAAGATATTAGGTGGACAACTAAAAATATATATAGAAAAAATTAGCCGGGCATGGTGGCACATGCCTGTAATCTCAGCTACTCAGGAGGCTGAGGCAGTAGGATTGCTTGAGCCCAGGAGTTTGAGGTTGCTGTGAGCTAGGCTGATGCCATGGCACTCTAGCCTGGCCAACAGAGTGAGACTCTGTCTCAAAAAAAAAAAAAAAAAAAAAGGTCTAGAGTCATCTTCACTCACTGCTGCTTGATGCTGACGTCAACTAGGACCTCAGCTAGTCTATCGGCCAGGACACCCACACGTGGTCTCTCTCCTCCAAATGAGCTGAGCAGGGCTTCCTCACAGCATCGAGGCTGGGTGCCAAGTGTGAGAGTCCCCAGGAAGCAATACAGCAGAAAACATCAGCCAGGTCCAAGGGGAGGAAACATAGACCCCCAGGTCCCCCTGTGTCAAGATCACATTGCAAGAAGAGCATGTGGAATGAGAGTTATCACAGCAGTCTTCTTCAGAACATACAACCTGCCACACGTCCCAAAGAATATCCTACATCCACCTGCCTACATACCTAAAACTTTCACCATAAACGGAGTATTCTGTGGTAATAAAGGGTTCCCTCAGCAGGAGTCATTAGTTAAAAAGCAATTCAAATAGCACTTTACACTTTGCAATTTCCCTTCATGGTATTCACAATAACCCTATGTGGTTGGTTATTCTGACACCATTTTATGGATGAAGGATTCAAAATTCAGAAAAGTTATATGAGTTTAGCAGAGACACTTAGGAGGTGAAAGGTAGACTCAGAATTTGAACTCAGTATTTTGGACTCTAAAGCCTATATCATATTCACACTTCCTTTCAAGTAAGTGAAAATACATTTCTGCAATAGCAATGAATAAATACCAAATGAATGAACAAATGAACAAACACTAGACCCTAAAATTATTTTAACAGAAATTCCAGTCATTTATCAGAGCCCTGAGGACATGGGAAACTAAAACTAGGTTAATTTTGATGAAACAAGAACACCTTTTTAGAAAGTAAGCCCGGAGAAATGCCACAGTAGAAAACTCTGGAAGCCAATGGTGACTAAGATAGGGGAGACATTTGGTCAAACAAAAGTAAAATTGTGGATACTTTCAAACTTTGCCCAGAAAAGCTTGTGAGGGTAGGAGAGTTTTTATTTCTATTTTTATTTTCAATAATAACTTAAAGGTGCCATAGACAATTTAAGTAATTCTCAGTTGTGATATAGATAAGCTTCTCTAAGAGAGTTAAATATTCTTGGAACACTGAGGGAAAAAAAGTTGGTTTTCATGTTTAGTTCTTGGGACAGTTTTTTCTTCAACTATACATTGTTAATGAAGGTGTTACTTACCTAATCCAGGATATGAACTACTTCTTATCCTCTCTTCCCAACAGTACTCCCCAGTGTTATTATTATTCTATAATCATCAGATTAAACTTTTGAGGAAAACAATCTGTGTCGTTTCTAGAACTAATTAAACCTTTCTCAGAAATTAATTCTCTGAAATTAGTTTTACCTCAATGATATTGCACAACGAGAAGCAAACAAATAAGATTCACTGTTACCTTCAAAATGTGGTTAGGGACTAATAGCTGAGGCAGTAAATTCTCAATTCCTCAGATGTTCTAAGAATTGGCACAGGAGGCAGAAAACTAAAAATCTTCAAGTTCTACTTAGACACAAATCAACATGGGAGAGTAGAAGAATAACTTTTAGATTTCTAGACTACAACTATTTTTCCCTAAAACTTTTCTTTCAATATCCTTGCTTTGCCATTAAAAGTTCTTAAATGTTAAAGGAGCTGAACAACAGTCATTTATATCATTTCAGTATTTATAAATCTGTCCCAGATAGGTACTGGAGCACAGAGGCCAATTCATATTTCACATAATTCAATATGCTTCTTTTTATTTCTCTGCTGAATAGAAAAATATTGTAAGTCCCAGGACTATAATCTCCTTTTTAAAATGGGCCATTAATGATTTACAAGGGTGGTTTGTTATTTTTTTTCCAAAGGAAGGAAAATAAAACGTTGCATGAGTTCTCTTCCAGGCTGGCTTTTTCAGAGCACTGATATGAAAAAGTTATAAAATACTGTGAATAAGTGGAACCAAGCCCAACCTCTCCTCTTGGCATCCCGGTCCTTTTATAATCTGTTCTTTACTTACTTTTTCTATCACTTCTTTTCCCAACACCCCCTACCCTTCCTACTCTTAAGCTTAAGAGAATCCTTCTCCAAACCCTTCCTAGACCCATGTCTGAGTATTCTCCCCTGTTTCTCCATTTGTGGTACCCCTTCTCCTCCTAAGTCCAGATCAAATGCCATCCTTGGCTGAAGCATCCTCTAATCCACCCAGGGGTTAATAATAGCTCTAGCCCCATCTCATCTTGTAAATACAACACAACACATGTCATTCTGGTTGAGTTGTAAGTGGTGGTTCTTTACATATCTGTGTTCCCCAATGGATTGCGAACTGCAAACTCCCTGAGGAAGGAAGCCATGTATTATTTCATTGTTATATCCCTATACAATGCATAGTACAATGCCTTAAGTAAGCTCTTGATTTTGTTAATATTTATAATAACTGGTATTTCTTAATCACATACTATATGTCAGTCTTGGTTAAGCATTTTAAAGCATTATTTCAACTAATTTTTACAAGAACATTATTCATAAATACTATCACTATCTCTCACACTTTACAAAGGAGGAAATGAGATCACAGTATTTAAGTATCTTTCCCAATGTCATGCAGTTAGTAAAACTGGGATTTGAACCTGAGTGGTTGGATTCCAGAGCCCAAACTCCTACCTCTAACTTTACCATCCACTTGATAGTTTCTTAATTAATGTAAATGAAATTTAAGAAAAGCATAGACTTTATTTATTGGCTGAAAATGAAGTTTTAGAATGGGCAGAAAAAGTAGCTCCATTTTTTTATGTATTATTTTTGCTGTCTACAGAATAAACTACAACAAGTTTCTGGGATTTGATCTTTCATATGCCAACACCTGGATTTTCTTAAAACAAATTTTTTTCTTATCCATTAATCAGAGTAAATCCAGCTTCCCTTAATATCATGACACCACCAGGAGTACTAGCAAAGCATAAAACTAATCATCTCACTTAGATGTACAACCATAGAACATAAAAGAGAAAATAGTCTTACTTTTAAATTCCTTGTAACTCCTAAGTGATAAAAAAGGGGATAAATATCAGGTCAAAAGAAGGGTTTGGAGGGGAGGGACAAGAGGGCACCCCACTGACAGAGCTGGACAAATCACTGAAGCATAAAATCAGTAAAGAAACACTGGGCTTAAATGGGACTCTAGAACAAATGGACCTAACAGACATCTACAGAACATTCTACCCAAAAACTACTGAATATACATTCTTCTCATCAACACATGGGACATTCTCTAAGATTGATCATATCTTAGGCCATAAAACATGTGTCACCAATTCAAAAACATTAAAGTCATACTATGTATTTTCTCAGACCACACTGGAATAAAACTAGAAATCAATTCTAAGAAAAACACTCAAATCTACATGAAGTCATGAAAATTAAACAACCTGCTGTTCAACAATCCTTGGGTCAATAATGAAATTAAGATGGAAATCAAAACATTCCTCGAACTGAACAACAAAAGGGACACAAGCTACCAAAATCTGTGGGATACAGAAAAAGGAGTCCTAAGGGGGAAATTCATAGGCTTAAATTCCTACATCAAAAAGACAGAAAGATCACAAATTAACAACCTAATGTCACATCTCCAGGAACTACAAAAGGAAAAGCAAACCAAACCCAAAGCCAGCAGAAGAAAAGAAATAAAACTCAGAGAAGAACTATTAATAAATGAAATGGAAACCAAAAAAAGAAAAAATCAATACAAAGGATCAAAGAAACAAAGAGTTGGGTCTTTGAAAATATAAACAAAATTTACAGACCTCTAGCTATATTAACCAAAAATAGAACAGAAAGGACCCAAATAAGCTCAATCAGAAATTAAAAAGGAGATATTACAACTGATACCACAGAAATATATAATATCATCTGTGAATAATACAAAAATCTCTATGCACATAAACTATAAAACATAGAGGAAATAGATAAATTCCTGGAAACACACAACCTCCCAAGACTCAATCAGGAAGAAACAGAAACCCTGAACTGTCCAATAATGAGCAATGAGATTGAAGTCGTAACAAAAACTCTCCCAACAAATAAAAGCCCCAGACCAGATGGATTCACAGCCAAATTCTACCAGATCTGCAAAGAAGAACCCGTACGTATCCTCTGGAAATTATTCCATAGCATCGAGAAGGAAGAAATCCTCCCTAATTCATTCTATGAAGCCAGTATCACCTTGATATCAAAGCCAGGAAAGTATACAACAACAACAAAAAAAGAAAACTACAGACTAATATCCCTTATGAATATAGATGCAAAAATCCTCAACAAAATGCTAGCAAACTGAATTCAACTGCACGTCAAAAAGATACTTCACCATGGCAAAGTGGGATTCATCCCAGGGATGCAAGGATGGTTTAACATATGGAAATTAATAATGTGATTCACCACATAAACAGAAGTAAAAACAAAGTTCATATGACCATCTCAATAGATGCAGAAAAAGCATTCAACGAAATCCAGCCCCCTTTCGTGACAAAAAACCCTCAACAAACTATGCATAGCAGGAACACATCTCAAAATTATAAAAGCTATATATCAATATGACAAATCCACAGCCAACATCATGCTGAATGGAGAAAAGTTGAAAGCACTCCCTCTAAGAACTGGAACAAGACAAGGGTGCCCACTGTCACCATTTCTATTCAAAATATTACTGGAAGTCTTAGCCAGAGCAATCAGGCAAGAGAAAGAAATGAAGAAATAAAGGGTATCCAAATCAGGAAAGAGGAGGTCAAACTATTGCTTTTCACTGATGATACGATCTTTTGTCTAAAAAATCCCAAAGACTCCACCAAAAGACTCCTAAAATTAATAAATAAATTCAGCAAAGTCTCAGGTTACAAAATTGATGTATACAAATCAGTATATCATTTCTATATACTAATAACAAGAAAAAAATGCCATTTGTTTTAGACCAGCATGCAAGGCCCTTCCTGTTCTTGCCCCTCACTCACTCCTCCTTAGTTTCTTCTCTTTTCCATGCATCAGACAGGCCAAATCACTGTGGCTTTCCCAATACACCTCACTGTATCTCACCTTTCTGCCACTGTGTAGTCCTCCATAAATGTTCTGCCCATCACCTCTTCAGATTTTCTTTCCCTGATACCACCATATGCATCTGAAGCTCCAACCAGGCGGAGTGTCTTGCAGGTCCCAAAAATGTGCTAGGCTGTTTCAAACCTCCTTGCCCTTGTGCATGTTCAGTCTATAATATTCTTTCTGTGCTTTATTTTCTTTTATAAAAGCCTGGTAAACAGTCACTGTCTTTTAAAATTCTCTTTTAATATTACCTCTGAAATTTTTCCCGAAGCTTCCCCCTGAGGAATTAGCTGTCCCCTCTTAGTAGACCATGCCATCCATAGACTTCTATCATCATACTTGAAAACACGTTAGACATTTGTTTTCATATCTATTGTGAGCTCTTTAAAGGCAGAATTCTTCTTATGCACTTTGCATTGCCACTACCTAGTATATTTCTGGTGTGTAATAGGTGCTTGATAAATGTTTGATGAATGAATGAAAAACAAATTAACAAACTAATGAGCTAATAAATCTCCTTATCTGGAATAAAACTCCAAACTGTCTTTCAAAAGAATGTTCAATATCATCTGAGTTCTGAGCAGCCCACCTCAAGCACATACTTTGTACTTTTTTGATAGTTATAATCTAGCATAGCAATTACCTATTTACTGTACACAATTATGTAAGTAGGTAATTACACTAGTCTGTGAATTCTTCCAGGGATTCACTAAGCTGTAGATCTCCAGCACCCAGGAGACAACACCCAACTCAAGGAGTTACTCAATAAACTAGTGTTGGCCTGCGCTTTGCAGATGAGTAGAATTCAGGCCTTCCTCATCTCCTCGGAGTCCAGGGCCTGAGTAGGCTGCAATGATGCCCATAATAGGAAGTGTGGGAAAAGAAGAAAAGTTATATATATATATGAAGTTCTTAAAGAGAGAAGACAAAGGGGCATACATAATTAAAGTAGAAAGACATCAATAACTCAGTAGTAACAAATGTGGGGAATTAGAAACAACCTGGAACCACATTTTCCCCTGGAACAATAATCCCTCAAAGGAAGTAAGAGAGAAATGAACAACAGTAGGATAAGTAAAACTGCTTATACCAAAAGAATCCTTGGAAGATAAAACATGAAGTGAGCAGACACACGGTATCTCTTTTCAAAATGTGGAATTTGTTTCAGGTCTGCTACTTGGCACCATCTCCCCAGGCACGTCTGCAAGCCATATAGTTTCACCTCAGCTGATGTCTGCATTGTCCCAAGAATGATTTAAAACCTGCAAAAACAACATGATTCCACTAATGAAGGGGAATGCTCAGTTCAACTTGGCCATGATATTACTGCACTTCTGAATCTAAGTGCAGTAATACATACTCTTTGAACCTCTGAGAGAGTTTCTAAGGATTTGACCAAAATAAATATGTATGTTGCCAAAGAGGATTTTGTGAATATTAAATTTTCCCAAATGTCTCCTGCTGGAATTGCACTCAATTCTTCACTGAGATCATTGGCTAAATACTACTCTCTGTCTCTCTTTCTCACACACACACACAAGGTACCACCGCCTTTTGCCCATTGGAGCTGATTAGTTCATCCTCAAACAGGTACTAAAACACTTGGGGCTCAGTAAGCCTGCTCACCCCACTGTGTAACCCCAGACTTGTAGCTCAGCAAGTCCAGTGCCTAAATTTAAGAACCGGTTCTCTTGCTACTTATCACAAAATCCCCATTAGTTGTGTGAATATTTTAAAGCACCATAATTTTTCTCTATCCTTTGGCTTTTTCCTATGTATGTGTGTCTGTGTGTGTCTGTGTCTGCATTGATTCTTTTACCTCATTGGATTACTCTTAAACTTGGTAAGCAGTAATGCAACACAGACCTAAAATTAGTAGGTACACATGCAGGGCCAGGACTAGGGTGAGGCAAGAGAGGAACAAAAATTATAAAATTCAAGGAGGCCCTCACTCTCAGGGTGCCCACACAAAGCTTTTTCACTGCCAGTCCTACTCATCTGAAGCTCTGTGAAGCGAAGCCACATGCTGCAGTACTGTGTGAAAAACTTACATTTTGTCATCTAATCCTCTCAAAAAAATGCTGTGTCCCCTTCTCACATAGCTGCCTGCTTCTCAACCTTCAGGTTCTAGTTCAGATGTCTTCTCCTTGGAAAGATCATTCCTAAACACCTTCTCCAAGGTATACATCCCCTCTTGTAATCCATCACGGCACTCTCTCATATTTCTTCTCCACATTTGTCAAAAGTTCCCACTAGAATGTTACCTCCATTAGGGCAGGAACAATGAATGTCTTCCTCAGCATTACAGCCTCATAGCCTAGTACAGTGTCTGGCACATAGTTAGCACACAATAAAATATGTGTTGAATGAATGAAACCTTAATAAACAGCTTTGGATGATTCAAATCCGAGTGTGACCTTTGTTTGTCTTGTGACATTGGATAAGTTACTTAATCTGTCTGTGGCTGTTTTCTCACCTCAAAATGGATATGTTCACTGATTCAATTTACCAACATGTTGCTTGCAAGTATCTGATGTAAAGAGTAAGGGAATAAATTAAAATTAATGTTTACCTTTCCATTTGGAATCAAACATTTGATTCAAATTCATACGGCCAGTGTTCCAGTTATCTATGATATGACATCACACCAAAATTCAGTAGCTTAAAATACTACCATTCACAATTCCTGTGAGTCTGGGATTTGGGAAGGGCTCTGCTGGACAAGTCTGATGTGGGACATCTCACCCAGTCAAATGGTGGCTAAAGCAGGAAGAGTAGAAATCTAGAACAGCTGAGGGTTGGCCAGGCATCTCTCTCTCTCTCTCTGCCCCCTCTCTCTCTTTCTATCTCTCTTTCCATTTCTATCTCTATCTCTATCTCTCTGTTGTTGCAGGGCTCCTTTATGAAATCTCTCTAGATGGACCAGTTGGGCTTCCTCACAGCATGGTGGCCTCAGGCAGTCAGACTGCATACCTTCCAGCATAGGACTCCTCTGCAAGCATTTCAGCAAACAAGGCAAAAGTTGCATTGCCATTTATGATCTAGTGTTGGAAATCACACAGCAACCCTCTGCCCTACACTATTGCTCAAAACAGTTTCAAACGCCCACCCACTTTCAAGAAAAAGGAACAAAGAGCCAATCTCTTGACAGGAAACCTATCAAAGTACAGGTTGAATATCCCTAATCCAAAAATCTGAAATCTGAAATACTCCAAAATCTCAAACTTTTAGAGCATAGACATGATGCTCAAAGGAAATGCTCATTGAGGCATTTCAGATCTTGTAATTTCAGATTAAGGGTAATGAACCAGTAAGTATATAATGCAAATATTACAAAATCCAAAAAAAATCTGAAATCCAAAACACTTCTGGTCCCAAGCATTTTGGATAAGGGATACTCAACCTGTGTTTGCAGGTATCTTTGAAAATCACTACAGCTCATTTTCTGGCCACAAATTATTTAGATTCCCACCACATGCAAAAGACATTCACTCCCTTCCCAAGAGCCCTACAGTTTCATTCCATTAAGATATCAGGCTTGAGGTTGAGGATCTTATCACCTAAATCAAGTCCAACTGTGGATGGCATTCTTTGGGTGCAATGCTTTGGAAACGATTCATTGGGTAAAGTTCCTTTCAATCTGAAAACTTATGAAAGAGTGACAAGTTATCTGTTCTATATACCTAATATACAATGGTGGGACAGGCATAGCAAAACCAGCATAGATACTCCCAGTCATAAAGGGGGAAAATGAGAAGCACATAGCAGTCACGGGTCCATAGCAATTCTGAGATCCAGCCATGCACATGTTGCTAGTTCTTTGCTTAAGGCCCAGTCCTATCTCCAAGGAACGATTCTCTGTGGTTCTTGGCTTCACCTTCTATGCTTTCAGTTTCACCCTCCAGGGCAATTTTACTTTTCTGTAAAAACTAGACTGTTTGCAGCTAAGTAGATTTCTCAGCCTCCCTCCTGCCCACATGAGTTCTAGGGGAAAAAGTCCCCTTTTCATTTTTCTCTGTCTCTGTCCTTTTCAGTTCTAGCTGACATAACTCCTTTAAGATTTTGTGGGATTTTTGTATAGTAATGTGTAGTCTACTCCATTAAGCAAAAGTTATACAAAACTCTTTAAGTAAGCCTACTCTACCTTGGGCTCCCTGGGAGGTTGCTATTGGAATATTCCCTTAAGAGTCTTAGAAGTCCTGTTGTTTAACACAGAGTGTGTCTGTGATGCACATCCTTAAGATTCTTAGAGAGTTTTCATCTGCTTGAGAGGATCTTGTGGCACAACCTAACATCTTTCTGAAGTCTTAACAAAGGATCTTACAAGACCACCCCAGATTTGGTCTTTGCCCTGTAACTGATACTTAATTTGAACGTTTTTGCTATCTGGTGAAACTAAGAATGAGAAATAGTTTTATTTTCAAACACAGTCTTGGCATCTTAATATTTCCTCTAAATTTTTATTGAAAACTGCACAATTGCATTTGGGGCTTACCTTGCTATTTGTACCTTAGCACACACACTTAAAAGAAACCAGTTGGCCTTCTCAACATTCTGCCTCCAAATTTTCTGAGACAGATCCATCAGTTCATTTAGTATATTTTCTCTTTCCCACACTACTACAAGTAACTATTTGGCTAAACTTTCTACCACTACCTAACAAAGGCTTCCTTTCCTTCAGTTTCCAATAAAGTTTTCCAAACATTTTTTTAAACTTTTATAAAAGATTTTTGAAGGCCTGTCAAGCTTCTGCTAACAATTTCTTCAAGGCTCTTCCAGCATCTGCCTGCTGCTCAGACACAAAATTAATGCTACAGGTTTTCAGATTTTGTTATAGCAGCACCCCACTACAAAGTAACAAAATAGGTCCTATCGTTTTACTGATATGTAACAAGTGTACCCAATGCTTAGTGTCTTAAAACAATAACAAACATTTTATTCTCTTATTTTTTCTGTGGGTCAGAAATCTGGGAAGGTCTCCACCAGGTAATTCTGGCTTAGGTTGTCTCACATGGTTGCCGTCAGATAGTGGCTAGAGCAGGAACAGTAGGCGGGTTGAAGCAGATGGAGGATGGACAGGTGTCTCTCTTTCTTCATGTATTCTCAGGGCTTATCCTTGTAGTCTCTTTGCACAGGCTAACTTGGGCTTCCTGCCAATATGGTGCTTGGAGTTCCAGCATGAGTGTTCCATGAAGCAAGGCAGGATGAGCATCACCTTTTATGTCTTAGCTTTGGAAGTCACACAACATCCCTTCCATTACACTCTATTGGGAAAAATAGTCAAAACTCCTGTTCAGTTTCAAGACAAAGAACACAAACCCACATCTTAATGTGAGGAGTATTAAAAAATGAATGCAGATTAATTTTCAAACCCCCATTTCCAGTAGAAAGCAATTGAACTATTTGCTTTCCATTGTATTAAATGAAATAAATTTATTCACTCATGCAATTATTCATTTATTCATAGCACCTTAATTCTTTGTGTATATCCTGTTAATAGCTATATCACATTGTCAGCAATGACCTGTTTTGTATGTGCCTCTTCGCTTAGACTGTTAGATTTCTGTGGTTGGGAGCTGTTTTATTCATCTCTGTATCTCCATTATTTAGTACAAAATCTGACTCATAAAAGATGTTCAAATAATATATGCTGACTACATGGATGAATAAATGAATAAATTGCACTTTTATCTTATTTACAAATGTTGAAATTGTCACTTATTTCCCACTAAGCAATGAATCACTAAAAACTAAATTTATGTTTCTATTCCCTGTCGCTAGAAAATTTTGTTCTCATTTTAAAAAATCAATAGCATACTCTATGTTTATATTTGCTCTTTGTTTTTCAAATGTGCATTTTCACATCATTTATTGTACCACTCTTTGATAGAGTCATTTACCTACAAATAGACCATAGAGAGGGTACACCCTGCCCCAAACACCTTCCAAAAGCAGTTTGACCTAACCACAGCACAGCACTGACTGCCCAACATGGGGAAAGGGACAAGAGAACAAACCAGTGAAAAAGCAACAGCCAGAGCAGGAAAAACTATCACGGCACAGGTATGGCCTTCATGAAGACAAGTAACAAAGCTCTGCTGTAATTCTGGACTCAGGCCCATCTCAAGGAGTCTGAACTCAGGAAGCCTCAGGGCATCATAAATCAGGTGCAAAAGTCAGGTGAATATGAAGCCAAGGGAGTGGGAAAAGATGTTCATCTCCAAGAGATATGACCACTATGAATAAGGTGACATGGCAGGGTGTGAGGCTGGCTCCTCCTCTGCATAGGAGATTCAGGGGCTGGAGAGGTTGGTGGGTGGGGGAAACACACTCATTTTGCATGCGCAGGGAGTAGGAGGTTGGGGGAGTGGTAAGGAGAGACAAAAACAAGAAGGAAAATAACTAAAAGACCAAGACAAAGATTTCAGCAGAAAGATAACAAACAGGCAGGTTCCCTCTCTATGGCTCTACATCCTGCCCCCAATCTTGAGTTACTCCCAAGATGAGGATTGGTTCGGGATGCTGCCTCGTGTCCATTGTCACCGAACAGGAAAGACTTGGCTTACTTGCAGGTACTGCAGCCCCAGGGCTTGAAGGCAATGTGGGCTGTGGTTGTGCTATTGTTGTTATTGTTGCTGTTTAATTCTGTTACATCATGATCCATTAACGTAGACGGATCAATTTTTTCTAGTCACTGATGAAATTGGTTCACAGCTCATTTATTTGCCTCTGAAGAATGGTTTGCAACAACAGTTTGGGGAACAATATTTACAACAGAAGATGTTTCCCAAACACCTCTCATGAGTGGGCAAGGAACATTTATGTTTTGCCAGAGGTTGTACAAGTGCTGGGATGGGGTGTGTGGTGTGTGGGGGCCAGTAGGTAGATGAATGGGGGTTCTGAAAAGCTGAGAAGGAGCTGGGATTGGACAAGGAAAATAGCAATAAAATTAAAGTATGTGTCTTCATAACAAATTCTTGTTTGTTGAGAATTGTTTGTTTCTCACTCCTGAGAAAACCGTGTATGTTCTCCCTATTCAAAAGTTGTATGGGAAATTATCAAAATAAAACTATTGCATTTATGATATTTCTCTGGGAAAACCGAACCTTATCTCAAAACATATCGACTGTTGATATCCTGAAAAACAATTCTATTAATATTTGTCATGCGCATGACTGAGGGGAGGTCAACAGAGCTTCCCATCCTACTATGTGATGAGCTCACACAGGATGGAGTCACTGGAGGACATCGTAATGACCTGAGCACTCATGTCATTTGACTTCAGTCTCTGATCAAAATGGTGCCTAAATCAAGTTTCCTGCTTTTCCACTCTATTACACAGTGGTCCATTAAAGCAGGTGGATCAATGGGACCAGCCATCCATGCAACCATCTGGTTCCTGAGATCAATCCCTTTATTTGCTCTGATGAAAAATAGTGTGAAACAACAAGTTTGGGCACAAAATTTACAGTTCACTTACAAAAGTTGGCATCATGTAGATACAATGCCTGAGAGCCAGGTTGGAATTTCTGTTTACCATACTATAAATCTTTTCCAGTGAACAAAGAGGAAAAACATATCAAGTCTTTATTTGCATTTAAATGAGGGGCCTTTCTGTTCCCCCATGTATACTCTTCAATCAAAGAACCTAAAGGCACTAATATCAAGTGAATCATTTTATGCTTATATGTGCAAGCAACTTACAGTTTTTTTCCCAAATTTTGGAACAAGAAACCTTTGAAACACTTCTAAGTTTTAACCATATATTTAGTCAAGATGTGCCAGACAACTAGAGAGATGGAGTTATTTTCTTGGCCAACAGAGGATAGCATGTGATTCACCACACCTTTTCCGATAGCAACAAGCTGCACGAACTGAAACAAGGTAGAAATAATAAATCTATGAGAAAATGATGCTAAAATTCATCATGTCTAGTAATTTGATAATTAAGGGTTTGAAAACAATAAAGTTTCAGTATTTTTAACCTTAAAAGAACTCTAAATTTAAAAGTAGAGTTTTAAATTTTATGTCTCAAGAAGTTTCCCACCAAGAATAATACTTACACAATAAATTTCTATATGATTAAAAATAAAGAGGCCTATATTTGAAAACAACAATGAGATATCATTTAGTCAAAATCAAAAAAGGAATGGCAAGAGTAAGATGGAAAGGGTACAATCGTATATTTCTGGCAGCACCATATATTGGCCAAATCATTTTTGAAGGCGTTTTGGTAGTACATATCTTGATCCATGAAAGTGTCTGTAGTGTTTGGCCCAGATTTTGCAACTTGAATAATCAATCTGAAGGAAACAATTTTGAAATATATGGAAAAAGATTTTTTCCACACTATTACCTATAGTAACAAGAATTGGAAATAATTTAGATGTCCCAAAATTAGGAGAATAATTATATAATTTGGGGTCTAGCCAACAATATGGTAATGGTTAAATAAACTGTGATACTGTTAGGACAATATAAGCAAAGGCATATTTTTTCATTTTGGTATTTTTTAAACTTGCTGTAAGTGATTATGGTACAGTTACATTTTTAAAATAATTTTTTAAAGTCCTAGAAACCCTACCAATGATGCTTGAGAGCTTCAACACTGAGGTGGTTTTACAACCTCTGCTCTGAGGACCAGAACTAGAGAAGGAAAGAGGAAGGAAAAGAGTTGCTGCTTTTCTATATCATGTGATTTTTTAGACCATTTAACAAAAACTTAAGAATGTAAAGAAAATGACAATTACTACTGTAAGTATTGAGGCCAGAAGGTCTATAAGCAAGGGAAAGACGTGACCAGATTGTGTTTTAGGACCAACCCCCTGGTCCAGTCTGAAGAATGGATTACAAGGAACTAAGGAGAAGACAGTTCATTGGAATTAAAGAATGCTTTCGTGATTATTCTTTCCATTTGTGTTGCACTTTATAACCTACAGTCTTCTTTCATTCTACCATCTAATCTGAATCTTCACGATTTCAAAAAAAAGCAATAATTAAACATCAGGTTGCAGAGGAAATCAGCATGTAAGTGAGGCATCATGAAAAGAAAAAAAAACTCACACTTAAAATCTACAGTAAAAATACTGTCAGAGTCTGCAACTGCCAGGAAGCTCTGAAGCATTGAATGTTTTATCCTAGGATCTGTGTTGAGCTATATTTTAAGTGTATCTGTTCTGTCTTCCTTCCTCAAGGTCTTGTGATATTTTGTTCTTACTGGAAAAAACTTACTGTTATACCTAAATGTCACTCAGTTGTCTCATCTTTATCATCAAGTCACTCATACCCCAACTCTCCACCCAAACCCTTTGGCCCAAAAAAAGAACTAATGGTTAATAATGGCTTGGACACAGCTGTTATCGATTCCCCAGGAAACTTTTTAATCTTCTCCCATTTACCTCTCCTCCCACCAGCCCCACCCACCTCCCGCTTAGGGAGAAGCGGTGATTATGACCATGACCCTCCATGTGGCCCTGTGCACAGCACCTCACCTGCATGGTGTCAGCTATGCTTCCTACAGTCCTGTGGGTTTTGTACAATTGCTCTCTCCTCTTAGCTGTAATGAAAATAAAGCTCAGAGAGATACAGTAACTCACGAAGGCCACATGGCTAGTTAGTAGCAAAGCTAAGGTTCAAATCCAGAGTGTATAACCCCAAAAGTTTGTGCTTACATGTTATAGTAAATGCAGCATTATTCTTGGGTGGTTTTCTTAGGCCACATGTCCTGCAAGCCTTTAGCTTTCACTTGAGGTTAAGTAGAGAAAGTGTTTGTGAAGCAACGGAATGCATGTGGCTCAAAGAGCCTTTGCTTCTAGTTAAACCCAGGCGTGATATATTCATCTTATCTTAGCAGGGGCTTACATGTACATTTGTAAAGACTAACTCAATTCAGGGATTTTAACTAGTGCATAGAGACAGGCATCTTCCTGAAATTCTACTATATGAAGCATCTGAGTCAGATTATACCAGAGCACATGCCAGGCTATTTTTAGAAAGAGGGATGTATATAGGACATAGTTTTCTGGTTATGTCACAGACTTGCAGGTGGGCCTTCTGTTCACATTTTGGATGAAAAATAGACACATACATTGGTGATATAAAGATAAATGCAATACAGTTTCTGCCCTTGAAGAGTTTCAAGACTAGTTACAGGAACAGAAAAAGTAGAAATCAAGCCTCAGAATGCAAAAACTGGCAGAGCAGAGGCAGAGGAGCACAGAGAGTAGGAATTCAAGGCACTTTAGAAGCCTGCTACATTTGTGCAACAAATTTTATTGAGTGCCAGGCACTGGAAAGACAGCGATGCACAAAAACAGACATGGTCCCCACCCTCGGGGCACTTTCATCCTGGTAGGGAAATCAGAGCTGGTCAAATGCCAGCACAAAGCAGAGTTACACGCTGAGAGCAGTGCCTGGAAGGAAAGCAACATTGTGGAAGACATACAGCAAAAGGACTCGACGGGCAGGTGCTGGGACGTGTGTAACCAGGCTGGCCTTCCTCTGATGAAGGGACTCTCCAACTAAGAGGGGAGGACAGAGGAGGCATTAACTTAAGCAAAGGAAGGGAGTGGAGAGCATTCTAGACAGGCAGTCACGTGCGCCAGAGTTGGGGGAGGGAGGAGAAAAGCAGAGCCTTTCCGAAACACTGGGAGGAAGTAATGTGGCAAGAGTGCCGTGAGCAAGGGGGAAGGGGTCCAGAGGATGGTGGGAAGACACCCAGGGGACAGGAGCTGGCGACAATGGTGAAGATTACGGGTGACAGAGATGGAATGAATGAGCAAGATTCTTCACCTTCTCTCCATTGACCTCGGAGCCCCTTCCCATGCCACCTGGGAAGTTACCTTTCTTTAGCCATGCACAGTGACAGAAGTATCACAGAGTCACTACACATGTTCAGACAAGTCACGTAAACCTCTCAGTTTCTTCACTTGTTACAAATCAACATTTTGGTCCAGTTCAATATTCTAAAATCTTTTCAGTTAACATCAAAAATTTTTTCAGACCCTTCCCCCTACTAAAGGTTGGTAGTAAACGTTTATGCTCATTGAGAAAATGGCTTTACTGATTGATAAATAGCTACTGTGCTTTCCATCCAGACGTTAAATGAATGATAACATAGTTCATCATAGCAGCATCTGTGTGCATTTGAAAAATGATAATTCATGTAATGTGTGTCAGATACATGCTTTTTTTCATCTACAGGACAATGTTTGTGACATATATGAATTTATGGACCAATTGGAAAAACGATATGGCCCATAGTTTGGAAAACATAGATAAATGCTAAGGTCCCTTTCGGTCCTGAAATTCTGATTCTATCATAATTTTCAATGAATAGTTTTAATCCCTCTATATAATTGAGCAAATGGCAGAAAAAAGTTCTCCTTTGGCTAACACTACAACTAAAATCTTCTTTTGGGACACAAAGTCCATTGGGGAAATCTGCTTAAATTGAGCATGATTTAGTGTGATTCTAAACATGTGCGCTCTGCAGCTGATTAACAATTCTCTTTAATGTGTTTTTTAAGCTTCCCAAACCTCTTAACCTCAGCTGTTCTGAATCTTGATGTCATCAGCCTTGATCTCTCTGTGTTCAAATGTCCTCTGTGGGCCTTGCTTTCAGACAGGCCCTTCCTGGCTAATCCCCGCAACAGCTCCAGGCTTCCAGCATTGCAATTGCAGAGAAAAACTAGCTTTGCATTTCCAACAGTTCCTACAAAAATCCCAGAATTGAGTCCCTTGGACCTGGATTATGCCCTTGTGCTCACCCCCTGAACTGACTGCTACGCCAAGAACTTGGAACTCACAGATTGGCCAAGCCAAGTGTCACCATCCATGCACTTGAGAGTGAAGAGTTGAGGAAGGTTTCAAAAGGAAAACCAGGGCCAGGCGCGGTGGCTCACACCTGAAATCCTAGTACTCTGAGAGGCCGAGCTGGGAGGATCACTTGAGTTCAGGAGTTCAAGATGAGCCTGAGCAAAAGTGAGACTCCATCTCTACTACAAATAGAAAAAGTAGCAGGGCATGGTGGCGCATGCCTATAGTCCCAGCTACTTGGGAGGCTGAGGCAAGGGGATCACTTGAGCCTAGGAGTTTGGGTTTGCAGTGAGCTACGATGACACCACTGCACTCTAGCCCAGGCAACAAAGCAAGACTCTGTCTCAAAAAAAAGGAAGAAAAGAAAAGAAAAACCAACGGGGCATAATATCAATGTTCCATAGACCAAAGAAACACCTTTAATGTACTTCTGGACTGTTTTTTTTTTTTTCTGTTGCAAATGACAGAAACCGAACTTACATAGTTTCAGCAAAACTAAGTCTTTTTTTTATTTTCAGAGATGGGCTTCTTCCTCTGTCACCCAGGTTGGAGTACAGTGGCCTGATCATAGCTCACTACAGCCTTGAACTCCTCGGCTCAAGCGATCCTTCCACCTCAGCCTCCCAAGTAGCTGAGATTATACGTGCAATCCACAACACCTGGCCAAAACCCAGTCTTAATTGGCTCATATAACTGAAAACTCCAGCAGTAGTTTGGCTTCTAGCACAGCTAGAATCAGGAACTCAAATAATAACTAAATTCCCTGTTCTCCTCCCTCTGCATCTCCTCCCCTCCCCTGCTTTCTCTGGTCTTGGCTTCATTTTCAGGCATGTTTTCTCCAAATGGAAGTCTAAACCATCCCCAGCAACCCTGATGTACATGATCTTAACTCCCGAACTTTCCAAAGGAGAGTGATCTTCTCTTTTCTTCTCTTTCCTTTCCTATCATATTTCAAAGAAGGACTCAGAGTAGCCCACCTGGGGCCACATGTCCCCCCAGTGACAAATCACCCTGACCAGAGCATCAGTGACTTGGACTGAACGGCTTAGAGCTCACAGCTGAGGCTGGGAAGGTGGGGCCCCAAATTATCAGTCCCACAAAGTGGAAGAGAAACAATTCCTTAAAGCAAAAGTCAGTTACTGCACCAGAAAAAGAGGGAAGGCCTGCTAGGAAGGCAGAAACAGCAGAAGTCTATTACGGTCCTCTAATATTCAGCTCTGTGTATCATCCTGTCACCGAGCACTTGAGCTCCTCACCTCTCTGCTCTCCTCTCTCGCTCCCGGGGAGCACACTCCTGGGAAACTCTCATGGTAGCTCTCTTGCTTTAGCTCAACCTCAAGGCCCTTCTTTTCCATGCTGTAGCTCAGGGGGCAGACCCTAGTCCTGTGTGCATTGGCCACCCAGCAGGATGTTCAAGTGAGAAGCAGGGGTTCAGGTGCGCTGGGGACTGAGGCAGGGGGAGGTGGAGATGAGGGATCAGGGGGAAGAGAGGAATTCACTGTATGTGAATGGGGACAACTTCATAACAGGAAAGAAAGTACAATAAATGGCATGAACCCAAATGAAGAAGAAAATTATTTTACAGCAGGAAGAAACAAAAACTATTATTAAAGGGAGATACCATTATTTTTTAATGAACACAAAGCAAAGAATAAAGAGCTATGAAGGGAAAGGAGGAAGAGTGTACGACCATGTATCTCAGAGAATGGTCCTTGGACCAGAGCATCAGCATCACGTGTGAAATACACCTCCGAACTTGTTGGAAGCCCCAGAGGTAGAACCCTCCAGGTGAATCTGATACACAAATTTTTTTAGATCTTTTGTTCTAGAGATTGGTAGATCCTTCCTATCTAGAGATCCATTTCTTCTTATAAAACAAGGTGCTGGTACTCATCTTTTAGCAATTTATAAAATGCCTCCTTTCTAGTCTCTTCTTTCTATTCCTTCTTCCTTATTTCCTGTAATTTTGATCTCTAGCCCCTGAGCACTACACAAACCATCAGGTGTAGGTCAGTGAATGTAGCTAGAGACAAATAAGAAAAAAATAAAGAACAGTTCATCATTTCTCAGCATTTATTAGCTAGGAGGAATCACATGAATCAGCCAAATTTTAGCTTTGAACTTGCTGTTCACAAAAATGGATCATTTATTTAAGCTGACGTATAGAGGAAAAAGGCTTGCACATTCTTTGTTGTGCACTATTTTACACATACACAGACACACAAGTATTGTAGAAACAAACATTAAAGTTTCTTCTTATCTTATAAAGAATAATGTTTTTAAACATTTTTTTTCACAAATAATATGCTAATGTTTTAACCTGTGAAGTGTG
Source organism: Varecia variegata (assembly GCA_028533085.1). Taxonomy (NCBI): domain Eukaryota; kingdom Metazoa; phylum Chordata; class Mammalia; order Primates; family Lemuridae; genus Varecia; species Varecia variegata. The sequence goes on from CM052440.1 coordinate 57,033,536, forward strand.
CAGAGACATATTCAGTGTGAACATAAAAGGAAGCAGTTATAGGTCAAGAGCAAAGAAACAGACAAATGACAATGAACACCTGCAATGGCATTCACATGCCAGGCCCTGCTCTAAGTGCCTGATGTCCCTGGGCGTATTCAGCCCTCACAGCAGCGCTATGGCTTGCATGTGTGCTGCTGCTCGCAGGCCCCTCTACAGAGGAAGATGACACACAGAGAGGCACTAACTTGCCAAAGATCACACAGTGTGGATTTGAGCCCAAGAATGTGTGCTCTTAACCACCCTTCTTCTTAACTTCTGCTGCTCATCACTCTTCAATCTACCTCTAAGCAGAATGCAGTGATATTATTGTAGCTTTCAGCAAGTCAAGGGCAGCTGGGAAGAGGCAGAGCAGAGATGATGAAGGAAACATGCAGATGGGAAGAATGAGGTTGGACGACAGGGCCCAGAGAGCAGCAGAATGAAAAGGAAAGAACATGGAGTCAAGGAAGGAGAAGCTCGAATGGGCTGATGGAGTTCACAGGCAAGGACGAGGCCGTGAAAGAGTAAAGGGCTTATGCCTGCTCTGGAGAGGCCGAGGATCAGTTCCCATGATGAAGACATGGGAAGCAACAGGGAAAGGCAAAGGGAACAGAGGCTTGAAGGGACAGCAGGAAGGAGCCAGTCCTGGGAGGTAGTGACAAGAAGAGATGAGTTTAGAAAACACGACCTGGGTCCAGAAAGACAAAATAGAAAGAGTGCAAAAATAAAAAGGAGAGGACAGCATGGAAAGAGAAGGTCCTCTCCTCGGGCATTTCAAATTCCCCTATGCTCTACAGCCTCTGCTAGAATAAAATCAAAGCATCATTTGAATAAAAAGCATGGTATCAACCTCATGACACACACAAGAGAGCATTCATTAATAAAAATTTAAAGATTTGGCTGTAGCACCAGTGCCTGTCTGTTTCATCCATCAGTTCCCCAACTGCTTGTGACCTTTCATTTCTTAAATAATAGAGACAGAAGAGACCAAACCCTATTGGCATTCCCTGAATGCTCAGTACATGTCCCAGTGCTGTCAGTAGGGCAACCACAGAGACAGGAATGAGCAATATAAAACTATTTTTAATTGCCTTTCAGAGAACATTTGAAATGTGCAAACTAGTACAACTTCTATGTAAAGTAACATGGAGAAACCCCAAGAGCTACAAGTACAACTACCATTTGATCCAGCAATCCCAGTACTGGGCATCTACCCAAAGGAATAAAAGACATTCCATAATAAAGACATCTGTACTTGAATGTTTATAGCAACACAATTCAAAATTGCAAAGTTGTGGAAACAACCCAAGTGCCTATCAATACATGAGTGGATTAATAAAATGTGGTATATGTATACCATGGAGTTCTACTCAGCCACAAAAAACAATGGTGAACTAGCTCCTCTTGTATTATCCTGGATAGAGCTGGAGCCCATTCTGCTAAGTGAAGTATCCCAACAATGGAAAAACAAGCACCACATGTACTGACCATCAAATTGGTATTCACTAATCAACACTTATGTGCACATATGGTAGGTAGTATAGGTTGGTGCAAAAGTAATTGTGGTTTTAGCATTGTTGACATTTGCCCTTTGATATTGGAATACATACAAAAATAAATGTGGTTATGTTATACATCATTTTAATGGTCATTTCCCACTTTATGTTTTTTTGCTGATGACTATTACTTTCTGTTTATTTTACATTTATTTTAGACTATGGAAATGATATTGGACAAAAAAGCAAATTCGAGCGATTTTCTTGAGTTCAAAATGGGTGGTGAAGCAGTGGAGACAACTCGCAACATCAGCAATGCATTTGGCCCAGGAACTGCTAACAGACATACAGTAAAGTTGTGGTTCAAGAAGTTTTGCAAAGGAGAGGAGAGCCTTGAAGATGAGGAGCGCAGTGGCCGGCCATGGGAAGTTGACAATGACCAATTGAGAGCAATCATTGAAGCTGATCCTCTTAGGACTACATGAGAAATTGCCGAAGAACTCACCATGGATCATTCTACGGCCATTCAGCATTTGAGGCAAATTGGAAAAGTGAAAAAGCTCCATAAGTGGGTGCCTCATGAGCTGATCGAAAATCAAAAAATCGTCGTTTTGAAGTGTCTTCTCTTATTGTACGCAACAACAACGAACATTTCTCAATCAGATTGTGGCCTGCGATGAAAAGCGGATTTAATACAACAACCAGAGATGACCAGCTCAGTGGTTGGACTGAGAAGAAGCTCCAAAGCACTTCCCAGAGCCAAATTTGCACCCAAAAAAGGTCATGGTCACTGTTTGGTGGTCTGCTGCCGGTCTGATCCACGACAGCCCTCTGAATCCCGGGGAAACCATCACATCTGAGAAGTATGCTCAGCAAATCAATGAGATGCATCAAAAAACTGCAATGCCTGCAGCTGGCACTGGGCAACAGAAAGGGCCCAATTCTTCTCCACGACAACACCCGACCACACATCGCACAACCAACGCTTCAAATGTTGAACGAATTGGGCAAGGAAGTTTTGCCTCATCCGCCATATTTACCTGACATCTCACAACCGACTACCACTTCTTCAAGCATCTCCACTTTTTTCAGGGAAAACGCTTCCACAACCAGCAGAATGCAGAAAATGCTTCCCAAGCGTTCCTTGAATCCCAAAGCATGGATTTTTATGCTATAGGAATAAACAAACTTATTTCTCATTGGCAAAAATGTGTTGATTGTAATGGTTCCTATTTTGATTAATAAAGATGTGTTTGAGCCTCGTCATAATGATTTAAAATTCATGGTCCGAAACCGCATTACTATTGCACCAACGTAACAACATTCATCGGGGGGCCAGGCACGTGGGAGTGGGGAGGAGGGGCTGGGTATATTCACACCTAATGTACGGTGTGTACTGTCTGGGGGCACACTTGTAGCTCTGACTTGGGTGGGGAGAAGGCAATATATGTAACCTAAACATTTGTACCCCTGTAATAGTCTGGAATTTTTTAAAAATTAAAAACAATTATACCTCCAAAAAAAGAAAAAAAAAGAAACGGGCCGTGGTGAACATAGCCCACCTCAGCCCAACTCAGTGACACAGAAGCATGGATTGGCAGCTACTGGCTCAGCCAGGGCTATGCAGATCTGCACCTTGTAGGGCCACAACTGTTCAATGCAGGGACGGCTGGGCCTTGTGTCACATTTACCTGAGCAGCCTGAGTTCCCAAATGGCTAAAAGAATGGGATTGAAGAGTCAAAGGCATATAGCCAAAAACAATTTAGAAATATTTTGCTTATAGACCAGAGAGGTGGACATTCTTACTTGCAACGGATTTTGCCTTCTGAGTAGAATCCAAATGCAAGACGTTCCTTTACAATTCCAGGCCTCCCAGTCCCAGGCTTCCCAAACTCACCTGATGTGAGCAATCACTTTAAGTGCTTATTTTAAAAAGAAAAATGTTTGCCAAAAAATGTACCCTAGAGATTCTGGATCAATGTATCTAGGTGGGGCTAAGGAATCCTTTTTTTTTTTTTCCCACAGATATACCCTCATGTACAAGTATTAATAATTCTCTTGTCTCATGTGTTTAGGAGGCACTGATGTGCCCTGTACACCAGCTAACTTGTTATTTAATATTTCTTTTTGCTCAAGCATATCCTGCCTCTTTCCTACCCATACAGTTTGCATCACACATCTGCTTTGCTGCTTTCTAGATTGCCCACATCCTGTGTTCTCCTATGGAAATCCTAGCCATTTTCCAAAGGGGGAGATTTCTTGACCTCACCAGGTGAAAGGGGTCTCTGCCTCTCCACTGTCACAAGTGCTCTAGTCTGAGCTTGTCTTGTGGCACTGCTCACATGCTACCTTGGATTATGGGAACAGTACCCAACAGTACCCAATTTGTCCTCTTTACTGGACTGCAAACTCATTGCAGGTAGTAACTATGTCTTCCTAGATATAAAATGTTTAGCACCATGCTTGGGATATTGTATCTCTTCCAGAAGTATCATTCTTCCCTTCCCTTTTCCCTTTTCATATCCCTTCTGTGAGCAGCAATATGCTTTGCATACAGTATATGTTTACTAAATTTATGTTGAATAAATGAATAACGGAAATAAGAACTTTTGGAGGCTTTTGGTAATTTGTGTTATTTTTTGATTTACATAAAATAAGTTTAGAGAAAAAGTGCCTAGAGACATTTAGCATACAGAAAGGAGATGTTTTGTAAATTACAATGTTAATGTCTTGGCCAATGAATTTTGGGACATTTTTAGGATAAATAAGCATGTAACTGAGTATCCAAGGATGTATATATACAAAACTCTTCAGAGAACTAAAGAAAAATACAAAATAAATGGGGGAAAGCTTCTCCTATTCTCATCGACACAGAGTTTTGTTTAAATATAAAGAAATATAATATCTTTTGATATAAATATTATATCTTCTCCTAAGTGCTTCAAATTTCTATTCAATTCTATTTGTTTCATATATATCTTTAAATCAAATGCATTTTACTTCCATAACAATTATTCCAATGAGATTAATATTTATTATTTTTATAATTATTTTTATATTTAATATAATTTAAATATAAAATTTATATTTCATGTAATTATTCTTTGTATGATTGTCATATAATCTAATCATTATATGTTTGGAATATTGTTATATTATTAGAATATTAATTTTTGCAGCAATTTCACTTAGTGGAAGTTTTGGTCTATTACCAATCATTACCAACTATCCTAAATGCCATACAAGAGATAATTTGCTTACTTTAGGTGACAAAATTATCCTGCGTATCTATATAATTCTCCAGATCATTCTCCAGTTTCCTGAATTGAAATTAAGTTTCCGTCAATTCCATCCCGATGTGTAACCTTGGCTTTGCAAGGTCCCCTCCTGTAAAACATCAACTTAATTGGATAATAATCACTTTCATCCATATATTATGCTTATAAACATCCCTATACAACTGGATGCAATTTCTTCAGAAATCAGGGAGACTTCTATATGGCAAAGAAATCTTTTCCAGATATACTTTTATGATTATGTGTTAGTATTTTGATATAAAACTACAAAATGACCATGTTCTGATGTTGACTATGCAGCTATGACCACATTATGGCAAGCATAAATTCACATAAAAAAAAAAACTTTAAAAACACACTCCATTATCCAAATGTTTCTTAACATCCAGATGTTTGGCATTTCAAAAACAAAATACATGGGTAGCAATTAAATGTTTTTAGTTCACACCAAGATATTTTGCTTCCTATAAGACTGTCTAAGAATCTTAGCAATATTATCAAATTTTTCTGATAATCATCTCCATGGTCAATGTAATCAAGGTCATACAATTTGAAATGCAGATTATTTCCTGTCTTTAAATGATGCTCAGTGTTGTTGGCTCTAACCTAACATAAATGCATAGCTTGTAAATTTCTTCTGCATGCACTGCATTCCAATCTTCACAAGTGAGGACTTTAAATAGCAGCTTATCATTATGTCAAAATTCCTTAATGCTTTTACACCAGAAGGAAGGCATATAAGGAAAATAAGAAATCGAACTGTTCCAGATCGTCACACGGCTATTTATGTGGTAAATGGGATGCACAGTGACCTCTAAGAATTGTAATTGTTCAGCTATACAAGGCAGCCAATACATTTAAAAGATGAGTTCCTTAGGAATTGGTTAAACGACGACGACGACGATTCATTTGGAACTAGTTCAAATGCCTTTCTGTTGCATGTCAGACGTAAAAAACTTCCATGCATATGCCCTGTGGCATTATACAAAAATAGCATCTCTCAGTGCAACTTGATCACCAGGTAATGTGGCTGAGGATGGAGACAGGTAACAAATAACAATAATTTGTGGCTATGCAGCTTTAACAACAACAAAAAAATGCAACCTAGTGAACTCTTCTCAGTTAGCAATCAGGCTCCTTTCATTCATTTGAATGATAAATACTGAGAGAAGAAAAGAGAGAAAAGACCCACAAATATTTTACCTCAATTAATTCCAACAGAATGTTGGAATGTATGTGTCAGAGTCAACCATTATTAAACCTGGTATATAATTATAGCAAAACATCTTGCAGGATCTTGAAGCAATCATTTTCATTTTTCATTCCTACTTGGTGACTAAAAATTACCATTTCAAATTTCAATGAGTAATCCACATCAATTTTGGATATTTAAGAAGTCACATAGACCTGAAGATAGTATAAAATTTACAAAAGTATTCAGATGCAGGTATCTGTCGTTCTCAGACAGGATGCTGCAATGTTAACACTGCTTTATTTAGAATGATACATACATGGTAAACAGAAAAAAATGTATGCACTTTATCACTCCTCAATTATATCTATATGACTGAAATAGCACCTGAGGCTGAATAGTCTGTGCTGGAACATAATAATCATTTTAATGGGAAATGTGTACCAGTCAAGACAGTTCATATCCTCTCCTTTATCAGAACGTAAGAGCTTTGAGGGCAGAAGTCTTATCTGCATGCTTCGCAGCGGATCATCCCTGTGCCTAGAATAGCACCTGGCACATAGTAGGTGCTCACTAAATATTTGTTGAATGCATGAGTGAATTCAATCTTTAACACACACTTCTTGAGAGTCTACTCCTTTTACCACATGGCTAGATATCAAGGGAGATGCAAAAACTGGATGATCATGCCCTGGTCTATGGTGAACTTGGTCTATTAGAGGAAAAAGACATGGACAAATCTGATGAAAATGCAAGTCAGTGAAGGTTAAGTATCACAGGAGTGACACTCAAACATAGGATACTAGGACACGTGGCCTTCAGAGGAGAGAGAAGGCATTTCAAACTAGGTGACCACAAATACCCACTTACTATTTGCACTCTAGGTAAGTAAAAAAATAAAAAAAGAATAGAGAACCTAGCTCTGATTCCTTCTGTGAAAGCAGCCTAGTGAGAGCGTAAGAAACTTCCAGAAAGTTAGTCTGAGGTTGTGAACACTCAGTCAGCTGTGTGCCAGTCTAGACATTTTGAGAGAGGAAAAAGGGACTTGAAGATTTTACACAACCACATGAGTGGCTATTTTATTGTTGGTTTTTTTGTTTGTTTGTTTGTTTTTTTTTTTGAGACACAGTCTCACTTTGTTGCCCGGGGTTGGGGTGAGTGCCGTGGCGTCAGCCTAGCTCACAGCAACCTCAAACTCCTGGGCTCAAGTGATCCTACTGCCTCAGCCTCCCGAGTAGCTGGGACTACAGGCATGCACCACCATGGCCGGCTAATTTTTTTTCTATATATTATTGTTGGTTTTTAATTGTTGTGGAATCGCCAAACTTCTGATTTCCAAAAGGGCCACAGCAGAGGTGCTAAATACTTTGAGAGAAGCTGTTCTGGTGATATGGTTCATCACACCAAATCAGGAGGAACTACCTGCTCTCATAAGAGTTCCAGTCCAATTTTTACAACTCCAGAAACAGAAGTTTTGCCTGAGAAATGAAACTTTGGGGTGGTCATTCAACACAAGCCAAAAAGCCTTTTGAGGTTCTTCAACTGCTACTTATCTTCTACCATAATTCTTCTTATAATTACAGGTTTGTCTGATAAGATCCCTGATGCATTATATTCTTTACACATATCAATTTTTCTATTTTATAGTTGTGCTAGGAGTGATTTAAAGTTGTGGTGTTACAGAATTTAAATAAGACAGTTTTTTTTATATTACCCAAATTGCCTGAAATGTGTATATATATTCATTACACAACTATCTCTGATTCCTTTCATTGGGTTTAGCACAGTGGGATGTGTTAAAATATAAATAAAGCGCAGCTTTTTCTGTGATTAGTAAAAAGCTTTTCCTAAGATTTGCTTAACCTCTTGCTGTGTGCAAATGCTGATGGATTCCATTAAAGGGTCGGTGTGATGCTAGCTAATCTGAATTCCCAGCAGTTTAGGCTGAAGGAATTGTTTCCGTCACTCAGACCAATCAGAAGAAAAGACAACCAGCAACAGGAGTGCTATAGGATTGTCACACTATCTCTTTACACTTTGATGATACTTTTTAGAAGACAATGATTCAGTCATCTTTCCTGCTGAATGCTTAATATAGAGTATCAAACCAAGTGTTATGCTGCAGAACCCCAGGTGTGTTTTCTTCCTTTGAGCTTAGGCAGCAAGCATGACAAGCCTCCCATTGCTTTTGTGTAGTTCATTCCAAGCTTTGCTTGATTTTGTGGACCCAAACAGTGCCTCAACCTAAGCTACATCTAAGCAGCAAACACCCTTGGCTCAGCCCTAAGGCACTTCTGTATGGAAAGGTACAAAGTGCTTGCCTTCCTCAGGGTGAATTCTCACAGCAGCAAGTAGGAATAAACATTGAGTAAGACAAATGACCAATGGCTGCTTCTTGGAGGAAAGAGTATTCTTTGCTTTGCTTTTAGATGGGTGAGCTCAGAGGCACTGGAAGATCCATTTCTATAGCATCACTTATTCTGGAGCAATGGAAAATTGTTTGGCAGTCTCTTGCAATTGTTTTTTATTTTATATTTTTTGATACATTTACTATATCACCCAGCCATCCCACTATGAGGTATTTACCCAAGATAAATGAAAACTTATGTTCAGAGCTGGGCACAGTTGCTCACGCCTGTAGTCTCAGCTACTGGGGAGGCTGAAGCAGGAAGATCACTGTAGTTCAAAGCTTCAATGAGCTATGATTGCACCACTGCACTCCAGCCTGGGCAACAGAGTGAGACCCTGCCTCTTAAAATAATAATAAGAAGAAGACTTATGTTCACACAAAAATGTGCACACCTCTTTTCATAATCATCAAGAAAGGGAGACAATCCAAATGTTGTTCAGTGAGTTGATAAATATCCATTCAATGGAATACTACTCAGCAATAAAAAGGAAGGAACCAGTGATACTCCCAACAACTTGGATGAATCTCAAAGGCGTTATACTGAATGAAAGATGCCAGTCTCAAAATGTTACATACTGTAACACATTCCATTTATGTGACACTTTCAAAAAATATACGACTATAGCAACAGAGAACAGATCACTATTTGCAAGGATTAGGTGAGAAGGGGGAGAGGATTGACCAAAAGAGTGATGGAATTATTCTGTATTCCGATTGTGGTGGTGATTATACAAATCTATGCAAATGTTTAAATTCATAGGATGGTATACCAAAAAATCATCGATTTTACTGTTTGTGAATCTAAATAAGAAAAAAAAACATACACTGATGCTAGAAATAGCAGAAAAGTAATATTTGAAGAAATAATAGGTGAATATTCCAGAATTCTTCCCTCATTTCTGAGGAGTGATAGCCCAGTGGGAGAACTTGAACTACAGGGGTCGATGTATCCCAGCACAACTGCAAGCCCTCCAGCTGCTCCTGGAACCATGTTGAGGAGTCATCCACCATTCTTCTGAATATAGACAGAAGCCATGGAGTGTGACTACTATTTGAGGGGACTCCAGTGACTCCCACCATCACCCCTTAGCTTGCCATGACTTGAAATTGTTAGCATTAGAGCACTTCTCCAGGCTTAAAGTATGTGTCTTCATTGTGCTATTCCAATATGAATATGCTAACTGGGAAAAAGAATCTATTGGTACTCTCCCAAGAAGTTTTTCAGATAAAGGAGACTCAGAATCTGGGAGAACAGCACACAGGCAGCTGTATTTGCTGGAAGGACAGAGAGAAGACAGCTGGAAGGGATGGTCCCAAGTAAAAGAGACCTAGGTAAATCAGTGGAGGCCACAAAGGCACCGCCACTGGCAAGGACAGTTCCCAACAAAGGGACAAGGCAGCCAGGTAAACACAATTCATTTCCCATAAACACCATGTCTATGTCCATCAACATTAAAATAAGCCCCAGCTGCAGGGTGTGTGAACTATACATAACAGGTCCCATAATTGACACCTGACTGATTTAAGTTCCTCTGGGCCAAGACCTATTTATTTCAGTGTAGCTATCCTTCCTGTGCTCCCAGAAGGTGCTTAACAGTTTTTCAAATGAATGGTATGGATCAATGAACATGTGAGGTTTATTAAGAAGTTCAGACTGGTGATGACAACACTTCAGCCAAATTCCATTTCCACTTTCTTGTTCCTGTTTTCCAACCTACAGTTCCTTGGTCCATAAAACAAATCCACATGCCTTGTCAGAGTAGAAACATTGCCTTAGAACCACATCAACATTTCCTTCTGAGTTTACAGGGGTGGATTAGATGAACAGGGCAATATCATACATTCTTCTCAATAGTGCCACAAATTTAACATAAATTCTACATTTTTTTTCCTCTTCAACCTTTCTCTCCTTGACCTGCCTGCTCAGGGTCGTGTCCTCACTCTACCATGTTGAAAATCCATTTTACTATTCTCAAGAAACATATCCCTCCTCTGGAGAAAAGCAAAGTTCAGACACCAACCACATTTCTGAAGTTGAGTCTCAAAAATGTTTCAGATACTATCTAAATGTGTTTACTGTTTAAAAGTTGAGGCAGGTAACTGGGCATAGGTTTCACTTCCTCTGTTCTGGAATTAACATCTTTTTTTAGACTTCACACCCACACACATTAGTCCTCCTTGTTCCTTCCATCTTTTAACGTGGACATCAAAACATTTACTCACTTTTTACACAGATGCACCAATACACATCACTGATGCCTTTCTCTCTTAACCATTGCACAGGAAGCAGTTACACAGAATTATATCTCCAAACAGTATCATCTGGGTGCTTTTTACTGTCAGTTTTTGTTGAAATTACATTTTTCATGTATGCGTGCATGCACACACACACACACACACACACACACACAAAGGAGAACTTGTGATTCCATTTGAAGACTTATATACTATCTAGAAGCATGAAAATGTTAAGCAGGCATCACTGGTACTGGCTCCAGCCACATAGTATCTCTTTTCATTAAAACAGAACTTTTTTCAGCAGTAAGAGCATGGCAAGAGCTGAAGGAGGTCCAGCGTTTTGGCACAGAAGCGCAGACACAGCTCTACTGTTTAACACTGAAATGCTATTTATTAGATAAACATTACATTGAAATAGCCAAAGAACATACAAGGCCATTACAAGAGTGAACTTTTTTTTTTTTGCCACCACTTATTTCTTTTTATGTTATCTCCTTAAAGAAGGACTTTCATACCAGAGCAACCTTGGGGAAAATGAGACCACAAAAAAGGCATTCATGGTGGTGATTTTCTAGCCCCTCCATTCTATTATTTTGGATATTTCCTTTTGAACATGGCTTTCTTTCCCACAGCTATGCTTGGCCTCCTGGTTTGCAATGACGTGATGTCTGTGTTGTTGACTTCCCAAACTGCCACTGGGAAAATTAGTGCCACAAATTTAACATAAAGAGCTAAATTCTAGCCTCAGTTGTTTCACTCTCATTCAAGGACTCTTTGACTGTAAATGTAGTCTTGATATAGGCATTCTTTTTTTTTTTTTTTTTTTTGGTTACCATTTCTGGGAATGGATGAAAAAACAAAGGCAAAAATAAAATCCAAATGCCAGATGTATATCACCAATATTGCATCCAATTCCTCCCAACTTTGTCAACAAATATTTATCAGGCACCTTCTGTTTGAAAGACAGCAAACAAAACTCTCCAGGGGCTGCTAAGATAAATGAGAAACATTATTATTGTCAAAGAACTTTCAATCTAGTGAAAATATGAGCAGAAAAAAAATCTAACTACCATACATACTTCTAAATGTGTACAAAATGAAAAATACAAATAAATGGAAATTTTAGAGGACGATGAAGAAGATAGATTAAGTTAAGGAAGTTTTAAAAAAGAAAAATGATTTGAGCTGGGTCTTAAAGAATGGTTTAAAGTACAAAAGATTGAAATATAAGAAAATAGAGAAAAAGGCATCTGCAAATACCAGAAACAGGCAAATGAGGTGCATGTTTAGAGAACAGTGTGTGGCCATGTCTTCCATGGGCAGCATGTGCCACCTTGTGTGCCACCAGTTCAGGCCAATCGGTGTCCCAGGCTTGTAAGGGAAGGATTGACTTCAACCCCTTATAAGGGCTGACCAAAGAACCAAGACCAGAAAGAAATTAGATTGGACCTAATTCTAATCTAAAGGATTAGAAGACAGAACACAAGAATGTTAAGATAAATTGAATATTTATTCCTAAGCATGATTAAGAAACTTCAAACCTCTAGATGCCCGCTGCCATTAGTTGTAGAACTGAGGCCCAATAAATATTTTTTTAAATCATGAATGAATGATGGAAAGAATAAGAAAATAGATAAAATTTTTGTAGGTTGGTAAAATTATTAGTAAACTGTTAGATTTGGATCAATCTATCTGGAAATGCTACTGTTTCAAATTTATCATTTTTTTTTGCTCACATAAGTACATTTAAAACATGGCCTATTTATTCAAAGATTGTTCATATTCAAATATCTCACCATTTCCTTGGGCACATATGTCTTCTCCTAGAGCATGTTTTTGGAGCTATAGATGGGAAGAAATTCTTGGAGCATCCACACATTTCATTTCAGAGTTGTTGAAAATGAGAGTATTTCTTTTTTAACTTTCTTCCAGGGCCTCCACTTTTCAAACTGGAATGCTGTGACAGTACTTATGCCTATAATTTCCTAACATGACCTAGCAAGATAGAAAATGAAAGGCAGAAAAGATCAATTGCTGCTGAAAATGCAGGCTCATCACAATTTATTTTAAAAGCCCAAGACTAATGAAAAAAGAGTAAATCTATTTGTTTTTAAGGAAAAGCTTTCTTCAGTTCCACTTTAAGAGATGATTAATGGCAGTGATTTTCTCGCATGTTCCGCTGATCTTGCTGAACTGCCTTCCCTGAATGCAAGTGGCAGTTGGGACTGAATAGCTTTATATCTTCTGGTATCGCATGTCCTGCCTCAAATGTAATTACAAGTTTCTAGAAGCTGAATATAAAGAACTCATTTAGAAACGGCTGTTCAGGTTGTTTACTATAGACCATACATAGAGTTATTGAGAACTATAAACTCATTCAGTTACTAATAGGGCTTTAAAAAAATGAATAAACCTCTTGAAACAGGGAGGTTTTACTTTAATCAGTACCTCGATGTTAAATTTTGCCATTAGACCAAAGTCCAAAACTGAGGTTTGATTTTGTGCCGTTACAGTGTAAATCGTTCACGGGTCTGTGTGCTCACATTGACCTGGTTCTTGGGTGCTCACTAAACAGCCTTAGCAGCTGACAAGCAAGAAAAGGAAGTGCCTCTTTGTCTGCTAAGGAAAAATGATGGTTGTCAATCTGGAACTATGAGTCATCATTCACTCTGTAGCTTTAAAGCAACAATAATCCCAGAAAAATTCTAATTAGCAAATGGGTACCCTCCACGTGCTTTTGAGTTTGGTTTGCTGTTGTCATTTTGAGCTTTCATTTGCTTTGCCAACATCTTGGCCCTTGCTTTCCCTTTGGCTTCCTTTAAACAAAAAAAAAAGTAAATTTTTGTATTTTCTACCGTATTTCAGGACTTGAAAAATCCTATGACACAAATACATGTGAAAAGGGACCTGTCCCATAGTTGACTGCAACAATTTCTGTAAGGCAGTAATAATATTACTTAAATTAAACACCATTGGAATCCTCATGAAATTGTATTCATTTCTAATAAGCTCTTTTTTGAAACGTTAACAAGTTTATCTGTTCTTTTTCAGTCAGCTCCATTTCTATTCCCAGTAATAAAATAAATTATCACGGTTCCTTATTTAATCTGACAGCTCTCAGATTGCTGCTCGCCCATATCGGAAACAAAATTATGAAAGATCATATATCTTCAGATACAATATTTCCGTATGAAATTGTGAGACCAGCTATCCTGACTGTAAATGACTGGCAAGATTGGGTTTCGTTACACAATAAATGGAATTTCTGCCATTGCCAATATTCTGTCATATGTATATTCATGTATCCTCATCATCATGGGCAAAAAGCATTTCAGATAATGATATCCCAGAGCTACGGCTGCTGGGAGTACTAAACGGGATGCACGAGAGACTCCCTGCATCTGTATTTCTGCCCAATGGGGAAATCTATTTTCAGTTCTGACTCCAAGCAGAGAGCTGCTTTTCCTGCCAACCCCCGGTACCATGATGCACAGAATGCTGATTCCATAAGGACAATATGCAAACGCAGGACACACTGAAGTGTGAGAGGGGGAGGGTGCCTCAGTTAACACGCACCCATTGTCATTAATTAGTAAAGCAGACAACCAGCATTTGCAGGGCACATTGGAGAGAAAAGTCAAATGACCTAATAAAAATAAATTTTTAAAAACCCGAACTTGGAGCAAATGAACAGGAAAAGGCAGAATAATTTGTGATCGCCCACAGCAGATGTCATCATTGCATGGACCTTGCCCAGCGGCTTCAGATGACCAGAACTAGTCCCTTTATCAAAGCTTATTTAGAAGAAAGGAACTGGAAACTTCCTTGGTAATGGATTGGGGCCCACCCCAACGACCTCACTTTACCTTAATTGTCTCTTTAGAAGCCCCTTCTCCAAATGCAGGCACATTCTGAGATACTGGGATTTGGGACTTTGGCATATGAACGTGGGGCAGTGGCAGGGAGTGCCAGTCATCCCCCAACAGGCCGTGTGTGCTCCAGGGGTGAGCAGAGAGCACCAGAGTGGCTGCAGGATGGTGAGCCAGGCAGTGGAGGGGCAGGAGGAGAGGGAGAGAAAGGACTCCAGATTTTATTCCACATGTGTCATTCCAGGGCTTAGCACAACCGTAAGCTAAGCCCTTTCCATGACTTCAGTGCTTTATTCAGTGCATTTTATTCTCAATTTTTGCATGGCATTCATAGTGCACTGACTTAGCGCCAAGTTGTATACATTTTTCTGTGCTATTTTGAAATCACTGGCACATAACAATGATAAAGTAGTCCTCGTGTCATAGTATTATCACGAGGATTTACTAGGTGACAGCTAGCCTGAGTGCAGGTGGGCACCTAGCACAGTATCTGAAACAGGGTAGGCACTCACGAGTGGCAGCTACTTACCATCATCACCATCAGGAGGCCAGCCCACGTTCCCAGGCAGGAGCAATGTTCTCCGTGACTACTCAAAAAGACAGCAGCTTGAGGCTTGTCCCTGAAGAGGCTTCTCCAGACACTTCCTCAAGTAACTGCAAAGCAAGCACAGAATGTAAGAAGACCATCTACTCACCAGCTTTAGAACATTGGGAGGAGACAAACTTGTGCGTTGGTTGGGATCCAACCATCTGGGACGGTGGTGGCCTGGGCTCACTCTCTAGAGGGACAGCAGATCTACTCCTCCCTCGCACCAGCTGCCACCTGAGCCAACGGCAGAGCCTTTTGCCAGCCCTTTCTCCATGCCTCAACCTCCGAGACCGTCCTTCCTGTACAGCCTCCTGCTCTAGCATCCGTGTCTGATCCCGACATAACACCAGTAAGGATGAAGAGAAAGGAACAGGTGAGAGTGCTTTTTACCCCCAGTTGCTGGAAACAAAAGCCCTCGGAAAACTGCAGAAGGGCTTCGGTTTGTGTGAACAACTATGTTTTTATCCACGATGAGCAAGTAAGGACAGAAGCCTTTGATGACACTAGTGGAGGTGAGTTCATCTTTTCGGCCCCTGCGTGAACTAAAGGAGAGAGCCAGGTTTTCTCCCAGGACACCCCCAGAGGTTTACACCAAAAGGGAGGTCCCACAGCTACCTTCTCTCAAACCCACCTCGTTCCTCAGCTGTCCCTCACCCACACTCTACTTGAACCCTTGCCAGAGGCCATGCCTAAGTGGCGCCACCACCTGTGGATTGGAAACTGAGTCTCCACCCACTATTCCCAAACACAAGAGGAGAAGGGAGAGATGAGAATAAGCATAAGGGGAAAAGAAGAGGGTAAGAACAGAGGCTGAGAAGACAGGGGAAGGGACATGTTCCTGGCATCCATTTGGGAACTCTGAACACATTTTCAGGAAACATTGTTTTCCATGGTGTCTGTGTCAAATTGTCCCATTCGTGCTCTTACCCAGTAGTACCTGAAAGAGCAAAGTCCCCTCTACCGTAGGTCACATAGGCTCTGACGGCTAGCCTGGGAGCACGGCCTCGTGCATGACTTTACTTCTATTGGAAAGTACATTACGAGCCCAGCTGGGATTCACAACATATTTACAGCATATTTTCTTTCCCCGACCACATGTGGTAGGCAGCACAATGGCCCCCCTCCAAAGATATTCATGTCCTAACCCCTGGATCCTGTGAATATGTTACCTTACATGGCAAAAAGGACTTTGCAGATGTGATTAATGTTTAACAGCCTTGAGATGGATAGATTAATCTGAATTACTTAGGTAAACCCAACCTAACCATGAGAATCCCAAAGGCGGAGAAACCTTTCCAGTTGAAGCCAGTCAGAGGAAGGTATGTCTATGAAAAAATGATCAGAAATATGCAACCCTGAAGTCTTTGAAGATGAAGGAAGGGGGCCACCAGCCCAGAAATTCAGGCAGCCTCTAGAAGCTGAAAAGGGTGAGAAATGGATTCCCCCTAAGCACCTCCAGAAAGGAATGTAGCACTTGATTTTACCCACTGAAACTCAGGTGAGGCTCCTACAGAAGCGTGGATAATAAATTTGTGTTTAAGCCATTAAGTTTGCCATAATTTTTTATGGCAGCAATATAAGACAAATACATCACTAAAGTAGTGTGTGCTTGCTTTAGGAACTTTGAGAAATAATTTAAAATGGAAACAAAAGTCACCCACAAGTCTACTCTCCTACAATATCCATGACTAACTTTTTGAGGTATACTCTTCCAGTCCGTTTAATTCTTACAAAATTAAAGAGCATCTTTAATCTATTTTTAAAAACATAAATATATGCTTTTTGCCCATCAAAAGTAGAATCATTCTTCACATGTTATCTTTGTGATCTGCTTTTCTTCTATTATGTGACTATTTCCCCAAACCATAATATATTTTCTATTGCAGTGTTATTTTAGTTACATAATATTTCATCTTATAATTGTTAAGATCAAAAGTATGTAAAAAATTCTTTTAAAATTGACTGTTTCACTCACTTATAAACTTGTAATCATAGACTGTATATACATATTTTTAATTTGCACAATTATGTTATAATGCAACTAGGTTGTATTCACTTATAAACATGCAATAGTATATATTATCATATTGCTATTTTTCATCACCTTGTCTTTCCAATTCCCACTCAAAGACCTTCCCACTTAGAAGTTGCAGATGCATCATCACCACCTATGATCAGTCATGCATTGGTCTACAAGTGTCAGAATAGAAAAATTCAAACAGCTTATAGATTAACAAATTACCAATACACATATTGTACTGTGTAAGTTAGCTATACCTAACTTATCAAAGAGTCTCCCTCTGGAAGGGAGATTTAGTTCAATTTTCCATCTAAGATAGGAGTCCATTCAACTGTAAGCCTTTGCCTAAATATTGCCAGTGCCTGCAAGCACCCTAAAACCTAGGTCAGGTTAATAATGTTAAGACAATTCTTATTAGTAGGAAATATAACCTTAGGTTAAAGCCAAGTCTTGCCCACCCTCTAATTTCTACCACTGGTCTAGCTGACCCTTGGGAGCAATACACAATAGCCCTACACCTTCTTCTCCAGGGTAGCTATTCAAATATTTGAAGGCAATATTTATAACCTTGAAATGTGTGGATCTCCTGAAGGAATGTTGGGATTTTGAGGTCATAACAGAATTATAGTTAAGTGTGGTCTCTCTTAAAGATGTGGTGCAGGGACATTCTATTGCCGATCCTCAGAGAAGTCTCAGACAATTCACTTGCAATTCGGAAGGCGACAAATAGAACAATTCTTCTCTCTTGGTGCTTCATTTTCTTGGATCTAAATTTCAAATTCCTGAAGATACTGAAATATTCTAAAGGATAAGGAGTTTAAAATGATCTCTTCCTCATGGAAGAAAAGCAGGAGATATACAAGGAGACGTCCTAGGAGATCCCAAGCTAAGGATGGGTTAGAGAGGAATGGACAAGGTTATCCAGTTTTATGTTGCTCTATTTCCACATTGTTAGTCACTTAGTCTCTATGAAAGTCTTAATAAAATATTCCAATGTAGTCTCAGCTGTTAACTGGGTATTATAGGAAAATTACTCAAGTATGGGTCATGAAGTCCCTTTGGTGATAAAGGGCAGAATTACCCTGCTGGTAGCAGTAATTAGCAAGAGACCTTTAAGGTAGTGATTACAACTAGGCATCATCTTTAACACCAACACCAATCCATCAGAAAGATTTCAAGGTCGAATTCAGATCCAGCAGGAAAGAATGTTTTGATCAATTATTACTCCTGTCAATCATGAATATGACAGATGGAGTGTCAATGTAGGTGAATGATAAGTTTCATCCCTGCCCTAAAGGAAGCTGCATGTCAAGGAACAGGGTTAGAGCCTTAGAGGGTCTGGCTTTTCTTTAATTAAAAAGGAAAATTCCTTTTATTAAGGAAGAAAATGTATTTAAGGAAGTTATCATTTACTCTATAATTTCATAAGACAATTTCTTAGGACAATTGTCTCCATTTCCTTCACATGTTCATCACTTAGCATGGTTTTCAGATGTTTTGACATCACGATTGTGCTTCACGAGGCACATTCTGGTTTATCTCTGTACATTCTAAAATTCTGTGCCAAGAACTCCCTGGAAAGGGGTAGAGTGGGAAACAGCATAGCCACACATATCCCCAAGTAATGTTGGAAATGAAGAAACACAATAAAAACCACAAAACAGCAAGATTAGCCTCACATGTATTAAATCTAAGAAAAACAATGGAAGTGCATCTAAAAAGTATGGCACCACCAAAAAGGAGAGGCAGGAGAAGAACCCAAGGACAATGTCCCCGGTGGCAGAAACTCCAGCGATAGCCAAAAGCTTACAGCCAAGGACAAGCAAATTTTTGTTCTATACTTGAAAAAGAGTGATAATTTAATAATTATTACAGAAATAAAACGTGAAATATTTTATTAAATAACATTTAAGAAATAAGGCTCCATTGCAGAAAATATAATATTAGAGCTTTATATTAAACAAGTACCAGGCCTGAAACACAATTATAAATGTTCATTATATTCTTGGGCAATTCTCATTTATTTGTTTATGTCTATGATTATTTTTCAAATGTGCATAAAACCAAAAATCACAGGACAGAATAAAGTTGAACAGTGTCTACTCTTCATTTAGAAAACCAGGTGTTCTCTAATTAAAAGCTGTGTAATCCAAAGCCCTCTTATGTGGCTGGCTTGGTCCCAGAAGCAGATCTCCTGCAGGCTACACATTAGAGACACCTGGAGAGTCCTAGGGTTTTGTGTTTGTTGTTTTGTTTTGTTTTTGTTTTTATTAATTCCAAAGTTGGCCAATTAAATCAAGCTTTCTGCAAAAACCTCTCCAGAGGATTCTAATCAGAAGTCAGGTTGAGTCCTACCTAAACTCTAATGCAGTTTTGCCTACCACCTTCAACTCTCTAACAATTACGCACCCAGAATTCCAGCCAGTAGGATGAAAATTGACCATGAAGTAGGAAAATTAAATTCTTCCTGCTCTTCTTTTATCAGATAACTTCTTTCTGTTCCCAATTAAGCCATGACCCAATACTTTCTCATTTATGCAAATTGTAGATGATGTGTCTAAGCTAGGAGGATTTAAGAGAAGCAAGGTGCCAAATAAAGACTGAGAGGTCAAACGTGTAAGTAATAAAAGTATTCCTTCAATCATGTTCATCAGTCCAAAGCTATGAAGAGTTAGTTCCAAAAGTGCAGATGTTGTTCAACAAAGTAAGAGTGTTTGGTACATTTTTTGGCAGATGTCAAGATAAAATCCATTTGCTTAAGAAGCCACTCCTTCTTTGATGTGGTTAATTATGACCTCTTGGGGTACATACCAACCTTATCAAAATCCATCTGGGTACTGATCTTTCTTGTAAAAATGCCTCCTGTTGCTTTACTATTAGTACTGCTTTCATGCCAACACAGTTCTTGACAGTGTGTAATCCCAGCAAGACGAGGCTCCACACCAGTGCTTTGCCACCTGAATAAGGCAGACCTAGCAACTGAGACATAAACTACAGGTGAGAATGTGGGCACATTTGAAGACTGTAAGTTTCATTTTCACGAAGGTTTGTGAGTTTCATAAAAATTGTCAGTTTCATTTTCATGGTAGGATTGCTCGAGCCCAAGAGTTCAAGTCCAGCCTGGGCAACAGAGGGAGACTGTGTCAAGAAAGGAAGGAAGGAAGGAAGGGAGGGAGAGAGACAGAAAGAAAGAAACAAAAAAGAAAGAGAGAGAGAGAGAAAAAGAATTTAGCTTAAGAAAAGCATGTAGATATTGAGAAAAATACTGACATTTGATGCTGGCTTGTACATATGGAAGAGAAAGACTATAGAGGTAAAATAATATGAAAAAGGAAAGATAGTAAAATATAGTCAGTGATTTTGGCAGATATAGAAGGAAAACTATAAAGTATTTGTTAGGGAAGATAGCCAGACAGGATGAATTAAGAAGCCCAGAAGAATGGATAAACAGTTGGAATTCTAGCATGTGCTAGACTCTTTCAACTAGGTTATTTTATTCTTCATCTACACAACAAACCTGTGAGGGAAGAATTAATGATCTCCATTTCAAGATATGGAAACTGAGGCTCAGAAAGTTTTGATGACCCAAACCTCTTAGCTAACAAGTAGCAAAAGCGCTTTTTGAACCCAGGTCTTGGTCCTCTAAGCCCCAGCCTCACTCCAATTAACCAAAGCTTCCTCCAGAGCAGTATGTTGGGGGAATGGGCTTATCAGAATGATAAACAGTAGTATAGAGTCTTGCTATTCAGAACATGTTATAGGGACCTTAGCCTGGGCATCACCTGGAAGCATGATTTTGGGCCCCACTCCAGAATTACTGAGCCACAATCTGCATTTTAACAGATCCCTAGTATGTGTATTAATGTTTGAGAAGCACTCATTGAATATCATTTTCCCTACATCACTCATTTGTGGGAATTTCAAGAATTCTCTAATCGAAAAGTCTGGAAAGAATGAGAAGCTAATTTCCATTAGGTCCTTTGCCAATTGCATATCGGACCCTCTTTAATCATTTCATCCTTGTTATGTACATATCAAATAGTTCATATATGGAACAGAATAAAACAAATCAAAAGTCAGTATCACTCTGATTCGGCATAGAGAAGGCGAATGCTTCTCAGCAGTATCCACTGAAAAGGCAATTCTCTGCCCACGTCCTTTCCTGTCCTTGCTATCCAAAGATCTATGACAGCCAACTTCAGCTCCTTCTCTACTGCTTAGACCTCAGAAACGACCCCTCACAGGCTGTACGTGTTGTGTGGTAGGAATACAAAAGTGTTGACTTTGGAAACTTGCCCTGAGTCTCTATGCACTGCTGGGGTTTAGGTAACTAAGACCCAGGAGCCCCCAAGACACAGCCGGCTCTAGATAACTGGAAGTACAGAGCTCTCAAGGCATCTGAGCTCTGTCATCCAGTTACCCAATGGCCTTGAGAAAGTCATTTGTCCTTTCCATGGCTCAATTGTCTCACCTGTAAAATGGGCCTTACCTAGTTCACAGGGAGACCAGGAGAATTAATTAGTGTTTGTAAAGCTTTGAGACACCCTAGATGAAAGTGGCTATATAAGTGTAAATGATTATCATTATCATCATCATTATTATTATTATGACATAAAGTATGGATGACAGATTAAGTATGGGATTATATGTCAACCTCCTGCGGATGGTAGATTTCTGGATAAACAAAAAGTTCTGTAGACTGTCATTATCCACCTCCCTTTCCCATGTCTGTTCAGGAATGCATCATCATGTTTGCTAGGCTAAAAATGCAAAAGAAGTCCTCCTTAGTTCGCTAGAGAGGAATTCAGATGCAATGGTAATGACTGAAGACAAGAAAATCTCTTGAGCTGTGTATCTCCAAGATCGAGCAGATCTTGCTACCCACGTGAACTGTAACCAGCTGGTAAACGGGTATGGAGACAATTTGGAACCCAGCCTACCACTGAACCAAATTACCAAGTCAGTCCAATTAAAAGTTTGTGTTTTCCTTTCAGACGTACTATAAATGAAAGTATAAATAAATGCTGAGAAAATTTAAAATCTCCCCCAGATGATCCCACGACACAACAAAGTGAAGGAAATCTGTGGAGGATTAAGGCCACTTCTGTTCACCCTGAGTAAAACTGAATCAGCCTCCAGCAGATGTTCAACCTGGCCCTATAGTGTATGTGTATAAGGGGGTTGAAAGTTCCAGATGCCAGCCAGGGAGAGCTGTCACAAAAAGAAACCATAAATTTGGGGGGGGAATAGCTAAATAAGAGGTACTTAACGTGGGGTCCACACCCCTGTGGGCATCATGGGTCTGTGAAGTCTCTGAAATAGCATATGAAAGCTTTTATGTGTATGCAAATTTTTATGGGGAGAAGGTTCACAGCTTTCAGAGGTTTTCAACAGATTCTGAAGCC
Source organism: Varecia variegata (assembly GCA_028533085.1). Lineage (NCBI taxonomy): Eukaryota > Metazoa > Chordata > Mammalia > Primates > Lemuridae > Varecia > Varecia variegata. The sequence continues at coordinate 57,056,073 of CM052440.1, forward strand.
TAAAAGGATTAAGATCCAAATGTTTTCCTCCCATTTAATTTCACTATTCGTGGACATATGCAATTTCAGTTCCCCTGAAACCTTAATTCACCTTACTTCCCGATATGGAAGTGATAACTGCATCTGATATCATGGTTTTCTCAACAATTTCTCCACTCTGATATGCTGGCCATTATGAGGAATAAGTTTAAGTCAACATAAATCGCATAACATGAATCTGGTTCTGATTTTATGTTTAGTTAGGGACACTTTGTTGTTGCAAACCTTCCTCCATTTGGAATAACATTTGTACTCCGCTGTCCAAGTTTTGACTAAACTTCTAAATGCTTATACTGTTCATTTTACTGCCCTTGCATCATATTGAAATGACCAGGCTATGATTGAAATTTGGAGGAGAGGGAGTCTGAGAAAGCAGGGTTCTTTATTTTATTTCAGATAAGCTCCTAGAAAACATACATATTTTCCAAAGCAATCAATCAGAATTCACTTGGCAGCTAAGCAATCCCACAGGCCCCAGATCTCTTATGTGATTTATGAGACCTTCTCTTTCCAATAAAGTTGAAAGTACCTGGAGAATAGCTTCTCACCCAGCATTTTTTAACCATAGCTTCCAAGCTAAGCCAAGACTTAGGAAGACACACAATGGGATGCAAAAATTCAAGGAGTGAAAGCAGAGATGGAACAAATTCTATTTGGAGGCAGAACATCCTCCTTAAATCACACTCTAGCTCAATTCTGCATTTTTCACTGATGCGAATACCAAATTAAATGTTGCTTTATGCTATAATTCATAAAAGGTCACGGCAGCATTGGGTAGTATAAGAATTTGTTTTTTAATTACACAAACCACCTTGGGATAGTCAAAAGAACACAGGTCTGAGAGCTAGGAGGCTTGAGTCCTCAGCCACCGCTTGTTTCTTGTGTGAACTATCACTTTCCTATTTGTAAAATGAGGAAGATCTACTAGATAGTCACCAGGTCTAAAATTCTACACCCATTGAGCTCTAGTTGAGTACTCTGAAGATTATTTAGGGGCATCCTATTGAGGTTTCTGATCTCAAACATTAAATGAAAAGCTGTTTTATTCTGGGAGCTGAGCTTAGTACAAGATATTCAAGATAATTAAGACACCATTTGTCTGCCCTCAAAGAGTTCCCAATCTAACTGTGTACTATTAACATAACATTATGGGATTAAACTAGCAGAAGCAGCAAAGTTCCATGGGCACATAATGGGAGAGAACAGGGCCAGGGCATTTGAAACAGAGGAGGCAGCACATGCAAAGGCGTGGGCATGTGCAGTGCCTGGTGTGGTCAGGGAACAGATGAGCACAGGACTTTGCTTCCTTCTCTATGCTGGTGAATCAGCACAGGCAATCCAAAAAGAAACCCGAAGGCCTCCTTCTCTCTCTCCCTCCAGCTTATCTGTGCCCTACTTCCTTTTCTCTAGACCCATCTTTGTGCCCTCCGGTTCTAGAGCCAAACAAAAGGCAGTCCCACACCCAGAGAGAAGGACCTACTGAAGGCCCCAAAGTTCCAAGTCCTTGTTTATCATTTCTTACTCCTCCTCCAACCCCCACCCCTGCTCCCCAGTTCTGTGTTGTTTGTGCCTAACAGGAGGAAGCATGGGAAACAAAAGTGGGGTTGCCTTTCACCTTTTCTGTTGCAAAGTGAAGAATTATTTCACTTCCACCCAATTTCCCATTCAAATGTGTTTACTTCTTTCCCGTTGTGCAACTTGATTGGCATTTCTGGAAGAGCTCCTTGCTCCTCTCTCCACATATTCCATTGTAAAATGAGCGAGTCTTTTCTCTGGGGTTGCAAAGTGAGGAGTTAGAATGTTGGGGAAAACACATTGCCAGAAGTATTAATATGTTGCTCTTCATAAAAGATGACAGTATCAGGAATGCTTGTTTACTTTTCCAGAAATGATCCTAGGTTGGTATTAACTCACTCTTTTATCCCATCCCTCTTGGGGTAAAGGGAACATGACAGCAAGGCAACTGAGCCAACAGTACAAAATCCAGGATTCACCCTCAGATCTCCACCTAATGCTCATTCCAAGACACTACATTAACTCATTAATATCGAACTAGCAAGCAACTGCAACAATCTACAATTATTATGCTATTAGATAGAGTAAACTTTCCCAATAATATTTGATCATATAACAGATGTTGCTCCCAAAAAAGAGTTCTGTAATCAAACAACTTGAGAAAATCCTTGGTTTAAAAAATTAAACAGGTCTCTGTACTACAGGACTTTTCAGAGCCTTTAATTTGCTAATTTGATTGATAAATCTTCAAGAAGGTAATTCACGAACTTATTAGACCCCTCTCTCCCAAAAGATGTACGAATCACCCTGAGAAACTATTAAAAATTAATGTTATGAAGCAGCCGTGGAGCCTGTATTTTAACAGACACTCCAAGTAGTCCAGAGGCAGATGATTTGCACATTGAGAAATACTGACCTGGAATGTTTCCCTAACTGGGCTCCTCAGAACACGCTTTGGGAAATGCAAATGCTGGTGTCGGGAATAAATTCAAGATCAATCCAAAAAAGGGCCTGTTTTGTTTCAATATACCATAGTTCTTATTCACATTAATTTGAATAACTTTTTTGTTACAGTTGCAAAATGATACCTCATTAATGAAAAGGGGGCAAACTACCAACAGAGCTGAGAAAACAGTACCCCAAAATGAAGGCCTCAGAAGCAAACGTTTTTCTCTGACATCCTCCTCTGCTCCTGCCTCTCAGTCCCATTCTTCCCAGAGGCTAGCTGTAGAAACTAGAATGCTTCTTCCCCAAGGCAGGTCATAAAAACCCCTTTTCCCCAAAAGCCAGCCATAAAACCTAAAATTATTCTGTGTAAAAACTGACCTACCTTGTCTGGCCGTAGGTCATAAGACCCCCATTCCAGAGAGGGCCCTGCCCCACACCCGGAAGGAGGAATGCATGCTCAGAGAGGCCAAGAAGAATCTAGACAGACAGGCCTTACTGGGTTTCCCCACTCAGTCTGTTAGCCTTAGATCAGACCGTTTTTGTACAATCATATTTCTACAGAGCTGCCCATACTTTGTTGAAGCTAAGCATAAAAAACAGGCAATGTCCCCTGTATCTTTGAGTCTTCATTCTAAAGGCCCCCGTGTAGATACGTTAAATAAAGTTTATATATCTTTCTCTCCCACTAATCTGCCTCATGTCAGTGATTTTTAGTGAACTTTTAGGAGGCCGGGAGCCTTGGTCCCTACGCTAGCAATAGAATTAAGAAGAGGCAGACAGCTATTGACAAGCAGACCCGAAGTTCTGGCATGGAAAGATAATTCTAGCATAGATAATGATGCCAGTGTCAAGTTTTTGTTGTTTGGTTTATTTTGAAATATGATCATCCTAATGAAAACAGACTTTCTCCAACATCTTTTTAAGCCTGAGAAAGAAAAGATCACTATATTTCAGGGGTGGTAAATTTAAACCATCTTAGCTCTTGGCAAATTATCAGGTCTGGTGTCAAGATTTTTGTGAATGTTGACTGCTAACCACTAACACCTCTGAGTTATCAACAGTCGAGGACCAGAAATCAAACATACCAATGGGATTTTGACTCTTTTGAGTCAACAATATGTGAAATGGATCATAGCTGTAGTGAGCCAGGAATAAAATATGAAATATACACTTGAGCTATCTCAAATTGGAGAGTGTTCCTAATATCTCAGAAGGACCTACCCCAGACTCATTCACTAATTAACAAACACTATCTCAAGGTGTACAATGGGGGCAGTACTCTGGTAAAATGAAAACAATATTTCAAAGGGGAAAGTACAATGTACTTAAAATGCAGAGTGACTGTATTCTAACAGGGCTTTCTGGACACAGTGTTATGGTTGAATATAGGTAATACTCATCATCTGAGGATAATAATTAGGTTGGTGCAAAAGTAATTGCAGTTTTGGACTATGAATTTTAAATCATTATAGGTAGGCTCAAACACATCTTTATTAATCCACATAGGAAACATTACAATCAACACACTTTTGACAATGAAAAAGAAGTTTGTTTCTTCCTATAGCGTAAAAATCCGTGCTTTGGAATTCAACGAACTCTTGGAAAGCATTTTCTGCAACCTGCTTGGTTGTGAAAGCGTTTTCCCTGCAAAAAGTTGTCAAGATGCTTGAAGAAGTGGTAATCGGTTAGTGAGAGGTCAGGTGAAGATGGCAGATGAGGCAAAACTTCGTAGTCCAATTTGTTCAACTTTTGAAGCATTTGTTGTGCCATGTGCGGTTGGGCATTGTCATAGAGAAGAATTGGGCCCTTTCTGTTGACCAATGCTGGCTGCAGGTGTTGCAGTTTTCGGTGCATCTCATCTATTTGCTGAGCGTACTTCTCAGATGTAATGGTTTCGCCGGGATTCAGAAGGTTGTAGTGGATCAGACCAGCAGCAGACCACCAGTGACCATGACCTTTTTTTGGTGCACGTTTGGCTTTGGGAAGTGCTTTGGAGCTTCTTCTTGGTCCAACCACTGAGCTGGCCAACATCAGTTGTCATAGTATAAAATGCACTTTTTGTAGCACATCACAATCCGATCAAGAAATGGTTCCTTGTTGTGTATGATAAGAGCAGACAACACTTCCAAATGATTTTTTGTATTTTTGGTCAGCTCATGAGGCACCCACTTATCGAGCTTTCTCACCTTTCCAATTTGCTTCAAATGCCAAACGACCGTAGAATGGTCGACATTGAGTTCTCCAGCAACTTCTCATGTAGTTGTAAGAGGATCAGCTGCAATGATTGCTCTCAACTGATCATTGTCAACTCCCGATGGCCAGCCACTGTGCTCCTCATCTTCAAGGCTCTCATCTCCTTTGAAAAACTTCTTGAACCCCCACTGCACTG
>CM052440.1:57061063-57083599 GCA_028533085.1 Varecia variegata
TTTGTTTCTTCTTTTCCTCAGATCAAGAGCTGTGGTACATATGTACATATTTTAAAGACAGGGTCTCACTCTGTTACCCAGGCTGGAGTGCAGTTGTACAATCATAGCTCATTGCTGCCTCAAACTCCTGGGCTCAAATGATCCTCCTGCCTCAGCCTCCCGCGTAGCTAGGACTACAGTCACATGCCACCACGCTCAACTAATTTTTTGATTTTCTTTATAGATATGGGGTCTCACTATGTTGCTGAAGCCGGTCTTGAACTCCTGGCCTCAAGCATCTTCCCACCCCAGGCTTACAAAGCACTGGGATACAGGCTTGAGCCACCTTTCCTGACCTAAAAAATTCTTTTAAAGTGAATCCACTTAAAATAAATACAATATTTCATTTTAAAAAGAAGGGGGATAATCTTGTGCAATGAAACTGAAATTATTAACATAAGTTTATTCCATCTATCTTGTGGCTTAAAATTTGGTTATAAGACATTTAATGCTAATATTATACAGGATTAAATGTTTGAGTAAGGACAAATTGTATGAGTTCAATACAGAGTATTTTTTATTTGAATTCTTGTCAAAGATAGTAATTATGGGCACTCAAATATTATCTAATGAGTTCTCTCCTTTTATATAATTTTGGAATCATATATTACTAAAGCTATAAAGATGTTTTAGAGATCACAGAATCTGTTTTATCAAAATACTTTCATTCCTAAGTTATAGAAACTTAATGTGGTTTATTTAAGCCAGTTTCTCATCCAACTAAAATACCAAATGCTTATCTGATATTAAAAATCTTGTCTCTATTTTTATTTGTCAATTATACCTTAATAAAGTTAGAGGGGGAAAAAATAATCTTGTCTCTCTGCATCCTTCAACTCTGCTTTCCTTTTCACTGGCATCATTCTTAGGCAAGCTCTTCCCAGATGACCAAAATGGCCCTCCAGCTACCTGAGGAGTATATTTTACTAGCATTGCAACAAAGTAAAAAACAAAAGCCACTTTCCCAATAGTTCCAGCCAGTGATGTGATTAACAACTGGCTTTCTAGAAAAAGAAAAAATCTGGTTTGTAACATTTGCCGATTTTCCCACCATGGCCAATTTCAAGCTACCAACTTGAAAATAAATAGTCCCACCATGGCCAATTTCAAGCTACCAACTTGACAGCACTAAACATGGAGTTGGGAAAAGATGTGCAGTAATTTGTTTTATAGTGTTTCCACCATATGGATACGATACATGGAAATAACCTCAAGAGCATAGGTAATAATAAAATATAGTAAAATAATTAGAAAGCTGTGAATTTTAGAGATTCACTACCTTTGTTTTAACATAATTTAATTGTAAGTTTATATAATCTAATTGTTAATAATGGCTGTGTTTAACAACTGATTTGCAAAATTCCTGGAAATTTAACAATTGTTCTTGTGAACCAATATGAACCAGCACACCACCGGTCCCAGCAGAAATCCAGGAAGACAGAGCTCACAAGAGCCTGGTTTTTTAAATCCATCTCAGAGTCCAAGAGGAGGTGGTGCTCTTAGTGGCCAGGGCTGGCCATGTGCCTGGGAGTGGACTTAGGCTGCAGGCGTGCAGACTGATGGCGGGAAAGAGTGGTTCCACAGTAGGGAAGGAGAGGGAACAGAGGCTGGGCAGGCAAAGAGGCAGATGTCCATTTTAACAGCTGAAATACCTCACATGGAGGCCAGTAGGACAAGCACAGAATTTACTGTCCATTTTAAGAGTAAAAGAAGATGCTATTAATTATTGTGCTAGGACCACAAACATACACCAAGATGTATGGTCACCCTACAAACGAGGAATTGAAGGCCCAGGTAGAATAACTGGTCGGCTCAGAGTCACACGCACTGGATGAGCATCAGAACCAGGACTAGAGACCAGATTTTCAGATTCCCAGTTCAATACACTCCATAGACCTCAGTCCCATTTTTCTTTCTTTGGGATGGTTGTCAAATAGAAAATCCCCCAAAATGAAGAAACAGAATATACTTAGTGGTTAACATGATCTGAACTCTACATTTTAAAATTACACATTTTGCTTTCTGCATTTACTAGGTTTGTTTGGTTTTTATTTTTTGTTTTTCATTTAATTTTAATTTTTTTAGAAACATGGTCTCATGATGTTACCCAGGCTGGAGTTCAGTGACCATTCACAGGTTCAGTCATAGCACACTACAACTCCTGGGCACAAGTGATCCTCCTGCCTCAGCCTCCCAAGTAGCTGGAATGACAGGGGCATGCCACCATACCTGGGTTGCATTTAATAGTTTCTTACCCGGTGTTTTAACTCAGCATATATTACTGGTAGGAATACAGAATTTCCAGGACAATTTGACATAACTAACAAAAGCCTTAGAATCCTATATACACTCTGACCCCACAATGTCATGTCACGTCTGTGAACTAGTTGAATAAAATAATCACAGATGTTTTCAAATATTTTACCTTAACGATGTTCACTGTAACATTACTAATAAGAGTGAAAAATTGTAAATAATTTAAATGGTCAATAGTAAACAAATAGATAGATAATTCATAATGTATCAGTCTACGGAAGAGCCATAACAATGATGCAAGCAAAGAAAAAGGAAATGAAGCCCATAAGATATGATCCCATTTTTTGTAGGGGGAAAACGTGTCTGAAAACATGTCAGGATAAACCACATGAAAATATTAACAGTGATAAAGTCTACATTGAACAAAAGTTGCTTTCGTATTTTGTATCTTTTTAAAGATTATTAAATATCCAAACCACTCAACTATCTTTTTTACATGACTGTGCTACGTCCATTGTAATATGTCAGCTTTCTTCATGTCGGCATTACTGAATTCATCCTCGTTTAAAATCAGTTTAAAACTTTTCACTGGCGGTGAGTCTTCCTTGTGGCAAAAATAAAAGGGGAGGGGAGAGCATTAAAAATACATCTAAAGAAAAATCCATATGTAAACATTCAGGGGAAGGAGCCAACTCAGGCCTACAACTCTACCACTCTCAACTCTCTGGGTGCTGACTTTTTAACAATTGTTCTAAATTTACTGAAAACTGCATTCTTTGGGAAACTGTTGTAAAACAGCAGAAATAGATGTCAACTCAGATTATTTCCAAGAATGTCTCCTGCTTTCCCATGTAAAGGATGAATTCAGAGAGCCATGGGCTTTTAAGAATCCAACAAAGTCTCACTGAGGTTTGAGAAACTCTCCAAATACGGTTTATACGGTTTGTAAAAGAGTCAAAGGACCTAATTTTGAAATTTATATGACCAGAGGAAATTGAAGGAATAAAATTAAGTAAAGGATATGGAACAGGGAGGAGAACATTACAGTAAATGTCTTTCTTTAAAGTCATTTAAACAAGTTTATAAATGTAAATTTTTAAACATTTCTTTTGCAAGTCATAATGAATTTTTAGGCTATCCAAACTCATCTCATTGAAGACAAAATACATGTCCAGGAGCCCCTGAAGGTACAAATCCATTTCCCTAGAAATGTAATTATATTGCAGTTATAGAGTGAGAGAAGAAACAAGGACGCTTCTACAGAAATTTTTGCTTCAAGGCCCAGATTTTAAAGTTACAGCTATTGCATCAGAAAGAAGACTATACTTAGAAACTGAAAATTTGGGTTTGGGTATGGCTATGAAATTTACCAGCTCTATTACCTGGGAAAAATCACTCACCCACTCTAAATCTCAGCATTTTTGGTCTTAAAATACAGATAAAATGCTAACAACTATACAATTGTGAGCACAATAGCTGGTACATATTGTATGCTCAATAAATATTTGTTGAGTGAATTAAGAGTGTTTGTGAAATTACTTTGCAAACTGTGCTGTTAGTAGTACCTCAATAACACTTAACACTGCCTGACAAAATCACATATATTACTTATTTACTTTTTGTGTTTTCTACCTTCCCCACTAAAATGAAGCCTCCATGAGTGTAGGAATTTTTGTCTTTTCTGTTTATTGGTTTATCTCCAGAAGCCAAAACAGTGCCTTACATGTGCTAGAAACTTAATAAATATTTGGAAAATATTTTTGTGTGCTTGTCACAAGATAAGTCCTTAATCAGTGATAGCCAACATTGTTAATCACTTGTAAAGCATTGTATGAATGTTAAGGATTATGTATTCCTAAAAGTCTTGCATTTTCCTCTTCTATCCTACTTTGTTTTAGCTTTAATATCGTGCTAACCCTTCCTCACTAACCATATCACCAGGAACAGTTTCTGGGAGCCTCCTGAAGTCAACCCACACATATTTATCTCCCAAGATTCTTTCCCATAAATCAGTCCTTCATGCCATTAATCATTTTTGTTTCTCAATTGTTTTCACCTTCTGGAATTTAAAACAAGGGCCTCAGGGCAGAGAAATAGAAATGGCAGTGGGAAGGTTTATGTTTCAGCCTCTCTCTCTCTTCTCATGTAATCTTGATAACCAGACTAAGATATCTATAGCAGAAAGAGCTGCTGGCTCTGAATTACAAAAGGCTTAGCACAGTGAATGCAATTTTCTCTTAATAAGGATTCTGTCCCACTCTCAATAGGCTGTTTCTGAACTGCACAGTGCACACGGTAGGACGAGAAAGCTAAGGAAGACATAGAGCACACTAACTTATGTTTTACAGAAGGAAGCCGATTCTCCGCTAAGCTTAAACTCCAAGAGGGCAGGGATTTTTCTCCTTTTGGTTCACAGCTGTATTCTAGCACCTACAACAGAGCCTGTAACATACCGTCCTTCCAAAAACAGTTGTGAAAAGAAACATTTGGGGAATGAACTTTCTCTCTGATTAGATTTCAAAATCCAAAGTTGCTCCCAGACAGTGGAAAGGCAGGTCTGTGAGCAGATCTGGAGTCCAAGAGACAGTTACCATAATCTTAATAGAGTAGGATAGAGACGGGGCAAGTGAGTGCAAGGAAAGGGGACTGTGAATTTGTTACTAAGTATGTTTGATAGGTTGATCATTCCTCAGAAAGAGAAGCCTGCCGATGGTGAAATCGCCGTCTTTTTAGGAAGGCTATAGCTCCTAATCCAAGGCAAACGCACATAAAGTACAAGTCAGCCAACAAGAAGAATTTTGGTTTCTATGTTTTGATAGGCAGCTACTACAAATTGTCAACCTCTCTTAACATAATGTGCTCTGTGTCAACTAGAATAACTACAACAGAGATTTTTTTTAAAAAGCTGAAATCAAACTCCCTCACTTGGTGCCTTGACGCAGCTTCAATTTTACCTATTTTGAAAGCATTCGCCAAAAAATGAATTTTATTTTCTCCCTGACAAGTACAGTTGTCTCAATTCATTTTTCATGTGCATTCTAACTTTGACAGATAACTAAACAGTAGTTGGGAAACTGCACTTAACCATAGAGACAAGGTACCTTTTAAAACACCTTATTGTTAGCTAAAAAGCTTTTCTCATCTCAGAAGTTGTGACTTCCTCAGTTTCCCTAATTGTTGACACCTCAGTGTGGTAATTAAAGTTAGTTCTGCTCTGTACAGCACTCTTAAAAAAACAATGTTCCCTTCAGACTTCTGAGTGTTAAAAGAACATAAAGTTGCATTTCCTTTTAAACGCAGTGCGACAGGCTCCTAATAAAGACTCCATAGAGATTTCCTGTAAAACGAGGAGCTGTGAAAAGGCCTGGAGTTGACGGCCACATGACAGTGATGCAAATTAAAATGAAGATCTAAATGATACATCTTGTTAACATGCTGCAATTCTTTATCAACACTATGGAAATTGGTAAATTAGAATGTTTCTTTTATCCTTCTTAACTTTCTTGAAATGGCTGCCCAAACTCCCTCAATACACAGGCAGGAATGTCCTTTGCAAGATTTCTACAGGGAAAAAAAAAAAAGTTCAGCTTTAAAATGATGTGATATGATTTAATGGGAGGTTTAGATGGAAATAATGGAAGCCCAATAGCCAAATCTCAGACGGCACTATTGCAATGTAGACCTGGATACCCTAGGGGACATCATTTCTAACCATCATTGGTAGATGTGAACAGGTTAGCGAAATGCATCAATGACAAGTACATATGTCAATGACCCCAAGAACATAGCCAGGGAGATAGGCCAAAATCTCACCCAACTACCATTTCCACTGAGGCTCTCTGAAGCCAGCGACACATTCCAAACCAAAGCCCTAATCTCCAAAGGACAAGGAGCTTTCTAACATTCAACAACACTCAGACACAGGTCTTGAGAAACTGAGCTGAAAAATTCTCACACCATAAAACACAGAACTTTATCTCCCTCCAAAATTGTGTTCTAAATTAAAAGTATTCTCCTAACAATTAAATAGTCTATCTAAAGTTAACTATTCTAGCTACACTAACTGTACATGATCTTTGGGGGGAAAAAAAGGTAATTACTGAAACATCCTTGTATTTTGATAAGAGTCATGGCCACAGAAACAAAGTGTGAGTGGTAGCTGTCACTGCCAGTGACCAGGACTCTGCAGGTTATACACCTTGAGCAATGGTAACTTAAAGCTGCAATTGGTCCGTTCACATTTTCATTTTGGTATGAATTAATTGCAAGAATTATAATTTGAAAGGGAACAATTGGTATGAAACCCAACTGTATTTATCTTAATTGTGTTTTACTTTATTCTTTCTGTAGGCCATCATCCTCTCACAGTTAGAATGAGTTAATTGATTTGTGTGACCCACCACAAGTATTTGATTAGTAATCAATTGAGTTAGTGATTTTATTTTGCAATTTATCTTTAAATTAAACAGGGTGCAGAGGAATTCTTCCAAGAAGTTAAAAAATGAACCTTTCTTAAGCGATGTTTAAAATAAAGCACAAAAGTACTAAGATAAATTCAAAGCTACATCTTCACTTTCACTCATGACATTGTAATGACTGGGGACAAAGGGTAAGTAATGACATGAAAAATGATGTAGAATAACAAAGAAGCAAGAATTTGCTAAAACAGGTTATTTCTATATTTGGGTTTAGCCAGTTTGTCCAATATTCTGACCTATGGGTTTATACAAAGATTTTCTTAGAGATAACTGAGGTATAGTGAAAGGAACTCTGACACTGTAAACAGAAATCCTTTTGTTTGCTAAAAAAAAAAAGTCTGAATTTGGCCATTGATTATCTGTATGATTAACCTTACTAAACAGGTTTCTCCTGTAGCATATGGAGTGGACAATTCAAACGTCACAATGTATAGTGAGGATTCAATGAAATGATGCACGCAAAAATGCTATGTGAAGTATACACTATGTATGGGAAGATGTTCAGTTTTAAATAAGGCTCCCATTCGGTTGGGGGAAGCCTAGATCATAGCAGTTAATGCCTCATGTCGTGCATCCTGGCCTGGGTGGACTCCTAGCCTCTCAGGAAAGTGGAGGGTTCCGTTAGCCGCAGCTGAGCAAGGGGCCAAGGGCAGTGTCCCCAGGTTGTCTCATGAAGTAAAAATGTACCTGGTATTTGCTATGAATCGTGCACTTTTATTTTATTTATTTATTTATTTGAGACAGAGTCTGGCTTTGTTGCCCAGGCTAGAGTGAGTGCCATGGCGTCAGCCTAGCTCACAGCAACCTCAAACTCCTGGGCTCAAGCAATGCTACTGCCTCAGCCTCCCGAGTAGCTGGGACTACAGGCATGTGCCACTATGCCCGGCTAATTTTTCTATATATATTTTTAGTTGTCCACATAATTTCTTTCTATTTTTTGTAGAGACGGGGGGTCTAGCTCTTGCTCAGGCTGGTCTCGAACTCCTGGCCTCGGGCGATCCACCCGCCTTGGCCTCCCAGAGTGCTAGGATTACAGGCGTGAGCCACCGCGCCAGGCCTGAATCGTGCACTTTTAAAAGCATTTGACAAGTAAAATCAAGTGAGGATTCTGAGACCCCATAACCAGAAAGCAAGTCTGGCCCCTGCGACCACCAGCCGCACTGACCACAAACCAAGGCCCCCGAGGTGCCCAAGAGAGGGCAGGGGAGGCGGCCTGAGCGAGGCAGGAGAGGCCACTGCCACCGCCACCACCCGCAGGACGCGGTACCCATGAGCACGGTGGGCTACTGCGTGTCCCAGGCTGCCGCCCGGGTCACAGGAAACCCCGGTGGGGACGCGCCCACGGCCCCGCCCCACCGTCCGCAGCAAAAAGACGGAGAAAAAGGTTCTCACCTCCAAAGTCCTTGGCACTGTCAAACGACTGAACATCAGCAATGGATACCAAAATGACACCAGAGAAGATGTATTTGTACACCAGACTGCCATCCAGAAGCACAATCCACAGAACCATGTGCGCGGTGCAGAGACAGGAATCCACACAGTTTGCGTGATTAAAGGAGAGGAGGGTGCAGAACCCGCAATGTGCGGGGTTCCCGGGAAGGGCGTGATTGTCGTCACAGACGTGGCACCACGGCAGACCGTGGACTCCCCGGAATTGCACTCGGGAAGGGAGCGGCAGCCGGGAAGGATTTAAACCCCCGCCACTGACCGGCGTTCTCTGGGACCTGGAATGGCCCCCGATACCTGCAGCGGTTTCCGCCTTACCACGTGGGACAGGCCTGACCCTGGATCGCTGTCTTTCCCCGCCCCGACAGAAGGCAGGCTGCCGAGACTGCTGGGGAGATGAAGGGTGGAGCACAACCCAAGGGACGGGTTCATCCAAATCCAACTTGTTGCCAATGGCCCCATGAGTATGTGCAATCGTAAAAGCATATTTAGTTACCTTTTTTCTTCTGGATAACTAAAGAGCTCTGGTTAAAGCGATCAGCTAGCTTTCTGGGCTGAAGTCTCAGGTGGCAGTGCTACTGTCGTGATCACTGCCTATCCAGCCCTTTGTTGTCCTCAAAGTTGCTCCTGTTGGTGAAAAGATCCCAATTTGGCTCTGGCATCAGCTGATCTGATAGATTTGTCCTGCTGGAATAGACAGCCTCCGGAACCTCTAATCAATCGTGTTGTAAAGGTTTATTCTGTTCGGCTGGTAACGGGGTGGCAGGATTGAGAATAGACAGCACTATAGTACCCACTCACAAGTACTGTTATTGTCCAGAGGCAAGGAGACCATTCTCCCACGATATCTTTCAGTGGCTTTGACGAGTATGTCACCAGCCATGGGATATCTCCCAGCACCTGTACTAACCACTCTAAGGCTCATTTCTTGTTTTTTAGGAACATATACTTTAATTTCTTTTTGAAGACTCTGTTTTAGTTTTTTAAAGGCATTTTGACAGTCTGTGGTCCAGATCAGGGGCTCCACATCTGTCCCTTTAACGGCCCCGTACAAGGGCTTTGCTGTTAGTTCAAAGTTTGGGATCCAGATGTGACAGAACCCTGTCATTTTTAGGAACTCCAGATAAGTAACCTGTTGCTTGTAAATCTGTCCAATTGTAGGTTCTCTAAGTTCCCATAAAACAGAGTAAGAGAGCCTTTTAAACACACGAGGCAACACAGCCCAGCAGTGCTGAGGCCACTCCAGTCCCAGGATCCTGTCATTTAGGTGCGACTGAGCACCATTTGTAGTCACTTGTAAGAGAGCATTGATGGCATGGAGATCCTGTACAAGTCTACACTCATTGGTATGGGGAGTTTAAATTTTTTCTGCACGTCCCAGCATCCCATCGGGTTATATGGCCTTACTTTGGTGGCTTTTTCTTGCACATGCTACAATGACATGCAGGGCTGCTGAGGCCCAAACTTTAAAGTGAATTGTTCCATAATGGCAGTTTCCTGTATATTTCACCAGGGCCTGGTATTCATCCAGCAGGAGCTTGGCAGCACCCCCCAGAGGGGAGCTTCTGCCACCTCTGAAACAACTCTCGGTGTTCCCACTGCTTGCCCAGGGCCACCTCCTGGGCCCACTTCAGTGGGTTCCTCAGCTGCCATTTATTGACAGCTGCCTCAGCGTTGCCTGGCTCTCCTGACACACTGCTTTTGCCCATGCTGCTTGGCACCAACAGAATCCCCACTGTCAACTGTACCTGGGGCTTCTGTGGGGATATTTGGATTGGGGCCACCAGTGAGGCAGGGGGCCTCAGGCCCCCTTCTTTGTCATTTCAGTCCTGGACTTGAAAGAAAACTATTTGCTCTCCTGGAGGTTTCTTGTTCCCTGAAGTCCTTTGTAATTTTGGACAATGCTCTTTCCAATGTCTTTCTTTTGTACAAAAAGCACACTGATTGTATATCTGCCTGGGGCAACTTTTTCCGCCCTTTCCTTTTGACTGTCTCAAGTGACCCTGCCGGCTGTCCCTGTGCATTTAAGCCCCCTATCTGATATTGCTGTAAATTGCCTTGCCCTGGTTACGAATGCCCTCTAGCCAAATTGAGTTCTCTGCTGGCTCTTAGAAGGAGAGACCATTCCCAACCCCAGGGCCGCAGCCCCTGCCATGCCTCACCTTGGCTGGCACCCAGTGGCTGACCCAGAACTGGTGTGGACCAGGGAATCCAACTGTTTAATTAAAACAAAGTGTCTCAAAGGCCCGTGGTGGATGAGGTAGCAGTGGGTAAAGGGTTCATGAGATCCAATCTAATTAATCCTTCCTCAATTATATCACCCAGCTTTTTAGGCTCTTTATTATGCAATCATATGAAAGATTGTACATATGGAATCTTGTCTCATTTACCTGACCTTTGACAAAATAATTCCAGTTGTAAGATAGTATAATAATTCAAGGTTTCATTCAGCAGCCACTTCTCCTCACACTCAAGCATGTACGTTGGATTACGATAACACCATTCTCTTTCAGACATAGACTTATGGCTATAAGTTGGCCATTCAGCCAAGATATTCCCCAAGCGGCTTTCAGATGGAGCTTCCCTATGTTGAAACACAAACAAAGACAATGAAACAATAATGCCAAGGCCTTGCAACAAATGGGAGCCATCTAAATGAGGACCAAATTCTCCAATAAGAACCAACATCTCCTAATCCAAAGGGGAATGAATTCCCCAGGTTCCTTGAGAACTGTATAAACAAGCTCCGAATCCAAACCAGTTTCCCTAGTTGCACTCAACCGCGTGACTTCCACCTCCAAACAGCACCTACAAACAAATTCAAACAAAATGCCCTGCCATAGAGCAGGAAGGTCTGAAAACCTCCCAAATGAGTGGAATCAAGGGTCTCGGCATGCATGCGAGGAACTTAAACAAATGGCCAAGGCATCCAGACACTTCCCAAATCTATTTCCTTTTCCTCAACAAAGTTAAAGCTGGTTGGAGCCGTGTCTAGTGCAGAGAAGAGAGAGGCAGGCATTCCCCAGAGCTAATCAAGCTCTGCTTTGCTAGGATGGTCCCTCACTCTCTTACCCAAAAAGGCAATGCTCCTACCCATGGGTTGACCTGGGGCTGCTCCGTCTTCCAGCAGTCACAGGGTGCCGTTCCACCAATGGGCCCACCCAGAGACACCAAATTCTGTTACCAAAAGTTCAGTACTTGTCCCCAAGGCCACATCAGGAGAACAAGGATAAGCTGTTTGAGGAGAAGGAAAGAGAGTTTATTGATTTGCCAGCAAATGAGGAGTATGGCAGATTCGCATCTTAAAGTACCACAATCCTAACTATAAGCAGAAATACAAAGCTTTTATAGGGAGAGTTTTAGCTTCAGGCTATTGCTATTTAACTATAATTGATGGTTCTGATCCATCCCATTTCTGGCCAAGACAATCTGTAAACTCCTCCTGGACGATTCCATTGAGCCACCTCCTGTGGTAAAAGAACAAAGGACACTGCCCTGCCCCTCTGATTACTGGACTTAGGCAGGGATACAGGTTTTAATTCCCAAAATGAGTGATGGCGGTTTTAAAGTGACAGCTTGTAAAACATTTTACCCTTTTTCAGGGAGAGGCACTTTCTAGGAAAAATTTTGGAAAACTGTTTGGAGACCATTTACCTAGACCAACTGGTTTGTTTTTCAATTGAGGATATTGAAGTCCAGAGAGGTTATATAATTTGCTGAAAATCACTAAGTCCAAAAGTTAGTCTTTATGAACTCCAGTCTAAATGAATATCATGTTTGCAAGTTACCTGTTTTGTACTAGGCAGAGTAAAGTTTCTGGTTCCAAAAGTAAGACCCTTATTTAAATTTTGTGTGATGGTCACCCTGCCTACAGACTCCACGGGTCATGGAATTTCTTGAATATTACAAATCCAGGCTCTGAGTGAAGAGTTACATTTCTTACTTTTCTGCTCTAATAATTAAAATTTTGCAAATATGGCTAATGATATAATGTGACTTCCCCCTACCTTTGAGTGTGAACTATCAATAAAATAAAATATTAAGCCCCCCAGCTGACTGAATGGACTTGGCCAAGGGGGGGAAAAAAAAAAAAAAACTTCAAAGCTGAGTTGCTGGTCATGAGGAAAAGGGAGGGAAAACACACCTAGTTATGCCCTGTCCCTTTTGGACTTGTTCTCTGTAGTAATAAAATTACAAAAACATTAAAAAGCCTAAGGCCATGTAAGACAAAGGTTAAACCATACCTTCAGGTCATCAATTTACTTCACAGATCAGTGAACTCTCAGTATATGTCTGGTAGCTTGTCTCTGATTAACAGACTTCCTTATCATAACTTAAAACATTCAAGCTCTGGACAAACCTTCATCTGTTTAACCAATTACAAAGCAAAGAATCTTTAAACCCACCTATAATCTGTAATCCCCCATCTTTGCTAGCCAAGTCTTCTCTTCTCTCCTTCCCATAACCTGTCTTGTCGCTATTACCTGATTTACCACCATAACCTGTTTCTGACCACATTCTTTCTGTGACCTCAAGATGGTATATAAGCTTCTGCATTCCACTGGAAGCTTGGGTCTTCATTCTGAAGGTTCTCCATGTATACATTAATAATAAATTGGTATGCTTTTTCTCCAATTAATCTGCCTTTTGTGAGTTGATTTTCATCAAACCTTCCAAGGGCACAGGGAAAGCTTTCCCTTTATCCTACAGATTAGAATAGTCAGCAGGAACAAAGATCCACTCTTCAGGAAGCTGCAGCTAAAGGAATCCAGGACCTGATCAGCCAATAAAAGGGTAATAATTTCTCAAAAGCTAGGCTCTCAGCCTCTCTCTCTCTCTCTCTCTCTCTCTCTCTGTAATCCAGTTAAGAGGACTGTCAAAAAATCACTGTTTCCTCTGAAAATTTTTAGCTAATGGGAGAAAAGGATTTATCTTACTAGTCTTGTGTGAACTAAAATAACATCTTAAGCTCCCCACAGCTGACTAAATGGACCCCAAGGAGTGACCCTAAAACTGAGTTGCTGGCCAAGAGCAGGGAGGTCAGACATGCCTCATCATGCCCCCCCTCCCTTCTCAGAGATGTCCTTTGTAACTCATAACAGGCCTAAGGCTATGCAAGACAAAGCTTAAACCACACCTGCAGATCCTTAATTTACATAACAAATCGCTTGAATCTGGGTATATGGCCAGTGGCTTATCTCCGCTTAACAGACTTCCTTATCTTAACTTAAAGCCTGCTAAGCCCTTAGACAAAGCTTCATTTCTTTAACCAATTATAAATCAAAGAGTCTTTAAACCCAGCTATAAACTGTGAGCACCCCCTCCTTTGAGATATCCCACCTTTTTGGGCCAAACCAATGTACGCCTTCCAGGTATTGATTTACAACCTTAGATGTAATTCCTCTCTCCCTAAAATGCATAAAATCAAACTCTAACCCTGCCATAGAAAGTCCACTTGCTCAAGCCTTCTTGGGTGTGACTCTAGGCCATGGTCCTCAAACTTGGCTCAAAATAAACCTCTTTAAGTTCTGTTATGGAGTTTGGCTTCTTTTTTATTGACAAGATGTCACCCAACATGGGGCTCAGAGAAGACTCAGGACCTCCCCCAGGTGTAGCCTGCACTCAGCACCAGGTACCAGCATCGCCCCCTTTTGGCCCCTGACTCTGAGCTTCTCCTTAGGTGGAACTGGGAAGTCCTCCTGAGCTCTGGACCTCTCATTCCTGGATGATAGTCCTGGTTTATTCCAAGCTATTAGTTCTTTTCCTAGGAATTTGTTGTTTGGGATCCCAATTTTGATTTGGATCTAAAGGGTCTTCTCCATTGCCTCTTCCTCCCCAAATTAATCTCAATTGACTTTTCTGCACATTTGCAAAACAGGAAACTAAACTGCCTTGTTTATAGATAAATGAGAGACTGAGTTCCTCAGCTCTGAAGAGAAAGGGCATTATACTCCTCCTAGCTGAAAGGCACCCCTGGGTGACCAGGTCTGAGTGGGAATTGCTTGGGGTGGTTCCCTGCAGCACAAGTGGCCCTATATGGAACCCCCCAACAAAATTAGTTAAAAGAAGGCTTCTCCAGAAAACATATAAGAGCTGATTTGAGCCTTCTCAGAGATAGTAGACCCCCGAAGAGAGAAAATGAGACATGTAAGAGGGTGGGAATGACTCAGCTGTGAAACACTGTGGAGTCCCACCCACAATAGCACACTCCGATCCACTACACTAAACCCTAGACTACAGTTCAGTTGCTTCTTTTAAAGACAAATGGGAAACACATCCTTTAAAGATGAGGAAAGACAAGGAGAATGACCACCTTCAGGCAACCCAGCTGGTTTATGGCACCTCTACTGGCAAGTGTTTGTGATAAAGGAAAGGTTCAAAGGCAGGTCAGGTTTTCTAGGACTCCAGCTGGTTATGGCCAATTCTGGTGCACATATTTTAACTGATGGGCAAATTACATCAAGGAAATTCAGAGCTCAAATGGTCTACCTGCCACTATAGAGTTAAAATGTTGAGTCTCTCAAGCTCTCCATCTCTCTGTTTTCTTTTCTGCCTACTCTAAACCTGCTAACTTTTTCTACTGATGTTGAGGTAAACTCATTGTTTATGGTATCACTAATTGAAGGCTACCTGGAGATCTTGCAGCCAGTTCTAGCTAAAATATAAACATTGAAAACCAATTTTAAAGTGAAGAAAAAAAAAGGTTAAAAGATGTTTTTAAAAATCAAACTGCCAGGAAAACTACTTTATCCAAATGTTTGATCCACAGGTGTAATTAGGTTACCTATCAGGGCAACTAAAGTTTAGCCATGTGAACAAGTTCCAGTTTTGTCAGAAGAAACTTGGATCCAGTTGTCTTTTCCAAACTGGTGAGTTTGTATTACTATCTCATGGCTAGAGTTCTGAGTTAAAATGTATTGACACTTTGTGTGCACTTGACTGTGTATGTTTAGATATGTTTTGTGTATGTCCATGTATTATATATTTGTGCCTACATGGTTCTGTACTGGCTTATAAATAAGGGAACACTCAAATTAATTAAACAAACCCAAATGCTTTTCTAGTTCATGTAAATTTAGTAATCTTTGGTAAATAAGCTGGGTTATAAAAAATTATTACTGGTATAGTATGAATTTTTTAAAAAAGGTTTTCAATTTGTCACCCCACATTTTTGCCTGGGTTTTACTGGACATGTTTATGTTCTTAAGATGTTAAGGTTTGACACAAGGGTTATAAAACTATAAACCCAGTGAGAGACAAAAGGATCTGGATTTGTATGATTTTTGATAAGTAAAGTAAATTTAATATGGTTTTTTAAATGATATTATAATAGCTAAATCTCCTGAGTTATCAACAAAAATACCTATGTGTTTAACTTTAAAGTTCTTCATTAGTTAAAAATGTAGACATGCCTAAACAAAAAACGTGTCAGTAAATTAGAATAAATAAAACATCAAGTAAGTAGAGCATAAAAACAGAAACTTATGGTCAAAGGTTTAAGAAAATATTTTGGTTTTTGTCTTTTAATCCTAGCTGCAGATATAGTTCCTTCCACTGATTTCAATGTCTGTGGAAAGGTACACACAAAATATGTTTCTAGTTCACTCTTTCTATCATCTGGTATTAACAGTACTGTTAGGGATTCAAAGCTGTCCTAGAAATTGCAGTTGCAAGAGCTTCTATTGGAAACTTTAGTTCTCCCTTGGTCCTTTCCACTCTTGATGTGGCTTACTCTTTACAAGCTAGCCAGTCATGTGTGCATTATGTTGCCACAGCAAAGTTTTTGCCTAGGGAAAAAAAATCCCTAAACTGTTAATTTTTGTATAGTAATTTATTTTAAGATTAAAATACTGGTTATTAAAATCCAAAGAGACTCTCAAAACAGTCTTACTCTTTGTAAATAGTGCATGTACTCAAGTTTACACCCAAACTGGAAAATGTTTTGAGCCTATTTAGATTGTTTTTAAAATAGCCTAACCTTGATCCTCATGTAAGAAAAAAAAAATGTTACAACTTTGTGTCATTGTTTGAGGTGCTAAGGATTTGTGCTGAAGGTTTTTTTTTTTTTTTCACTTTATAGTCAAGTGAAATGTTGGTGAAACTCTGAAATGTTGATGGAACTCAGAAAACTATCCTCAAATAAAGGCTTCAGAAGCAAAAGTTCTCTGACCTTCCTTTGTCTTCCTGCCTCTTGGTCCCATTCTTCCCTGAAGATGGCCATAGAAATCAGAACCCCTTTTTCCCAAGGCAGGTGATAAAAGCCAGAACCCCTTTTTCTAAAAGCTAGCAATAAAACCCAAAATTATTCTGTGTAAAAACTGGCCATAAAGTAATGATCTGACCTACTTTGTTTTACTATAAAACCCCCATTCCAGTCCGGGCGCAGTGGCTCACGCCTGTAATCCTAGCACTCTGGGAGGCCGAGGCGGGCGGATTGTTTGAGCTCAGGAGTTCGAGACCAGCCTGAGCAAGAGTGAGACCCCGTCTCTACTAAAAATAGAAAGAAATTATATGGACAGATAAAAATATATATGGAAAAATTAGCCGGGCATGGTGGCGCATGCCTGTAGTCCCAGCTACTCGGGAGGCTGAGGCAGTAGGATCACTTAAGCCCAGGAGTTTGAGGTTGCTGTGAGCTAGGCTGACGCCACGGCACTCACTCTAGTCCGGGCAACAGAGTGAGACTCTATCTCAAAAAAAAAAAAAACCCATTCCAGAAAAGTCCCTGCCCCACACCCAGAAGGAAGGAATACGCATTCAGAGAGGCCAAACAGAATCTAGATAGGAAAGCCTCCTGGGTTCTGCCACTTAGTCTGTTAGTATTAGATTATACCCCTTTTTGCCCAATCATATTTCTACACAGCTGTCCATACTTTGTTGACCTTAAGCATAAAAATGGACAATTTCCCCTGTATCTTTAAGTGTTCATTCTGAAGGCTCCCATGTATAAGTTTAATTTTTCCTCCTATTAATTAATCTGCCTCATGTCAGTGAATTTTCAGCAAGCCTTTATGGGGACAGTGGCCTTTTTTTCCCTACAGTTTGGCTACACTTTGGGGGGCCAGGGACACTTTGATCCCTACAATGTCAATAAATTTTGTTTTGGGATATAGTGTTTTTGAAGGATCTAATTACTTAACACCTTTAAACAGGATATATTCTAAATTGTCTACTATATTTATAAACTTAGGAAGATGTTACGTTACTCAAAATAAGTCTTATTAAAATACTTATGTTTGTTTTTCTTGGTAGGATTTATGAGTTTAAAAGCAGTAATTAAAACTACATTTTGAACCGTGGTCTGTGTTACATATCCAATTTACAAGGTGTAAAAATGGTTACCAGAATATAACTTAAAATGATAACTGGAATCTAAGTAAACTGCTAAGAGAAATAAGTAAATTAGTTAAATTAGGTAAATATATAGGATAAATACAAATGAAATTTTCATATAATTTGAATCTTAAAGTCATGCTATGTTAAGTTAAAGAGGATGATCATGAAATAGCTGAGTCATTTATAAGACAAAATACTTAAACATTAATTATTAAATATAAGTTTAAGTTTATGTACTTTGACATCTTATTTTTATATGATATAAACACTAAATATATTTAGAAGGACTAATAAAATTGGAGACTGATAACAGGACAAGTTTACTTTAACTTCCTAGGTTTTTCTGAGAGTTGGCATTATGGTTAATGTATGTAATCAAAACTACTAGATAGAAGAGAAACAATTCTATATGAAAAAATATTTTTTATTAAAAATGTTATAAGACATAGCTTTTGTTAAAAAAGAAATTTTATCTAATTTATAAGTTTTAAAAGCTGTTTTAAATTAAATAAATTATAATTAAAACAAAATATATATTAAATTTAAAAAATAAAGTTTATAAAAATCTTAACTTATAGTCAAATTGATTAAAGTTAGATGGATATGTTTATAAGATTTTACTAAAATTAGCTTTATCATTAATATATTAATACAAAAGTAAAATTTGGTTTTCTCTTAAGATTTTCATATGATATTAATAGGAATAACAAAAGATTTTTGTTTACCTTTTGAATAAACTGCAAAAAAAAGGGGGGCCGGGCGTGGTGGCTCACGCCTGTAATCCTAGCACTTTGGGAGGCCGAGGCAGGAGGATCGCTTGAGGTCAGAAGTTTGAGACCAGTCTGAGCAAGAACGAGACCCCGTCTCTACTAAAAAAAAATAGAAAGAAATGATCTGGACAGCTAAAAATATATATAGAGAAAAAAAATTAACCGGGCGTGGTGGCGAATGCCTGTGGTCCCAGCTACTCAGGAGGCTGAAGCAGAAGGATCCCTTGAGCCCAGGAGTTTGAGGTTGCTGCGAGCTGGGCTGATGCCAGGGCACTCTAGCCCAGGCAACAGAGCAAGACTCTGTCTCAAAAAAAAAAAAAAAAAGAGGAGGGGAAAGAGAGACAAAGAGAGACAGATTCACTTTGCCTCCTTTTTAACTTGTATTGCAGTTTGTCCATATTAGGTCTTATAATTGTTTGGGAAGCCGAGTCACCTGTCTGTCAAAGGGTAAGATTTTTGCTTTTTAAAATCTTTTAATTATCAGTTGGGCTAAGTGAATGACTGTAATTTTATACTAACCTGTGATCCTGTTTTGTGACAGCAAATGTTTTATGACAGACAATTCATGATTTCCTGCTTCTTAACTTTTCACTCAAATTTAAAATTATTAAAAATAAGAATTCTAGTCAATACATGTGATTCTATATATAAAATGTACCAAAGAATAAGATATGTTTTTAATAAGAAAAATTCTAAAAGAGGCATAAAATGTGTTCTTATTTTAAAAACAATATATGTAATTTTGTCTAATTCAGAGGTTATTTAAAGGTTGATTCAAAATATAAATTTAGGAATAAAGTAAAAACAAGATAGAAAGTACCTAATAAAGTAAGAGATGTAAAAAGGCAGTGAATATAGAAATATATTTTTGCTAAGAAAAGGTTAAACAGAAAGGTGAATCATATTACATGAGAAAGAATATTGTATGGAAAATTTTTTGTCCTAAAATAACTGGTTATTTAAGAAAACAGAAGTTTAGGACAAAACAGAAAGCTTAAGTATGTTGTAGATGATCTGTGCAAGTCAGGATAAGGTTCATAGAGGGAATTTATGAAGGAATTTTGTATGTGATAAAATTGGCTATAATTAAGAAACCATTTTTTGTTAAAACAACAAAGTTTCTTAAAATATTAATTTGCTCTTAATGAAATCACATGAATACTATGCTCTTGACCTTTCTTGATATATCTAAACCAAACTGTGACCCTACCACAGCAAGTCTACTTGCTCAAGTTTTCTTGGGTGTAGCTCTGAGTTGTGGTCCTCAAACTTGGCTCAGAATAAATCTCTTTAAATTATTTTATAGAGTTTGGCTTCTTTTCCGTTGACACTTGGTACAACCCTGGTGTACTTCTTGGTACTTGTGGTATGAATATTCATATTGTTTGATCCCTTTCCTCCCAGAAATACTCTATTCCTTTCTCTTTGTCTGTATTGTCCTATCATAAAGAGGGTACTGGATGAGGTTCCCTCTCATCTTGTTTGATGTCCTTGAGAACTTGTGTCCAAGTGGAACTTTCTCTCTTGGTCTCTGCCATCTGAAGTTGGGGGCGGGGTGGCGGGAGCATGATTTTCAGATCATGTCAGGTGGCCAGCCTGAAAATGGCTGGGAACCCAAGATTGTTTTTCTTCTCCGTCTCTCTGGAATGTTTGTCATAAGAAGTCCCCTTCATAAGGGGCTCTTGTCATCTCAAGCCTTGTTGCCTGGACAGTGATGAACAAGTCCAACCCCAGGACGGCATACCCATTGTTACAGACTAACAGGTCTGTGACTGGTGGCCCCACAAAAAGGATGGTGGAGGCAACACCATCCTTAACTGTCTGTGACAAAAGTCTTTTGCTGTCTTAGCCTATTCCTGAGAGTTAATATTTTTGGAGGGGTGGGATTTTGGGATTATTTCTTCTATGCCCTCTCCAGGAAATACCTCTTTTTCTAAACCTAGAAAATTACATCCTGGTCTTTCCATGAAGAGGCTATTAGATTCAGTCACTATTAGAATAAGTACACCTTTGGAAATTCTAATTGTCAATGGCCACAAAATGAATCCTTTAAATTAGACTCCTAAGTTAAAAAAAAAAAAAAAGATTTTAGGGAATCTCTTATTGTAAACAATTGATAGGAAGATCAAATTAAAAAAAAGACACATAATAGTGTCATGACTAGCCTTAGAAATTCTCTTGACAAAATTAAAGAGCAAAAATCTGACCTAAAACAAAGCTAAAATCCGGGGCAAGCTCAAACTGCCTGCTATGGATCCACGCTCTCTGTCACAGCTTAGGTTTGATTCCTTCAGGGAACTGGTCTCTTCTGGTTTGATATTTGTATGACTTTTAACTTTTTGGGATATTCATTCACCTATCTGGAGATGCCTCAAGCATCCTTGGTTATGTAATGCCCTTGGATCTCTTGGGATGATGCCTTTGGTTAAAAAAGAAAAATTTCAAAAGCCAGAAATATCAGCTGTTTGTCCTGGCTAAAATTCGATAATAAGAGATTTAAAGGGATTTTTTTTTAAAGAATTCTATGGTTAAAATCTGCTTAATTAGACATTGATGTTCAAGCTATATAAAAATATATATATTTATATATATAATTTTTAAAGCCTTTCTGCTTTTTCTCATTTGTACTCTCTTTTTAAAATTATTTTTTTAAATCAACCAAAATCCTGTTTTAGTTATGTGCTTGGTTCCTTTCTTTGCTTCCTTTCTTAAGAGTTGTTCTCCCATTTACTTCTACTTCTCCCTACTTTTTCTTTCTCTTTGCCATCTTTGGTACAACATGAAAGGATCTAGGGGGGATAACTAATGACTCAGACCCCTTAATGAACACAGAAGATGGTGCAACTCACCCCTTTTTCAGGTCTTCACTCTTCCTGTGGAGTCAAAAAGAGTCCTGGATAGATTCATCTCAGGTCTAAAACTTGGCTCTCTTTTGTATTGTGTTACTTGGTCTCTTTGGCTTTGGGGGATACCAGAGATTGCTTTGTGCTATGAGAGAACACTTGACCCTTGTGTCTATGATAGCTGATGAGTCACTGGTGAGAGCTACAGTTTTAGAGGAGGCTGACAGAGGTTGTTTACAGTAAATGGTTATTACTACAGGGGGCTATTTGTTTCTTTGTGCACTTAAATAAGAAAGGCATCTTCTAAACACTAAGAGAAATGTCTTTGTAGTAAAGTGGAAGCATTGCACAGCCTGGTTTCATGGCATTTCCCTCTTTGGGGAACCTGGGATTCAGTGTAAGAGTGAAATCCTTGATTTTTAAAGGTCTAAATGCTCTGCTTTCCAACTGTGACTGATTTTCACATACATAAATTATTAGGCCCTAAAAACTGAAAATGCTTTCTTGACCCTGTTCCTCAATGGGCTACTGAGCCTTGAGCTCAGTGATCCAGTTGGAAAACAGAGAGTAAATTAAAAGATACTTATCTAATGAAATTGGTTTCCTGATAGCAAATTCCTGTCATTTTGTGTTACCTTGGCATCCATCTTTAATCTTCCTCCAACACACTCAAAGTCCTTCTTGAAAAAGCTTATATTCTTTCTTTCTCTCTCTCTTTGCTTTGAAATGTAAATTTGCTAACCTGTTTTCTCTAAAATTCAGTATGGGCTTCTCCAGGTAAACTTTACCCTTTTCCATTTACAGAGGCAAAGTTTGAATCCAAGTGTTCTTTTAAACTAGTGATTTTTACCAGTGATAGTTAAAATTCTAAAATTAAATATATGAAGTCTTTGTGTCTGTCTATATCTTTATGTGTACCTGTGTATATGTCTGCGTATACAGTCTATATGGTACCAAATTGACTTATAAATAAATGAGTACTCATCAATTAAGTAAATAAGCCAAAATGCTTTTCAAGTTTACATCATTTTATTCATCTTTGGTAAATAAAGATAGTTTTTAAATTGTTGATAAAATAGGCCAGGAGCAGTGGCTCATGCTTGTAATCCCAGCACATTGGGAGGCTGAAGTAGGAGAATCACTTGAGTCCAGGGTTTTGAGACCAGCCTGGGCAACATGGTGGGAAGGGAGGGGAAGGGAAGGGGAGGGAAGAGGAGAGGAGGGGAGGGAATGTGTACAAAATATAAATAACATTAACCAGGCTTGATGGTACATGCCTGTAGTCCCAGGTACTTGGGAGGCTGAGGCAGGAGGATTAATCTCCCCAGACTTATCTCAGGAGTTTGAGGTTGCAGTGAGCTATGATGA
>CM052440.1:57083699-57122326 GCA_028533085.1 Varecia variegata
CAAGAGCGAGACCCCGCCTCTACTAAAAATAGAAAGAAATGATCTGGCCAACTAAAAATATATATAGAAAAATGAGCCGGGCATGGTGGCGCATGCCTGTAGTCCCAGCTACTCGGGAGGCTGAGGCAGGAGGATCGCTTGAGCCCAGGAGTTTGAGGTTGCTGTGAGCTAGGCTGACGCCATGGCACTCACTCTAGCCTGGGCAACAAAGCGAGACTCTGTCTCAAAAAAAAAAAAAAAGTAAATAAATAAGTAAATAAAATTTTTTTTAAAAAAGCAAAATCCTTTACTTTCTGATAGAGAGGAAACTCAGTTTCCCAAACAATCATAAGACCTACTAAATATACCATAAGGCAAACTGAATCTTTTCCTTTCTTTCTCCCCCCTTTTTTTTTTGCAGTTTACTCAAAAGGTGGACAAAAACCTATTACTATCTCTTATGTATATTACATGAAAATCTTGTTCAAAAGAGAAAACCAAATTCCACTTTTGCATTAGTGTATTATTAGTGTTAAATCTCATTTTAATATTAAGAAAACCTATAATGAATCTATCCAATGTGGTCTATCCAAGAACACAAAGTAAGACTTTTATAAACCATTTGTAACCTCTTATAATTGTTCCCATTTTTCTCCAACATTTTATATCATTTAGTTTTATCTACTTTTTTAGATAGATGAGCTCAAGTGATTCTTCTGCCTCAGCCTCCCAGAGATTCTAGGATTTCAGGTTTGAGCCACTGTGCCCAGCCACAATTTTGCTTTTTAAAATCTTTGAATTATCACTTTGCCTAAATGAATGACTACAATTGTGGGCTAAATGAATGACTATTATTTTACAGTGACCTGTGATCCTAGTTTGAGCAAGTGTTTTAAACTTTTGATATTTGACAAACTTCCCAAAATCAAAATTTCAATTTCTAAATTCAGTCTCTTTGTCCTCAAACTAACTTTTTTAATAGTAGGACCCCTGGAAGTCCAAGAGAGACATAATAGGCTTATTTGGTATGTTAAAATCATATGGAAGTTGTTGTCCAATAAGAAATGGTGTTTAGTTTTCTTTGGGTTATATTTGTATTATATAAATGTGTTATTCATGTATGTTCCAAGATTGTATGAGATTCCTAAAATCCTGCTATGTATTGGTATATGTTATCAGTAATAATTATGATTATTATGTTAAATTGTTGTATGCTACAAAAATAACCAAATTTCCTTGTCAATTGTGATTTTAAACATGCCTGTTCTAATCTAAGACTTTTGTCACCCATAGACAGTTATTGCTTTACTTTGATTCTTCTCAAAAAGCAAGTTGTAATCAACTACAATTCAAAATTTTCTTCTTTAAGGAAATCCATGGAAAAAACTCTGACAAGTACTGAATACAGGTTTCTGATAACTTTGGAGATCTTACCACTGGTCTAGGTAAAAACTTCTGGGACTCTAAGAAAGCTGATGGGTTCACGAGGTTGTTAACCCAGCATCAAACAGAACAAGAATTAAATACATGGGACTAAACTAATTGAGGACTGAAATAATTTTTATAACTTTTTTTGATTGAAACATTGCTGATTCTTTTTTATGTTTTGTTTTCCACAGTCAAGAAAACTTTTTGTTTTCTCTTGAGCTATTTATAGCTTACAGTAAATTGGGTCAAGTGTACTTTTGTAAGCAAAATCTGAAGCATTTATCTTTCTCTCTACTTGATTTCTCAAAATTTGAAAATTACCTGTATTCTTAATTTATGGCAATATAGTTATTTGCATACATTCAATAGGAATCTGTTTTCTTTTGTAACAGCACACAATTGTATACACTAGTTATTTTACCAAGGCCTTAGAATGGCATATTTTCACATATGACCAGACTGCTTTGAGGAATTTAGGTTGACTTATTATAGAGCTGATAAAAAAAAAATCCCAGGAAAGACTGGCCAAGACTGGTACCTTGCCTACATGGTTCCTGTACAAGGTTCTCAACCTGTGGTAAGTAAAGAATGTTACTTTCTGACAGGCCCAGGAACCTCAAGTTGTTTGGGGACCTCGAGAAAAGAGGAATTCACCCAATTTGTACAGGTATTACAGACAGTCTGATGGCAATCTTTGGCTTGGCTGCCTAGCCTTGAGGTTTTTAAAAGTCTAATGTGAGATTCCTCATGAAAAAGTTCAAGCAAAGCCAATTTTAAAAGGGCCTATAAGGTCAATCATTATTATTGCTGCACGTTAGGCAAATAATCAGGCCAAGTATAAGCCTAAAACTTATTTTGCAAATAAATTGGTCCTGCTATGAATTGTCTTTGGTAGAAATGAAGGACTAGAAAGAGGAAAATTATGTTTCAAAAGAAAACTATAGTACACCTGTTATTACATTCTAGCCTCATTCACAGTTCTTGAGTTTTTATTGTTTGCCTACAATTTGGACTGAATCCCAGATTCTTTCCTTGCTACAAGTCTCCAAATTAACAATTGCAAATTTTTCTTCCATTTTTCTGACTTGGAATTACTAGAAATTAAAACTGTGATTTTCTTAAAGCCCACTAAGCTGAAGCTAGACAACTTAAATAAACTTCAGGAGGAATCACAGCAACTTATATATGAACAGTCTTTGTGCCTGCTGATGTATGGACTATTTAGGAAGTTCACTGGAATACCTGATTCGAACTACAATCCAGAAAAATCTATCAGGTTGTAACTGCAATGTGAAGATGCTTCAGTGACTCTAGAAAAACTAGTCTATAGACTGCTCTAGACATTAGCCTCTGTTTTTCTTCTGTTTCCATAGAAATGCCACTTAGTAAAGATCTGTTTGCCTAAATCATATATAGAGGCCTAGTTCACCTGCAATGCCACCTCCTGGAATGAGACACAGCTGTTTAACTTAACTGATCCAATCTCAGTGCTAAGAGACTGATTCAAGAAGATATGAGATGACATATTTAAAATTGCTCTTTTCTGCTCATCCTAACTTGTTTCTCCACTCCTTTGTCTATCTCTATGTAACAACCTCTAACCCTAATTTCTCCAAAGCTATCAACTTGGCTTTGAATATGTGAAACATTTTTTAAGTTTCAAAGTGGGGACTGAAGGAAATCAAAGTATTTTACCCCAAAATATATTTCTTTGACATGTTTGAGATGGCTGTCAGAGAACCAACAAAAAGAAGTAGCCCTGCAAAGCTGTCTTTTGTGAGGGAAGTTTACATCTGTAGAAAATCGGCATTGATGCAGCCAGGCCTTCACTTGTTTGCAGCCAGGAAAGACTGACACCTGAAAACATTTACCATCTATTCCCTCTGAAGGCTGCTACCTGTGGCATTTCATTTACATAATAGGACCACCTTTGCTAGCCAAATCTCCTCTCCTTCCCACAACCTGTCTTGCCACTGAAATCTGATTTACCATCATAACCAGTTTTGGGCCATTCTCTGAGACCCCATTCTTTCTGTAACCTCAAGAAGGTATATAAGTTTCTGCACCTCACTGGGGGCTTGGATCTTCATTCTGAAGGCTCCCTGTGTGCATGTGAATAATAAATGTGTATCCTTTTTCTCCAATTAATCTGCCAATTGTGAGCTGATTTTTCAGAGAAGCTTCTGAGTTCTCTGAAACATTTTAATGTCAAAAATAAAAAAATTATCTACCATTACACTTTTATGTCCATATTCTGAATATGTACTTTCCCTGATTTTTAAATACTCTACTCATGTAACTTGAAATCAGAACAGAAATTCAAAGGATAGAGCAAGAATCATAATATATTTCTTCTCATAAAAAGCTATAGATCAAACACAATGAAGATTTTTCCACTTTATTTTCAACTGAGACAGAATTTTGGCAAGAGGCAGAGAAAGAATGTGCTTTATGAGAAACAGACAATGCTGACTTTTCCCTAACTTGGCTCTGGTGAGCATAAAGTTATTTTCGAGTAATGAAAATATAAGAATATTTGTGTTTGGATAATAATCATATTTGAATTAGTCACATCATAATTGGGATATGAATTATCCATGTCAAAAGGAGGAAAAGGAAGTGGTGATTATCAAAACAACTTTCAAGGTCCTCTAAGTTCCCCTGGTATGCAAAGAGATGACAATATGCAAATTTCAAAACATCCTAATCAATCTTTCAAGAATAAATCATTCCTGGTTCCTAACAATGGCTTATGTCCTGTGGACCTGTGGAGGGATCCAAGAGTCAACACTTTATCTGTCCTAGAGGACCACGGTTTTTCTGCTGGGGGGGCCATTCCATATATGTGAAACTTCCAACTTTGATTCTGCCTTTTGAAACCTTGTTTCTTTCCTAACTGTAGCTACGTCAGGCTCTTTGTTATTTCTTGTCCTCAACTCTAGTCTCCCACCTCTTGCCCACACCACAGATTTCCCCTCAAGGAGTGAGTCTATGACAGTGAGTGGAAAAAGAAAAGAAAGAAAGAAAGAAAACTTCCCATTTCCCAGCTTGACGAGGAACTGTTTACACTTTTCTCCTTTCTTCTCTGGTTGGCAACAACGCCATCTGAAATACTGACTCAACAATCACAGACTAGTGAAGATTCTTTTGATTAAAACCAACAGAAGAAAAACTCACACTTGCTCAGGCCAAAAAAATAAGGTGGGAAGATTTATCATCAAGATACAGAGGTGATTCATACAAACAAGGGACAGGAATGTGGCCAGGCCTCAGGAAGAGGAGAACAGGAACGGAAGGGGGTGAGAGATTTCTCCATCTCTCCTCACAACCCTTCCTTCGGCCTCATCTTCTTAACATGGTGCCACTTTGTCCACCCGGCCAGTGTGAAATTGCTGCCCTTGATTCCCAAGTTCAAATATTCCCTTGGAGAGACAGAGCTGCCTTCGAATCCTAAGGAAAGGGTTCTAAGGGGCCCCGCTGCACACGGTGGCCAGGAAGGGTGGGGTCACCTTCCCACATGGCTGCAGGGAGCCCCCGCGAAGAAGGAGGAGTGAGCAGAGACACGCCGGGGAGACACAGGATAACGGTGAGAACTCGGTGACTGAACAGGGAATGCTAGGAAATGAAGTGGGGGCGACAGGAAATGAAAAACCAACATTATTTTAGCCATCAGGAAAAAAAATATTTGTGACAGACAAGGCTTGAATGAGTGTAGTGTAAATCACATAGAATCCTGACATAATAGCAAGATTCGGTGTGGACCCTGGGTGACGTGTGGAGAAGCAACCACTCTTTTTCTCTTCTCAGAAATCCCCGGGAAAATGATTCTACTGACTTATCATTTACATGGAGTAAGGCTTCTTAAGCACACTAATGCTTTTCTCTGTAAACTTTCTGTGAGAGTTTGTGGAGTTTGTGTCAGTGAGGAGGAGTGAGAACAAAAGATTTAACTGAGATGTAGCAAGTGGCTCCCTTCTATTGCACCCCAGAGACCAAAGGAGAGAGAACTTCTCTTTCGGGTTGTCAGAAAGCCTGTGTCATCAGCAAAATCAGAGCCACCTCAGTCCGCTTCTTTGGCTGTGTTTCTTCAGCCTAAAGCAAAGAACAATTTAAAACCAGGCTCTCCGTAAAGACAGCTCCCATTCCTTAACATCTCCCAGACCCGGGATCCGGTGCCCTGGGTGTTGTAAAAGTTCCTGTGTGTCTGTTATATATCACTGCAGCAACCGTGTCTCCTAAACATAAACGGGACGTTGAGAAAATGAAGTGTCTTTGCAAAAGTGAAGGACGCACAATGTACAACACAGAGCTGGAAACGCATGTGGACTTCACCTAGGAGACCATAAAAGGCTTCAACCCCAAGGCCACAGCCCAGTTGTGGAACAGGTCAGGGCTTCCTTCGTAGGACTTTTTCTTAAAGGCATGAATGGCCTTAGAATGTCTCTGGGGACCCACGTGAACTCTAATAATGTACATTTGATATATATTAAACATAGTTCCATTCTAGAATGCTAGTGTCTGAAATTAAAGCAATTGAACCAAAAGCTGGCCACCTGCAAACAGCAGTAAGAGCTTAGCTTTGGGCAAGTTTGCCAGATCGCCCAGCCCACGTAAACTGCAGCCCACTCTCAGGCCGCAGGAACGCTGATGCGTCACCTTCTCTCCCATCTGTCCCAGGGAACACTCATCCTCCATGGAAGCATGAGAGTAGCAACAGAGCCCCTCCCTTCCTGCCTCTCTTCTCCCCTGCTTGGAACCCTAAACTATACAGGAGAGCAGGAGAGAAAGAACGAGGAGCTGAACAGGGCAAACACGAGCTCATTTAATATAAAGGAATGATGTTGCTGACTTTAACTCCAAAGTAAAAGTCTACAAATGACATCACCAGCCAACTCAGTAATGAGAAACATGCTTTACAGTTTGTGAACTCCCTATGAGGGAAGATGAACTTCATGGACTTACTGGACTTCTTGCCAAAGAGTTTTCTAAAGACTCTAGAACCATTTATCTCCAAAGGGAGTACCAGCTGCAGAGCCTTTATTAAATACCTAGGATTTTAGCTTCTTCCAACCTCACCCTTCTGGAGAGTATCAGTGTTACTGGAATCCAAATGTACTCTCTGAGAAGCCTCATTCCTCCTTCAATTACTTAGTCATTCGTAAATTTATCAAGTACTTTTTCTTTCTTTCTTTTTTTTTTTTTTTTTGGTATCCACTAGGTCTCAGGAACTGTACTAGATGCTGGGGGTGCAGTAACCAATAAGGCATAGGCTGTGCTCTCAAGGGGCTTTCAATGGATGGAGGAAAAACAATGATAGAAACAATATGCACTGGCTGCCTGGAATCCTCTCGACACTTGCAATCCTGCCCGATAGCTCTAACCTCTACTAAGCAGTGTGCGACACCACATTTTCCACCCACGTTCTATAGTAAAATGGTGGCAGTGTTGAAAAAGATGACGTTTTCTGATAATGGAAGTACCAAATATCAAGATAAAGTATCATCCAACGTATAAGGAAAATTGAGTGAAAAAAAAAAACAAATAAATTACAATCTTCAGAGAGAAGAGCCAGGCTACAGAAGCACAAAGCAATGAAACAAAATTCCTTCAAATGAAATGTATAGGATAGAAAGAGTAAGTTTTAGCAATTAAGCACATGCCTAAGGGCCAGAATGCCCGGACTTGGGTAGAGTACAAACATGTACTCCTAAACCATCCATTGGATCTTGCTATTCACTTGCTTAAAAACCTCCCCTGGCTCCCTATTGCTCACTTAACAGAATCTAAGTGCACACACTCATGCTAATAGCTCGTTCATTCAGCAGAACCTACAATATGCTATGTAACTCCTAGACAATGGGAATACAAGGCCATGATCACTGCCATCAAGAATCTCATTAAATAAATAACTGCAATACGACATTCTCAGAGCCACAATCGTATCACATAACACTGTGCCATGAAAATACAACAGAGAGCTGAACTCCCTCCTGGGGACAAGGGACTAAGAGAAGGCTTTATAGAGAATAGATTTCTGCTTGGAGACTTGAAGGATAAGTGTGGATTCTGAAAGAGGTAGAGGAAGAAAAGGCAACACAGCAAATTAGAGAGAGCAAAGGGACTGAAGTGCAATTTTACTTATCATCTGTGGAATTACCCAGTTGTTTAGATGGCTAACCTGGCTAAGATAGTTATGCCTATATATACAGTTTGTACTGGGTAAATATAACTCTGGGCTTTAAGAAATGAGTAGTTTTCTAGGAATATACTCATATTTGAGTCCTTTACCTTTTTGGAGAAGATTTCTCAAAAGCATTGGATATGACAGCGGAAGACTGCATTTATCACTGGCAATCACAAATTTTATACATCTATGCAACTTAAGATTTTATTAAAATAGTTCTCAATGTATGCATACTTTGATTGCTTTTTAAATCTAAAAATCAAAGGTGTTGTTAGTAAAAAGTGAAAGGAAAACTTTTCGGTTATCCAGGTAATTTAATACATGTAGAAAATCTCCATGACATAAACGAGAAAAGACAATTTGGCAATGATCTGGTAATTTAGGCTATACACATAACTGAATGATAAGATTTATTTATTCAGGCCGGGCACGGTGGCTCACGCCTGTAATCCTAGCACTCTGGGAGGCCGAGGCGGGCAGATTGTTTGAGCTCAGGAGTTTGAGACCAGCCTGAGCAAGAGCGAGACCCCGTCTCTACTAAAAATAGAAAGAAATTATATGGAAAGCTAAAAATATATAGAGAAAAATTAGCCGGGCATGGTGGCGCATGCCTGTAGTCCCAGCTACTCGGGAGGCTGAGGCAGGAGGATCACTTGAGCCCAGGAGTTTGAGGTTGCTGTGAGCGAGGCTTACGCCACAGCACTCTAGCCCGGGCAACAGAGTGAGACTCTGTCTCAAAAAAAAAAAAAAGATTTATTTATTCAACAAAAATCTTCCAGGTGTCAGACTTGGTGCTAAATCACTCAAAAGGACATAGCCCTCCCCCATAAAGCTTACATTCTAGTGGGAAAGACAGACAGTAAATAGGAAGGTAAGTTTGAATGATAGTAAGAGTTGTGAAAAGAGCCAGGAGGGACGGGCAGTGTCTTCCCTTTGGGGCAGTGATACTGATGCAGAGATCTGAAGTGAGGTTGACAATTTTTACTTCCAGTATTTACTTCTAAGTATTTCATTTGGTTTTCCACATGGATGAAATTAATACTTATAGTATGATGTGGGAAAGAATGAATTTTGGAGCTGGACACATGGAATCTGGGCTTGGCCACCATGGATGGGTAAGTTACTTCTCATTTCTGGGCATGGGCTTCCAGATTTAGCCATAATAATGCCCACCTAACTGAGCCATTGATGGGACGAAAGGAAGATAATGTAATAACAGGTCAGGTAAGTGTTTCTATGTTAAGTCATTTATATCACCCAGCAACCCCAGACCATAGGTACCATCATTATCCCCATTATGCAGATAAGGAAACTGAGCATCCAGAGGGTAGAAGGGGGTTTAAATGGGGGTGGTTTGACTGAAGATCCCATGCCTTTTAAATACTATGTGGCACTGTCCTTCCCAGCCTCCTTCCCCCCTCCCCCATTAGTCCCTAGCAAACAGTCAGGGCTCAGTGGGTCATCTTCCCCTTCACCTGATACAAATACAGCTGTAGAAAACAGCACTCCCTTTACAAATTTACCCTAAGGGAATAATGGATGAGTACAGAATTTTCTAAAGAATGCTCATCACTATTAAAGAATGTTTATTTTAAAAATTGTTTTAATGTTAATGTCCTACAAATGTATTAGATAGCCAGCCATAAACTAGTAGTTGTAGAATAACATTAAATGGAAATTTTTTATTATATATTAAGTGAAAAGCAAGTTTCACTTGTCCAGTGGTATCAATTTTTGTTTTATATTATATATAACATATATATGCCCAGAAAAAAGACCAGAAGAATACATTTTCTCTGTACTTTTCTATACATTTCAAAATCTTTATAATAAACACGTGTTCTTTCAGTATAAGAGAAACAAGAGAAAAGGAAGTTATCAAAATACTACCCCTTTTAGAATGGCCTGTTTGTTTATTCATACAGTATTTTTTTCCTTGTGGAATAATACTTCTATTAACAAAGATAGAGCATTCCAACCATACATTGCATTCTCAGAAGTTTAATGGCCAGGGGTGGACAAATACTGCCTCTACCCTGGCATTTGCACATCTCCCCGTTTGGCTGCATGGTGTGCCCCCTCCCCAAACCCCTGGCTCCAAGTTCAGTGCTTTCCCCACAAAGGGTCTCACCCAACAAAAGGGACAGGCGGAGTGTGTGTTTCTCTGTTGGAGAGGAGGGGCATCTGGGTCCTTGCTACTTAAAACAATTAAAACACTGATCTCTAAGGTGCAACAAAGGTGAAGGATGGGTTGTTAGAATGAGACACGTTAATTTAACGGTCCATCCTACCACGGTAAGGAAATCAGACTCCATTTTGTCTGAATTTAACTGGAAATCTCATCAGCATTCTTCTGTGACTTTAACTACAAATGGTTCCTTTATGGTTAGAGAGCCCTGTAGTGCACTAACCTATAAAACAGATAAATGAGAGGAAGCATTTCTGCATCACACAAAAAAGATGCTTTGCTTTACAAAAGATTCACCTGGGTTTTTTTTTAATAGATGGACCCCTGTGAGCAGCTGTTGATTTGTTTACAGGTCATTAACTATTTGGCTGAAAGATGGGTTAAGGCCAAGGTGGGTGCCAGCATCGGGGCCACTATGAACTAGAGATCAATTAAACATGGAAACAGCTTTCCGGTGGAGAATCCCAATCTTCTTTTCTGCCGTGTGTCTGGTAAGGAACTGCTAGGGAGCCAAGAAAATTCAGGCAGATTAGCAGGAATGTCACTTTAGTGTACTTCTGAGAAAGCGACAACCCTAAGTGAGTGCTTAGAGGGTGGGGGAAGGAAGAGAAGGAGGGAACAGGGAGGGAGAGCCCCTACAGGCCTCAGTGGGACGCCTGTCCCTCAGGCTGTGTGTGGTGGCAGGGGGAGGAACTGTGAGTCACAGATCCCTGTCAATGTTTGCTGCTGCAGCTTTGGGAGGCCAGCTCTTGTTTTTCAGACTCCAGAATACTCCCTAGGAGATGTCTTAAACCAGAGAAAGACCCCAAGGAAGACTCGTCACGGGGGCTCTTTAACCTCTACTGTAATTAACAGGCCCTGATTTTTGTAGAAATCTGTACCCGCATTAACTGGATGGACCCAAAGGCTATTACAAATAAAAATAAGATACACCCAGCCTACCTTCAGCTTTCCCCTCAACAGATTGGAAGCCTGGGTCCCTCAGTCTATGGTAACCCCTGAAAAGCTGACCTGTTTTAGGTTTAACTGCTCAACCATTGCTTTTGTGTTTCACTTAATGAAAAATTTAATTTTTCTGGCAATTATTGATCTGCTGTCAGTTCTTCATTCTACAGGCAATGATTTATGGCCAGATCTCATGATGTGCATTGATCCAAAGCTTTTAATGTTCCTTTACAGAGTTTATTTTTCTACCAGTCTGAGAATCAGAGCCAGTGGGATTTACTTTCTGACTAACCATAGCATCACTTTGAGTAGTATGTAAGGGAGTCAACCATAACCTCCCTCTGGCTTCAACTTGAACCTGGGCTGTTTGGTACCAGCTGCAAATCCAAGGTGCCCACTTTGACCAACAGAAGATAAAGATCCTTTCCCTGCTGATTACATGGCACTGCTCTCACATTCCAGCAGTGGCCTCTAAAAGCAGTTGAACCTGTTGACCAATTACTGCTTAGAAGAACAGCTAAATAGTAATTATGTCAAACCAAACTCCTTTGTCAGATGCATTGTCACATATAAACCGGCAACACTAAACAATGTTACCCAAAAGATTTCCCCATTCAGTTACAGAGGACTTCATTTTGGGGCTGAATTATCTTGGAAGACAAATCAGGTTGTAGTCCTGTTCAACATTAAACATGATTCAGGAGTTAAATTAATATTCTTTTAAAGCAGAATAAGTGGGGATTTGGGTAATGTCTTTCCTCAAAATATTTCAGGCCAAAGTCTGTTCTTTTCTGCTTTTTTAATGGGGCAGAATTTGGAGAATTCAGCCATGTCTTTAAATTCTTAAACAGATAAAGAGCTCAGAAATGAGAAAATCCCCTACATTGTCCATAGATACTACTGTGTTTATTGTTCATTATTTTACTCAAGATCCTTTGTATAAGTTTCCTTTTGATGAATTTCTTAAGTGCTTACAATTCCTCCCAAAAAAAATTTTTTGAAAAAAATTTTTAAAAGCCTTTCTTTCGTGACAAACCTTGATCCTTGAGAACTTTGCAACTTGTCATATTTCCTACCTGATCTTGGCAGCTAGACAGTATAGTGCCTGGGAAGAAAGACTGGGTGGCTAGGAGAAGGGGTAAGAAGGAGACTTTTCGATGTATGAATATATACATTTTACCTCCTGAATTTTGTAACTCATGCATGTATAATATTTATTATCTCTCTAGAAAACTAATAAAATTTAAGTAAGAATTTTATGGCATGATGACAACTTAGAAGACTGTTCTTAATTCTGCCATTATTCCCTTCTCATTTTTTGGTGAGAATCACTAGGTTGTTTGGCTTTGCTTTGTTTATTTTTACAATATCCTTATTTGGCAAAATTAAGAGTTAGTAACCCTGTGACATCCCTTTCCACTCCACCACTTGACTTTTGTCTACAAATCTAGGTTTAAGGGTTCAACTCTTATTGTATCAGTGCCTTTTATTAGAAATCACTTCATAGTCTTTTTGGAGTTAGGGTGGTTATAAATATGCAAATACATGCCCACATGAACCCATACCATACATATACACAAAGTCAAACACCCAACCCTAGCGCTCAGAGATCCCTGGAAAGCTCCTGTGCCCATTCCCTCACATGATGAATGAAGAAAATGAGGCTGGAGAGAATTTTTACCCTCCTCTCTTAATGCTGACCCAACCCAGGTCTCCATAATTCCCAGGCCATTGGTCTTTCCATTAATGTTGAAAGTGCATCTAAAATCAATCAGAAATATGATTTGATTTATAAAAGTACTACAGCATACCACTTGGAAAAACCTAACAATTGCAAAAGCAAAATGTCTCTCTAAGAACTAATTTTCATCTTTTTAGGAAAATGAAATGAGCCCAGATATATTTTTTCCTGTAGCAGTGCTATTTATATTCAGCAACTCATCATACTTTGAGGAAAAGGGCATTAGTTGAGTCAATTTCTGCTCTGCTGGTTCCTTCCTCCCCATCACCATAAGGTAAAATATAAATTCCTTAGCACAGCATTCATTGTTTTTTATATTTCTCCTTTCCCCTACTCTCTACCACATTAAACTGCTTCTGGGTTCCTGAACATGCATTTCCTTTCGTGTCTTCATGAGTGTACACATGCTGCCTGCACCACCCAGGACAATTTTTCCCATCAAAACTACCCCTCTGGGCCAGGAGTGATGGCTCCTGCCTATAATCCTAGCACTTTGGGAGGCCAAGGTGGGAGGATTGCTTAAGGCCAGGAGTTGGAGACCAGCCTGAGCAATATAGAGAGACCCTTTCTCTATAAAAAAAATTAGCTGGATGTGGCTGTGCACATCTCTAGTCCCAGCTACTTGGGAGGGTGGGGCAAGAGGATGGCTTGAGCCCAGGAGTTTGAGGTTGCAGTGAGCTATGATGACGCCACTATACTCTAGCACTAGTGACAGAGCGAGACTCTGTCTCAAAAAAAGAAAAAAAAAATCCACCACTTCTCCCCCAATAACTCTTCCATAAAGGCTCAATGTCACTTCCTCCAAAAGATTTACCTGGTCTCATAGATGTGGTTAGTTACTCCTTCCTTTGTGCTGCTTGCCATTAACACTTCGGAAATGCCTCTTTCAGCACTTGTCTCGCTGTTCGTTGAGTATTTATGACTTTTGTCTCCCTAATATGACTGTAAGCTCAAGAACCGGACAGCTATCTTTTTTGCAATTGTCACCCCATTGTCTACCTAGCATTGGGCTCAGCATATAGTAGGTGATCAATAAATGTTCTTAGAAGGGAGAGAGGGAGGGAGAAAGGAAGGCCATCATTTGAGATGCAAACAGAAAAAAGCCTTCCTGCACTTTCCCTTTTGGATTGTGGTCAAAGAAAAGAATGTTTCCTTCATGGCTAATGTCCCAGAAATAGCTACTTTAAAAGAACCTTTACAGAGAACCATGCAGCCTGGGCCTTGGGTAAGAAAGTGAGCAGGCACTCTCTTTGCTGCCTTGTTCTCTCCTCTATATTTAGGCACATGGCTTGGAGCTCCTGCTTAGTGGAACATTCTCTTTGCCCTGCATAAAGGCTGAGAATCCTGCCTATGAAGCCTTCAGTATTAAGTGACACATGGAACAACTTGGGCTATGCCTACCTAATAGTTACTATACACAAAACTAAGAATGGTGACTTACCAGCTTTTGACATATGCCACTAATTCATTCTATCATCCAGTCCCTACTCCCTTAAACTATACTTAACAGACCCCAGTTTCTCCAGCTGGGAAGGGACAAAACGAAAAAGTAGAAGTCTGATGGCTGAGTTCTAATCCCCACTGTGCCTTATAACTGTAAGCACATTTTATCTCTTTCAGAATTCTCAGTTCCCACTTTTATACAATGAGATGTTTGGACTAATGGTCTCCCACATCTCTTCTAGATCTAGATCTAAAAACTATGCTTTGGTGTAAGGGCATATCAAGGATATGAAATTACACGCTGAATAAATATAGCAGCAATCAACCAATATTCATTACAGCTAGTTTATGTGCAGGCAAGTACATAGCTATCCATAAGGGATATAAAAAAGCCTAGGAAATGACCCCTGCCCTCAAAGAACCAACAGTCTAATCCGAGCTTTAAAACACACTGAAAACATGCCAAATGTTATGAGCAGATATGCAAAGTGCCAGATGAGTAGAGATAATAAAAACTTGGATACCGAATAGCTGCTGTGTTAGCAAACCTCCCTCAGAATAAGGAAAGAATGAACTGAAATACAATAATATAGCTAGCTTCTCCAGCATTTTGATGCTCATAAATCAGAGAGGAAAATAATCTATGGTGTTCTGTTTGACATTTTAAATCAATTTCAGCCTCTATTTTAAAAAGTGAGAAGAAAAGAAAATGCAGTCTTTTGATATTAACCCTCAAGACCCTAATAAAACCTAATAAAACCCTAATAAAAATTATGTTAATAATAATAACGAAAAACTTGCCAAATGCCAGTCACTGAATCCATTAATGGACACTTATACTATGAAAAATTGTATGACTTAGATCTGTTTTCAACAATTTTGCTCCAAAGGAGCACACTCCCTGAAAACTGCCTTCACCTCTATTCTGGGGAAAAAATAGTATCAAGACCTACCTGCTGTGATTGTGACAAGAGCTTCCTTTGGCTGTGTTTTGAGAGATAACCCACGTTTCTCTTCCTTTCCCCCTAACACTTGGCCCCCACACAGCTCTCCTGATTCTCGCAGAGCGAATCGATGAGCAAAGACATAAACATCCTACCATATTCACATTTCTCGCGGGCCCTGCTGACAGAATTGCCTACCTATTTTAACCTATGTAACCAGATAGTAAGAATAGGAAAACTCTAGCTGCTTACAGGCAAACTCCAATTTCAGATTAGATGTGATTTCATACAACTTGCAAATGTAGAAGTTCAAGTGCCAAGCAGAAGTATGCACTGGGATCTCACATCCTGAGTCATTGATTTGGGGGAAATTTATTCCTGATTCTTTGACTTCATTTTGGCTCCTTAACTCTATGGGATTTTTTTTTTTCCTGCTCTCATATTGAATTATTCTGCTTTGGTAGCTGAAATAGTACTTTTTAGCAAGAGTGGGTTGGAACTCTGAAACTCTATAAAAAGGATTAAGTGTGTCGATTTGGGTGTTTCTCTCCAAGGCTCCTTAAACTTCATTATTTTACGCTATAGAAAGTAAATTAAAAGAGAAATTCTCTGTCAGATAACTAATCCTGAAAATTAAAATATTACCATTTGGTTATTGTTTTAGTCTCCTAGTTGCCTTTTAACCTAATGGATTTAGTAAACTAATTTCCTTTACACATTTTGCTCAATCGCATCAGGAGTGACTCATTATTTTGCTAATGCTTTAGGACAGTAATGTAGAGGAAA
This sequence comes from Varecia variegata, assembly GCA_028533085.1. NCBI lineage: Eukaryota > Metazoa > Chordata > Mammalia > Primates > Lemuridae > Varecia > Varecia variegata. Next base: position 57,099,338 of record CM052440.1, read on the forward strand.
ATGTGTTCTGGTCACATGGTCAGCATACTAACATGAAAGGCTAATTACTAGGCCCATCAATGGCTCTCACTCACAGAAAGTCACATCCTGGCTGGGGAGTGGGGGGACGTTAGCCTGGGAGCCAGTTCCCAGAAGCTACAGAATGAGAGCAGCTTCAGGCTGCTCTCAGCCCCTTCCTACCATTTCACTGCCATGTCAGGATTTTCAGAATTGGTGGGCAAAGCCAACAGATTCCTCTTCACCCCCTGCCCACTGTCCCTGCCCACCCCCCACCCCCTACCCCCCGCCACTTCATGAAATGGCAAGTAGCCACCAATCCAGTTTCCCTCATCCCATCCTAAACCTCTGGAATAAAATGGGAGTATAAATCTAGCAATCTCTATTTGGGAGTTGTTCCTTTTTTATACTTAGAGTTCATAACCACTATTGGGCATGTAATTTTTTTTCTTACACTTGCTTGAGTTTTCTTTATTTTAATGCCCCACGAATCCTGGGCTCTGGGTGGTCATTCTGGTGCAGTGGCGGGAGTGTGATCAGAAGTGATGGCATTCTTTAAACTCAGACCTCTGGGAACTTCTGCCCAGCAGCAGCCCTCGTGAGGGGAAAAGCTAATGCAGACATTTGCAGGTCAGACTTGAAGATATTTATGGAAAGTCATGTGCTATCTATAGAAGATCTTCAAGCCTGGGGTCAAAGTAGCAGAATAAGCAACATTCTGAAGCAGGAATGGCTACCTTTTATAGAAAGGAGAGAATGTGTATGAAAATCTAAGATCTGGAGTTTCAGAGGTAGAGAATTGATTTTAGTGCTCCTTCTGTGACTCAACTATAAGTTCCAGAGTTCTTTTTAGATAAAAAAAAGAAAAGAAAAAAGTACCATTTAACCCAAGATATTTCCAGAAAGGACATTAGAAACCATCATGTAACTCTCTTAAGTTTTTGTAAGCTCTCAAAGTGAATAAATTAACCTTGAGTGTCTCTACATGATACCAAGAAGATCTGAAATAAAATAGGATTAATAGCTATGAGCAAAAAGGACATTATTTTTCTTTCCTCTCTCTCTCAAACTCACAGGCATGTGAAGTCAATAGTGTGGGGTTTTGAAGTATAAACAAAGAAGGCAGAATCAGAGAACCCAAATAAACAAGACACCAATCTATTCTCCAGTCGTAGCCCCTCCATTGTGCCAGCAGTCGTCTGCAATTAGTCTTGTTCCCCAAAGTTGGGTATCTGCCATGGGGCTCCTCTGAGTGGTAGCTGTGCCCCATTATGTGTGGACACCACTGGATTTTGCCTTGCTTCCTAATTTGGCCACTGGCACTCTGGTCCACAATTGAACCTTAACTCCTTTGGTTGAACGCTAACAACCTGATATTCCCTCTTCCTGGGAGGTTAGACTCTGCCCCTAAAGCTGAGCTGCTGCTTCCCCTAGCTCACTGCCTCCCCCTCTAAGGCTGCCTCTACTGCCCAAATAAATGCCTGCCCCTGAGCTCCTTCACCTTGTGGACAACACTGCCTTGGCTGGGTCACCTTAGGGCATGGATGGGCCAGTCCTACCTGCCCCACACACGCCCTTCTCCCCACCAGCCCTCCAGTATGCCTCAGTATCCATTTCTCATTCAGTATATGTTGAGCTCCTACTCTGTTCCTTTTGCTGTGCAAGGCACTGGAGTCACAACGTTGAATTAGGCAGCATTCTGCCCTCAAGGGGCAGACTAGTGGGAAAGGCAGCTACGCAAAGATTGCTGTGACAAAGGAATGGACCCTGACCCAATGTCCTCCCTCCACTCACCCTTGAGCAGAGGGGAAGTAGCCTTCAATCTTGCATATGTTGTAGGTAAACTCAGTTTTCATAAGAGATTATCACTTAGGCTCAGTTGACTGTTAAAACATATAATTCCTTTTTCAATACCAACATGGAATCGTTGAGTATTGCCCAAGGATTATAATTTTAAGATGACAGCTGGCCAAACTCCCAAAAGCCTGTTGAAAATCCGCCGCTCGTGGAGGACTGCCTGAAGGATAAGCAGATTCGCTTGGTCCACTTTGTAGAGCTACTATAAACTGCTGAACCCTCCTGAGGTCCCCAAGACCCACCTACCAGACCCCCTGGGGGCCTCCATCAAGTCTCTTAGTTTAGGGGTTTCATGAAGCTCTAGGGGTGTGAGGAATAGTTTGCTCTGGGCAGTCTAAAAAGTGTAGCAGAAGAGAGTAGGTACTACTCCCTTCTAGAAATGGCCTCTACTTTTGTATTCATTCATACTACTTTCTCCCTGACTTCTTCTTACCTGTTTGACTTCTTCTTCTTAGTCAATTTTGAAGGTTACTTTCTCTGGTCATCCAAAACTGAACTGCCCATCTTCCCCCACCAAACTTGTCCCTGCTTTTAAGCTCACTCATACCCCAGCCTCTGCCGACCTCTCCAGGCTCATCCAAGCCTCTGCCACCACCAGTCTGCCCTGTGCCCCATACTGTGGCCAGGCTGGACAGATGTCAATTCCTTGGATTCAGCATATCTGTATTCACCTCCTCACTTTTACGCATGATGTTCCCTCTGCCCAAAATGCTTGGATACATGTGTGTGCACACACATACATGCACACATCTTTCCCTAGGCTAGCTCACTGTTTAGGTGCCTCTTCTTATAGGAAATCTTCTCTAACTCTATCTTTGTCCCCTCCGACTACATGGTTTGGCCCTGCTATGCAATATCAGAGCACTCTGAACTACTCACGTCATTGCAATTGTCATACAATCTGTAAAGTACCTGTCACAAAGCAAAGTGATTAAATTGCTTCTTCTGAAAAAATGAATTTCATTGATTTGAGGGATGCTCTGAGAAACAGCCCTAAGAAACACATTGTGAGTGCTCTGTGAGGATGTTGTTGAGGACGTTGTTCATCATATTTCTAGAGCCTTCATGAAAAGGACCCCTGAGGTGGGCGGGCTCTTTCTGCTCTTCTATTTATTATTTTAACAATATCAATAGGCTGGGCACGGTGGCTCATGCCTGTAATCCTAGCACTTGGGAGGCCGAGGCGGGCGGATTGTTTGAGCTCAGGAGTTCGAGACCAACCTGAGCAAGAGCGAGACCCCGTCCCTACTAAAAATAGAAACAAATTATCTGGCCAGCTAAAAATATATATAGAAAAAATTAGCCGGGCATGGTGGCGCATGCCTGTAGTCCCAGCTACTCGGGAGGCTGAGGCAGTAGGATCGCTTAAGCCCAGGAGTTTGAGGTTGCTGTGAGCTAGGCTGAGGCCACAGCACTCACTCTAGCCCGGGCAACAAAGCGAGACTCTGTCTCAAAAAAAAAAAAAAAAATATATATCAATAGTTATGTTTCTCCTAAGGACAGGACTGTTTTACTTTAGATATCTTTCCAGTTGTGTAAGAATTATGTAACCATTGTCGAATTGGCTGCTAGAAACCTGAAAACTAAATCATGTCTCTCTATGAGATGAATTTTATGAATTTGTCTCATTTCTGCTTCTCATCTTTCTTACCTACTTTCAAATTATGCTAACTTACTGTATGTCATTGTTGCATAACAGTATGGGAACTTAAATATTTTTCAGAACGAAGGCAGATATAACTAATCAAATAAATGAAGTTAGTATCTAAATGGCAGAAGGGTGTACCAACTAGTACGCTTTAATTTGCAAATCACTTAAACCCCAAACTGGCTTAAATGACAACAAAATATTAGTTTAACCTGAAAAATTTGGTTGTCTTGTGTTTTCAGGTAGAGTTTGATCCAGGCGTTCAAACCATACCGTCAGTCCTGGTCTCTCACCATTTCTCACTTCTGTCCTCTTTCATGCTTGCTTCATGTTCAGGCTTCATGTGGTGACAAAATGGCTACTAGAGTCTAGTCCTTTGTATTCCCAGATGTATGTTTAAAAGAGAAAAGAACAAGAGAATGTCTCCTGTCTCTGAGTATAGAATCCACAGGGGTAGAGACTTTGCCTGTTTGGTTCACTGTTGAATTCCCAGCAAAGAGATGCCTGGTATATAAAGGATCACGAAATACTTGTTGAATTTGTTGCTGTGGAATTCCTAAAAGCTCTTGCACAAATCTCAGGACCTGGCCTGGGTCGCATGCCCATCCCTGAACTAATCTTTTGATTGGGGGGGATCCAGTGCTCTACTTTTCCAGATCTGGGCACCTGATCCTAACACCAAAGCCAGAGATGAGTTTCCATCTAAACCTTGTGCACTGACAGTGGGGGAAGGTGGTTCACCAAAGGAAATCTGGGGCACTTAAAGGAAGAAAAAACATTCTAGGCAGACAAAACAACAAATATGCACATCGATGGACTACCAAGAAGGTGATGTTTGAGTTGAATTTTAAAGGATAAGCAGGAGTTAGCTAATAAAGAGGGCAGTTATTAATGGGTAACATTCTAGGCACTTTCAAAGCACAGAGGTATAAAAAAAGCTTGATGCTTTTGAAAAATTACAAATAGTTTAATATGGTGACAGCAAACAAGGGTGGAGAGTAGTAAAAAAAAAAAAAAATAAGCTAAAGAGACAGGCAGAGTGCAAATACGAAGGACCTTTTACACTAATCCAAAGAGTGTACACTCTGTCTTGAAAGCCCTGGGAAACCTCTGTAGGATTTTCAGCACAGTAGCATGCCTTACAGCTAAGCCCTTGCAGACCATCACACGGTCAAGACTGATTCACTCTGCAAATACTGAGTGGGGCTGAGTCTGCAGGTCAGAAAAAGGAGTCCCAGATGTGGATGAACAGGAGACACAGGGAGTAGGAACCAAGCAAAGCCTGGGAATCCAACAGACCTGGGATTCAAACCAGGACTGCCAACACTATCAGGTTGTGGCTTGTTTAAATCTCGAGCTTGTGGCCTAAACTGTTGTGAATCCTTCATCTACACGTGAAAGTACTCTTCCATGAGCCAAGATGTATGCATAGCATGACTCCCTTGGGCATTGCATTAGTTTGCTGTGGCTACCATAATAAAGTATCACAAACTGGGTGGACTAAACAATAGAAATTTATTGTCTCACAGTTGTACCAGTGAGCAGTTTGAGATTAAGGTGTGGGTAGGGTTGGTTCCTTCTGAGGACTGTGAGGAAGAATCTGTTCCATGTCTCTTGCCAGGCTCCTGGTAATTTGCTGGCAATCATTGGTGTTCCTTGGCTTGTAGAAGCATCACCCGATCTCTGCCTTCATCTTCACATAGTGTTCTCCCTGTGTGTGTGTCTGTCTCCAAAGTTTCCCTTTTTATAGGAACAAAAGTCATATTAGATTAGGACTTACCTTAGTGATGTCATTTTAACTTGATTATCTCTGTAAAGACCCTATCTCCGAAGAAGAGGGAGTACCCTGAGGTACTGGAGGTAAGAATTTCAACACAGGAATTTTTGGAAGACACAATTCAACAAACAGGGGTGTCATTTTAAAAAAAAGGTAAATTTTTATCAAGGCTTGAAAAGAAAAGTAGACGTCCCCTAAGTGGATTGATTTCTTTATAAAAGGTATGATACCATGTTTGTTTGCAAAGACAAAGAAAATAGCACCATTACTAAAAGAGATCCAGAAAAAGAAAAGAGACCTATATGCTACCCAAGAGTCCACAGTGAAGAATGTTTTTTCAAATTAAATAAAAAAAAGTTCTTTTCTAACTTGTGGGATTTTGCATGGAGCTAGTGTAGAGAAGGGTGGTGGTGAGAAAATGCCTTATAAAATGGCATTATGCAAACTTTCCACCCATTGAGTCTGTCATGCAGCCTTAGCGTTCAATCCTCCCAACAGTCCTCTGAGGTGACTATCCTCATTTATAAATGAGAAACTAAGCCTCGATGAGGTTAAATACATTAATTACTCTAGGCTACGTTTGGTAAATAGTGGGGCTGAAATTTGAAATCAAACTACTCTGACCTCAGACCATCACATGGATTGCCCAGTCATTTTATGAGCATCCCAGTTGAAGACCAAGTGTTCACATTTGCATTGGATCTGAAAAGTACTGCCCAGCACATTGCCCTAAGGGGCTATAAGCCTCTTGAGGAAACAACCGTGTATCATCTACAGTGCTCACATGTTTGCTTGACATAATAGATGCTCAATAAATAAAGCCTCTGTGAAGTCACCATAGAGCTATGAGCCTTCTGATATCAGACACATTTCTTACCATAAGGTAACATTTTCCCCAATTAAAAGGGAGATCCAAGTGCAGGCTCTATAAATATGCTTTTCTCGGACTTCTCCTACCCAACTACAAATGTCAACCAGCCCACTGAAGAGGACCTTCTCATGAAGTTGTGGCTGTAGGAGTTAAATGATATGATCTTTCACTACATCCTCCGTTGATTCTGTTCCACTGCATCGTTCAGTCTGTGGGGAAACTGCTATCATTCGAAGGTTTTGATTGAGACAAAAGGCAGACAGGCACCCAAAGATGCTATCAAAGAGTGGACTAGTGGACTCTTTGCCCTTAAAAGTGGTAATTTTCACTACCTCCATGGGTGAAATAAATCATTTTGTCAATTTTCGTGGGCAGTTGTGTAGGTTAGATAGAAGTTAAAAGTTGATATCTTAATAAAAAGCCCCCCTGGGCAAGATAAACAGACAAAACGTAAAAGGCCAACTCCAACAAAATGCTGAGGAGCAAGACAGCCAGGTTTGTTCTTCCCCAGATCCTCATCAGTTACAAACACCACTAGCAAGTGGAGTTATTTCAAAAGCAACAGCCTTGTTTCCTGAGTGCTCTGTACTCAGAAATTCTGCCTGGTATCTAGAGAGGAGAGAGTTTCTATAATGCAGGGAGATCTGAGTCAGACTTAGAATCACAGAGCACAGCACTGAGGCCACATATTTCCCTGGATTTGGACCATTTCCTCCTCTAGTTGCCTTTGGTTATTTCCTTGCATCTTCTTTTTTGTCAGCTCCATTTTTGCTGAGTATTCCCTTGCTCTATTCCCAGTGAAAATCGATGAGACGTGGTGCTCTGAAAAATTCTGAAACTGGCAGTTTCAGGGATAAAAATTGCATCAATCAATACCTCCCTCCCTGCCCCCCAACACACACATCCTCATCTTCCTGGAAGATGATACAGTATCCGACAGGGTGGTGGAAGGGGTGGAGAGGTCAACCAAGCCCCAGCTTTCCAGAGACACCTGTCAAGTTGGGGTTACCAGCTGCCATCCGTGTCTGCCCTCTGCAGCCCCGGAAAATAGTACCCACACAATGTGAGACTCCACTGATCCAGAACTGGAGAGGATGGGGGTTTCTAAGGTTGAAGGTGACACAAGTGTCAGGGCAGAACTTTGAAACAGGCTGAGTTCCAGTTCAACGTGGGTGAATGTGCCTGAGCGCCCCAGCTCTGGGAATTGGGCAGACCGAAAACATGGAGAATAGTTTGGCCAATGAAAAAGGATCATCAGGATGGAATACATGCTTTGAGCATGGCTTTAAGCTCTCCATGCTAACTTGGGTCGGGATCCGGACACTGGGGTGCGCTGAGGTTCTGGTGTGCACTGTCCCCGCCGAATTTGGCATTGAGACGACCAGGGCTGTCGAGGCAGGGTAAGGGAACGGACTAGAGGCTGAGTCTTTGGCTTCTTGCTCTGAAATATCACTCCTTTGGTTCGGAAGCAGAGACTCAGACGAACCTGTAGAATCACACAAGATAGGATCGAGTCCAAACGGGTTCCCAGCTAGGCGAGGCGAGACGGGCGGAATCTAACCGTTTAATTAACTATCCCTCTGCATACCCACACCAAAGGAAAAGGAACTCAAATAGGCAACCCCCAAACCGTTTGATCAGAGGAAATTGGGTTTGTCTTTTTTCCCCCTTCACCCTTCCTGTCTTTCAATTCATCAGGATTGTTGGTTTTAAAAGGGGGGCGGGGGGCATAAAATTGGGGGCGGAGCAGAGGCGACGACCGAGCTGCACTTGAGAACCTGGGCCGCGCCTGGGTGAACTTCTGCTAGCGCATAACTCGCCTCCAGTCCAGCCCCGCCGAGTGCGCGCGGAGCCAGCCCCTGCCCGGCTCGCCGCCGGCGCGCACGCCCTGCCTCGCTGCCCCGCGCCCGGGCGCGGGCCGGACCCGCGCACCGACCTCGCCGCTCGGGTCGCGCGGGGGTGCGCGTGGGCGCGCGCCCAGCGGCCTCGATCCCGCGGCGGCGTCCGCACTCCGTGTTTTCGCTCGCGCTGGGCCCGGCGGCAGAGGGCGGGGTGCGCGGCGGCGCCGCGGCGCGGGGCTCCGGAGCCCGAGCGCACTCGCCTGCAGCCTGCAGCCTGCTGCCAGCGCCGCCTCCCGCGGCCGCCGCCGCCCGACAGCGCGCCCGGAACATGCCAGCCCCGCGCCGCCTGCGCTGACTGCCCCGAGACGCGCGGCGGCCCGCACGGCGACTTTCTGGGCTCTGGATGGTTCGTGCGCTGCCCACCCTCGCCCACCCCTGACGCCGCGGATCGCAGCTCCGCAGACCCGCCGCGGCGCCGAGGACCGTCCAGCCGAGTTCTCTCTCCGTCGCGCGGGGTGAGTGGCAGCCCGGCTCCTGGCGGGTTCTGCAGAGGGGGCTGCGGCGCGGCGGTGGGGGGGAGCGCCGCAGGGCCAAGGCCGGGGCACCTTCGCTGTCACCGCGGGGAGTCTGTGACACCCAGACCGGGTCGGTGTGGCAGAAAATAAGGGAGAAGGGCATAATCGGTTCGTTGGGCTGTGTAGGCAGTGAAAGCAGATACCGGGCTGCAGCACCCACAGGGCTTCAGATAGGCAGCCCGCATGGCTCCTGCCTGCTGCATCACGGCCAACACTTCCCTTGATTCTCTCCTGCGTGGAAACGCGACCAGTGGCCCGAGAGTCGCGGCGATGCGGGGCGCTGGGAGGCGAGGGTGCGTTGGCATGTCTCCGCCGCTTAGGATCGCCTGTCACCTACTGGCGTCCGGAGGGAGGGTCCCGATTCTCTCCAAACGCGCTGGGGAAAGGGCCAGTTGCTTTCTGCCAGGGGTGCGTCGGCTCCCACCGTCGCCCCCCGCCCCCCGCCCCCCGCGATGTTGTTTTCTGTATGTAGCACGTACACAGAAAAGAATGACAGCGTCTTCCTCTCTTTAGGCAGAAAAAGTTGAAAAAACTAGGCATGTTAATAATTAGCAGGACCAGGACTCAGGATGCAGCAGAAAGCTGTTAAATTTTCATTGCGCTCTAAGAAAAACAAACGGCATCGCCATTGACTTTTGGCAGCGCTGTGTTATTCTGGGGACTTTGGGAAAATTGTCCACAGATTGTCTTCAGGAGGCTGAAGAACGAGGTGGGTGGGGGGCGGGAGGGAGGACGGCCGGCACCACACTGAGTTCCAGCTTGCCTAAGGAGGATTCAGGATCACAAGCAAAAGCGTTTGGTTGCTGGTTTTAAAAAGCGTTGTCAGGGCAGAGCTGCGGCCATGAGCAAGGTGAAGAACACACCGTGGGAACCGGCCTAAAGGAAAAGAACATGTCAAAATCGTGCCTCTGCTGGGGAGTGCAGACGCATTTGTGCTATAAAAAGGATGCATACCTATGTGCTTTTAGGATAGATTTTATGAAGGACAAATTATGCTTAATGAAATTGTACCTTGTATCTGTTCGTGCATACAGTTTTGTCTACCGCCTCACTTTAATCCGTACTTCAGAAGGCTGTGTCTGCCGTTGGTGTTATGTAACTGATGTAGTTCACCATCAGATATTTTTTAATGTACTTTTGGAGTAAAGGGAACTTCCATCTGTCTTTCCAGACAGGCCCAAGGTGTAGACGGGTGAGGGCTGCTAATGTTTGCCCTAGTCTGGCTCCAGATGTGTGAGCTCAGCTGTTGCCTGTCACTTAGGTGACAACTGGCCTTTTCCCACTAAGCCTTTGCTGTCTCCATTATCCTCAGTGAAGTGTCAATGTTCAGCCGCCTTCTATTATCAGGAGTGGACTCTAGCCCCTTGGGAGGCGGCAGCCTTATTTGACCATCCCCAACAATATGAATGTTTTCAGACTCTAGGAAGGAAAAAAAAAATCCCCTGATAGCAAGATAGATACATTTTGAATTGAGCATCAACTTAATCCAAAGATTGTGCTTTAATCAAGACAGCTCTATAAGGATGACGCAATATCTGTCAAGCCTTTTCTCTGGAACAATATTTACTCCCACCAGGGGATTTTAAACTTAAACAGCAGCCATTTATCTTGCTGTCTGGTGGAGCCTGGTTCAGTTTGCCTCCAATGTGGTCCTAGCCTTGGTGGCTGGGTTTGGCCTGGGACAGGAATCTGTCATTGTAGCCCAGCTGGAGCCTGAAGAAAGCAAAATACAGCACCTGCTGGTACCAGAGAGTTTCTAAATGCCATCTACTGATGAGTCAGGAAACACAGAAGGAGATATTTTACAAGCTCTTCCAGAAATGTTTATACAAAGGATTTAAAGGTTAAAAATGCATGTGCTCTACATATTAAAACTGAAAGGTGCTACAAATAAATGGATGTTACCCACAGTTAAGGGTTTGCACACTTGCTGATGAACTCAAAAATGTGTAAGTTTAATAAGTCATGGCTGACATAGTGACTCATTCTTATGAATAAGCCTCAAAAAGGAAAAACGGAAGGAAGGAAGGGAGGGGGGAGGGAGGAAGCAAAACTGTATGGTTCATAGAGATAGACATGTTGATGTGAGTGAATGGATTTAGTAAATTAATTTTTCCATCCTTAATTTGGTACTAATTGGTGATTTATCACTCAGTGAGCCTGTTGGTTCATAGGTTTTTAAAAGAAAAGTGATAATTTTACTAAAGTGACAGATTCAATCAGTTCTGCTAGTAATACCAGTGAAGCTTAAAGAGCTTATTATGTTTTCATAATTAAGGTCTGTGGAACCACTCTTTGTCGGGGGGGGGGGCCATGGGGAGGCAGTGATGAGTCACCTTGGGTCACCCAAATAAAATCTAATATCAGCTGGGGAGAAAAAAGAACCATTATAGGGTTAATAGCTGAACTGTTAAGTTTACAGTCAGATATGGGTAAAAGTCTGTTGTTCCTAATATTCTCTCATATGATAACTATAAAAAGACCAAAAAAGTTAAATTTTGTAGTTTCTTTGATTAAGGATTTTTAAAAATAAGCTGAAATATAAGTTTAAAAAGTGGCATTGTAAGATAATTTCTCCAAAGTCTCATATAATTATTTGACAGCAAAATACAAAGACTTGATTGAGTACGTGAGTGTTTATAATACTCATGAAGTGAAACAAGAATCTTTAAAAATATTTTCCAGTATTTAAGTAACTCTTTTCATAGCCTATACCTATATGTTAGCTTGTCTAATATAATGAGAAATAATCTTCAGTAAAGATTATCATTACTTATTCTAGTTACTGCAGTCAATTTCCTGGTTAAAGTAATTTATAAAGAGTAAATTTTTCCTTTTAAAGAAGGAAAGAAAATCCAGGTGCAGTGGGGCACACCTGTAGTCCCAGCTACTCCAGAGGCTGAGGTGGGAGGATCATTTGAGCCCAGAAGTTTGAGTTCAACCTGGGCAACATAGTGAGATCCCATCTCTGAAAAAAAAAAGTAATTTAAAAAGTCAAAGTGATCCTCATCTGTGCATAAAAATGTTAAAGATGTCATTTGACTAGGATAGACTCCTCCCCCTTGGAAAAATAGCTCTCTCTTTTTTCTCTATGTTATATAAAATAATATCAATTATTTCATGCTTATTAGTGAAAGAATATTAAAATTGCTTAGATCCATGTGTAATTATTTCACAATAAAGAGAAGGAGTTAGGGAAGTGAATGAATTGTGTTTCTTGGTTGGTTGGTGGTCGGTTGGTGTTTTAAGGAACCATTACTTCTTTTTCTTCTGGTCACAGAATAAAAGATTACTGAATTGTCTTTAGAAGGTTGGTGTGAGCAAATGAATTGAGAGAGGGAAGGAAAAATCTTCGTGCCAAGTCCTGCACTGCTGAATTCCTCAAAACCTCAGGCAGCATATGGAGCCAGCACTACAGCACAGAGTGCCAAGGACCAGGATGGCATCAGGGCAATTGCAGCAGCCCAAGCTGTTGGCCTCCCCACCTCTGGACACACAGAAGTATAGTGTCACAGCTCCCCCAGGACCCAGGAACCACACCTCCTTGTTTATGGTCCTCCTGAACCAAAGGACCAAAGGAGGTTGACTACATGGGTGTTTGGGTGTTGGTGAATGAACATTTCGGAGCAGTGAGAAAAGCCTAGCCTGCGATTGCGTGGAGTGTCCGAGTAAGCCTCTGTTTCCCCCCTTCCCCTCTCTCCTGAAGGAGTCACAATGGGAAGAGACATGCTTTACAAGTTGGAACACGCTCATGTCATGATACTTCTGGCGCAGAGATACAATAGAATAATCAGATCACTTTTCCGTAGGCCAGAATGACACAGTTTTTCCAAGAACCATTCCTGAGCTGCTGGTCTGCTGGCACTATTTCCAGTTATTGGGGAAGGGGTGGGGGAATCAAACTTCTCAAAGAGATTGTAATAATTCTTCCTGTGTCTCTGTTTTGTGCACTTGTTTAGACTAAACTCTAAATGTATTTTGGTCATTTTTGAAGAGACCTCTCCAGGAACAAGAATGATTGCCCAGCCTAAACTGGTTAGACCTTTGTAGGTTCATTCTCGCATAAAGAGAGATTTTACCTTAAAAATAAAAATAAAAGTGTCAGCCAGGCAGAAGCCAAGGTAAACATTTTAAAACTCAGAGCTGTAAACTAGCAAGTAGCTGTCATTTACCTTTACTTAACTTTCTTCCTGCCTGTCCATAAGTTTGGTCCTAAGTGATCCTAAAAATCAACTGACCAATTCAACTGCAGTTGTATTTTTCTCACTGGTAGATTTGGGGTAAACTCTTGGGAGAGATGCCTTTCATTTCTAGTGGATTACACTTCAGAAAAAAAGTTAGAGCTGTGTTATTTCAGTTGTTCTAGTACTGAAGTCATGGACTCCTTTCTAAGAGTTTTGTCCCAGCTGCTGATTTATAGCACCCAACAGCTTTTGCTTTGCGTATGTTTCTCTCCTTTTCTCATCCATCTCTGGAAAGAAGGATTTGTCAATAATGCAGTGAAAATATTGCAGTTAGATGCAGACCCATAGGTAGACTCCTACGTGCTGTGTGCTCTCGCTCAGCTGCCCTTCTTTTATCAGAGGCACAGATCCCAGGGCTTGCAATTATGGTCTTTGACTTTGGTAACAATTCTGTTTGAAATGTTTCCAATTACACACAATATTGGCGGCATGTAGCAGCTGCATGCCAAAAAGCATTTCAAAGTGTGTTCCAAGAATCAGGCTGTGATTGCTTTTAATTTAAATAAAGGCTATTTGGTTTCCTGTGATGTTTTTTATAACCACCTTTCCCCCCATTTTTGTTGCCTTAAAAAAAAAAAAAGTCTGATATAAAGTAGCCACCACTTAATGTGATAAAATATTGACTCTAGTTTTCTAGGATGGCTGTTTGCTTTTAGCAACCACAACAGACATTTTAATAAAGGAATTTTAAAGAACCATTGCACAGCAGTCTGGATTTCCCCAAAGAAAAAAAGAGGAAAAGGTTATCTGATAGCATATTGTAAGTAGCTAATGTTTTCAAATTTTCCCCTCTTCCTCTTTAGGGACCTGTCGTTATAATTATCTTTTTAGGTCGCTGGAGATCATTTGGGATACTGTCTTTTTTTTTTTTTTGGATTCCTCTATTTTTTTGTGGGTCCATGAAGAGGTGTTTAAAAAAAAAAGAACTTAAAAGGGTAGAGAGAGATCAATAAGAATATTCTTAAAACAGGGAGGTGGGGCGAGGTGGGCCAGCAAATCATTTCACCATTTTACAGGAAGTAAACCCTCCAAATCGGCCTTCTCTGTGGGCTTGAAATCTCTGAACACTGAAACCCTTTTAAATGGCGGTCGTTTAAATCTTTCAGTAGCTCCCAGATATACTGGACTTATTAAATCTGAAAATAAGAAAATATACGCTCTTAGGACTTGGAGTGAATGGATTGGGAATAGGACTGAGGAGTTCTGTTTCCAGGACAGTTTGTTGGCCCACCTGAAACATAACACCTAGAGCTAGAGGGTATCCAATAGGCGAGGTGCTAAGATGGCCCTAATTAGGTGTTTTCACATAGGCTCTTTCAATCCTGGCAAAAACATCCTATAGAGTATAGTGCTTCTTTGGGTTGAACAGTAGTTGACTTGCATAAATGCCGACATCTCTTCTGGCGTTTTTGGAAATCTTCCATCATGTAATAAATAGTGCTGTATAATCCAAATTTGTAAATGCCATGTTTCATGTAGCCCCTGTAGAGACAGCTGAAATTAACCCAGGCTGCTAGGGATCATTGAGATCCTGGAGGTTAGGTTACTGCCTAAATCCAAAGTACTACCAGTAACTAACGCTATTTGAGGCCTTTGATCAAACCTAGGAGAAGGTGTGAGGTTAATCTTAGTATAGCAGTGTACTGTCAAGAAGTGCCCACCAACCGATGCTTAGTGTTTTCCTTTTAATCTCTTTTATCCTTGGAAACTGTCTTTCAATTAGGCAAACCTACTTGGAGGAAATTTGCTCAACTAGAGGTAAAATGAGGTTTATGTTACTTTATCCTTTATCAGCTGAGCACCCGAGCCTGCCAGACATACCCACCCCACCCAAGCCCATTGCTATAGTGACAAAACCCACAGTAACTAGGGTTGAAATAGAAAGTCTATTAAAACCTTTTTCTATATTGGGCAGCTCCTCTGCTCTAGTTAAAATGCTGCCTTCTGTGTACACACACACACACACACACACACACACACATACACACACACACATACACACACACACACACACACACACACACTACTCTTTCAGTCTAATAATAGTAAACTGATTTAAGCTATGTTATCGGTTCACCAAGGGCATTTCTACTCCTTTTGTTTCTTTTATTTCACTGATAAGCAAATAATATGGTAATCTTCTGGAGAAACTCATAACTTGTTAACTGGAATTGATATTTCCAACGATGCTATTTACAGGCTTGAATAATCTAAGTTCCTAATTTAGGATCTGAAAAGGGGCTAGATAGTGTGATATTTTTGTTTTGCTTTAAAATATCTCTTCCAAACCATTTAGGGAACTGTCAGATTTTATATGAGAAGACTGCTCAGTGCTCTAGTGTTGAAATACTTGTTATAATGTATATCAAAAAGAGATGACATTTGAAATTCTTCTGCGACTATGTAATTAATAAGTATGTTCAGTGCTAGAAGTATATGCATATTACATAATTTTTAGAAAGAGAGAAAGTTAGGTCTGAAGTGCATTAGAGAATCACAGATGTTTCTTGTAAGAAAATACATATGCTTCGTAGGAATTTTGAACTGCTTTCTGATGCTAAGTTTTGTTCACTGCAAGGATCATATGAATAATTTCATTGAGTTGCCCCAGTCCTTATTTACACAAGCCTTGAGAGAGGAGCTGAAGTGATAAATAACTTGCCCCCCCCCACCTAGTTCTGAAATGCTTTAGCCTTTTATGTTTTCATGACTGTGAAGGGGAGGGAATAAAATATACAGAGAAGATGTTTGTGTTTAACTAACTTAATCATGTACGTTCCCTTTGTGGGTCTTCTATAAGCTTAAACAGCTTGGCAGGCTAATAGCCAAAAACGTGTCCTCAAGTACTGCCAAACGTGTTAAAAGCAGACCAGGCCTTCTCCATATTGAGATACTGGAAACATATTTTTTTAACCTTCTGAATTTTTAGGAATAAAGCAGAAAAATCGCTCTCCATCTCCCTCTCCATACCCATGGAAACTAAAATTATTATTCATTGCTGTGTTGAAATGAGAAACTGATAGGGATGATGGTATTTGTGTGGGAATGTTTTAAACTAGCTTGATGTGGCTGGTTAGGCAGGAAGCAAGCAGGTTACTACAGTGTATGATGGGTCTTTTCTGTTATTTTTATGTTTGGGTTGCCTGTAGAAACTGACTTTTTTGCATTGGTTCAGTAACTTTTGACAAAGCACTTTGTCCGTTTACCCTGTTTCTTACAGTAGTGGAACAGTAGTGATATGCTACAATAGTGCAGAAGTTAGCTTTTCTAAACTCTTTTTCTTAAATTCAGAAAACTCAGACTATAGTACAATAGCTATGTAATTTCAGGTCAGTCTCTCAGCCTTTGTGGGCCTCAGTTTCTTCATATATAAAATAAGGGAATTAGGCTTAGATCAGTGCATGTTAATCAAAAAATTAAATCCTACATACCTATGAAGCCTTTTCAAAATACAAATATACAGAGATTTTAAGGCAGCAGGTTTGGGTGGGGTCTTGCACATTTAGCTTGAGCAAGCTTCTCAGGTGATTTTGAAGCACAACTGCTGTTGAGCCACTAAGTTAGATGATGTCTACGATTTCTTTCCAGTTGAAAAATTTTATCTTCCTATTCCTACTAGACTGAACTCTTGTCTTCCTTTCTTTTTCTCCCTCCCCTCTCTTTCTCTCCTCTTCCCTCCCTTCCTCTCTCCTTCCTTCCTCTCTTCTTTCCTTCTTCCTTCTTTCCTTTCTTCCTTTCTTTCTCTTTTGTTCATTTTTTCATTCTTAATGGCTACTTTTATTCTTAATGTTGCTTTCAAAATATTACAGATGTCATTTTTTTTCATTTTCCATTAGTGATATTTGATCAGCAGTATTATAATCTTATGAATCTTTTTGTTTTGATATATGTAAGGATTTTAACTGTAATAAGTTTAATTCAGTGATTCAAATCAATATCGTAGATGAATACTGATTTTTCCCCATTGAGCCATATTGTTGTTAGTATAATAATAAGGATGAGAAGTATTATTTTTTATCAGTTAGATGTCATTTTAGCCCAGTTCTGGGAAGATCTATGTTCTGTGCCTGTGAGTAGATAGCAATCACAAGGAAGCATGTATGTTCCCCATGGCGTACCCAATGCCTAACACAGTGCCTGGTGCATGGTAGACACTTGACAAATACACAGACCCAAAAGATCAAGAAACTTTTTGAAAATATAATGTTAATTATGTCTTTAAATAATATGCTCAATGTTTTTTATCAACTGCCAGACACTCTTCAGGTAAAGTACCTCCAAATTTAAAACAAGGAGTACAATTGTTTATGTGAAAAACAGCATAATAAATTAGTTTTCTTATGTTTCTAGACTTTGTGCGTACTCTATATTGTATGTATTGTTTCTCCCCCTAGATTAACAATTGGTCTCATTGTTTTAAATTTGGAGGTACTTTACCTGAAAAGATATCAGAAGGTTGACAAAAAATATAATTGAGCATATTTTTCAAAAATGTTATTAACAAACTATTGAAAAATAATTTATCCTGTTTCCTTACTTTTTGATCTCCTGTATTTGTTGAATGAATGAATTTCAATTTTCTGTGGCCATGCAATATGTGTCAATTTAAGAAATATTGCATGTACCCAGCCATATCACCATAAAGATTTTAAAACTTATATTATAGATGTTTAACTTTATTACAATTTTAAGTCCTATTTTTGAATTATAAAAATCAAAAATTTTAAATAGATCTTTATTAATACAAATTTCTTTAATAAAGTGTTATGTAGATCTATCTACTTATCTATCTATGCCTTTAAGCCCTTTGTCTTTTTCAACAATGGAAATACCAATTCTCACTTTTTTGGATTAAGGAAGTACTCTTTAAACTAGCTAATTATAATTACTTTTTATAGCCAGCAATTACTTTGATCCTTTTATAGACATGATTCCATGCCATATCTTTTATAACATATGAAGAATAATATTTCAAAGCTGTCTATATCCATACAGAGATTCATATCCTAATATACATATATTTTTTGTTCTAGATAAGATAAATCAGAATCTCAATAAAATACGATAAACACTCTCAGTTTTTTTCATAATAACTGTAACACATCTGAAAGTTTGATTGTCAATCAGGGGAAAATTCTTGGTTACATAGTTTTGTGGAAATTGATTAGAACACTTTGTTGCCCATGTTGTCTCTTTGCTTTTTCTTCTTCTGTCTTTGAAAATTTGAATATTTCTTATCATTATCAATTATTGCCATTACTGTAGAACATAAACAGACTAAATAAAAAGAAATTAAACCAGTCAATGTTACTGATGGCTGTGTCTACATAGTACAAATAAAAGGTGACATTTGATACTTACCTAGTTTACTTGATTTTTCATTGCTGTTGTATGTTCCATTCTTGTGGGGGGGGTTGTTTTGTTTTTGATTAAAAAAACTGTAAAACTGTTCATTATAGGCCAGGCATGTGGCTCATGCCTATAATCCTAGCACTTTGGGAGGCGGAGGCTTGAGGCCAGGAGTTTGAGACCAATCTGAGCCAAGAGCGAGACCCCCACCTCTATAAAAAATAGAAAAATTAGCAAGGCGTGGTAGCTCGCGCCTATAGTCCTGGCTACTTGGGAGGCTGAGGCCAGAGGATCGCTTAAGCCAAGGTGATTGAGGTTGCAGTGAGCTATGATGATGTCACTGCAGTGTAGCCTGGGTGACAGAGTGAGATGCTTTCTCAAAAACAACAACAAAAACAACAAAAATGGTCATTCTAAAATTTGGATAACTCTCCAGTCTCCTGTGAACTTTTTCACACACATTGCCAGTAGCAAAATCAGCTAGCTTCAGCACATTTTTTCCTAGCGTATGCCCTTTGCCAAATCAAATAATCAGGGCCTCAGAGTAGGAATTTCTACCTGAATTATCTACTTGGGTTGTTTACACAATGTAACAGGGAAACTCTCTCTTTTAGTCATTATGTGAACTGTGAGGCATTTTAATCAGGAAAAAGATTAAGCTGTAACTAAACAGTTTAAGGATCATTTGAAATAAATTGAGAGCTGGTTCAGAGGATTGTATTAAGCCTTAATATTTGTAGGCTTGACTTTTCTGAAGTTTCACAGCTAATCTTATTTGTGCTGGACTTCAAGCTAAAGAACAGGTGGGATCATGGTTCATCCATCCTTTCTTGTCTCTGCTCAAAAGTGATGCTTCCCTGATCACCCTATATAAAATAGCAGCATCTCTGCCTTCTCCCAGCCACCACCCAGCACTCCCCAAGCCCCTTAACCTGCTGTACTTTTTTTCCATAGCACTTATCACTATCTGATAGATATTTACTTATTATAGCTCCCTGTTCCAAGAAGACGCCTCTATTCTATAATATTTTGTCTGCTGCTTTATCCTCGGCTCTTAGAGTAGTGCCTGGCACATAGTAGGTGCTTAATAAATATCTGCAGAATGAATAACTGCTCCCAATCTAAAAATATTTAGTGCTGAGAAAGAGAGTTCTAAGCTTCTAATCTCATTCTTAAAATAGGGCAATAAAATTGGCAAACAGCCTTTCTTGTTTTATAGGTTAGGCACTTGTGGACCATTTTGATGTTATATATAAAATAAAAAAAATAATAGCCAGTATTCATTTGTATCTGAGCAGAAATTTTTTAGAAAGGAGACAGATTTTTTCTTTTGAGGTTTTGATTTTTGCAGTGGAAGGGGAGTTTCTGAGCTGTTTGCCCCCTTATCTGAATAAAGCCAGAGAAATGTGATAGAGTATGAGGAAAGAGGCTGATCAAATATCCCTCCTTCCTTTTCCCCACCCCAAAGTGATCAATGAAATGTAATCATACAGCAAAGGGATGCCGTATTAATAGAAAATCAAATATTTGCAACAAGGAAGCTTGTTGCAAATGACTTCCTTCTTCATAATGCACCTATGCGACTCTAACCTTAAAAAACATATAGGTGGCATCTTCAGACAGGCTTGTGGTGTTGCCATGTCTGTTAAAACATGGATGACAGACTGTCTTTCACTCAAGAAATCTCCTGATTTAAATTCCAGGGGTGAAAAGCTAATCCTCCAAGTGATTTCAACCAGCTTGCTAGGAAACCTCGTTACTTGAAATTATTATTTTAATGTCTCAGTTTCCAGGGCTAAATTGGCAGTGAGTCAGTTTTCCTATTAAGAAGCTGAGCCAACTTATTTGTCCAGAAATTATCATGTTTTAACTTGGGAGTTCTTTACTATAACAAGGCTAATACCTCCGAAGTACACAAAGCACTTTCAGATTCATCTCATTTATCTTCACTGCAGCTTTGTGTGCAGGTCTAGCCAAGGTTATCCCAATTTACTGATGAGGAAGCTGCCTGTCAGTTCAAGATGCTTCCCGAGGAGCTTTGGCTTGGCAGTTCCTAAATGAATGAATGCTTGCAGTTACAATTAGAAAGAAAGAAAGAAAGAAAGAACAAAAGAAAGGGAAAGTAAACAAGGGAAAGTAAACAAGCACTTGTAGCTTACCCAAAATTGTTTGGATTTTTATTGTTTAATAAATATTGCCATCCTTATATTTGTTCTATACTACATGCTTTTAGATAATTATTGCCTCTCCTACTACTTACTTGCATGTGACCTTGGATGAGTCACTTAATTTTCTGGACTTCTTACCCACTTTGTGCCTCAGTTTCCTCAATTGTAAAATGAGGGGGCTAATGATTTTTTAAGCTGACAATTCACTGGATTCTAAAATGCTGGGTTTGGAGGCCTTAACTTCAGGGGAATAGATAATAAATAACAAATGTGAGCTATTATTACTCTTCTTCTCATCATTATCACTACCTGAATCCATGACTAGAATTATTTAATAATCCATTCAAAAATATTCATATTAGCCAGGTGTATCTTATAGCTTTATTTGTTATTCAGTGTGGCCAATTCAAAATTCAACAGTAGCTATGTTTTAAAGACTCAAGAGAATATACAGTTTCCCTGACCTGAAGTCTGATTTAATAGCTTACATTACAATTCAATATGACAGCTAAAAAAATTGCAGTGATATTAAAGAGCAAATTATTAATCTCATGTAGTTACAGCAATGGCATACTTATATTCACACTAAAAATTCCAAATGTGAGTACTGTGCTTATTATGCATGGGAAATGTGGAAAATTTAAAAAGTATAACTCAAAGTAGTATATTCAGTTGTGTATTCACGTAGTAATTAGAACTATGTTTAAAATGTGTGTGTCCATTGACCAAATTATAAGTAATTTGAGGAGGTTTAGAGAAGATTTGCTGAAAAATAAAAATAACCCCATATCCATTTTAGTTGCATTCCTAATATTTTCAAAAACCCTGATAACTTTATCTCTCACACTCCCCAGATAAAAGCTGGTATGAATATACATTAAGTAGTGAAACTATTAATATCTATTAATCTTAGATAATACACATTGGCATACATCACCATACCTGCTGGCCTGAGTGTTCCTTTTAGTAGTGTTGTGATTAATTAATCACTAACTTTTCAGCAAATTCTCAGGACCTCGGATCATATTCGCATTCTAATTAGGCTGAGCCCAAAGTTATAAGCGGCCCACTGGGAAGTATTACACCATCTGTATTGTATCTAAGATCGATACAATCTTGGATGTGGATCTAAGATCGATACAATGTGGATTGTTCAGATGAACACAGCAATGAGCCGTGGCGTGTCTCCCAGCAGATTCATAAGTGACTATGAAGTGCTGCACCAATAGGAAGGACTATATAAATGTGACATTAATAATAACCAGTTTGAATCTAGGTCACTTCAGCCATGACTCAAAGATCCAACGCTATCAGATGGTAATGACTGTGTGTAAGTACTGCAGGAAGGCATTCCATTTCTTAATGACACCTTTGCGGGCCTTCTCAGCAGACTGTTAGAGAGTGGAATAGAAATAAAGTCACATGTGCCCCTTGGTCTGGAGGCTAGCCCTCCAGGGTACAGTTGGCATACTTTTGCAGAGATGCTTTAAGAACGGTTCACGGTGGTTTCTGTTGTTCTAGCTCCTTAAATGGATATACAGAACCTTTCATCTTTTGCCTCTTTTCTTAACCACTTACTCACTTCAAAGAAATGGTAGCTGTTTTGCATATTCTCTGCCTTTCCTCTGAAAAGTAAAGAGAAACTGCACTTACAAATGCACGTTAACTGTTTCATGTTAAACTTCCACATTTTTATTTCAACTTGGGGGCATCATTTTCCTTTCAACACACCTTTATTAAGTGCCTGTGGTTTGCCAGGCTTTCGGCAGGCTCTGAGAACACAAACATTCAATAAGAGCGGTTCAGTCTTTAAAAAGCTCAGTGTTTTGTAAGGAAGGAAGGCATTTAAGCACTTACTGGCAATGTATTTTGGTAAAGGCAGGAATAGAGAAATGTGCTCGATAACAGCAGTAGCACAAAGGAAAAGGCAGTCATCGTGTGTTCCGTGTGGATTGTTAAGGAAGGCTTCAGAGAGGGAGAGATGCTTGAGCTGGGTCTTAATGACTAAATCGGAGTTGGCCAAGCCATTAGAATTGCAGAAGGAAAAGTATATACAAAGGCAGGAAACAGGAGACAAGCCTGATGCTCAGTGAATGGCAATTATGCTCTTGGTTAGGGATTTTATTATAAAACCAGTTTAAATCAGCAATAAGATGAAATTTATAACTTTCATTGTGATCCGATCTTTTCTTCTCTGTGGCTAGCTTTAAGTTTCTGAATAAGAGCTCTGTGTTTTCCTCCTTAGATATTGCATTTACCTGGCCAGCCTACTATGTGTTTATACTTGTGTCTTTTCATTGTTATGTTGGTACAATCTAAACTTGTTTGCTCTTATGTTTCACTGCCAGGTTTGAGTTTCAGCCTCAAGTGTTTAGACAACATTATATAATGAATGTTATACTTTCATGGCATTTGCTTTAGTACTGTAAGAGCTTTCCATGAAAGCTAATGGTTGGGGGAAAAAAAGAAGCCTGAATGTCACCAAGTGGCCTCCAGATGTGTTTTACTATGTTGGTATCTCTATTTTGTTTTCATAAAACCAACATCCCAAGAATGGAAAAATAAGCACCACATTTACTCACCAGAAAATTGCATCACCTAAGTGCATATTTGGGAATAACACCAATTGTGTATTTGACAGAGGCGGGGGGGGGGGGGGGGG
>CM052440.1:57122826-57169928 GCA_028533085.1 Varecia variegata
GCAATATATCTATGCAGAACTTTTGTACCCCCATAATAAGCTGAAATAAAAAAAAAAAAAATAAAAAATAAAAAAAAAATAAAAAAAAAAAAAAAAAAAACCTTACCAAGCAGGAATAGCAGACAATAGACTCATAGGAGATGAACTATTTTCTTCATTTCCTGATTGTTACTTCTTGAACCCCTGCTTAAAAAATAAAAAATAAAAAAACCCCTATGATTCAGCTGGAAAAAATCCATAACAATATAAAGTACTGTACTTTTAAAAGCAAATCATGTTTGTTTTTCAAAGGTAAACTCACTTCTTAGGTTGGAAGATTCTGCTGTGTTTTAATATGTGATTCTTCAATGTGGTAATATTAAAATTGTGATTTAACATCTTTTAGAATTTCTGCCATCTAGTTGTTCACTGAGCAATCAGTATGTTTTCAGGCAGTCTGGCGTGTGATAAATATTTTGTAGCATATGTGGCTGAACATGCCAATTTCAAAGAGCTTTACAAGCTTTAATTAATTTTCACAACAACCAGATGCACTTTGCTTTATTGATAGGAGTCCACAGACAGTAGGGTTCAGAATGCTGGCCATATTCATCTAGCCAAGCAGTTTTCAAACTTCTTTTGCTAGTTAAGACTTTTCTCAAACATAAGATTATCTGGAACCCTAGCATGTAAAGTAGGGTTGCTTTTGTTGGGAGATGTAAAAGGAATTTGTTATAGGGCTACCATATTTACACATACATACACACACACACACACACACACACACACACTATGCCCAGTTAAATTTGAATTTCAGATAACCAATGAATAAAGTCTTGGTATAAATGTGTCCCAAATATTGCATGTCCCTAAGAAATTATTGGTTATCTAACTGAAATTCAAGTTTAACTGGGCATCCTGTATTCCACCTGGCAACACTAAGCTTCTTATGGTAGCCCCATCTTCTTAGTTCCCTTGTCTCCTTGCAGCCAGGTGAGGTTCCTGGTTCCTTGAACACAGTTTGAAAACCACAGATAGGAGAAATCTATACAAATATCGAGAAAGAAATAATAATACATTTTTTTCCTTGGTCCTAAATTTAGGAATATTATCACTTCCTTGGCTATGTTAGAGAATCTTTATGTTATGTGCATCACTGCACATAATAATTTTAAAGAATTATTGCCTTTGCTTCACCTTTCTTTTATCTTAAGATAAAATACTTTAGGCTCCCAATCTTTGGGAACAATGTCGAAGTCACCCATTTGTAGAAGCTAACAACTTAACTCTTATGAGTTAAGGAGAACTGATGGTATAATCAGAATTGCAGTTGGCCAGATAGAGTCAATACAGAGAAAAATGAATGGGAACCTGTGAGTGTGATTCTAAAGAAACCCAGGGGACAATTGTCTCCCATGAAGTTATGCTTGTCATTGGGCTAGTTGGCAAGCACATCTTTTGGTGGTCCTGGCTTGATGACAGTGCCCATTGAGGTAATTCTGTTATTTTTGCTCCAATATTTTAAAGCAGCCCTCAGATATTACTCTCATTTCTCAAGTTAGCTACTCCACAGAGTATTTTTATTTATTCAGCCATAAATTTCTCAGTGTAAGTACAGTCTGATTAGCAATCAGAGGCCACTAAGTTTATTTAGGGTGAAACAATCTTCCAGTGCCCAAGGGACTCCCTGGATTAACTGATAAAAAATCATTTTTTAAACATGTAAGAAACTGACAGCCCTAACCTGGAGCTAAGGAATCTCAGGTGATTCGGGTTTGATGCTCGGCATGGGTGGCCTGTTAATGCTGTAAGATTTTGTATTTGCTAAATGTTAGTCGTGATTTATTTCTCGGTAGTTAGAATAGGAATGGGTATGATTTTATTCTTTGTGCCCTTCTCAATTTTTCCAAAATTTGGGCTATAAGCATGTTCATTTTGAAATAAGAAAAACAAGTATTAGAGATATATCTTCTTAAACAACGTTTCTATGTTTAAATGTTCCAAAGTATAGATGAAGATCCTCTGGAATATTAATAATAACTTTTTAAACTTGCAAATGTTCATATATCTTTTAAGGTTAATTGTAATGTGAAATCTGCCCAAATTGTTTACACTTAAAATTTATCTCTCATGCCTTTATTCATTCAACAACTACTTATTGAAGAAATATAATGTAGACATAGTCCTTTATGTTACAGGAAAGGGGGTAGTGGGGTGGAAAGAAAAGAAAAAGGGAGATCAATGATAAAACCCATGATCTGCATCCTTCAGAACTTTACTGCGTAGTGGGCAGGGCTGGGAATGTGCTCGTACAGGTACACCTGAAATGGGGGGGAAAGGTGATTGACTCAATAGCAAATGAGCCCTTTGATGCGCAGTGATGGTAAGTGATTTTCATGAGGCTGTGTGTTACCATCAGTACCTGAACACCCAGGACACCTGAGTTCCTGTTAGGGGTTTATACTCTTGCACCATAAAACCAAGTGCAAGTTTCCATCTCACCAGGTGGATCTGAAAAGCCATCAGGATCCCTGCTTTTCTCCCCAAGCCCAAGGCCTAGGACCTTCATCTACTTCTTCATCTACTTCTTCAGACAAGGCCAGCCCCAGGACTGGCTGCAGGTTGCGGCTGGATCTGCACCAGCTGTAGATAAAGCCTGAGTTTGTGTCGGGTGGTTTCACCTGCCTGTAGGCTGGTTTCAAGGATTTTGTTTTAGTCAACTCTACAATATAAGCTACATGGGCATTTTCTTCTATTAGTTTCTTTTTGTATTCTCTTGGAGGAGAAAATAGCCTGTAAGTAATTTTATTCCTATAATACCTTGTCATAAAATCCCTTTTACTGGTCTTTTTTTGACTCTGAAACTCATACCAGATCCATAATGTGGAGAAGCACAAATTATTTGCATTTTTTCTTTTATAATATTAACACGTGAGAAAAATTACCTATTCATTATGTTTACCGCCTTTCACAGTTCAAATAGGCTATACTTTACTCTGTATTTCTCAATGGCTAGATGAAAGAATTTGACAGGCAATTTAAGCAGATTTGTGTAATAAAGCCTAGGAAATTAAAAGTTTTGTATTTGCTAAGACAACCTTTGGAATCAAAGTTAAATTCCCACAAACTATTGCACATTAAATTAAACCAAATTATTGTTGACATTAATATGTAAATACTTGTGAAAATAATCTTCCAGATATACAAAATATGTGCCTTTAATTAAAGCTAAATATTTCCTTCTTTATTTTGATTACATATGTTAAAGGTTGTATAATAATGTTTAAGAACTTACTGAATATGAAATTTTTTACTTAAGATCTACATTTGGATTTGGAAATCCACTGAAATAAATATGAAAGAAGTTTCTTAAAGGATTTATTTTACTTGTGAATAAACTAGGAAATATGGGTGCCATTCAAATTTGCCTAATCATAATTCTGTGAGCTGTTGAAATCAAATAAACGTCTTGATCAGATGAGCTGCCAGATGGAATTTTATCTAAAACCAGTACAACTTCTTTCATACTTTAGGACTCCTGTGAATTTTATCAAAAAATCACTTCATACCCCATTTGGAAGGCAGTTACTTAAGCATGGAATATGAAAATTGTTTAATAGTGCAGAGTAAAAATTTATGATTCAAGGCAGGGAACTGTATCTCATTGAAACATCCAGGGTAGTTCAGGTAGGTGGACATGACCACTCAGGTGTCTGGG
The DNA here is from genome assembly GCA_028533085.1 of Varecia variegata. NCBI lineage: Eukaryota > Metazoa > Chordata > Mammalia > Primates > Lemuridae > Varecia > Varecia variegata. Next base: position 57,126,524 of record CM052440.1, read on the forward strand.
CACTATTCCAATCTGGACTGACTAATGTGCTTGTAAGACTGAGGCCACTTTGCTTTGCCTTCCTTGAACGTTTACTTGTCTATTAGCACATTGCCACCTAACACCATACTGGGACATTGATTTTGCATTGATTCACAGAGGAATGCCCCGGGTCAGTCAGTGACTAGTCAATAGCAGGTGTTGTCTGCCGATCTCTAATTTCAGAATCTGTGCTGTTTAGCTGATGACATAATCTTTCAGCTATACCATTCCAAGCAGAATTTCCAAATGTCACACTGCTCATCTTAAACATGAAGCTTGTGGAGTGATATGTTCCCATTATTGATCCATCTGTTCCAGCGATTATGTCACCACAAAGGAGTTAATTTGTCTTGTTTTGAGGGTCATGTTTAATTGCGTAGGTCAGCAAAGGATGATAAATGACTGCTTCTTCCTTTAAGTCTGTGCCTCACTTTTTTTCTAAGACTGCTGAACAGTACCATTGATTTCCTTAATCGGCGCAGCTGGTACCATAAGAATGACATACAAGCCGGAAAAGGTTACTGGTATCTAAAACCTGAGTTAATGAGTCCAGATAGTTAAATATAGAATATCCTTCTTAAACTAACTTGTTCACAGAAATCGTCCCACATCCAACAGGAAGAAAGGAGGCACTAGATGGCAGTCTTAAACAAACTTGAAATGACCTTTCCTCTCTTAAATGCATTACCTCTGTTGCAAATAAAGTTAGACTTGAACTCTGCTTCATAAAAATTGCAAAGCTAAGGGCATTATATAGTTTAATGTCACATTATAGAATTTTGTCTTTGAAACTAAAAATGATTCCATATATACTTTAAAGGTTCCTGGCTGAACTGATTTAATTATTAAGTTGCCTGTTTTAACTTTACATTTTAAGATGCTATCAGAGAGCTTTTTTTAGACTTTAAAAACTAGGGAAAAAATGATGGTGTAGCCATAAAGTGGAAAATTATGCAGCTGTTAAAAATAAAAAGATATAAAGGTAAAGTAGTATGAAAAGATATTCAGGACATATTTATGTGGAAAAGGCAGATTATAAAATAGTCCATAGGGTATGATCACTCTTTTATGGAAAAGAGTATGTACTCACTGTGTTTGTGTTTGTATGTCTATGTTGGTCTCTGAAAGATGGGATTATAGATTATGGATTTTTTTCCCTTCTGTTTATTTTTTTTTCAAAAAGTATATTTCTTCTGCATTATAATAGAGTTTTTAAAATGCACACAATAGAGTAAAATTGCCTTGCTGATCTAAGATGAGCTTCTTAAAAATATTACTTACTGTCATTTCATTTTTTCCATCAAGTCTATTTGCCACCTTGCTCCTTGCCTGTGTGCTTTCTCATGTTACACAGTATTAGTGCTGTGGGATTTCTGTCATTTAAAATAATGCAAAAAGTGTTCCCAATTTTTCAAAGCATATTGAAAATGATTCTATGCATATTAGTAAACTCTAGGTAGATCTCAAGGATGATTTATATGTTTAATTTATTTTCTTTAGTTTCATCTCCAGGTAGGTGCTTATGGACCAGATTCCATTCACAATGAACATTTATGAAACACCAAAGATGTGCAAATTGTACATGATCAGGAATTATAAATATTGGATTGTAAAGTTGGAGATGGAGGTTTGCAAGGGTTATAATGTTTCTCAATGAGCTATTCTTCATGTGTGTGTGTATCTTTACAGAGGAATGCATATCCCACCTAAAGATAATAACCTTGGTACTTTTTACCTTCTGTCTTGGACATTGATGTCATTTGGGAATCAGTTCCTATACCATAAGCAGAGAAGAATGTGATTTGAGAAGAAAAATGAAGTATTTTTAAAAATGAATAACACTACACCGAAAGTTTAATTCCATTTGAGAAATCATCTGGCAAGACCGAAAATTTCTACAACAGACTGTACTCTAGTAGCTTTTACTACTAGAAGTTCACAAGTGCAGTTCCATTCAGAAGGAGTCAGTGTAGACTTTTGGGAGATATTGGGGATTATTATTAAAGAGTGAATCCTGCCCTTAATAGAATGCCTGGCACAGAGTGCGTATTCAGTATTTGTTCAATCGATTATATCCATCAAGGAGCATTGACCCATCAACAGATCACTTAGATTGACAATCTCTGTATACTTGATATGAAAAGCTTTAAAGGAAGGTGCAAGGGCTAAATCTGCTGGACATCTTGTTAAGGTATGTTGATCTCCCGCACGACCAGTTTAGTTCCAGTGGGAATAATTATTTAAAATAGAAGCAATAATTCCTTTGCCCCTCATATACAGAAATCAGAATAGTAAGTAGATTAGCCCTTTTATAAGGACGGCATGCACATCCCTCCAATGCATTCAGACTGACACCTCCATTACAGTGCTCAACACATATTATCATTCATCTCTTTATATTTTATTTTCTGCACCTTGAACTTTGAGGACCTTGAGGAAAACAAATGTCTTATTCGAGTTTCTTCTTTAGAACCAAGCATCTCATAGTGGTTCAAAAATTTGTTACTTAATAAGCAAATGTTTCTGAAGTGAAGAGCCAAAGTAGGGACACCAGACCTGGATGGCTGTATCAACTGCAGTGAGAGTCACTGTCTGCTTGTTTATCTCTGGTGCCTGGCTCAAAATAGCACAAAATGTTTGATGAATTGGGGGGGGGGGGCGAGTGCGGTGGGGAGAGGTCGTTTCATTCAATTAAAGATTCAGAGTTGAAGAATACTTTTATACACATTCTCATTTAATCCTCATAACCTGTGGGTCAGCTATCTCATTTTATAAATGGAGAAGCAGGTTCCGGATGTTTGAGAGAATCACTGTGCGTCACACGGTTACTAAATATTAGCAGCCAGACCAGAATCCAGGTCTCCTGATCAGGTCCAGTCCACTCTACCAGTGTGCTGGAGCCCAGCACCTGGAGTACTGCCTGTCACACGGCTCCCTTCCCACTGACTGCTGCAGCCATCTGCAGCCTCAGACCTTCTCTACTATCATATACCCTCCTAGGGGAGTAGCTTCAGAAGCCACCTAGTTATCCAAACTAGAATGCTGGATGCCATTTTCAGCTCCTCTTCTCTTTCTCACATTCATTCAACCACAAGTCCCTTCGAATTGACCTCCTGGGCATTTCTGGATCCAGCCATCCCCTTCTGTCCATCTGTCTTTTATCCCAGTTCACTAATCCACATGGATCCTGGCTTCTGGGCTCCAGTCTTGCCTCCTCCCCGACGCAGAGCGATCTGTCTAGAATGGCGATCTCAGGAGGCCCCCCACTTTGTTCCAACTGTGCTTCCCCTGTGGGCGCCCCCAGCCTGCACTGCCCATCTCCCCCCAATCTCCCGATCATCTCTCCCTCGCTTTTGACCATCTCCCCACACAGGCCAGATTTCACTGTCCCACTATCCTGCAAGATACAGCCACGTTTTTCCTGACCCTTTCCTCCACCCCCAGTCCCTTGCTCTAGCCCATTTTAGGTGAAAATAGTAGTCACTGAATCAGACTTCAAAGCAACAGACTGGGAGCTCTGCTGCAGCCCCCGAGGGCAGCCTGGCTCTTCCTCCAGTCCCTAGCCCTGTCCTCCCTTAGCAGCCTGTGGCCTCCTGGCTGAGGTCAGCAGTGGTCTAAACAGAGAAAAGGAAGGTAGGGACCCTGGGTATGGATGAAAAGCAATTAGCAAAAGAACAAAGCAGATGTAAACAAATACGGTAACAAATGGGTAAAAGCGCAGGACTGGCCAGGCTGTACCTCGGAGAAGGACTTGCAGCTTTGGTGTCGGGGGACGTGAACCCCCCAAAAGTCTCCCTTTTTGTTTACCTTTTCCCTGTCCCTGTGTCCCCTACATTTCATGCTGCTTTATTTAATGCCAACTCATCATAGTCTGTGTGACCTTTGAAAGAGTACCAATTTGGGACAAGGGTGTTGGGGTGGGACAGTTTCTTCCCATGTCCCTGCTCTACTCCCCTTTTCCCAAAAACACACCCCCCTCCAGAGAGAAGTACTTCCTTAAGTCTCTTGGTTCTTTATGTGACCCCGGACCTTTCCTTCCTTCCAGCTACTGCTCTCCCCATCTCTCTACAGCGCCTGGGCTAGAGTTTGAAGAACTCCCTGTTGCAAAATTTCCAGAGCTGACGGCCACCCCTTCCTCCCTCCTCAGGCATCTGCTCGGACTGGCTGTGCTGGCCAGTTGTTCTCTCGGGCCCGGGGAGAGCTGCTGCTCCCACAGCTCTGGGGTTTTCCACAGGCAGCTTGGATTTCTGCGAATCTGGGAACCCAATTAACTTATTAGTATTGGTATTTGTCTCTGACTACACTGACTCAGATACTTATGCATGATATTTTTAAAAACATGTGGATATCTATGTTAACTGCTTTTAGGAATCTTTGTTTATTTGCAGTTTGCTAGTGCTAGGGTTCCTGCCCCAATATTTAAATAAATGCAGATTAAATGCAAGTTAATCCCTTTTGCAGTAATTGAATTATTGTTCTTTATTGCCAGTGGAGTCGAGCTCTACATCTGGATGCATGCCAGTAAATATATCCTTTAGCTTTTGTTTACATTCCACTAGGACTTCGGAATCCAAATAATTCTGAGATTGACCAAAAAAAAAAGAAAAAAGTTAATTAAATCCTTTTAGAACTAAGTCTTCCAAAGATATTTCTCTGAATCCTTTAGTGAAGTTTGGGAAATGGTGGTATTCCCAGATTTTAAAATGTGACCTCAAGAAAGATTTCGATAGTGTTTTTGGAAAGAGACATTTTTCATAGTGGTAGAAGGAAGGCTTGATAAGTCAAATTGGCTTCATGTTATTTCACTTTAGAAATTGCTCCATACTTAGGGTGACCATACATCCTGGTTTATGCCCATAGTCCCAACATATTTATTAATTGCACCCATTGTACTCTAAAAGAGTCTCAGTTTGCAAATAAATTATGTATTCTCCCTGTCTATAGTCTTTTTAAATATCAAACAGTTGATCAGTTTTTCTCGTTTCCCATAATTAAATCTTGCAGATAAATGCAAAAAAGAAAAACATGATTAGGCTTTTAAAAATATTCCAGTATTTATGTAGTTGGTGAAAAAAGTTAAAATTCTTCTTACTTATCCTGCTTGAACTTGGCTTGCCACAGGCAAGGTTTTATTTGTGCCGGTAAGTCAGCTCTTTATCTTCCAGAACCATGAAATTGTCCTGATCACAATTTTAATTTTTCAGTTAAACCTGCTAAAACTTAAATGTAAGCTGTGTCTTTGTTGGTGATCCAATGTTTCTGGACAGGAATCTACATCAAACTATCTTAGCAGTAAAGTTTCTTCCACCTTTATATAATTTATTTTTTCTCTTTTCCTTTTGTGATTTAGGGTTACTGAAGCCACTGTTCAGATAAGGAGAATGTTCACATCTCTTCTCCACATTACAAAGTTGATATTTACATTTTTATCTTTGTATATCTGCCTGCAGTTGTTTGCCTTGCTTTGGTTCGTCCTTGTCTATTTGTAATTGAATCATCACATCTTTTTTTCTTACAGTCATTCATTCGTTTATTCATCTCATTTCTGTCATTGTTAGTTCTAATTTTTTCTTGCTTATTTTTAAGATATCTTCCAGGGGTGCTTTATTTCAAAATTCACTGTAGTTAGTACTTTACTTTTATTTTACTTCTAAAAATATGACCTCTAAATTTAAGCCAAATTAGTTAATTAATTCTTAGGCAGAATAGAGTTAACTTTCTACAGTAAATAGCACATTTGAAAACACATATCCACAGAAGATAAATACTATCAGTAAACTAGTCTATGACTGTTACAAAAATGCATAAGTTAACTGGAGTAGAAGAAAATAGCATTCAGGAGAAAAACTTGGGTGGAGTAACAGGAAAGTTTGGTGGAAGAATGAAGGTCAGAGGAGTGACTGGGAGTGGTTAGAAAGGTCCATTCGTAATGAAAAATGCCTTTGTCTACTTGCCACTTTTCCATTGTGTTATTTTTTCTCACAACACACACAACAAAGGAAAAGAGAATAAAGGTTATTACTAAATATATAGTCCATTGTTGGCTCAGTTTCCACCGTCTTGCTACAGCAAATGACAGTTTATTATTAGTGGTAGGCATTTGAAAGATGTCGGTTTGATAAAGTCTAACCTTCAAGCCACTTCCCTAACATGATTTTTCTAGTATCCTCAAAAGTTTCTGACGCTTATCTCATTCTAATCTTGTCTGGAATTGTGACAAATGCCTCAGGGAAGTGGGCAGAATATAACCTGTCCTCAGAGATTTATAGCATTTCAGGCATCACAAATCCTGTAAGACATTTTTGTTCTATTTAAGATAGATAGGACTCTATTAATATTTTTTATGTTATTAACCAAAGTTAGCAATATTCTTGATAGTTGTCAGAACTCCCAATAGTACGTGTGTTTTTTTGCATTAAGATGAGGATTTTGACCTGATGAGATTAAGGGGTGTTTTTTCTAGAATCAGATGCACATCCATCCTTGCCTAACCTTCTTTGTGAGTAGTGGTAGCCATATGTGAGGTGACTGCCCAAGGCTGGAGATACTGACTTCAGCCATGGCAAAGCACAAAAGTAACTAAATAACTGCATAGTCCAGAGTAAAATATAGAGATAATAAATGCCAGCCTTTTATGGAGAATTGGATCATATAAGCTCTTTCTATCCACCCTATCCAACAAATAGTCACAGACAATAGAAATGGTATAAGTTTACATACTGACTCCAAAGACTACAAATACCTAAATATTGAAAGGAGATTTCCCAATTATCTGTAGCATCTAAAAATTTAATTCTCCACCTTGAGTTTTCCAATATATAGAGAACTATTGGTTGGTGCGTTAATTTCATGAAATAATGTTTAGGATACATGGATAGAATTGTTTTATTTGCCTACAATTTATGTATCATATAAAACCCTTCAGCACAGGTTCCAAACTTCACACCTGGAATGTGACTTCACCTGCTGTAGGAACTTGATAAAGACATATCTAATCAATCAAATCAGGTAGAATCAATACCAGGGACAAAGAATAGGTCAGTTGCCTGTATTTAAGGAAAGAAAGACCAGGACACTTCCCTTAGCATGGAAAGTCTTGAGTGGGTTTTATTTTGGTACATGTTAATTAGGAAGGTTCAGTTAAGCATCTTGACATCAAAATAACTCTTCTGAATTCAAGATCTCTGACAGCTCAAATGGCTTATATAGGTTAATGCTATTTTCCAGAAGCCACAAGGAAACAGTTAGAAACGAGATATGATGGCAGTGACAAGGAAGAAAAAGTGACTTCTTTATAGGAATTTTGATGTATATCTAGCCCTTCACAGAGGTCTGAGCTCATTGTTCTTTGATTTTTTTTTCTGGAAGTAAAAGTACTCCTTTTTCAAACTTCTTAGTACTCCAACCTCTTAATTTTCTATAAGAATCTGCACTCTATATTGCAGTCCGAAAAGCTAGGACTTCTTGCAAATGAAAACTTTATATAATCATGCAATTCGGTCTTAAATGTCAGTTTGGATTTATTTTTTTTCCTACCTGTTTGCCAGCTATTTGACTGACTAAGGAAATTAACTAATTCACTATACTTTGCCCTTTCAACACTGTCCTTTGCTTTCTCAGTGTAGCGCCTTTTGGTGGAGGTTCATAGCGTATCATCCACATATATATCAGCTCTAGCTCCTCTACAGGAAAATGAAGTTCTTTAAAAGAAAACAAGGTCATACAAGCCAAGAAATAGCCTTTATTACTTTCTGTAAGACTTTTAAAAGAGAGTGTTACTTTGTAGTTTAACCCAAAGGCAGCAGCAAGGCTCGTCCCTGCGAGGCAAGCTGGGGTCCAGCGCCCACTCACAGCTGGCATCTGCTGGCCCAGGCTAAAGCTGGCTGGGGGACCCAGACAAGCAGCGTCCTGTTGGAGACCTTCACTGCATTTTCCACAACAGCATCGGAATTTTCCTAAGGCAATTTCACATCTGGAATTTTAAAGAAAGTTTTCCCTTCAATAAAATGGTAGTAAATCTTAGGAAACATTGTGCCTTTTTTCTGTTGTTGTTTTAATTAACGTGGCATTTCTCTACCAAACCATTAACAAATTATTGGTTGTTCCCTCCCCTTTTCACCCTTAATGGTAATAATGGACAAAGAGAAGAATTATGAAGTGGTTTTTGGTTTGTTAGTTTTGAATTAAGGTGGCATAAATATTTCAAAGAATATCTTTTGCATTTCCTACATAAGAATATGTATTCATTAATCTAAGGTACAAATAGTACATTCAATGTATGCAAAATAGCATCATCTTATTATGAAAATATATAGTTTGTGTGGTTAAACAATATTGAAACACATTTCTAAAAGGTGGCTTGTGTGTGACATACATGTATCCAGTCTTAAGGACACTGGATAAAGACCATCTTACTTGGAAGCCTTTGGAGGCTTTCATCACTCCAACGGGCCAACTACTAAGCATGTGAAGTGTCTCTGTAAAAGCCAATTTTAATGACTCTAGCCTGCTATTATAATAGTCTAATCAAATTCTGAAAGTGACAGTTTCTTATTTTAAAATGTCAAAGCTGTTCACTTTTTGATTGAAAAAATTGGGATGATTTTGGAATGAGCATCTTAGCGTGTGTTTGAGGAGCCTTTATATATATATATAGAAAAACTTTGTGTGGTTACCTAAAACAGTCATGAAACCTAAAATTTCAATTTGCCAGTTTTATAAAAACAAGGTGACTCCCACAGAAACCTCAGAATTGTAATAACTCAAGGGTTCCATGAATTGTGCACGACAGATAACATAAGGCTAGGTCCAATCCTTCTCACTCCTAAAGTAACTTTTAAATGGACAAACATGGACATCTGTAAAAATAGAGCATTTTCACATTTTCAGAAAGGAAGAGAGAGGATGGTGTGTGAATGGGTGACATTAAATCTGGAGTTCTCTTTGCTATTTTGATTGTTGATTTCCCCCCAATTTAAAGGGACGCATATATTGTAGGCAAGGATGCAAACTAGACATTATCTGCTGCTCTAATATATAGAGAGAGCTGAACTACTTAATCTTGCAAGTTATTTAGAATTGGAAATACATTTTCCCAAATAATATGAACAGTTGCAGTTAGCTGGCTTCCTTCATTCGGCCCTTGTTTCATCTATTTAGCAGGGACTTACTGAGTTGCTCCTCAGTCTAGGCACTGTCCCCAGGCCAGTCTCCAAAAAGTTTAAAGCATAATGCATGTGTTGAATAAACTGACCTTATTTTAAAAGTATTCAAACATTGTCTAAAACCCACCCACCCCCCAAGGCTTAGCTTGGTGCATGTCTTCCTGTGGCTGAGTAACACCACCAGTCACCACCCTGGTAGAAATTTAAAAGCCTGTTCCTTGGTCTCTGTCTTCTTTAAAACCATAAGGTCTCCGCAGGCAGGGCAGTGTCTCTTTCCAGCCTGGGTGCCTGGCACAGTGTTAAGTGCTCAGAAATATTTGTTGAGCAAAGATATTTGTGAAGTACATTCAAGTTTGCAAAATCCAAATTTCTGCATTAACTGTTTTAATCCTTCTTTGCAGCCCGTAATGTAGTCACATAGGTTAGCAAATTAAGAAGTTGGGGATTGACTGTATAGATGTCTTGACTAATTATAGAACTCATTTGTTCAGTCATTTAATAAATATTTATTGAGGCCCAACTTTATACTGAATCCTATTTGTGAATAAGGATAAAGACCAAGACCCAAGAGTACAGACCTGGAACCAGACAGCCTGTGTTTGAACCCTGGCCATGGCACCTAGACACTTCCTAGCTGGTGGATGATCTCCAGTGGATCATTGAAGGATCATTTATCCTCTGTAAAGTGAGGATAATAATAGTCCCTCCCCTTACAGGGTAATTGTGAGGATTAAATGAACTGCTTTATATAAAACGCTTAGGCTCTATGCAGGCATTAGTTATTATTGTTGTGGCTGTGGTGGTAGTTGTTATCAGAAAGAGCAAAGATGACCATATAGTGCCATGAAACAGGACGGATGGCAGGAGCCAGGTCTCCTCGGGTCTTACTGGCCTCATAAGCGTTTAGGGCTTTATCCTGGGACCTGGGAAGCATTGAAACCCTTAAAGCAGGGGAAGGGCTGTGATGAAGTCTGTAGCTTTTGGCCTCTGCCAAGGCCGAGAACCTCATCCAGTGAATTCAACAAGCAGTTGCTTAAGGCAACCTTGTAAGTGGCCACTTGCACACAATCAATAGGGGCTTTATGCCTGAATCACAGAAAGAATAGGGATTGTATTCAGCAGCTGAATGAGGTGGTAAATGTTTGCTTACCTTCAAAGTGGAATTAAGAGATACATAATATTACTGGCCTAACCTCAGGCTATTTGTAAAGAAAATCAAATTTGGTGATTAAATAGTGAAAGGTATAATTCTTTTTACTCCCAGTCCCTTAGAATAATAGAAGGTTTCTATTCACTGGGGTTAGGAGTGAAGTTATTGCTAATTCTGGACAACCAAGTAGCATATAAAGAAAACGCTGTACTGGCTGGCCTGGTGGCTCACGCCTATAATCCTAGCTGAGGTGGAAGGATTGCTTGAGGCCAGGAGTTCAAGACCCTGTCTATATACAAAATAGAAAAATTATCCAGGCCATGGTAGCTTGGATCTGTAGTCCCAGCTACTCGAGAGACTGAGGCAGGAGGATCACTTGAGCCAGGAGTTTGAGGTTGCTGTGAGATATGATGATGCCACGGCACTCCAGCCCGGGCAACAGAGTGAGACCCTCTCTCAAAAAAAAAAAAAAAGCTATTTAGAAAAAAATGGTCATTCTAGAAGGATTCTCAGAATGATTTTTAAAAGCTGTTCTTTAATGTTATTTTATGGGGTCTTGCTCTGTCACCCAGGCTTGAGTGCAGTGGCATGATCATAACTCACTGTAGCCCAGAACTCCTGGGCTCAGGCAATCCTCCTGCCTCAGCTTTCCAAGTAGTTGGGACTACAGGTTCATACTACCATGGCCCAGCTAATTTTTCTATTTTTTATAGAAACAGCGTCTCACTATGTTGCCCAGGCTGTTCTCCAACTCCTGGCCTCAAACAATTCTTCCACCTCGGCATCCCAGAGTGCTGGGATTACAGGCGGTGAGCTCACCTGACCCCTTTATCTCTTCTTGTTAAAATATTTAGAATGTATTATGCCTTACAAATGTTATATTTCGCAATTTTGTGTTAAGCTATAAAGAGCCATAATGAGAATGGTTTTCAACTCTGAGCTCTTGTGTCATTTTAAACTTGGCAAAACATTGGAATAATGATCTTTGTGTTCCCTTAGGAGAGAAAAATTAATTATGTGTGTGCAGTACTCAGGTAAATATATGTTGTGAAAGGCTTTAAATTTTAAAGGTAGGGATATGAAAAGCGATGAAAAAAAATTGCTAAACTGATTTTATATGCCCACATAAAGATTATTGTTTTTCACATATATAAACACAATAATACTATTTAATTTTAAACAATAGTTGGGCTAAGTCCATTCCATGTTTCTCTATATTCTACCAGAATTTGTGTACTCTAGAGGGGTTTAAAGATCTTTTTTTAGAGCTACTCACTCAAAGCAACACTTTAAAATGGACCATCCCATCTAAGTGTTTGTACTTAGTAAGGTACATATAAGATATATTAAAAAAAAAAACGTTCTAGGTCCATTTTGTTTTATTTAACCTAGAGGAATGTTCACATTATTGCTGAGTGCCTTAGGGAAAGAGTTGGTGGAGGGAACTTGAGCCCAAATGGAGGGAACTTGAGCCCAAGTCTTAGTGGGAAAGTTCTGTGTTTTACAACCTCCACCATGAACAGAACTTAGCTTTGTCGGCATTAACGAATTCACCCCCTTTATCCTCTTGGGTTTGGCTAAAAGTCTCCTTTAAACTTGAAACTTCCTTTTTTTCTAATAGAAATTTGCCCTACCTCATGTGATGCTTTTCTTTCTCATAGGTTTCTAGTTCCTCCTTTAATAACTTGTGAGCTGCTAATGAGTCTGAAAGGGAAATATAGAAGTCATCTCCCACCTTTGGAACACATCAGTGGCCTATTCCAGTCTTTTTTTAAAAAAAAGATAATTATGGAAATAAATTTTCATAGTTTTCTTGGAAATAGAGTCTTTCTCCAACTGCCATTTGGGTCATTTTTATAGTGCTTTACCTAATCCTAAAAGTTTTCACTTTGAAAGTCTGGGTTATTTTACTTTTTCCTTTTTTTGCTCATCTGTATTTTCTAATTCCTTTACACTAAGAATGATGGGTACTGTGTAATGGACACTCAGTACACTGAAGGCTTATGTGCATCATCTCTTTTAATCTTCACAACAGTAAGCAAAAGGAATTCAGTTCTAAGACCCTTTATAGGATCAGTTTATTTAATGCTCACCACAGTTGGATGGGTGTTTCTATTGTCTCCATTTTCCAAAGGAGGAGACTAAGGGAGAAGTTCAGTGATTTGCCCAGGTCACCTGGGGTAAGTGGCAGAACCAGGCTTGCCCACGGGCAGTCTGACCCTACAAGCCACGGTCTTAACTAATGTGCTAGGGCACGTCTCACCCGTCACATTCAGATTGCTTGAGATAGCTGTATTTCACAGATGAGGAAACTGAGGCTGAGAGAGGTTGAGTAACTTGCCCAAGGTGGGATAACTGGTAAATGATGGAGCTGATTCTAGAGCCATCTGCCTTTCAATAACACAATACAATGGACTTATTTTTTTTAAAAAGAACCTGAGGGTGACACATAAATATTCATATTCTAACAGACCACTTCCCTGTTTACCAGAAGTGTTATTGCATTTGCTCAAACGTAAAACAGGGTCTTTGTGTACGTTCCTGATACAAGCGCTGCTTGCTATTCCTGCTCCTGGCTGCCTGTGACCAACTCTTCAATTCCTCCCACCAGTCCCTTTCAAAAGAAGAGAGGAGATGCCTTCTTCCTGGTGGTAGGACCCCTCTTGGTGATTCCTGAGATTTTGTTGCTACTTTGTACTGTGACTTCGGCCATAATGATAATAAGAATAAAAGTAACAAATACAACCCACCTCTGTGGAGCACTTCCTCTGTTCCAGGTTCCAGACTAAGCACTTTCATATATTATCTTATTTAGTTCCCCCACCCTGCTCTGGTAGATACTATTATCTCCCCCATTTTACAGAAATAGAAAATAGAGTGACAGTAAGTAACTTCCTTGAATGTGTGCAAGTAGCGAATGGCTAATGGCGATTTCATTAATATCGATCGTACTTTACAAAACCCATCTTCTTAACCCCCATGCCCTACCATAGGTTAAGGACTGTAGTGGTGACTAGTCAAACATGACAGAAATACAGTGGGGCTTTTTGTTTTTTGTTTTTGTGGGCTGCGGCTTACCAACCAACTGGCTTTAAAAATTCAAAATCCTTCTTTAAGTTGGTCAATGACTTTACGGTCTCTGCTTATGAAAGTAACTGGGCTCTAGCACTGGACCCATTCAAAAGCAGAGACAGTAGACCTTTTGGGAAGGGAGGATGTCCAAATAAACATCTCCTCCTCCCTTGGGCCACACACAGAGAAGAAACCAGCTTCCAGCCCTAACGTGTGCATGCATTTCTCTTTCCTCTGCACGCCCCCTTCTTTATTTATTTGCCATCATACGGAGATGGCACCCTTATTCTTTACAGGTGGATCAATATTTACAGCCATTCGGAGGAGACGTTGTTGGCTCTTCTTTTTCTGCAGGCTGCTGTGTCACAAAAGCTGCCTGGTTTTCTGGGAATGTCCACATCTGCTTGCAGAACTGCAGTTGGTATTGCCAGGAGCTTTGAGAGATGACCGGTTCAAAGGCGGTTTGTTTGGAGGGCTTACAACCATCTTCCTGTTTGCTAGGAAAGGAAAATAACTCTGCCACACATAGGAATCAGACCCAGAAGGCAGAGATGGGGTTCACGGTAGACATTTCTTTCTCCATCTTTATTTTTTCTCATGATCACCTCAACATTCTGATGTGTGATCACAACCGTCTGTACGATTATAGTTATTTAACCTACTGTAAGTTTAAAATTGAAGGTTGCATAGGTGCATATTAACAAGGGTGGTGTTGATAAATAAAAAGTAGAGGCAGCTGATCACAACAGCCTTTTTAAATTAATGAATGCGATTGGCTTTAATTATAACAAGAAATACATATGTCTAGCAGGCTTCCTCAATAAGGCTTTTTTATGCTGACGGTGGCACATTTTTCCTCAAATAATTGCAGAGCTCAGCTTTATCATTAAGCAGATGGTTTCTATTAATTCCCAAAGTAAGTAAATGATTGCAATTAACCCACCACTCAAAACTTAAGGATTTTAGAGTTCAGTCCTACTACTCCAGGCATGAATCTGGGTTTCACCCTTTTAATCAAGGGTTGCCAAAAAAAAGAGGCCCTCTTGACAATTTCATCATGTCTCCCACTTTATAGATACGCTTTGAAAGTAATGTGGAGAGTTCTCAAAGCTAAGTTAGTGCTAAATCCCTGTTGCCTTGTTCGTTCTAAGTTTTTGTGGTGTTTTTGTTTGTTGTTTTGGGAGTGGGGAGGGGATTGGAAATATTCTAGATAAATTTGAGTATCAGTTGAAAAAAGTTAAAAATATTCTGTAAATTCAGGTATTAATAGTACTATGGGGGTTATTTCTTTTAAACAAATACCACTTTGCTTCTTTGCCCTGTGGTACAACATTTGTGAGACTGAATAGTTCGTTGGCAGTTTCAAAGACAGGATAAATTGACAGAGACTGTCTTCATGCAAGTCACCCCTTCTCCCCCATTAAATAAACTAATGTTTCCAGTAGATTTCTTCAAAGTTGTTGATTCTAAACAAATGATATTGCTTCCTCTTTTCCTCATTTTTAAAGTTTATTTACTCAACACATTTTTGTTGGAGAGGGCTACTGTGTGCCAGGCTGGAAGGCAAGATAAGAAAGGATTTTGTCTCTAGTCCCTGGTTTCAAGGAGCTTACAAAGTGGGTGCAAAGTCAGACATTGTCAACAGTCGTGATACTGTGAGTTTCACGGACAGGGAGCATCTTAGCACAGGTGAAGGTGTCAAGAAAGAATCAGAGCAGAGCTACTACTTGAGCTTAGGCTAGAGGATGAGTTGAAGTTTTCCAGGTTGTCGGCAAGGTGAGGAGGGAAGAGTGCGTGCAAGGCAGAGAGGCCCCAGAGCAGGTTAGGTTCAAGGGCCTCTTAGGTAATTACATGTTGCTAGAATGCAAGTTTCAAGGGGAGAGTGTAGGAAGGAAGCTCAGGTCAGACTGGTAGGCTGGGGCCAGATAATGATGCCCTCTGAAGCTGTGCTAAGGAGGAGTTCAGATTTTATCCTGTCGGCGATACTCTTTGTGGCAGCAGTCTGGAGAATGGATCGATTAGAAGAAGTGGGACCAGACTAGGGAGATAAGTGCGCAGTCTGTTATTATAGAGCTGGGGAAGAGAGGGAAGAGTCTATGCGGACTTGCAGGTTTGGGGTTGAGGCACCTGCTGGGAGGATGCTCGTGTATTCTAAAGACAGGGAATGTGGAGGGAGGAGCAAAGTAGGGCCTTTGAGTCATCCAGGTGGAGATGTCAATATGCAGTTGGGTTGGAGGTGGTTACTTGGTCCTGCAGCCTAAAGGACAGATAGGGCTTTGGGTCATAAGAAGCCCCAGCCTGCAAGCTCAGCATATGATTCATGAAACTATGTCAAGATAAGCTTAACAACAGCAAATATTTTAACCTTTGTTTCCACCTCATGTTTCCTTAACTTTTCATTTTGTATTCACACAAACCCCTTTGGGTGTGGATTCTGCTGTAGTTGGTTTGATGCCTGTTCTGACCCCTGACCAAGCCTCCGCAGCTGGATACATGCCTGGGAAATGAGGAACGCTGGGATGGGTGCAAATTGTTAAGTAATGTTACCCCTAATGCTTTTAATCTAGCTGTCTGGGGGGAGAGGTGACCTTTATCTAGAAAGCTAGAAGCCACACAAGTTCTCA
This sequence comes from Varecia variegata, assembly GCA_028533085.1. NCBI lineage: Eukaryota > Metazoa > Chordata > Mammalia > Primates > Lemuridae > Varecia > Varecia variegata. Next base: position 57,142,555 of record CM052440.1, read on the forward strand.
CCCTTCTTCTTAAACTAAATCATAGAATCTTCTGAGACGTGGGTTTGAGCCTTTGTCATTAGTTTCAATTGGAGGAGGGGGTTGGACAGGACAGCACATCCTTTCCATTGGAAATAATGACCCCCATGTGGCTCACCTCATCTCCAAATCCTGACACTTATGGCCCAACTCAAATCCCCCCTCCTCCCTCTGTGACCAACACCTCCTGAAAGCGAGCCAGTCCTTGCTCTTTGGAACTCCTGTAGTGTTGTTATTTTGTACCCTTTATTTGTCACTTAGTGTTTCTGACCTTGTGCAGTTATTCTGGTGTACAGTGGATGCCTTATGCTCCTTCTAGATGAATTTCTTCTCATGGGAGTACCCTGTATTCTCTTTGGGTGCCCCAATCTTTGTCTTCTATATTACTCTAAGCTTAGGAAGTTCATAATAAATATTTTTATGTTTAATATGTTAGGGGGATGTAAAGATATAGGCTGACCTACACTGTATACAAAGCCTTGCTAAATAAATTTTTTTAAAGAAGGATATAGGATATTTTTTTCTATTACATATACAGGTTGAGCATCCCTAATTTAAAAATCCAAAATCTGAAACCTTTTGAGCATCAACATGATACCATAAGTGGAAAATTTCACACCTGACCTAATGTGACTGGTCACAGTCAAAATGCAGCCAAAACCTTGATTCATGCACAAAATTATTGAAAATATTATATAAGATTACCTACCTTCAGGCTATGTATATAAAGTATACATGAAACATAAATTAATTTCATGTTTAGACTTGTGTTCCATCTTCAAGATATCTCATTATGTATATGCAAATATTCCACAATTCGTAAATATTTGAAATCCAAAACAATTCTGGACCCAATCACTTTGGGTAAGGGATACTGAACATGTACTATGAATGTATGACCTTGATTTTCCTCTTTCATAAATTAACATGATCAGGTATAATCATAGCTGCCTTTATTAGGCATATAATATTATTAATCTGAAAACCTTGGAAGTGAGTTTATCCAGTTCCTAGCTTTTAATCTGAATTGGCCTAATGATTATAGCTCATATTATTTGAGCACAATGTATGTTATCCCATTCAGTCTTTAAAAATAACATCATGAATTAGGCGTATTATTTTCTCCATTTTACAGATAGGAAAACTGAGCCTTAGAGAAGCTAAGTAACCTGTCCAGAGACACATAGCCGTGAAAAGGCAGAGCTGGGACAAGAGCCTGGGTGCGTTCAGCTCCAACTCCACATCCTGGGGGTTTATCCATTGCATTGTGCTGCTGCAGCCTCTTGTACATCTGTTATATCATATAATCTCCCCAAGGACCTTATGGATATCTGTGTTTAGCCTTGTTTACAGATGAATCAACTGAAATTCAAAAATTTTTGGTAACATACCAAGATTATTAGGTCTGTCTGGCTCCCAAAGCTTTGCTCTTTCCATCATATATCACTTCCTCTTATTAGCAATTGTTAGACGCCTGAGGTGAAGATTAGAAAGAGCCCTCCCATTCTAAGATTCTGCATTATAGGAGTTAGATTTACCAGGGAAATAATATTACAGGAATAGAAGTTATTGTAGCTACAGAAAGTAACTTAGCCTCTCCTCCAGATTGTTCCTATATTAGTGAGAATACATGAATACTTGGAACTTGAAACTAATTCAGAACAAAACAAAACCAAAACTTTTTATATTTTGTACGAACTATTAACAAGTAATCAAAATGGCTGGTTCAAATTTCTTTCTTTCTTTTCCTTTCTTGCAAAATAGTTGAAATGCAATGAAAATGAAAGGTGCAAAGACAGACAACAAAACAGAAATAAAATTCTCAAAAAATCCCCTAACTACGGAATTCAGCCAGTAAATTTAAGAGTTTTTTGGCCATTGAAATCAGCTTGAGAAGTTCTTGAGTACTAAAGGGAAGATTCACCACTTTAAAAGGTTCCAAGTAAAGAAGAATACTTAATTCTTTCATCAATTTGCCTTAAATACCCCCTAAAACCAGATAGTATAGAGAGTCAGCATCAAGTCAGGTGGAAAATTCCTTCCATTATATGAATCTTTTTTCATTTAACTTTTATTCCTGTCCACTACTCTCATTTTGTCTCTATGTAACATAATTTTGTCTGTGATTGATTCCCAGTCCATTTCAAATTTATGTATACTGTAATTTAATTAACTTTACCCTTAAGCAATGTCTTTTGAGACATATTAATGAGGTGGGAGTCTTCAGAGTATTCATAATTTATACATCCTTTTTTTTTTTTTTTTTTTTTTTTTTTGGCTTGGCATCAAACTTTGAGATCCTACAAGGCAAAGGGCTGAACTCTGAGCTTATAACTCCAGGAAAGGTCTCCGGGCATGTTTGCTCATCAGTGTTTATAAAAGATTACTTTTTTACATCTAAATTCTTCTTTTCTCTATTGCTGATTAAGAAATGACCTGGAAAAAAGTCTTTTGCTGCAGAAAGTTTTATTTTTTTAATGAGTCATTTAAATTAGTTTCAAGACAGTCCTTCTTCAAAAAAAATCCTAACGTATTGAGTTTTAATGTTTTCCAAGAACATACTAAAACAAGACACAAAGAGCCAATTTAATGCATGTGACTTAGGGAGATTATGTATTTCTCCTACATTCCACTCAGTGCATACTGAGAAACTGCAGAACGCAGCCTGGTGTTGTGCATTTGGATATCTGTGTCATTCATCCAGTGACATTCAACAAGTATTTTTTAAGGGCCTGCTAACTATGGGCTGGTTGCTGTCAGAATGCAGTATCGTAGCCAAAGCAAGAAAATAGGAAAAGCGGCAAATCCTTATCTAAAATATCAGGATGTCAGACATAATAACTCAAATTTTAAAATCAAGTGTAGTAGTCTCCATATAGTATTAGAAATATGGAGGTAAATATAAGAAGAAATAGCTGCAAGATATAAAAATGGTTGCCTCTGTCAGCCAGGTGACTACTGTTTCTGTTGCAAGCCTTTTAGCGCTGTTTTGCTCTTAAAAATATGCACATATATGTTATTTTGATAAAATAAAAATAAAATTTTTTGCCTTGGGCTACCATGCTGCATTAACCTTAAACCTGAACATACCCACTGTTCTATCTTCAGAGAAAGATCAGCCTCATGTAGGGAAAACGGGCATGTCTGAGCCTTTCCCACCTGACTGTGCAGACACATGGGCCCCTTGGCTGATGACGGGCACCTGGCCAGCCTTTGCAGTTGTTACTGGGACCACTGTCTCTTGACCCCATGAGGAAAATGATTCTTGCTCTATACGGATCTGTGCTCAATAAGAGAAGGGTAGATTTGGTGGATTCTTGCTTAGGCAACAACCAAACTGGATAATTAAGGACGAAAACAATCCTCTTTGTGACCTGAATAATTTTTTCTTCGTGCAATATAAATTATACATATCATCTCTAATTTCTGTTTTGTTCTGAGCTATCTGGGCCTCACTTCAGCAACCAATGCCTGAAAGTTTTCTTCTAGAAGAGTGCATCTTATGTTACCAACTGTATTTGTATATTAATATATTTCTTGAAATTGCACTTCAGTTCTTTGAATTATTTTATCTCTGAATGGCGGCTATAGAGCAATTCCAGGTGAGCAGGTAACATACTTATTTAAAAAAAAAGAAACCCAAAACCAAATACCTCTCTTACTCCTCTCTTAAGTAGATATTTTGTGTATCTTAAAGGAAAATTTCTAAAGACAGACACAATGTAGGGGATCTTAAGGGGACTTGATGGAGGTGGAGGAAAATATTTCATGGCCACTGAGCTGTGATACATTAATATTTCTTTCAGATATAATAAAAATAATTAACATTCATTTAAAGCCTACTATACTAAATGTTTGTTTACTGTGTTAAGTGCTGTACAATCAGTATTGCATTTGAAACTCCCAACATGCCTACTCTTACTCCCATTGCACAGATGGAGAAACTGAGTCTTAAAGAGATAGTGAATTTTCCTAAGGCCAATATGATGAGGAGGCCAAGTGGCGAATTTGTATCCAGGTAGCAACTTCAGACCCAAGCTCTTAACTATCATACTGCTGCCATCTACCTGTCACAGCAGTGTACTCTCCTCTTGGGGGAAAAATGCTATCATTTAGTTACCCTCCCCAAAGTGAAATGGGAGTTTGAGGAATCTTAGCACAATCTTTTATTGGATTAGGTTTATGCGGCATGAATAAAACTATTGATTTAACTCCTGAAACGTCTCCATCTTTCAGTGTGTCAAACACAATCTTAAAACCGGAGAGGTTCATGATGTACACACAGTATAATCCCTGAGTAACTTGATCAGGTGGAATGATTTTATGTTGTACTAATCACAGCTAATTTTCTTCTCACACCGACTAGAATGCCCACTGGGAGAGATACCAAGTGTTCTCCAAGACATTGGATTGTAATTAAAGGGCTCTGTTCCACTGCTTCTTTAACTTTCTCTGAAGTCCAAAATCAAAACCAGAACCCTAACATATTTGACATTTCTTTCAGTCTTGTGCATTAATAAAACGTTTTTTCTTGCTGCTTTGTAAGGAATACATTTAAGAAGGCACAAAGGACTCTTTTTTAAAAAAAAAAAACTTAATGCATAAATATGTGACTTTTTAAAATACAAAAATGACTGACCTTTTAAACTTAACTTCAAAGGTCCAAAATAACTGATTACAAATAGTAATCACTGAGATTTCTAGAAAAATGGGAAATTACTGATGGAAAGCTATGTTAAGAATTGCAGAAGTGGCTGCTCATACCAAGACAGCTGCCAGTTGTCCCATTCCAAAAAGTTGCTGTCTATTTTTGGGGTAGGATATAAGCTTTCAGTAGTACAAGGACACAGATAAAGTTTCTAATTGCATTATTTTTATAAATATTGTAATCATTTTCTAACTTCAAGACAGAATTTTGATGTTCAATCGTTTGCACTTTCAGGAAACTATTTTAGCATTCCTTCAGCTGTCAAATATATATTTTTTTCTCAGCTAGTTCTTAATTTAACTGAAGTATCTGTACTCCAGTAAAATTTATAATTCATTTTAAAGCCATCAAGTAGAATTATTTCCCACTTTTTTTTTTCTTGAAGTTGAGATAGTGCAGCTACTAGTAGCTCACTTTGGGGAAATGTAAGGCAATAAAGGGTTAGGTTAAAGACCTAGTATCTTTAAAAAAGGAAAAGAAACTGTATTTATGTGTAACACTGCAGCAAGCTACAGCAAATTGCACCACAGATAATGAACTGAAAGGACAACTTGCTCCCGTGTGTCCCACACTGTGCAGTCCAGTGCACAGTGAAGGGCAGTAAGATGTACTGCTCTGTCTTAAGGAGCTTAAAATCTAAGTGGGAAGACTAAAAAATACACTTATTAGGGCACTAAACCTTGCAATATTAACTCGAGTGGGATTTCAGAGAAGGGAAAAAGAAGGATGAACTAGAACCTTGACACTCCATACTCTAGAAGTGGTCCTCAGACCAGGAGCAGTTCTGTTGATTAGTGCTGATTAGGATTGTATTATAGAATCTCAGACCCCTGCCCCCGACCTGCTATATCAGAATCAGCATTTTAACAGCATCCCCAGGTGAATACTGTGCGTACTAAAATATGAGAAACTCTGAGTCAGAACAATGTAAGCACTGTGTCTTCGACCCCATATCACTGTCCAGCAGAACTTTCTGCAGCTTCTCAATATGACAGCCACGAGTTTATGTGGCTGTTGAGCACTTGGTATGTATGTAGTGCAGCTGGGGAAATGAATTTTTAATTTTAAATCTAAATCTTAATGTAAATGGATGCACGGGGGGTAGTGGCTATCATGTTAAGACAGTGCAAGAGAAGAGCAAGCACTGGATTAAGAGTCAAGAGATTTAACACTTGTCCCAACACAGACACTATTTGGAAAGTGTTTTTAACTTCCCTTTGCCTCAGTTTTATCTTCTGTAGATGAAGGGTTGCATTAGATTATCTTGTAGCTTTATTTTGGTATTACTGTTACATGGTTGCCTCTTTGAGATGGACACGCCATTTTAAGAGTATACCGTGGGCAGAGTCATCAAAGCAGGAAGGGATAATAGTTGAATTTATGAAGTGGTGATTCCACAAAGGAGGTGAGCATAGTTTGCTAATCAGCCCATAGGAAATATTCAGAAAATGTCTTGTTTCCTCCTGTATTTCCAAGGCCTCAATCACCGTCTGGTACACAATAAACACTTATTAAATATTTGTTGAATGAGTAAATCAAAGTGATGTTTAAATAAATCATCAAACAGTTCATATTCAAGTCCATTTGATTTGGTCAGCATTACTAGGTTTTGTTTCAGTTTGGTTTGGTTTTTTTTTGCTTGGGTAGATTTGTTTAAGAATAGTCTCAGCTTAGGCCCCAGGTAAAGCAAAACTGAGGTAATTCATTAGGCATATTTGTGTTGATTGAAATGTTTTAATTTAGCACCACCTAAATAGGATCTTTATGTTGACATTTTTGTAAATGTAAGAATTGAGAAGAACAAAACAACTCTAGAGGTGAATTACATGTAGTTTTACCAAACAGTTAATTTAAGAGCATTGCTAATTATATTATGTATAGTTACCAGTAGCCACCCCCTCTAAAGATGGATAAAGTTTGTCATCATATGGACATGATACTTAATGAGTCGTCATGGCATATAGCACAAAACCCCTACACATCTGCACACCAAGTAAGGAAAAGTCCTTAGAGATGAAAGGGTGGGCAAGAGAGGTGGGAAGGGGTAGAAGAGAGTGATAAGCAGGGGCGATTCAGGCAAACTCAACATCAAGAGGCCCAAAGAGAGTGGCAGCCTCTCAGCCAGGTGAGCAGAGTTTAGGAATCAGAAATGAGAACCTTCTGCACGCACGTCCAGGGATTCAGGTGAGAGAAGCTGTGAGAACTAAGCTGTGTAGTAGGAGCCAAAGAAAAATTCCCAATTCTGAAGACTGGGGCACATAAGAATGTGGGAAATCATAGCCCAGGAGCCCCTGGTTAGTTTCAGGGCACTGGACCCTGAGTTTGGGAGGGCAGGTAATGTCCAACTCCACTGAGGAGGGGGCTGGGTGGAGGACTGATCTGAGGAAACAGAGGAACTGGTGTGGGGAGAGATCCGTTGGAGGACCTCAGTGTGGTAAAGACCAGGAAGAGTTCGCAGGCCTGACGTTATTTTGCAGCAGCTAGAGGCATGTTTAATTTGGCCCTCTTTGTTCTTCTTTACATCCTCTCCCCGGTTTTCTGGATTGATTTATTTGTTTAGTAACTTCATTTCTGGAAATAGACAAAAGTCCACTTCGATTGCCTCAGTTCCAGTTTCTAAGTCTTTCTCCCCATAACTACTGCTACTACTGATGCTGATCTTTCATTTGTCAGTTCTCTTAATGTGGTGGCCTCTGCACCTGTGACCTTTTCATTACACTGTTGAGAGAAAGATATTTCTGTCTAGACCAGAGAAGGAAAGCCTTTTTTTTTTTTTTTTTTTAATCAGGTGCTGCTTTTAATGTGCTGTGTTCAGGGTGTAGGTAAATCATGATGTAGATATAACCCATGCTTCCCTCCTTTGCCCTCTGGAGTAGCTGATGAACTCCAGGGGTGAAGGGACTCTGCCTTGTTTGTCATCATGTTGCTGCACCTAGCAGGGCCTGGTGCACATTAAGTGGCCAATAACTGTTTATTGACTCCTGGCTCTTTGCACCTGCATTTCAAAGCTGTGCTTTCCACTTGGTTGGAAGCATTCTCACTCTAAGCATGTGAATTCTCAGTTTTCTCCATGGTCATAAAATTTAGGATCTTTCTGACCATGTTTCTGCTATTTTGGCTAATATTGGCCTTCCTTTGACCCTCATGTCTCTTCAGGTTGCTCTGACTCTAATCCATACCAGATCTCTTCTGGTTGAAAAATCCAACTCCAAATAGCTTCTTTGGGAAAAGGAAATTTGTTAGTTCATTCAACTGAAAAGTCCAGGAGTAAATCTTGCTTCTAGCATGGTTGAATCCATGTGTTCAGTGATTCGTAAGGACTCCATGTCTTCATCTTCAGGCATGTCTTTCTCCTGAACTGGCTTCATTCTCAGGCAGTATGGTCCATCGTGAAGGAGAGTGCATACCAGCAGCTATGAGTTCACATCTTCCTCAACAGGTCAGGAAAGTTCCAGAATTGAGCTCGTATGCCATCAGTCATACACCAGCTCTGAACCAGTTCCTGGCTGAGTGTAAGGAATGTTCCAATTGTCTAGGTAAAAAGATTATGTGCCCACCCCTAAAGCCAGGGGTGGGGTCTGCCTCAACAAAACTGCCATAGACTGAGAGTAGATGAGGGACAGCATCCCAGAGAAAAATTGTTTTTATCAGAAAAAAGGAAAATAAATGTTGGGAAGACAAAAACCATAGCTACCTACTACAGCATGCTATATATATTTCTTTGTACTTACTCTGTGGTTTTAGACATGAATGGTTGGGTGTTTGGTGCTCATAAGGTTGATTTATCTTTCTAGGAACATAAATTTCAGTTTCTTTGTTTTTTCCCAATATCCCCTTTCAAAAAACTGTTCCCTTCCCAACTCTGGAGAGCAATGAGCATCTGGGTGTAAGATATGGAAAGGAGAGAAGTCTACCAAGGAGGGTAAGAGTTCTGACTCCAGAGTCAGCAGATCCCTGCTCCACCCTTTACGAGTCCTGCCACCTTGGACAAGTTACTAACCTCTTGGGTGCTTAATATCAAAAGGGCTGCTGTAAGCAATTCATCCATTCTTATGTGTAGAGCTCTTAGCCTGCATTTTATCTATTGCTATTTTTATTAATAATGATAACAGCCATGGCTCACACACTGTTGCTGGCCCCTCTGCTGGACTCTGACAGGCTGAAATGGCTCTGGACTTCTTTCCTCCCTTACCGTAGTCCAGCCAACACTGACCTGCCTTTCCTGAATTCACCCGAGCCCCCATCCACCCAGGTACATGCACCTCTGCAGGAAGGTACTTCTTCCCACTCTAACCAGCTACCTCTCATCTGTCAACTAAAGAATCACGAGGTTCATAAATTTGGAAAGGAGAACTTTATTTCTCGTAAAGAGTTGCATCCTACAGGCTGGCTAGCTTGCAGGCTGGGGAGCACAGCCTTGGGCAGAAGCTGAGAGCACTTCCAGGAAGGGGTGAAGGGAAAAAGAGTTTATGATGAGTAGGGTGACTGAATATACACATTTAATAAGCTATAGGAGGAGTCAAATATTTATGAAAAAAGAAACACGTGCACACACAATTGAGCTTCTTGCCTCTTTGTGGATCACATGTTAAAAAATGGCAGCTGTTAGCATGATCTGTGGGTGGAGTTTTCAGCCCTCTGACCTCAAAAGGTGAAGCAGAGGACATGAAGATCCACTGTGCACAGCCTCTGTAAACTGGCCAGAACCACTCCATGGTCAGTGTTTTCTTATCAGAAAGGAATGATGGTCAATTGTGTTGAAACCTCAAAAGGAAGGGGCAGTTTCAGGTGGCTGGTTGAAATCAGTGGTGGAAAAAGTCTTTTTGAAATGCTGGTTTCTGGCCAGGCATGGTGGCTTATGCACGTAATACCAATACTTTGGGAGGCCGAGGCAGGAGGATTGCTTGAGGCCAGGAGTTTGAGACCAGCCTGGGCAACATAGTGAGACCCCATCTCTACTCCGGCTTTTTTCGGACCTACTTAAGGGTGGTACAGGAACTTTGCTGAGGATTCGATGAGGAATGTCAGAATAGCCAGACAGTGCAGAGCTGGTGATAGAGAAACATCAAGAGAGAAGATTGAAGAGGGGAGGTGGCCTAGTTTTGTCCTAAGGGCCTTTTTGTGGGTAGGGGATTGTGTGGGCACAACAAGATGCAGAGAACAGAATAAGACCTCTGTTATGTGAGGCAGATGCTATGCATGAGACATTCATTTCAGTTTAGTCTCACTGTTTCAAAGTGGATTTTGTCTGTGTTTAGCATCTTTGCCCAATTTTATGTATTTTCTCTCTTTCTGTCTCTCTCTTTTTTTGCGGGGCATGGGAGTACAAGGAGGTGTTGGTCACATTGCCTATTTATTATACAGTTTCCCCAAGTACTTTGAATGGCAACTTTATAAATAATTGCTATTTATGATTGTTGTCTAGACTTAACAAATGGTTATTTAACAGGCAATGAAATAATTTACCCACAGTCCTTAAACTATAATTACACACACCACTTTTAAGGGGCAAATGTTAGGGCTTATGCTCAAAATATAAGTCTTGTTCACAGTGGTGAATTATTCTCTGTGGACAATGACATTAGTTATTCACCAGTATGAAATACAGAACAAAGACAAGTACAGTCATTTTTCAGGGATCAGGTTCTTAGAAAGAGTTGAATGTCTAAGTCATCATAAATCTAATCAATGCTGATTAGAAAATATTAAATAACATAGCCATTCATTACCCTCACAGTAATACAGACTTATTTGCAAACACTTAGAAAATACAGAAAAGAAAATAGAAAAGAAGAAAAGCAATCCCCAGAGTAGCACAGTAAACATTTTGCTATATTCCCTTTTAGGTTTTTTTCTCCTATTCACAAATGTTTAAAGCATACAATTAGAATCACACTGTACATATGTCATATCTGTTTTTAAATTTTAATATATCATTAATGATTTTCTAGGTCTGAACCTTGTCTATAGCTACATTGTTTAATACTGTAACCAGTAGCAACTGGACTATTGAGCATTAGAACTGGGGCTAGTCTGAATTGAGATATGCTCAATTATAAAAAACATACCGGATTCCAAGACAATAAAAGTAAATAACAAATTTATCAAATTATCAAAAGTAAATATCAAATTTACCAAAAAAAGTAAATATCTCATTATTAATTTTTATGTTAATTACAGGTTGAACTATTTCAAATATGTTGGGTTAAATATATTGATAATTTTACTTGTTTCTTTTTACTTTTAAAAATACACCTGCTAGAAAATTTACAAATTTACAAATTTCAGTCACATTGCTTTTCTGTTGGATGTGCTGGTCTATAGCATCCTTTTATAGCTGCATAATTTTTTATTATATGAATAAAATTATTTAGCCAACTCTTAACCAATTCCATCTTGTTAAATCTTCAAAGTACTTCTTATTTTTCAGTCTCAAAAATTACTTTCTGAACACCTGTACATATCTCTGATTGTTCCCTTAAGATTTACTGCTAAAAGTAAAATTTCTAGGGGAATGGAAATATTTAAATAAGCAATACTCTTATAAATAAATGAATAAACAAAATATAATGTTTTTGCTTTTCATTACTCATTTATCTTTCTCCTTCCAGAGAATGATATCATTCTGATCATTAGCAATTGCTCATTTTACATTGAATCAAAAACACCATGTCAGCTATCTTCAAGTAAATTAAAATTAGCTGCCACTAAGTTGTTTTTGAAGTCAGGTCTGAGGTTTCATGTTTTATCTGAATTGCAAAGCGTTGAGTTGGATCTCAGCATTATCCTTCTTTTTGAATTGAAATACATACACTTTAGGTTATTGATTGTAGATAATCATGAAATGGAAAAGATTAACAACGTATAAATTTTCAAACCTTTCTGATTTATCTTTGTAATACTACATGATGGAGGGGAGAAGGACCAAGGAGTTGTGAGCTTCAAAGATCATTTATCAGAGGTCCAGAGTATTTGGCCTATTATTCATATGAAGGTATAATCTAACACTATTTGAACACTATTATTGTACAATAAAAACAAAGCTTTAGGATATTTAGCAATAGTACATATACCAGATGAACAAAATTGCATTTTTCTTGTAATATTAATTGGATAAAATACACTGAATTTTTGCATCAAATGGCCAGTAGAGCCTCTGTAAAACCTTCCTTCCTGGCTTGCTTAGAAGTTTTGTGTTTTTCTCTAATATCTCTGGGATTCTTTGGGAAAATGTCAGGAACCTTTAGGAGTTGCTGAACTCTCTTCCATATCCCCGAGGTAGTATTAAAGAAAATGTTGATTCAAGAAACAGAGCTTGTGTTTGACTAGGCAATATAGTTCTATTGAGAACTTACTGGACTAAACAGTGACTTGAATATAATTTAGGGGAAATGACTTATGGCATTTCTAAAGTATTAATATAAAATGAAGAGTTTCTGGTTCGCCATTAGTGTTTCATTTGAAATAATGAATTACACTGTCTACCAGTGGAAAAATAAGAAATAAAGATCCATAATTTAAACCAACTTAGCTTTCCTAACTTTCCATCTAAAGAATTTAAAGAATCAACACTGCCCCACCTAAGCAGAAACACCAAGCTAGATTTTTCTCCTTAGGCATAAAGGTTGAAGAGATTGAATAATTTTTAGTAGAATAGTATTCAGAACTTCAAAAAATAATTTTTTTGCTTGAGCCCAGGAGTTCAAGATTACAGTGAGCTATGATGGCGCTACTGTACTCCAGCCAGGGCGACAGAGAAAGAGCCTATCTCTTAAAAAAAAAAAAAAAAAAAAAAATTCAGGCTGGATGCAGTGGCTCATGCTTGTAATCCTAGCACTTTGGGAGGCTGAGGTGGGAGGATCACTTGAGGCCAGGAGTTAAAGACCAGTCTGGGCAACATAGTGAGACCCCATCGCCACAAAAATGAAAAAAAATTAACCAGCCATGGTGGTACACGCCTATAGTCCCAGCTACTCAAGAGACTAAGGCAAGAAGATCCCATGAACCCAGGAGTTTGAGGTTGCAGTGAGCTATGATCATGCCATTGCACTCTAGCCCAAGCAACAGACCAAGAGCCTGTCTCAAAAAAACAAAAAAAAAGTAGAAGTTTTACTTGGCTTGATCCTAAGATTATAATGTTACATAAGACTCTACCATTTGTATGTTTGGATTATTATTTTGTTGTTTTCCTTTATCTTCCTTCCATCATAGCTAATCATCCAAAATAAAGATATTTACACAGATCTTTTGTTTCTAATTTGCTGTAAATTTTCCCCATCTTTGCCATCTGATTACAAAAGAAATTTTCTCCATTTATTAATTTTAAAAAGTGTCTCTTCAATGAACACCATCTTTTATACACTCCACAGTCTACCTTTTAGATAATGTACATGAAAGTGTAACATGTCATGCTCATTTGATATTTCTCAATTTTAGATCAGCTATAATAGCAGTAGAGCTGAAATAAACTAACTTTTTTTTTTTTTTTTTTTGAGACAGAATCTCACTCTGTTGCCCAGGCTGGAGTGCAGTGGTGGTCATAGTTCACTGCAGCCTCAAACTCCTGGGCTCAAGTGATCTTCCTGCTTCAGTCTCCCGAGTACCTGGGACTACAGGTATACACCACCATGCCATGATAATCCTATTTTTTGTTAAGTTGGAGTCTTGCTATATTGCTGAGGCTGGTTTTGAACTCCTGGCCTCAAGCTATCCTCTCGCTTCAGTCTCTCTAAGTGCGAGGATTACAGGGCATGAGCCAACACACCTAGCCGAACTAACTTCTGTAAGAATCACATTGCTATCTTTTGGTGGCATTTTAAACGAGGAAACGTTAGTTTGCTAATATTTTATTTTGTATAAACAAGTAGCAAAATACAAGCCCTTCATCCTTACTGTTGATCTAGCTTGACTCTTGTATCTCCCAAGTAAGTAGACACGTAGCAGCCACTTTGCCAGTTAAAAGTATGAAAAAAAAATTGTAAAGGTTATTCATTTTATTTCTTTTAACTTGTCTATATAATTAATAGGTTAGTTTAATGCCATATTAAACCTTCACCATCTGCAGAGCTGCCATACAGTGGGGACATAAAGTCCCATAGGAACATGTTTAAACTGAGTAATTAAGACTATAGAAAAAGCTTCCAGAATAACATGTTGATTACAAATAAAAATCAAAGTAAAATATCTGGTTTTGAAGGACTAGATATTTTTCCTAATTAAAAAAAAAAACAACTAAAAGCATGCCGTTTATTTTAGTATAATTTTCAAAGTGTTTGCATGTGTAATGCCACAGAGCAAAATGTCTGATACACCCATTCATAAAAAAAATAAAAAGAGTTGCAGAGAGGGGCAGTTTTCAAGGGAGACTTTCCTCAGGGGTGGAGTCATCTCAAGAAAAAGAATTAACTGAAGTGCTCCAAGGATTACTTTTAACTATGATGACAGAGAAGAAGCTGTGCAGTCCTTTTTAAGTAGCACAGCTAATTCACGCGTTCATTGGATAGCTTACACATACGTGGTAGGTATGTGATTGTTTTTCCTCAATTTCATTGGCATGTTCTATGGACATTTTCTGAGCATTGACTATGAGAATATGAACTGGAATCTCACTGACTGGCATATTCCAAACATTTCCAATTGTATCAAATTCTGCCTGATTGACAGAATATGAACATTTCTAATGGTTCAAATGTTGAATACAAACATTTGACTTTTTCATAACTTATTAAACTTAGCTATTTAATCAGCTAAGATTTTTTGAACAATAATGTTTTATTATGAACTGACATTTAAAGGCAGATGTAAAACCAGGCTATAAATATTATGTTCTTTTTTTTTTCTTAATATGGAACGCTTCACGAATTTGCATGTCATCCTTTCACAGGGGCCATGCTAATCTTCTCTATATTGTTCCAATTTTAGTATATGTGCTGCTGAAGCCAGAGCTTTTTTTTTTTTTGAGAAGACATCTTGCAAATGTTCAGTTTTTTTCAAAATTGAGAGCCCTCCCTAAACAGATTTTTTTTTCCACAGTAAGACTTCCATACAAATTTAGCTTTCCCATGTAAATTTCAGAATGCTTTCATTTCGTTTGTTTAATTGCTTTATGGCAAAAAAAAAAGGTAGAAGATAAAACTTTAGTTAGATATAAAATAATATAAAGAGTATATATTAATATAAAATCTATTAATAGTTGGCAACTTCTGTTTAATAGATTACTTCTCATTAGATACAGATCTCAGATAGCTGCTCAGTCTTCCCAGTATCAATACTTCTTGATTATGTCTTACTTATTTAAAGGATTTTTTCCCTTTAATTCCTAACATCTTCATCTCTATTTTCTAAATGAAGAAATCAGGGCACAGAGGGGTTTAGAAGATTCATGTAATTCTAAGACACAGCCCACTGCATTATGTGCTTTCTGCTTAACAAATTCCATGGGCAAAGCATTTGCTAAGTGCCCTCCGCGTGCCAGGCACATGTGGGTCTTTACGGGCTCCCTGTAAAGTTTCCTTGTCATGAAATGGGGCTCTAGCAGTGCTCCATTTTGTGGCCTGCTCAGTGGCTCTTGAGTTGCATCTTGGCTTCCACTGTGGGAGGAGCAGAGGAGGAAGCACTTTTCCCATGGGAAACACACCCTTGGGTTCTACCCTTTCCCCTGACCCCATCTGACAGCTTCACTTCTCCTTTATTTGACTGCGTAGAGATGGTGCTGGTCCACAGTGTGGCACTGGGCACATCATCTTTGACAAGGCCCTCTCACCGTGGCCACTGTGTCATTCAAGCACCAGACACTACTGATTCTACCTGAAAACTCGCCCTCCAATCTAAGCCCTGTCTCATCATCCTATTGCCATACTTAAAGCACCTTGTCATTATTTAACAGCTTCCTAACTGATCTTTCTGCCTCAGCCTCTTTCTGCATGCCTCTAAACCATTGTTTACACTGTGGCCGTGGTTGGTCACCATTCTAAAAGGCAATTCTGATCATGGCCTGGCCCTACTACAATGTACCTATGTAGCTCTATATATTACTCACTTTCCAGTCCCAGTTCAAATGTCCTCTGTGAAGCTTCTCCTAATTCACCTGAACACAGTCTTGCCTCGCTCCCACCCCAGCCACTCCCACTTCTGAGCACTTTCTTCAAACTTCATTCATACCTCCACTGTAGAACTCTCCCTTCCCAGATTGTAAAGCTGTTCAAATACAAAATTTTTTTAAAATTATTTTTGTTGATCCAAGGTCTAGAAAAATACTAAGAAATATGCATGAATGCATCACTGGCCTAAGTTTTTGCCTACGTATTCCACTGGCTGAGCTCAATCCCGGTCAGAGGTTTCATTGAGATATGGCCATCTGAGCTTCACAGTGAATACATTGGCATCTTGTAGTCCTACAGTACTCTGCTCCATGTTTCCATTTAACATCCCATAATTCAGTCACCAAGAAGCGTGTGGGGATTTTTTTCCACCAACAACCAATCAATCAGTTCTGCAGTGGACACCAGCTGGGTGTCCTCCAATTCAGTTCTGTCACTATCTGCCTGGAGATAGAGTCAGATCCACAGGACTGAGTCTCACTTCAGATGCTGATCACAGCCCCAGGTTGTTTTACCCATGCTCTGGCTACACGAGGTGTGTCAGGAAAGAATCAAGCCATTGTTAATACAACTAGAGAGGTTAGTGCGACAAGGTTGTAACCTGGCAGCCAAGGCGAGTGGACTGGAACGTGCATGCGTGAACAATGACGCCTTCACTGCATTGGTCAGCGGGGCGCTAGACGCAGTTGAGTGAGCACGTGCACTGCGTGGCTGTTGCATTCAAAGTGACTGAGCGAGTAGAGCGACGATCTGCATCAAATTTTATGTTAAGCTTGAACGTTTCCTCCGTGTAAACTATTTGGATGATTCAGAAGCTTTTGGGGACGATGCAGTGAGTGCAGCACAAATAAAAGTGTGGCACAAATGCTTCAAAGATGGTCGAGAATCTGTTGAAAGTGATCCACGTTCTGGAAGGCCTGCAACAAGCAGAACACCTGAGAATGTTGAACATGTACGGGGTAGCTTAAGAGACACTGGGAGAACTGTGTGAGGTCCCAAGGTGCCTACTTTGAAGGGAACTGAGATGTCATTGTCCTATGTACAACGTTTCTTGTATCGTGTATCATCTTCAATAAATGTCTCTATTTTTCCTATTATATGGCTGGATACTTTCTGCACAGACCTCATAAACTGGGGTTCCCACAACCTACTCCTGGGTTTGATTAGTTTGATAGACCCAGGGAGACACTACATTTGCTGGATTGTTATAAAGGATACAGATGAAGAGATGCCTAGGCTAAGACATGTAGGAAGGGGCACAGAGCTTCCATGCCCTGTCTGGGGGCACACCACCCTCTAAAAACCTCCATGTGTTCAGCTATCCAGAAGCTCATCCAAACTCTGTCCTTTGGGCTTTTATGGAGACTTCATTACATAGGCATGATCCATTAATTCACTGGCTGTTGGTGATCAGCTTAACTTTCAGCCCCTATCCTTCCTGGAGATTGGGGTGTGGGTCTGAAATGTCCCTGCCCTCTAATCACACCTGGGTCTTCCCTGTGACCACTGCCCATCCTGAAGCTACCCAGGGGCTACCGGCCACCTGTCATCTCATTAGCATAAAAAAAGATACTTATCACTTTGGAGATTCCAAAAATTTTAGGAATTGTACACTAGGACACCCAGGACTAAGACCAAATACACATTTCACAATATCACAACTAGTGAGTGCCAAAGCTGGCACATGAACCAAAGCTGAATGACTCCAGAACTCATGTCATTAATCACCCCTGCCTATCTCCCAAAACAACCCATCTATTCTAAAAACTATCGTAACTGATATAGGATTTTAAGATAAATGTAAAAATGTAAACAATGATTATTACTAATAATTCTTATTATATAGTTTAATTTTGGTCCTTTTATTATTTCAGGAAAATTTTAAATCTATTGGATGAATAGGAACAAACTCTAAAAATAAAGTCAAGGTTACATAGCTAAAATTCAGGTGCTTGGACTTACTGTCCTTTTGTTTTCCATAATATGCAGTGCTTCAAAATAACCTTGACTTTAAGAATCAAATATTCAATACAAAACAACATTTTGTAGAGCTGTTATATTATACATGTACTTGCTATTTCAAATTACCAGTGTTGTACAGGCCATTTTAGTGGAAATAAAATTAGTTTAAAGATAGGAAGTGCCTTGATTAGCTCAATGAAGCCATGGTCAATTCAATTACAGTGTTAAAATATATTTCAGAGGAAAGAATGTTTAGGGTCATAAATTAATTGAACACAGTTGTTCCTGAGCACTTACTATTTACCTGGGAGTGTGTACTGTGCTTGGTGCTTTGAAGATAAATGTTATTTACAAAATGGCTAGTTAATAAATACTTGCTTCAGAATGCTGTGTTTGACATCAAAGATCTTTATCCTGAACTTTGTGGGTAACAGGGTTTCATTTCATTCAAGTATGGCATAGGAGGGTCTTACTGGGTAAGTTTGCATACAGATAAAAGTCGCAGGTATCGAAATCGCCTGTTCTGACTGTGTTTATAAATGTATTTCCGCCTGTGCTACATAATGCGACCCCAGATCTTTACCCTTTCATACATCCATAGGGCTCCTACTTGTAACTGGACATCTCCTGAGCCTCCTGAAACGCTGAGTGCTCGTATGTGTGACAATGCATTGCCTCCACCAGCCTCCCTTCTCTCCCTTCTTGGTGGTTTGAAGACTCAAGAGAAGTAGTTAATTTCAACCTATTGTTTCAAATGACAAGGTTGGGGAATAGATGTAGTAATGTGAAAAATAGTTTGTTGAAATATTTAGCAGATGGCCTCTTTGGAAAGTAGCCTGAAAAGACCTAGTTCCCCATGTCTTTTTTAATTTTTTTTTTTTTCTGAGACAGGGTCTTGTTCTCTTGCCCAGGCTAGAGTGCAGTGGCGTCATCATAGCTCACTGTAACCTGCAAATCCTGGGCTCAAGCGATCCTCCTGCCTCAGCCTCCTGAGTAGCTGAGACTACAGGCTTGCACCATGCCCGCCCCCCCGCCCACTGACTATTTTTTGTAGAGACATGGCCTCACCATGTTGCTCAGGCTGGGTCTTGGCCTCTTGGCCTCAAGTAATGCTCCTGCCTCAACCTCCCAAAGTGCTAGGATTACAGGCATGAGCCACCATGCCTGGCCTTTTGAAAATTTTCTAAAATTATTTTTAGAGACAGAGTTTTGCTATGTTGTCTAGGCTGGCCTTAAACACTTCAGCTCAAGTGATCCTCCTGCCTCAGCCTCCCCAGTAGCTGAGACTACAGGAATGCACCATAGTGCCTGGCTAGTGCCCTAAGTATTGTACAAAATTAATGAGTTGCCTCTGTTTAAATTGGGCTACAGGGAAATGCAGAAATTGAGCATCTTTAAATCCTTATTCAAAGTATAAAGGGGATTAAAAAAAACTCTTAGAATCACCTTTCAACTAACATGAACTGCTTTGGGACCTGGGTAGTCTTTATAATTAAAATGACTAAGGATAAAATGGTGTAGCACGTGCTTTCTTCATAAAAGTCCACTAAAACTTCCTAGATCCCTTAAGATCAAATTTATGTAACATATCCATTTTAAAAATAACTGCCAATTTCTTGCTTTAAAGAAAGATTCTATTTGCTAATGGAAAAAGCAAAACTTTGTCTAGCTACTAAAGTAATAAAACTTATTTGATGCAGTAATGCATTTCCAATAGCAAAATGCCACATGGGATGCTAAGAAAGGAGCATTAGTATAACCAAGGGCCACTCATAGCTAAGGTACATAGATCTCGTGTTCCAATTTTTAGAGTATTTTTGGACTGTGTTATATTTATTAAAATAAGATGCATTTCAGATAAACACATCTTCTCTTGGTACATTAGGTGATAATTCTGTTGGCTGTGTTTTGATATAATTTAGAAACCAGATTTATAATACTAAACTTGCAAATTTTGAGGCAAGACATAGCCTGAATTATCAGAGGAAAAAAATCAATAAAACATGCTCTGCCTTGATCTGGTTCTATTGCAAATGGACTATAGCCGTTTACTTCTACATTATTCAAGTTGTATAAGCAAAGTAAAAAATGGCAGCTCTAAAAACCCTAATTTCACTTGAAATATTTAGGTAACTGAAACCAAATTTAGTTGTTCTGAGAGTAATGGTCTCACTCTTCATTGCTGGTTTATATTGGCATGGTCTTCGTGTGAGACATTCTTAATGCTGGAAGAACTGGGACAGTTTAGAAGATGGCTTGTTCTGGGTTTTAATATATTGGTTAATTTCTACTGATACAGTTTTTAATTATATTCTGTTCATAACCATTTTGAATTTGAGTTAAATTTAATTTTAAAGGTATTTCCCTTTATCATAAATACATAATTAGTAAAGAAATGTAATGTTTCTCAAAGCACTGTCTTAAATTTTTTGCCATCATTCTTTGGATTTTCAATTATGTAATCAATATTAGTATGATACAAATTGCCTAGAGGCACTTTAAGGTTTGTCTTTGACTCATTTATCCCTATGTTAATAGAACTGAACATACACTACCACATCATGATTGTCTATCTGATTCAAATTGTAGACATCTTGAAATTTCTTCAAAGCTTGCATTCAGATCGTAGCTTTTCGAATATCTCACTGTATTGTTAACCAACCAAATTCAATCAACAGTTTGATGCTCTGCCTAAATTAAAGAACTTTTTGAAAGTTAAAACCTTTTGAATTGAAAGTATATTTTGAGGTTGATGTAGATAACACACAAATTAAAATGAAGCCTCAAATTATAACAATATAATTATTTGGCATTGACCTTGCTTACAGTAGCTCGCTACTGTACAAAGCACTTTCCACGCATCATCTCATTTAATCCCCATCACAGTTTGGTGCAGAAAACTTTATATTTCCTTTTTATAGTTGAGGAAAATGAAGCTAAGGAAGAATGAAATGACTTGCCCCAAATCACAAAGTTAGTAATGGGAGAGTCATGTTCTAACTCAGGGCTGTCTCACTCCAAAGTCCACTGCCTGCTAGTATTCTTCTCATGTATATTGACCACCAAGGTCCTACATTTTTCTTCTTCACATTTTAGGTTATGTTGGGAAAGCACAGAGAGAAATTCAGTCACAGTGTGTATTGGGGGACTAATCTGCTCCCCAGTGGATATTACATATAACTCTCTGACTCCAGATATACCATGGATCTGATGACCTGAGGACGCAGGGTGACTTTAGAATTTATCATCCATACCTGGACACTAGAGAGGGTGAAAGAGGTTACTGTCAATAACTTTACCTGGAAAAGAGGTACAAAGTAGGATTTTCCACACCAGAATGTAACATATAAGTTACTCCACATAAAGCAGTGGTCTCAGGGACGGCATGTCATATCGGAACTTAGGTAGAGAGGGTTGTGGGTTGAAATATACCATCCTGGGCTGCTGTAAAACACTTGAAGCCATAGGTCAGAGTTCTGCTTTGTTTTCAAGCTACCCAACTTCATCCCACCCCTTTTAGCCATTCCTTCCTCACCTACCCCATCACTAGTCTAGAATTATGGAGCACAGTTTTGTGTGAAGGTTAACCCAGCCACAGATTAATCAAAAGAACAGGCCATTTTACTGACCATTGATTTTAATATTCATTCTCCAAGATCAGAGGAGGTGTAGAGTTGATCAAATATACTCAGCCACAAAGGTCTGAAGTATTTCCTGTATTTGGTAAAAGCCTAAAGCTGGTGCTGAAAATTCAGTAAATGCCTATTAGCAACACTGAAGGCAACAGGTTAGTTCCCTGAATAATGCTAAGAATTCTTCATGTTGAAGACATTTTTCATATTAAAGATGGTAATGGTTACTGCTTGAGGGTTATATACCAAAAGAGAGAAGTAATGTAACCCTTTTTTGTAACATTTCAGGTCTGACTTTCCTACCTAAAGGAGAGAATTATCAATTCTCAAGCTGTGGTGCATTTCATTTTTACTTCCTCCAATAAATTGGAAAACTTACCTGATGTTGGCCCTATATCTGTTACAATATTTATACTTTTTAAATTATTTAGTAAGTGCAATTTACAGTTTATCAGAAGGCTATAGGGATATTATTGCTAGTATTTCAAGAAATATAGGGTGCATTACTCCTGCATCAATCAATCAGTAGATGGTGTAGCCTTTCAAGGTCATGTAACCGAATGTTCATATTGAATATGGTTTAGTTTTAAGTAAAAATGGGATTAAAATTCATCTTATAACTTCTATATAGGTAAATTCAATAATGTTTTAGTTAGAGAAAGATGAGAAGACAGATGCAAGGGACAAATAAAGGAAAATTCAGGACCACTGAGCTATTTTTAAAACTTTCAGATTAAGTTGGCAGCTGTTGTTCATGTCAGGACTTAAATAACTTTGCTTTGTTAAAAAATAAATCCACAACATATGGGTTTCAGTATGTTGTATATTTATTATTTGTACTTATTAGAGAAAGGAACTTCAGTTGAAAAAATAAGAAATTCTCCAGGGTATAAAAATTCATTCTTGTTAGCAGGCAGCTGATCATAGTGTTATAAAGATATCTGTCCTCAAAAAGTTCTGATCCTTTTAATTTAGGCAACTTTTACAGTAAAACCAGTCTTCTTGCTAATCGAATGAAGGCATTGCATTAGACCAGGTCTTAAATTCTGTTATTTTTGGAATTAAAAACCCAGGCCTAGAAAAGACCTTCTGAGACCTTTTAATTCCTCCTTCAAACTCCAGAAATGTATGCTTATCTGGGGTACAGAAAGAAACCCAACTATTATATAGAAAAAACATCTTTCAGACTACCCAAGAAAATACCTCACTCTTCTTGTTAAGTACCTAGTTAAGTGTTTAATAACACATTTGCCTTTTACCAACTGAGATTCTTCTCTTCTCCCTTCAAACCAGGACCTCAAGGGCTGCAGGGTGTCTTTAAGCCTAGAAGAGACAGCAAGGCTGGTACAGTATTCGAGGATAGCCTTGAAAACCAGCCTCTGGAAAAAACGAAATTGGGACCTCTGGTTAAAGATGGCAGACCACACATTTAGTTCTGTCCCCTTTCAAAATTTCATTAAAATGACAGCAAATAAAGTATTTTCTAAAAAGTGATAACCCACAAATATGAAAAGAATAGGAAAGAAGAAAATAACAAATTTTGGAGTCTGGAAACAGGATTGTTAGTAACTCATTTTAGAAAACCCAAGGAGGCAGATCCTAATCTGGAATTAGGAGAGAAAGTTGAAAAGCAATCTAAGTTATACCATATAACTCCCAAAAGGCTCAAGAAGGTTTATCCTTTGGTGAGGGTGGAACAAAGGTTCTCTGAACTATGAGACACAGGCACAGTTGAGCATGGGGCACCTTACCCAAACCAGAAGAATCAGAATCAGGTAACACATCTCAACTTGGCTTCTACATCATTCAACCAGTATCACCCCCTAGGCAGGAGATGGGAAGAGTATTCTCTGGAGAATCTGGTTAGCCAAAGGCTGGGGGAGTGTGGACTAGGAACAAAACTAAAGAAACTGACACTTGGGGTTTCCCAAAGAAACAGCCCAACCTAGATCATCTTAGTTTAAAAGTGAAGACAGCGTCAGCAAGTTCCCCTTCCCTGCCCCCATCTTCCCAAACATAGATAACTTCCAATCAATCATCTTTTTAGTATGTTACTCTTAAATAGGAACAAATTACCAAGGATCCCCAGAGATTGGAAGAAATATCTAATATGAAATGAACATCTCATCATATGATAATGGAGAGAAAAAAAGAAGAGAACAGTAAGAACAGATAGAACAGATACTATCCAGGGAGAACACTTAAAAATATGTATATATCATTAATATTGTCTGAGAAAGAAGACATACCCAGTAAGCAAGAACAGGATGCTACAAAAAAGGAATCTTCATGGACAAGCAAAGGAGCTCTTGGAAATTAAAAATATTTGAGAAGAAATCGAAAACCATTCACTAGAAGTCTTAGAAGCTACAATATAGGTAATCTCCTAGGAAGTAAATTAAAAACACAAAGAAATGCAAAATGGGAGAGAAAAGATGAGAAAATAGGAAGTCCAGGACAGGGATCCAACATCTAAATAGTAGGAGAAAATGGATGGAAGAGATTGTCATCAAATAAATAATTCTAGAAAATTTCCTGAATGGAAAGACATAAATTTTGGGATTGAAATACTTACCAAACACCCTGTATGGTATTTGAAAATAGACTCATACCAACATACATCATCAGGTAATTTTAGAATACTCGGAACATAAAAGGTCCTACAACCTTTCAGAGATAAGAAAAACAGATTTCATGGGAAGAATGAAAAATCACTATGGTAACACTGGAAGATAGAAGACAACGCAGTAGCACTTTCAATGTTATAAGGAGAAATCAGTCTAGGCTTAGAATTCAGTACTCCACCAAAGTAGCATTTGAGATTAAGGGTAGATAAAGATATTTTCAGACATGTAAAGTTTCAACAATTTTACATTCCATGAAAGAGTACATGGATGGAGTGAAGGTAAAAGTTAACAGATAATGCCTTAACAAAAGAAGGTAAAGAAAAAAGTAGTAACATCAGTGTGCTGTCTTGAGAAATGGAGGTAAATAGTAAAAGAATCAGCTAAAAGAGATGAATATGGTTGCATTTGGGAAGCAGAAAAGGGGAGAAACTGAAAACTGCTGTTTTTCAAAACAAACCTTTCAGAACTGTTTAATTTTTAAACTTTGTGCTTATGTAATTTTAATAAATTTAAAAAAGAAAAAAATGGAATAGGCCAGGATGGGCAAACAAACTTTCTTCTCATTTTTGTTTGGTAATGTGGGTCTTTCGATTTGACAAGTCGTTTGACAGCATATTATAGATAAATTGTTCAGATTTAATTTTAGCTCTATCAGCCCTTGAGTTTCCCAAGGTGTTTCTGTTGGTCTGCGTGCATTAGTGAAATCATTCTTTTGTAACAATAATTAAGTTATATTTAGATAACTGTTTCCTATGGGAACACAGACAAGAGATTCATGAAGAAAAAAAAATGATGATCTTTCTTCTACCAAAGAATCATGAGATAAGGGAACTAACTGGTGGGGGATTTTAATAGTTTTTCAACACACAAGCACACACAGGGGAAAATATGAAATGCAGAAAATAAAAGGTTTTTAAATCCCAGAATAGAAGACATAGTTCCAGTTGCTGCAACCTGAAACTAATTGTTTTTATTAGATCATTAATGTTTCATGCTTTGGGGGTATATTTGTACACCATACTGTTGGACTATTTTATTGCAATGACAATGCCTCAAAGGATTTTGAAAAGCACCAAATGAATTTTGGAATGGTTACAGTCTTGGGGCTATGGCATATACTAAACTGAACAACTTCCTAATATACAATGAAATTGTATCCATATTTTATTATATAATAATTTTTAAAAGGAGACACTAAAACTTTAAAACTAGAGAGACATGAAAATGAGGACAGCATTGAAGATATGTAATAGAGGGCATAGACAGAGAATTACTTAAGGGCAAAGAGGAGCTCTTATTCACTTTTTTTTTTTTTAAACAGACAGGGTCATGCTATGTTGCCCAGGCTGGAGTGCAGTAGCAATTCATAGGTGCAATCATGGGTTCGAGGGATCCTCCTGAGTAGCTGGGACTGTAGGCACATGCCACCGTGCTCAGCTCTATCATTTAACAAATATTGAGTACCTACTATGCACCAAGTACTGGAGCTACATCAATGCACAAAAAAATGGATAGAAATCCTTGCCTTCATGGAGCTTACATTCTAGTGGGGTGGGAGGTGAGGGCAGGAACCAAATGTATTTGTGATTACATAAAATACATAGGATGTCAGACGCGAATAGGTGCTGAGACGGTAACTTAGAAAAGGAGGATGAAGAGTATGGGGAGGGAGTGAGCAGGGGATGCAATTTTGAATAGGGTATAATAGGCACAGCAGAATGCTTGCTAAAATTATTTTTTGACAAAGAAACAAATCTGTCCATCTCTGAGAACTTTGTCTGAACTCTTTATTTGGTTTAGTAATAGGAGCATCCTTTTGGGCATTCAGGCACATCACTGGGGCTAAAGCACAGATAGGAACCTGGAAAGAACTAGGGCAAGGTTGATGGAATATTGAATAGCACAACCCCAGTGGGGATGGAGTGAGGGTATAAGGAGAATCAGATGAAGACCTCAGCTCACAGACCTTGCAGTCTTATTAGTCTTTAGCAAGGGCAAGCACTTTGCAAAGTACAAAGGATTCCCTATAATAGTGGGAGGGGAGATCGCTTGCTTGTTTTTAAAACATTCTTGGCATCCTAGGATGTACAAAGCACAATCTCTAACTTTGAGAAATAAAGAAGACATTTTAAGTAAACCTTTGATCCAGAAGATATCAAGCTGTTCCCTATTCACCCTCTGCTTCTAGCATCTAGGTGCCTGGGTGTCTTTGAAATAATACTATTTATATGTGTCTCTAATACACATCTCCAGGAACCTCAAGGGTAAGCCTTCAGTCATTTTCACAGACATTGGATTTCCATATCCCTTCTCCTGTGGAACCTGATTTGGGAAAATAGGTTTTTGATTTTCAGGGAAGTTAAACAAGGCCAACAGATCAGAGCTCCCACCACCATTACAAGGCCAGACCGTCAGAGGAAATTCAATAAATCCTGCTTTCTGTTCATCTCATATCTATAGGCTCTCTCTTTGCACCCTGCAAACCAGTATAGTCTTTTATTCTTATTTTTATCCACATCTGCAAAATTCATGTGGACACCTGCAGATTATATCTGCAGACATGCTTCTTTCTCTCTTCCTCTCTCTCTTTCTCTCTCTAATTATGTGCCAAGGATGCAGCCCCTGAAGCTCAACTTCCATTCCTCGAGCAGCTCCCTCACCCTAGTAGAATAATGAGACCCTGTTATTTGAGAATACAGTGTTTAGAGTAAATGGTGTTTAAACTGAAGTTTCCCCCTGGCTTTATTGGTAAAGACAGAGAGTCCTTGACTACTCTGCAGCCCCAATGCCCTTGACTGTCCTGCCTGGCCTTTGCTGGGGGATGTGCTGTTGGAACTTGTGTGTAAACATCACAGTGAGGGGTAAACTCGTGCATCTTCTTTGCTGTGCCTGCTTCTTTTGAAGTGTTTGGTGATTGTACCATTGTCATGCCAGTTGAGGAATCCTTTGTTTTACAATGGCAAGGCTCAGAAGAGTCAGCTGATAAGACGTGGGACCCTGGTGTGAAACTGACCCTTTGAACTAGGAAGAATCTTTTCAGATAAGCAAGCCGTGGCATTTTTATCACACAACTTTTTATTAGTGCTCTTAACAGAGCAGGTTAGTGTCTTCACAAGGCACGTAAATAAAAGTTTTTCAAGCTCTTCCATAATAACACAGACACAGGACATGGGCTCCTTTTTTTTTTTTTTTAACAAATATGCAAACTTTCCAATTGCCCATCACAATAAAGATCTTTGGGAAAACAGCATCAATTTGGGGATACTTATACTTACTCATAAAAAAAAGATTAATTATATCAGGAATAAAACACAAATGAAACCCAACT